>CM065479.1:26964209-28164209 GCA_032873175.1 Leptopilina drosophilae | reverse complement strand
ATTACAGAAAAAATATAGCGAACACGATTGGCCTACATATTTGCGAAATAGAAGGGAAAGAAATTAAATTTTTTTGGAAAAATTGCAAAAAATGACCCTGTCCCCCCCTTAACTTCAACATATCTGAACCGGGTGGGCTGAAATTCGGTATGGATCTTTAGTTTTAAGTGCAGATTACAGGATAATTATAGAAAAACCTGATAGGTCTACATATTTGCGAAATAGAAGGGAAAGAAATTAAATTTTTTCGAAAAAATTGCAAAAAATGACTCTGTTCCCACCTTAACTTCTACAAATCTGAAGCTGGTGGTCTGAAATTCGGTAGAGATCTTCAGTTTTAAGTGCAGATTACAGGAAAAATATGGCGAACACGATTGGACTACATATTTGCGAAACGTAAGAAAGAAATTAAATTTTTTCGAAAAAATTGCAAAAAATGACCCTGTCCCCCCCTTAACTTCTACAAATCTGAAGCTGGTGGTCTGAAATTCGGTAGGGATCTTCAGTTTTAAGTGCAGATTACAGGAAAATTATAGCAAACCTGATAGGTCTACATATTTGCGAAATAGAAGGGAAAGAAATTAAATTTTTTTTTCCCAAAAAAAGTGGAAAAAAATGACCCTGTCCCCCCCTTAACTGCTACAAATCTCAAGCTGGTGGTCTGAAATTCGGTAGGGATCTTTAGTTTTAAGTGCAGATTACAGGAAAAATATAGCGAACACGATTGGCCTACATATTTGCGAAATAGAAGGGAATGAAATTAAATTTTTTTGGAAAAATTGCAAAAAATGACCCTGTCCCCCCCTTAACTTCAACATATCTGAACCGGGTGGGCTGAAATTCGGTAGGGATCTTTAGTTTTAAGTGCAGATTACAGGACAATTATAGCAAACCTGATAGGTCTACATATTTGCGAAATAGAAGGGAAAGAAATTAAATTTTTTCGAATAAATTGCAAAAAATGACCCTGTCCCCACCCCCTTAACTTCTACAAATCTGAACCTGGTGAGCTGAAATTCAGCAGGGATCTTCAGTTTGAAGTGCAGATTACAGAAAAAATATAGCGAACACGATTGGCCTACATATTTGCGAAATAGAAGGGAATGAAATTAAATTTTTTTGGAAAAATTGCAAAAAATGACCCTGTCCCCCCCTTAACTTCAACATATCTGAACCGGGTGGGCTGAAATTCGGTATGGATCTTTAGTTTTAAGTGCAGATTACAGGATAATTATAGAAAAACCTGATAGGTCTACATATTTGCGAAATAGAAGGGAAAGAAATTAAATTTTTTCGAAAAAATTGCAAAAAATGACTCTGTTCCCACCTTAACTTCTACAAATCTGAAGCTGGTGGTCTGAAATTCGGTAGAGATCTTCAGTTTTAAGTGCAGATTACAGGAAAAATATGGCGAACACGATTGGACTACATATTTGCGAAACGTAAGAAAGAAATTAAATTTTTTCGAAAAAATTGCAAAAAATGACCCTGTCCCCCCCTTAACTTCTACAAATCTGAAGCTGGTGGTCTGAAATTCGGTAGGGATCTTCAGTTTTAAGTGCAGATTACAGGAAAATTATAGCAAACCTGATAGGTCTACATATTTGCGAAATAGAAGGGAAAGAAATTAAATTTTTACAAAAAAAGTGTAAAAAAATTAACCTGTCCCCCCCTTAACTTCTTCAAATCTCAAGCTGGTGGTCTGAAATTCGGTAGGGATCTTTAGTTTTAAGTGCAGATTACAGGAAAATTATAGCAAACCTGATAGGTCTACATATTTGCGAAATAGAAGGGAAAGAAATTAAATTTTTTCGAATAAATTGCAAAAAATGACCCTGTCCCCACCCCCTTAACTTCTACAAATCTGAACCTGGTGAGCTGAAATTCAGCAGGGATCTTCAGTTTGAAGTGCAGATTACAGAAAAAATATAGCGAACACGATTGGCCTACATATTTGCGAAATAGAAGGGAATGAAATTAAATTTTTTTGGAAAAATTGCAAAAAATGACCCTGTCCCCCCCTTAACTTCAACATATCTGAACCGGGTGGGCTGAAATTCGGTAGGGATCTTTAGTTTTAAGTGCAGATTACAGGAAAATTATAGCGAACACGATTGGTCAACATATTTGCAAAATAGAAGGGAAATAAATTAAATTTTTTCGAAAAAATTAAAAAAAAATGACCCTGTCACACCCCCCTTAACTTCTACAAATCTGAACCTGGTGAGCTGAAATTCAGCAGGGATCTTCAGTTTGAAGTGCAGATTACAGAAAAAATATAGCGAACACGATTGGCCTACATATTTGCGAAATAGAAGGGAATGAAATTAAATTTTTTTGGAAAAATTGCAAAAAATGACCCTGTCCCCCCCTTAACTTCAACATATCTGAACCGGGTGGGCTGAAATTCGGTAGGGATCTTTAGTTTTAAGTGCAGATTACAGGAAAATTATAGCAAACCTGATAGGTCTACATATTTGCGAAATAGAAGGGAAAGAAATTAAATTTTTTCGAATAAATTGCAAAAAATGACCCTGTCCCCACCCCCTTAACTTCTACAAATCTGAAACTGGTGAGCTGAAATTCAGCAGGGATCTTCAGTTTGAAGTGCAGATTACAGAAAAAATATAGCGAACACGATTGGCCTACATATTTGCGAAATAGAAGGGAAAGAAATTAAATTTTTTTGGAATAATTGCAAAAAATGACCCTGTCCCCACCCCCTTAACTTCTACAAATCTGAAACTGGTGGGCTGAAATTCGGTATGGATCTTCAGTTTTAAGTGCAGATTACAGGAAAAATATAGCGAACACGATTGGCCTAAATATTTGCGAAACAGAAGGGAAAGAAAGTAAATTTTTTCTAAACAATTAAAAAAAATGACCCTGTCCCCCCCCTTAACTTCTACAAATATGAACCGGTTGGGCTGAAATTCGAGATGGATCTTCAGTTTTTAGTGCAGATTACAGGAAAAATATAGCAAACACGATTGGTCTACATATTTGCGAAATAGAAGGGAAATAAATTAAATTTTTTCGAAAAAATTGCAAAAAATGAATCTGTCCCCACCTTAACTTCTACAAATCTGAAGCTGGTGGTCTGAAATTCGGTAGGGATCTTCAGTTTTAAGTGCAGATTACAGGAAAAATACAGCGAACACAATTGGCCTACATTTTTGCGAAATAGAAGGGAAAGAAATTTTTTTTTTTTGAAAAAATTGCAAAAAATGACTCTGTCCCCACATTAACTTCTACAAATCTGAAGCTGGTGGTCTGAAATTCGGTAGGGATCTTCAGTTTTAAGTGCAGATTACAGGAAAAATATAGCGAACACGATTGGCCTACATATTTGCAAAATAGAAGGAAAAGAAATTAAATTTTTTCGAAAAAATTGCAAAAAATTACCCTGCCCCCCCCCCTTAACTTCTACAAATCTGAACTTGGTGAGCTGAAATTCAGCAGGGATCTTCAGTTTTAAGTGCAGATTACAGGAAAAATATAGCGAACACATTTGGCCTACATTGTTGCGAAATAGAAGGGAAAGAAATTATTATTTTTTGAAGAAATTGCAAAAAATGACTCTGTCCCCACCTTAACTTCTACAAATATGAAGCTGGTGGTCTGAAATTCGGTAGGGATCTTCAGTTTTAAGTGCAGATTACAGGAAAAATACAGCGAACACAATTGGCCTACATTTTTGCGAAATAGAAGGGAAAGAAATTTTTTTTTTTTGAAAAAATTGCAAAAAATGACTCTGTCCCCACATTAACTTCTACAAATCTGAAGCTGGTGGTCTGAAATTCGGTAGGGATCTTCAGTTTTAAGTGCAGATTACAGGAAAAATATAGCGAACACGATTGGCCTACATATTTGCAAAATAGAAGGAAAAGAAATTAAATTTTTTCGAAAAAATTGCAAAAAATTACCCTGCCCCCCCCCTTAACTTCTACAAATCTGAACTTGGTGAGCTGAAATTCAGCAGGGATCTTCAGTTTTAAGTGCAGATTACAGGAAAAATATAGCGAACACATTTGGCCTACATTGTTGCGAAATAGAAGGGAAAGAAATTATTATTTTTTGAAGAAATTGCAAAAAATGACTCTGTCCCCACCTTAACTTCTACAAATATGAAGCTGGTGGTCTGAAATTCGGTAGGGATCTTCAGTTTTAAGTGCAGATTACAGGAAAAATACAGCGAACACAATTAGCCTACATTTTTGCGAAATAGAAGGGAAAGAAATTTTTTTTTTTTTGAAAAAATTGCAAAAAATGACTCTGTCCCCACATTAACTTCTACAAATCTGAAGCTGGTGGTCTGAAATTCGGTAGGGATCTTCAGTTTTAAGTGCAGATTACAGGAAAAATATAGCGAACACGATTGGCCTACATATTTGCGAAATAGAAGGGAAAGAAATTAAAATTTTTCAAATAAAATTCTAAAAATAACACTGCCCCCCCCTTAACTTCTACAAATCTGAACCTGGTGAGCTGAAATTCAGCAGGGATCTTCAGTTTTAAGTGCAGATTACAGGAAAAATATAGCGAACACAATTGGCCTACATTTTTGCCAAATAGAAGGGAAAGAAATTATTTTTTTTTGAAGAAATTGCAAAAAATGACCCTGTCCCCCCCTTAACTTATACACATCTGAACCGGGTGATCTGATATTCAGCAAAAATCTTCAGTTTTAAGTGCAGATTACAGGAAAAATATAGCGAACACGATTGGCCTACATATTTGCGAAATAGAAGAGAAAGAAATTAAATTTTTTCGATAAAATTGCAAAAAATTACCCTGCCCCCCCTTAACTTCTACAAATCTGAACCTGGTGAGCTGAAATTCAGCAGGGATCTTCAGTTTTAAGTGCAGATTACAGGAAAAGTATTGCGAACACAATTGGCCTACATTTTTGCGAAATAGAAGAGAAAGAAATTATTTTTTTTTGAAGAAATTGCAAAAAATGACTCTGTCACCACCTTAACTTCTACAAATATGAACCGGTTGGGCTGAAATTCGGTATGGATCTTCAGTTTTTAGTGCATATTACAGGAAAAATATAGCGAACACGATTGGCCTACATATTTGCGAAATAGAAGAGAAAGAAATTAAATTTTTTCGATAAAATTGCAAAAAATTACCCTGCCCCCCCCCCCTTAACTTCTACAAATCTGAACCTGGTGAGCTGAAATTCAGCAGGGATCTTTAGTTTTAAGTGCAGATTACAGGAAAATTATAGCGAACCTTAAAGGTCTACATATTTGCGAAATAGGAGGGAAAGAAATTAAATTTTTTCGGAAAAATTGCAAAAAATGACTCTGTTCCCACCTTAACTTCTACAAATCAGCTGGTGATCTGAAATTCGGTAGGGATCTTCAGTTTTAAGTGCAGATTACAGGAAAAATATAGCGAACACGATTGGCCTAAATATTTGCGAAACAGAAGGGAAAGAAAGTAAATTTTTTCTAAACAATTAAAAAAAATGACCCTGTCCCCCCCCTTAACTTCTACAAATATGAACCGGTTGGGCTGAAATTCGGTATGGATCTTCAGTTTTTAGTGCAGATTACAGGAAAAATATAGCAAACGCGATTGGTCTACATATTTGCGAAATAGAAGGGAATGAAATTAAATTTTTTTGGAAAAATTGCAAAAAATGACCCTTTCCCCCCCTTAACTTCAACATATCTGAACCGGGTGGGCTGAAATTCGGTAGGGATCTTTAGTTTTAAGTGCAGATTACTGGAAAATTATAGCAAACATGATAGGTCTACATATTTGCGAAATAGAAGGGAAAGAAATTAAATTTTTTCAAAGAAATTGCAAAAATGACCCTGTCCCCCCCTTAACTTTTACAAATCTCAAACTGGTTAGCTGAAATTCAGCAGGGATCTTCAGTTTGAAGTGCAGATTACAGAAAAAATATAGCGAACACGATTGGCCTACATATTTGCGAAATAGAAGGGAAAGAAATTAAATTTTTTTGGAATAATTGCAAAAAATGACCCTGTCCCCACCCCCTTAACTTCTACAAATCTGAAACTGGTGGGCTGAAATTCGGTATGGATCTTCAGTTTTAAGTGCAGATTACAGGAAAAATATAGCGAACACGATTGGCCTAAATATTTGCGAAACAGAAGGGAAAGAAAGTAAATTTTTTCTAAACAATTAAAAAAAATGACCCTGTCCCCCCCCTTAACTTCTACAAATATGAACCATTTGGGCTGAAATTCGGTATGGATCTTCAGTTTTTAGTGCAGATTACAGGAAAAATATAGCAAACACGATTGGTCTACATATTTGCGAAATAGAAGGGAAATAAATTAAATTTTTTCGAAAAAATTGCAAAAAATGAATCTGTCCCCACCTTAACTTCTACTAATCTGAAGCTGGTGGTCTGAAATTCGGTAGGGATCTTCAGTTTTAAGTGCAGATTACAGGAAAATTATAGCAAACCTGATAGGTCTACATATTTGCGAAATAGAAGGGAAAGAAATTAAATTTTTTCGAATAAATTGCAAAAAATGACCCTGTCCCCCCCTTAACTTCAACATATCTGAACCGGGTGGGCTGAAATTCGGTAGGGATCTTTAGTTTTAAGTGCAGATTACAGGAAAATTATAGCAAACCTGATAGGTCTACATATTTGCGAAATAGAAGGGAAAGAAATTAAATTTTTTTGAAAAAATTGCAAAAAATGACCCTGTCCCCCCCTTAACTTCAACATATCTGAACCGGGTGGGCTGAAATTCGGTAGGGATCTTTAGTTTTAAGTGCAGATTACAGGAAAATTATAGCAAACCTGATAGGTCTACATATTTGCGAAATAGAAGGGAAAGAAATTAAATTTTTTCGAATAAATTGCAAAAAATGACCCTGTCCCCCCCTTAACTTCAACATATCTGAACCGGGTGGGCTGAAATTCGGTAGGGATCTTTAGTTTTAAGTGCAGATTACAGAAAAATTATAGCAAACCTGATAGGTCTACATATTTGCGAAATAGAAGGGAAAGAAATTAAATTTTTTCGAAAAAATTGCAAAAAATGACTCTGTCCCCACCTTAACTTCTACAAATCTGAAGCTGGTGGTCTGAAATTCGGTAGAGATCTTCAGTTTTAAGTGCAGATTACAGGAAAAATATGGCGAACACGATTGGACTACATATTTGCGAAACATAAGAAAGAAATTAAATTTTTTCGAAAAAATTGCAAAAAATGACCCTGTCCCCCCCTTAACTTCAACATATCTGAACCGGGTGGGCTGAAATTCGGTAGGGATCTTTAGTTTTAAGTGCAGATTACAGGAAAATTATAGCAAACCTGATAGGTCTACATATTTGCGAAATAGAAGGGAAAGAAATTAAATTTTTTCGAAAAAATTGCAAAAAATGACTCTGTCCCCACCTTAACTTCTACAAATCTGAAGCTGGTGGTCTGAAATTCGGTAGAGATCTTCAGTTTTAAGTGCAGATTACAGGAAAAATATGGCGAACACGATTGGACTACATATTTGCGAAACATAAGAAAGAAATTAAATTTTTTCGAAAAAATTGCAAAAAATGACCCTGTCCCCCCCTTAACATCAACATATCTGAACCGGGTGGGCTGAAATTCGGTAGGGATCTTTAGTTTTAAGTGCAGATTACAGGAAAATTATAGCGAACACGATTGGTCTACATATTTGCGAAATAGAAGGGAAATAAATTAAATTTTTTCGAAAAAATTAAAAAAAAATGACCCTGTCACACCCCCCTTAACTTCTACAAATCTGAACCTGGTGAGCTGAAATTCAGCAGGGATCTTCAGTTTGAAGTGCAGATTACAGAAAAAATATAGCGAACACGATTGGCTTACATATTTGCGAAATAGAAGGGAATGAAATTAAATTTTTTTGGAAAAATTGCAAAAAATGACCCTGTCCCCCCCTTAACTTCAACATATCTGAACCGGGTGGGCTGAAATTCGGTAGGGATCTTTAGTTTTAAGTGCAGATTACAGGAAAATTATAGCAAACCTGATAGGTCTACATATTTGCGAAATAGAAGGTAAAGAAATTAAATTTTTTTCGAAAAAATTAAAAAAAAATGACCCTGTCACACCCCCCTTAACTTCTACAAATCTGAACCTGGTGAGCTGAAATTCAGCAGGGATCTTCAGTTTGAAGTGCAGATTACAGAAAAAATATAGCGAACACGATTGGCCTACATATTTGCGAAATAGAAGGGAAAGAAATTAAATTTTTTTGGAAAAATTGCAAAAAATGACCCTGTCCCCCCTTAACTTCAACATATCTGAACCGGGTGGGCTGAAATTCGGTATGGATCTTTAGTTTTAAGTGCAGATTACAGGATAATTATAGAAAAACCTGATAGGTCTACATATTTGCGAAATAGAAGGGAAAGAAATTAAATTTTTTCGAAAAAATTGCAAAAAATGACTCTGTTCCCACCTTAACTTCTACAAATCTGAAGCTGGTGGTCTGAAATTCGGTAGAGATCTTCAGTTTTAAGTGCAGATTACAGGAAAAATATGGCGAACACGATTGGACTACATATTTGCGAAACGTAAGAAAGAAATTAAATTTTTTCGAAAAAATTGCAAAAAATGACCCTGTCCCCCCCTTAACTTCTACAAATCTGAAGCTGGTGGTCTGAAATTCGGTAGGGATCTTCAGTTTTAAGTGCAGATTACAGGAAAATTATAGCAAACCTGATAGGTCTACATATTTGCGAAATAGAAGGGAAAGAAATTAAATTTTTTCCAAAAAAAGTGGAAAAAAATGACCCTGTCCCCCCCTTAACTGCTACAAATCTCAAGCTGGTGGTCTGAAATTCGGTAGGGATCTTTAGTTTTAAGTGCAGATTACAGGAAAAATATAGCGAACACGATTGGCCTACATATTTGCGAAATAGAAGGGAATGAAATTAAATTTTTTTGGAAAAAAAAAAATTGCAAAAAATGACCCTGTCCCCCCCTTAACTTCAACATATCTGAACCGGGTGGGCTGAAATTCGGTAGGGATCTTTAGTTTTAAGTGCAGATTACAGGAAAATTATAGCAAACCTGATAGGTCTACATATTTGCGAAATAGAAGGGAAAGAAATTAAATTTTTTCGAATAAATTGCAAAAAATGACCCTGTCCCCACCCCCTTAACTTCTACAAATCTGAACCTGGTGAGCTGAAATTCAGCAGGGATCTTCAGTTTGAAGTGCAGATTACAGAAAAAATATAGCGAACACGATTGGCCTACATATTTGCGAAATAGAAGGGAATGAAATTAAATTTTTTTGGAAAAATTGCAAAAAATGACCCTGTCCCCCCCTTAACTTCAACATATCTGAACCGGGTGGGCTGAAATTCGGTAGGGATCTTTAGATTTAAGTGCAGATTACAGGAAAATTATAGCGAACACGATTGGTCTACATATTTGCAAAATAGAAGGGAAATAAATTAAATTTTTTCGAAAAAATTAAAAAAAAATGACCCTGTCACACCCCCCTTAACTTCTACAAATCTGAACCTGGTGAGCTGAAATTCAGCAGGGATCTTCAGTTTGAAGTGCAGATTACAGAAAAAATATAGCGAACACGATTGGCCTACATATTTGCGAAATAGAAGGGAAAGAAATTAAATTTTTTTGGAAAAATTGCAAAAAATGACCCTGTCCCCCCCTTAACTTCAACATATCTGAACCGGGTGGGCTGAAATTCGGTATGGATCTTTAGTTTTAAGTGCAGATTACAGGATAATTATAGAAAAACCTGATAGGTCTACATATTTGCGAAATAGAAGGGAAAGAAATTAAATTTTTTCGAAAAAATTGCAAAAAATGACTCTGTTCCCACCTTAACTTCTACAAATCTGAAGCTGGTGGTCTGAAATTCGGTAGAGATCTTCAGTTTTAAGTGCAGATTACAGGAAAAATATGGCGAACACGATTGGACTACATATTTGCGAAACGTAAGAAAGAAATTAAATTTTTTCGAAAAAATTGCAAAAAATGACCCTGTCCCCCCCTTAACTTCTACAAATCTGAAGCTGGTGGTCTGAAATTCGGTAGGGATCTTCAGTTTTAAGTGCAGATTACAGGAAAATTATAGCAAACCTGATAGGTCTACATATTTGCGAAATAGAAGGGAAAGAAATTAAATTTTTCCAAAAAAAGTGGAAAAAAATGACCCTGTCCCCCCCTTAACTGCTACAAATCTCAAGCTGGTGGTCTGAAATTCGGTAGGGATCTTTAGTTTTAAGTGCAGATTACAGGAAAAATATAGCGAACACGATTGGCCTACATATTTGCGAAATAGAAGGGAATGAAATTAAATTTTTTTTGGAAAAATTGCAAAAAATGACCCTGTCCCCCCCTTAACTTCAACATATCTGAACCGGGTGGGCTGAAATTCGGTAGGGATCTTTAGTTTTAAGTGCAGATTACAGGAAAATTATAGCAAACCTGATAGGTCTACATATTTGCGAAATAGAAGGGAAAGAAATTAAATTTTTTCGAATAAATTGCAAAAAATGACCCTGTCCCCACCCCCTTAACTTCTACAAATCTGAACCTGGTGAGCTGAAATTCAGCAGGGATCTTCAGTTTGAAGTGCAGATTACAGAAAAAATATAGCGAACACGATTGGCCTACATATTTGCGAAATAGAAGGGAATGAAATTAAATTTTTTTGGAAAAATTGCAAAAAATGACCCTGTCCCCCCCTTAACTTCAACATATCTGAACCGGGTGGGCTGAAATTCGGTAGGGATCTTTAGTTTTAAGTGCAGATTACAGGAAAATTATAGCAAACACGATTGGTCTACATATTTGCAAAATAGAAGGGAAATAAATTAAATTTTTTTCGAAAAAATTAAAAAAAAATGACCCTGTCACACCCCCCTTAACTTCTACAAATCTGAACCTGGTGAGCTGAAATTCAGCAGGGATCTTCAGTTTGAAGTGCAGATTACAGAAAAAATATAGCGAACACGATTGGCCTACATATTTGCGAAATAGAAGGGAAAGAAATTAAATTTTTTTGGAAAAATTGCAAAAAATGACCCTGTCCCCCCCTTAACTTCAACATATCTGAACCGGGTGGGCTGAAATTCGGTATGGATCTTTAGTTTTAAGTGCAGATTACAGGATAATTATAGAAAAACCTGATAGGTCTACATATTTGCGAAATAGAAGGGAAAGAAATTAAATTTTTTCGAAAAAATTGCAAAAAATGACTCTGTTCCCACCTTAACTTCTACAAATCTGAAGCTGGTGGTCTGAAATTCGGTAGAGATCTTCAGTTTTAAGTGCAGATTACAGGAAAAATATGGCGAACACGATTGGACTACATATTTGCGAAACGTAAGAAAGAAATTAAATTTTTTCGAAAAAATTGCAAAAAATGACCCTGTCCCCCCCTTAACTTCTACAAATCTGAAGCTGGTGGTCTGAAATTCGGTAGGGATCTTCAGTTTTAAGTGCAGATTACAGGAAAATTATAGCAAACCTGATAGGTCTACATATTTGCGAAATAGAAGGGAAAGAAATTAAATTTTTCCAAAAAAAGTGGAAAAAAATGACCCTGTCCCCCCCTTAACTGCTACAAATCTCAAGCTGGTGGTCTGAAATTCGGTAGGGATCTTTAGTTTTAAGTGCAGATTACAGGAAAAATATAGCGAACACGATTAGCCTACATATTTGCGAAATAGAAGGGAAATAAATTATTTTTTTTTTGAAAATTTGAAAAAAATGACCCTGTCCCCCCCTTAACTTCAACATATCTGAACCGGGTGGGCTGAAATTCGGTAGGGATCTTTAGTTTTAAGTGCAGATTACAGGAAAATTATAGCAAACCTGATAGGTCTACATATTTGCGAAATAGAAGGGAAAGAAATTAAATTTTTTCGAATAAATTGCAAAAAATGACCCTGTCCCCACCCCCTTAACTTCTACAAATCTGAACCTGGTGAGCTGAAATTCAGCAGGGATCTTCAGTTTGAAGTGCAGATTACAGAAAAAATATAGCGAACACGATTGGCCTACATATTTGCGAAATAGAAGGGAATGAAATTAAATTTTTTTGGAAAAATTGAAAAAAATGACCCTGTCCCCCCCTTAACTTCAACATATCTGAACCGGGTGGGCTGAAATTCGGTAGGGATCTTTAGTTTTAAGTGCAGATTACAGGAAAATTATAGCGAACACGATTGGTCTACATATTTGCAAAATAGAAGGGAAATAAATTAAATTTTTTCGAAAAAATTAAAAAAAAATGACCCTGTCACACCCCCCTTAACTTCTACAAATCTGAACCTGGTGAGCTGAAATTCAGCAGGGATCTTCAGTTTGAAGTGCAGATTACAGAAAAAATATAGCGAACACGATTGGCCTACATATTTGCGAAATAGAAGGGAATGAAATTAAATTTTTTTGGAAAAAATTGCAAAAAATGACCCTGTCCCCCCCTTAACTTCAACATATCTGAACCGGGTGGGCTGAAATTCGGTAGGGATCTTTAGTTTTAAGTGCAGATTACAGGAAAATTATAGCAAACCTGATAGGTCTACATATTTGCGAAATAGAAGGGAAAGAAATTAAATTTTTTCGAATAAATTGCAAAAAATGACCCTGTCCCCACCCCCTTAACTTCTACAAATCTGAAACTGGTGAGCTGAAATTCAGCAGGGATCTTCAGTTTGAGGTGCAGATTACAGAAAAAATATAGCGAACACGATTGGCCTACATATTTGCGAAATAGAAGGGAAAGAAATTAAATTTTTTTGGAATAATTGCAAAAAATGACCCTGTCCCCACCCCCTTAACTTCTACAAATCTTAAACTGGTGGGCTGAAATTCGGTATGGATCTTCAGTTTTAAGTGCAGATTACAGGAAAAATATAGCGAACACGATTGGCCTAAATATTTGCGAAACAGAAGGGAAAGAAAGTAAATTTTTTCTAAACAATTAAAAAAAATGACCCTGTCCCCCCCCTTAACTTCTACAAATATGAACCGGTTGGGCTGAAATTCGGTATGGATCTTCAGTTTTTAGTGCAGATTACAGGAAAAATATAGCAAACACGATTGGTCTACATATTTGCGAAATAGAAGGGAAATAAATTAAATTTTTTCGAAAAAATTGCAAAAAATGAATCTGTCCCCACCTTAACTTCTACAAATCTGAAGCTGGTGGTCTGAAATTCGGTAGGGATCTTCAGTTTTAAGTGCAGATTACAGGAAAAATACAGCGAACACAATTGGCCTACATTTTTGCGAAATAGAAGAGAAAGAAATTAAATTTTTTCGATAAAATTGCAAAAAATTACCCTGCCCCCCCCCCCTTAACTTCTACAAATCTGAACCTGGTGAGCTGAAATTCAGCAGGGATCTTTAGTTTTAAGTGCAGATTACAGGAAAATTATAGCGAACCTTAAAGGTCTACATATTTGCGAAATAGGAGGGAAAGAAATTAAATTTTTTCGGAAAAATTGCAAAAAATGACTCTGTTCCCACCTTAACTTCTACAAATCAGCTGGTGATCTGAAATTCGGTAGGGATCTTCAGTTTTAAGTGCAGATTACAGGAAAAATATAGCGAACACGATGGGCCTAAATATTTGCGAAGAAGAAGTGAAAGAAAGAAAATTTTTTCTAAACAATTAAAAAAAATTACCCTGTCCCCCCCCTTAACTTCTACAAATATGAACCGGTTGGGCTGAAATTCGGTATGGATCTTCAGTTTTTAGTGCAGATTACAGGAAAAATATAGCAAACGCGATTGGTCTACATATTTGCGAAATAGAAGGGAAATAAATTAAATTTTTTCGAAAAAATTGCAAAAAATGACTCTGTCCCCACCTTAACTTCTACAAATCTGAAGCTGGTGGTCTGAAATTCGGTAGGGATCTTCAGTTTTAAGTGCAAATTACAGGAAAAATACAGCGAACACAATTGGCCTACATTTTTGCGAAATAGAAGGGAAAGAAATTTTTTTTTTTTGAAAAAATTGCAAAAAATGACTCTGTCCCCACATTAACTTCTACAAATCTGAAGCTGGTGGTCTGAAATTCGGTAGGGATCTTCAGTTTTAAGTGCAGATTACAGGAAAAATATAGCGAACACGATTGGCCTACATATTTGCGAAATAGAAGGGAAAGAAATTAAATTTTTTCAAAAAAATTGCAAAAAATTACCCTGCCCCCCCCTTAACTTCTACAAATCTGAACCTGGTGAGCTGAAATTCAGCAGGGATCTTCAGTTTTAAGTGCAGATTACAGGAAAAATATAGCGAACACAATTGGCCTACATTTTTGCGAAATAGAAGGGAAAGAAATTATTTTTTTTTGAAGAAATTGCAAAAAATGACCCTGTCCCCCCCCTTAACTTATACATATCTGAACCGGGTGATCTGATATTCAGCAAAAATCTTCAGTTTTAAGTGCAGATTACAGGAAAAATATAGCGAACACGATTGGCCTACATATTTGCGAAATAGAAGAGAAAGAAATTAAATTTTTTCGATAAAATTGCAAAAAATTACCCTGCCCCCCCCCTTAACTTCTACAAATCTGAACCTGGTGAGCTGAAATTCAGTAGGGATCTTCAGTTTTAAGTGCAGATTACAGGAAAATTATAGCGAACCTTAAAGGTCTACATATTTGCGAAATAGGAGGGAAAGAAATTAAATTTTTTCGGAAAAATTGCAAAAAATGACTCTGTCCCCACCTTAACTTCTACAAATCTGAAGCTGGTGGTCTGAAATACGGTATGGATCTTCAGTTTTATGTCAGATTACAGGAAAAATATAGCGAACACGATTAGCCTACATATTTGCGAAATAGAAGGGAATGAAATTAAATTTTTTTGGAAAAATTGCAAAAAATGACCCTGTCCCCCCCTTAACTTCAACATATCTGAACCGGGTGGGCTGAAATTCGGTAGGGATCTTTAGTTTTAAGTGCAGATTACAGGAAATTTATAGCAAACCTGATAGGTCTACATATTTGCGAAATAGAAGGGAAAGAAATTAAATTTTTTCGAAAAAATTGCAAAAAATGACCCTGTCCCCCCCTTAACTTCTACAAATCTGAAGCTGGTGGTCTGAAATTCGGTAGGGATCTTCAGTTTTAAGTGCAGATTACAGGAAATTTATAGCAAACCTGATAGGTCTACATATTTGCGAAATAGAAGGGAAAGAAATTAAATTTTTCCAAAAAAAGTGGAAAAAAATGACCCTGTCCCCCCCTTAACTGCTACAAATCTCAAGCTGGTGGTCTGAAATTCGGTAGGGATCTTTAGTTTTAAGTGCAGATTACAGGAAAAATATAGCGAACACGATTAGCCTACATATTTGCGAAATAGAAGGGAATGAAATTAAATTTTTTTTGGAAAAAAAATTTGCAAAAAATGACCCTGTCCCCCCCTTAACTTCAACATATCTGAACCGGGTGGGCTGAAATTCGGTAGGGATCTTTAGTTTTAAGTGCAGATTACAGGAAAATTATAGCGAACACGATTGGTCTAC
This sequence comes from Leptopilina drosophilae, assembly GCA_032873175.1. Taxonomy (NCBI): domain Eukaryota; kingdom Metazoa; phylum Arthropoda; class Insecta; order Hymenoptera; family Figitidae; genus Leptopilina; species Leptopilina drosophilae. The sequence goes on along the minus strand of CM065479.1, from coordinate 28,148,697 downwards.
ATATTTGCAAAATAGAAGGGAAATAAATTAAATTTTTTCGAAAAAATTAAAAAAAAATGACCCTGTCACACCCCCCTTAACTTCTACAAATCTGAACCTGGTGAGCTGAAATTCAGCAGGGATCTTCAGTTTGAAGTGCAGATTACAGAAAAAATATAGCGAACACGATTGGCCTACATATTTGCGAAATAGAAGGGAATGAAATTAAATTTTTTTGGAAAAATTGCAAAAAATGACCCTGTCCCCCCCTTAACTTCAACATATCTGAACCGGGTGGGCTGAAATTCGGTAGGGATCTTAGTTTTAAGTGCAGATTAAAGGAAAAATTATAGCAAACCTGATAGGTCTACATATTTGCGAAATAGAAGGGAAAGAAATTAAATTTTTTCGAATAAATTGCAAAAAATGACCCTGTCCCCACCCCCTTAACTTCTACAAATCTGAAACTGGTGAGCTGAAATTCAGCAGGGATCTTCAGTTTGAAGTGCAGATTACAGAAAAAATATAGCGAACACGATTGGCCTACATATTTGCGAAATAGAAGGGAAAGAAATTAAATTTTTTTGGAATAATTGCAAAAAATGACCCTGTCCCCACCCCCTTAACTTCTACAAATCTGAAACTGGTGGGCTGAAATTCGGTATGGATCTTCAGTTTTAAGTGCAGATTACAGGAAAAATATAGCGAACACGATTGGCCTAAATATTTGCGAAACAGAAGGGAAAGAAAGTAAATTTTTTCTAAACAATTAAAAAAAATGACCCTGTCCCCCCCCTTAACTTCTACAAATATGAACCGGTTGGGCTGAAATTCGGTATGGATCTTCAGTTTTTAGTGCAGATTACAGGAAAAATATAGCAAACACGATTGGTCTACATATTTGCGAAATAGAAGGGAAATAAATTAAATTTTTTCGAAAAAATTGCAAAAAATGAATCTGTCCCCACCTTAACTTCTACAAATCTGAAGCTGGTGGTCTGAAATTCGGTAGGGATCTTCAGTTTTAAGTGCAGATTACAGGAAAAATACAGCGAACACAATTGGCCTACATTTTTGCGAAAAAGAAGGGAAAGAAATTTTTTTTTTTTTGAAAAAATTGCAAAAAATGACTCTGTCCCCACATTAACTTCTACAAATCTGAAGCTGGTGGTCTGAAATTCGGTAGGGATCTTCAGTTTTAAGTGCAGATTACAGGAAAAATATAGCGAACACGATTGGCCTACATATTTGCAAAATAGAAGGGAGAGAAATTAAATTTTTCCGAAAAAATTGCAAAACATTACCCTGCCCCCCCCCCTTAACTTCTACAAATCTGAACTTGGTGAGCTGAAATTCAGCAGGGATCTTCAGTTTTAAGTGCAGATTACAGGAAAAATATAGCGAACACATTTGGCCTACATTGTTGCGAAATAGAAGGGAAAGAAATTATTATTTTTTGAAGAAATTGCAAAAAATGACTCTGTCCCCACCTTAACTTCTACAAATATGAAGCTGGTGGTCTGAAATTCGGTAGGGATCTTCAGTTTTAAGTGCAGATTACAGGAAAAATACAGCGAACACAATTGGCCTACATTTTTGCGAAATAGAAGGGAAAGAAATTTTTTTTTTTTGAAAAAATTGCAAAAAATGACTCTGTCCCCACATTAACTTCTACAAATCTGAAGCTGGTGGTCTGAAATTCGGTAGGGATCTTCAGTTTTAAGTGCAGATTACAGGAAAAATATAGCGAACACGATTGGCCTACATATTTGCAAAATAGAAGGAAAAGAAATTAAATTTTTTCGAAAAAATTGCAAAAAATTACCCTGCCCCCCCCCCTTAACTTCTACAAATCTGAACTTGGTGAGCTGAAATTCAGCAGGGATCTTCAGTTTTAAGTGCAGATTACAGGAAAAATATAGCGAACACATTTGGCCTACATTGTTGCGAAATAGAAGGGAAAGAAATTATTATTTTTTGAAGAAATTGCAAAAAATGACTCTGTCCCCACCTTAACTTCTACAAATATGAAGCTGGTGGTCTGAAATTCGGTAGGGATCTTCAGTTTTAAGTGCAGATTACAGGAAAAATACAGCGAACACAATTAGCCTACATTTTTGCGAAATAGAAGGGAAAGAAATTTTTTTTTTTTTGAAAAAATTGCAAAAAATGACTCTGTCCCCACATTAACTTCTACAAATCTGAAGCTGGTGGTCTGAAATTCGGTAGGGATCTTCAGTTTTAAGTGCAGATTACAGGAAAAATATAGCGAACACGATTGGCCTACATATTTGCGAAATAGAAGGGAAAGAAATTAAATTTTTTTCAAAAAAATTGCAAAAAATTGACCCTGCACCCCCCCCTTAACTCCTACCCATCTGAACCTGGTGAGCTGAAATTCAGCAGGGATCTTCAGTTTTAAGTGCCGATTACAGGAAAAAGATAGCGAACACTATTGGCCTACATTTTTGCGAAATAGAAGGGAAAGAAATTATTTTTTTTTGAAGAAATTGCAAAAAAATGACCCTGTCCCCCCCTTAACTTATACACATCTGAACCGGGTGATCTGATATTCAGCAAAAATCTTCAGTTTTAAGTGCAGATTACAGGAAAAATATAGCGAACACGATTGGCCTACATATTTGCGAAATAGAAGAGAAAGAAATTAAATTTTTTCGATAAAATTGCAAAAAATTACCCTGCCCCCCCCTTAACTTCTACAAATCTGGACCTGGTGATCTGAAATTCAGCAGGGATCTTCAGTTTTAAGTGCAGATTACAGGAAAAGTATTGCGAACACAATTGGCCTACATTTTTGCGAAATAGAAGAGAAAGAAATTATTTTTTTTTGAAGAAATTGCAAAAAATGACTCTGTCACCACCTTAACTTCTACAAATATGAACCGGTTGGGCTGAAATTCGGTATGGATCTTCAGTTTTTAAGTGCATATTACAGGAAAAATATAGCGAACACGATTGGCCTACATATTTGCGAAATAGAAGAGAAAGAAATTAAATTTTTTCGATAAAATTGCAAAAAATTACCCTGCCCCCCCCCCCTTAACTTCTACAAATCTGAACCTGGTGAGCTGAAATTCAGCAGGGATCTTTAGTTTTAAGTGCAGATTACAGGAAAATTATAACGAACCTTAAAGGTCTACATATTTGCGAAATAGGAGGGAAAGAAATTAAATTTTTTCGGAAAAATTGCAAAAAATGACTCTGTTCCCACCTTAACTTCTACAAATCAGCTGGTGATCTGAAATTCGGTAGGGATCTTCAGTTTTAAGTGCAGATTACAGGAAAAATATAGCGAACACGATTGGCCTAAATATTTGCGAAACAGAAGGGAAAGAAAGTAAATTTTTTCTAAACAATTAAAAAAAATGACCCTGTCCCCCCCCTTAACTTCTACAAATATGAACCGGTTGGGCTGAAATTCGGTATGGATCTTCAGTTTTTAGTGCAGATTACAGGAAAAATATAGCAAACGCGATTGGTCTACATATTTGCGAAATAGAAGGGAAATAAATTAAATTTTTTTGGAAAAATTGCAAAAAATGACCCTGTCCCCCCCTTAACTTCAACATATCTGAACCGGGTGGGCTGAAATTCAGCAGGGATCTTCAGTTTGAAGTGCAGATTACAGAAAAAATATAGCGAACACGATTGGCCTACATATTTGCGAAATAGAAGGGAATGAAATTAAATTTTTTTGGAAAAATTGCAAAAAATGACCCTGTCCCCCCCTTAACTTCAACATATCTGAACCGGGTGGGCTGAAATTCGGTAGGGATCTTTAGATTTAAGTGCAGATTACAGGAAAATTATAGCGAACACGATTGGTCTACATATTTGCAAAATAGAAGGGAAATAAATTAAATTTTTTCGAAAAAATTAAAAAAAAATGACCCTGTCACACCCCCCTTAACTTCTACAAATCTGAACCTGGTGAGCTGAAATTCAGCAGGGATCTTCAGTTTGAAGTGCAGATTACAGAAAAAATATAGCGAACACGATTGGCCTACATATTTGCGAAATAGAAGGGAAAGAAATTAAATTTTTTTGGAAAAATTGCAAAAAATGACCCTGGTCCCCCCTTAACTTCAACATATCTGAACCGGGTGGTCTGAAAGTCGGGAGGGATCTTCAGTTTTAAGTGCAGATTACAGGATAATTATAGAAAAACCTGATAGGTCTACATATTTGCGAAATAGAAGGGAAAGAAATTAAATTTTTTTCGAAAAAATTGCAAAAACTGACTCTGTTCCCACCTTAACTTCTACAAATCTGAAGCTGGTGGTCTGAAATTCGGTAGAGATCTTCAGTTTTAAGTGCAGATTACAGGAAAAATATGGCGAACACGATTGGACTACATATTTGCGAAACGTAAGAAAGAAATTAAATTTTTTCGAAAAAATTGCAAAAAATGACCCTGTCCCCCCCTTAACTTCTACAAATCTGAAGCTGGTGGTCTGAAATTCGGTAGGGATCTTCAGTTTTAAGTGCAGATTACAGGAAAATTATAGCAAACCTGATAGGTCTACATATTTGCGAAATAGAAGGGAAAGAAATTAAATTTTTCCAAAAAAAGTGGAAAAAAATGACCCTGTCCCCCCCTTAACTGCTACAAATCTCAAGCTGGTGGTCTGAAATTCGGTAGGGATCTTTAGTTTTAAGTGCAGATTACAGGAAAAATATAGCGAACACGATTGGCCTACATATTTGCGAAATAGAAGGGAATGAAATTAAATTTTTTTGGAAAAAATTGAAAAAAATGACCCTGTCCCCCCCTTAACTTCAACATATCTGAACCGGGTGGGCTGAAATTCGGTAGGGATCTTTAGTTTTAAGTGCAGATTACAGGAAAATTATAGCAAACCTGATAGGTCTACATATTTGCGAAATAGAAGGGAAAGAAAATTAAATTTTTTCGAATAAATTGCAAAAAATGACCCTGTCCCCACCCCCTTAACTTCTACAAATCTGAACCTGGTGAGCTGAAATTCAGCAGGGATCTTCAGTTTGAAGTGCAGATTACAGAAAAAATATAGCGAACACGATTGGCCTACATATTTGCGAAATAGAAGGGAATGAAATTAAATTTTTTTGGAAAAATTGCAAAAAATGACCCTGTCCCCCCCTTAACTTCAACATATCTGAACCGGGTGGGCTGAAATTCGGTAGGGATCTTTAGTTTTAAGTGCAGATTACAGGAAAATTATAGCAAACACGATTGGTCTACATATTTGCAAAATAGAAGGGAAATAAATTAAATTTTTTCGAAAAAATTAAAAAAAAATGACCCTGTCACACCCCCCTTAACTTCTACAAATCTGAACCTGGTGAGCTGAAATTCAGCAGGGATCTTCAGTTTGAAGTGCAGATTACAGAAAAAATATAGCGAACACGATTGGCCTACATATTTGCGAAATAGAAGGGAAAGAAATTAAATTTTTTTGGAAAAATTGCAAAAAATGACACTGTCCCCCCCTTAACTTCAACATATCTGAACCGGGTGGGCTGAAATTCGGTATGGATCTTTAGTTTTAAGTGCAGATTACAGGATAATTATAGAAAAACCTGATAGGTCTACATATTTGCGAAATAGAAGGGAAAGAAATTAAATTTTTTCGAAAAAATTGCAAAAAATGACTCTGTTCCCACCTTAACTTCTACAAATCTGAAGCTGGTGGTCTGAAATTCGGTAGAGATCTTCAGTTTTAAGTGCAGATTACAGGAAAAATATGGCGAACACGATTGGACTACATATTTGCGAAACGTAAGAAAGAAATTAAATTTTTTCGAAAAAATTGCAAAAAATGACCCTGTCCCCCCCTTAACTTCTACAAATCTGAAGCTGGTGGTCTGAAATTCGGTAGGGATCTTCAGTTTTAAGTGCAGATTACAGGAAAATTATAGCAAACCTGATAGGTCTACATATTTGCGAAATAGAAGGGAAAGAAATTAAATTTTTTTTTTTCCAAAAAAAAGTGGAAAAAAATGACCCTGTCCCCCCCTTAACTGCTACAAATCTCAAGCTGGTGGTCTGAAATTCGGTAGGGATCTTTAGTTTTAAGTGCAGATTACAGGAAAAATATAGCGAACACGATTAGCCTACATATTTGCGAAATAGAAGGGAATGAAATTAAATTTTTTTGGAAAAATTGCAAAAAATGACCCTGTCCCCCCCTTAACTTCAACATATCTGAACCGGGTGGGCTGAAATTCGGTAGGGATCTTTAGTTTTAAGTGCAGATTACAGGAAAATTATAGCAAACCTGATAGGTCTACATATTTGCGAAATAGAAGGGAAAGAAATTAAATTTTTTCGAATAAATTGCAAAAAATGACCCTGTCCCCACCCCCTTAACTTCTACAAATCTGAACCTGGTGAGCTGAAATTCAGCAGGGATCTTCAGTTTGAAGTGCAGATTACAGAAAAAATATAGCGAACACGATTGGCCTACATATTTGCGAAATAGAAGGGAATGAAATTAAATTTTTTTGGAAAAATTGAAAAAAATGACCCTGTCCCCCCCTTAACTTCAACATATCTGAACCGGGTGGGCTGAAATTCGGTAGGGATCTTTAGTTTTAAGTGCAGATTACAGGAAAATTATAGCGAACACGATTGGTCTACATATTTGCAAAATAGAAGGGAAATAAATTAAATTTTTTCGAAAAAATTAAAAAAAAATGACCCTGTCACACCCCCCTTAACTTCTACAAATCTGAACCTGGTGAGCTGAAATTCAGCAGGGATCTTCAGTTTGAAGTGCAGATTACAGAAAAAATATAGCGAACACGATTGGCCTACATATTTGCGAAATAGAAGGGAATGAAATTAAATTTTTTTGGAAAAATTGCAAAAAATGACCCTGTCCCCCCCTTAACTTCAACATATCTGAACCGGGTGGGCTGAAATTCGGTAGGGATCTTTAGTTTTAAGTGCAGATTACAGGAAAATTATAGCAAACCTGATAGGTCTACATATTTGCGAAATAGAAGGGAAAGAAATTAAATTTTTTTCGAATAAATTGCAAAAAATGACCCTGTCCCCACCCCCTTAACTTCTACAAATCTGAAACTGGTGAGCTGAAATTCAGCAGGGATCTTCAGTTTGAGGTGCAGATTACAGAAAAAATATAGCGAACACGATTGGCCTACATATTTGCGAAATAGAAGGGAAAGAAATTAAATTTTTTTGGAATAATTGCAAAAAATGACCCTGTCCCCACCCCCTTAACTTCTACAAATCTTAAACTGGTGGGCTGAAATTCGGTATGGATCTTCAGTTTTAAGTGCAGATTACAGGAAAAATATAGCGAACACGATTGGCCTAAATATTTGCGAAACAGAAGGGAAAGAAAGTAAATTTTTTCTAAACAATTAAAAAAAATGACCCTGTCCCCCCCCTTAACTTCTACAAATATGAACCGGTTGGGCTGAAATTCGGTATGGATCTTCAGTTTTTAGTGCAGATTACAGGAAAAATATAGCAAACACGATTGGTCTACATATTTGCGAAATAGAAGGGAAATAAATTAAATTTTTTCGAAAAAATTGCAAAAAATGAATCTGTCCCCACCTTAACTTCTACAAATCTGAAGCTGGTGGTCTGAAATTCGGTAGGGATCTTCAGTTTTAAGTGCAGATTACAGGAAAAATACAGCGAACACAATTGGCCTACATTTTTGCGAAATAGAAGAGAAAGAAATTAAATTTTTTCGATAAAATTGCAAAAAATTACCCTGCCCCCCCCCCCCTTAACTTCTACAAATCTGAACCTGGTGAGCTGAAATTCAGCAGGGATCTTTAGTTTTAAGTGCAGATTACAGGAAAATTATAGCGAACCTTAAAGGTCTACATATTTGCGAAATAGGAGGGAAAGAAATTAAATTTTTTCGGAAAAATTGCAAAAAATGACTCTGTTCCCACCTTAACTTCTACAAATCAGCTGGTGATCTGAAATTCGGTAGGGATCTTCAGTTTTAAGTGCAGATTACAGGAAAAATATAGCGAACACGATTGGCCTAAATATTTGCGAAACAGAAGGGAAAGAAAGTAAATTTTTTCTAAACAATTAAAAAAAATTACCCTGTCCCCCCCCTTAACTTCTACAAATATGAACCGGTTGGGCTGAAATTCGGTATGGATCTTCAGTTTTTAGTGCAGATTACAGGAAAAATATAGCAAACGCGATTGGTCTACATATTTGCGAAATAGAAGGGAAATAAATTAAATTTTTTCGAAAAAATTGCAAAAAATGACTCTGTCCCCACCTTAACTTCTACAAATCTGAAGCTGGTGGTCTGAAATTCGGTAGGGATCTTCAGTTTTAAGTGCAAATTACAGGAAAAATACAGCGAACACAATTGGCCTACATTTTTGCGAAATAGAAGGGAAAGAAATTTTTTTTTTTGAAAAAATTGCAAAAAATGACTCTGTCCCCACATTAACTTCTACAAATCTGAAGCTGGTGGTCTGAAATTCGGTAGGGATCTTCAGTTTTAAGTGCAGATTACAGGAAAAATATAGCGAACACGATTGGCCTACATATTTGCGAAATAGAAGGGAAAGAAATTAAATTTTTTCAAAAAAATTGCTAAAAATTACCCTGCCCCCCCCCTTAACTTCTACAAATCTGAACCTGGTGAGCTGAAATTCAGCAGGGATCTTCAGTTTTAAGTGCAGATTACAGGAAAAATATAGCGAACACAATTGGCCTACATTTTTGCGAAATAGAAGGGAAAGAAATTATTTTTTTTTGAAGAAATTGCAAAAAATGACCCTGTCCCCCCCTTAACTTATACACATCTGAACCGGGTGATCTGATATTCAGCAAAAATCTTCAGTTTTAAGTGCAGATTACAGGAAAAATATAGCGAACACGATTGGCCTACATATTTGCGAAATAGAAGAGAAAGAAATTAAATTTTTTCGATAAAATTGCAAAAAATTACCCTGCCCCCCCCCTTAACTTCTACAAATCTGAACCTGGTGAGCTGAAATTCAGTAGGGATCTTCAGTTTTAAGTGCAGATTACAGGAAAATTATAGCGAACCTTAAAGGTCTACATATTTGCGAAATAGGAGGGAAAGAAATTAAATTTTTTCGGAAAAATTGCAAAAAATGACTCTGTCCCCACCTTAACTTCTACAAATCTGAAGCTGGTGGTCTGAAATACGGTATGGATCTTCAGTTTTATGTCAGATTACAGGAAAAATATAGCGAACACGATTAGCCTACATATTTGCGAAATAGAAGGGAATGAAATTAAATTTTTTTGGAAAAATTGCAAAAAATGACCCTGTCCCCCCCTTAACTTCAACATATCTGAACCGGGTGGGCTGAAATTCGGTAGGGATCTTTAGTTTTAAGTGCAGATTACAGGAAAATTATAGCAAACCTGATAGGTCTACATATTTGCGAAATAGAAGGGAAAGAAATTAAATTTTTTCGAAAAAATTGCAAAAAATGACCCTGTCCCCCCCTTAACTTCTACAAATCTGAAGCTGGTGGTCTGAAATTCGGTAGGGATCTTCAGTTTTAAGTGCAGATTACAGGAAATTTATAGCAAACCTGATAGGTCTACATATTTGCGAAATAGAAGGGAAAGAAATTAAATTTTTTTTCCAAAAAAAGTGGAAAAAAAAAAAATGACCCTGTCCCCCCCTTAACTTCTACAAATCTCAAGCTGGTGGTCTGAAATTCGGTAGGGATCTTTAGTTTTAAGTGCAGATTACAGGAAAAATATAGCGAACACGATTAGCCTACATATTTGCGAAATAGAAGGGAATGAAATTAAATTTTTTTGGAAAAATTGCAAAAAATGACCCTGTCCCCCCCTTAACTTCAACATATCTGAACCGGGTGGGCTGAAATTCGGTAGGGATCTTTAGTTTTAAGTGCAGATTACAGGAAAATTATAGCGAACACGATTGGTCTACATATTTGCAAAATAGAAGGGAAATAAATTAAATTTTTTCGAAAAAATTAAAAAAAAATGACCCTGTCACACCCCCCTTAACTTCTACAAATCTGAACCTGGTGAGCTGAAATTCAGCAGGGATCTTCAGTTTGAAGTGCAGATTACAGAAAAAATATAGCGAACACGATTGGCCTACATATTTGCGAAATAGAAGGGAATGAAATTAAATTTTTTTGGAAAAATTGCAAAAAATGACCCTGTCCCCCCCTTAACTTCAACATATCTGAACCGGGTGGGCTGAAATTCGGTAGGGATCTTTAGTTTTAAGTGCAGATTACAGGAAAATTATAGCAAACCTGATAGGTCTACATATTTGCGAAATAGAAGGGAAAGAAATTAAATTTTTTCGAATAAATTGCAAAAAATGACCCTGTCCCCACCCCCTTAACTTCTACAAATCTGAAACTGGTGAGCTGAAATTCAGCAGGGATCTTCAGTTTGAAGTGCAGATTACAGAAAAAATATAGCGAACACGATTGGCCTACATATTTGCGAAATAGAAGGGAAAGAAATTAAATTTTTTTGGAATAATTGCAAAAAATGACCCTGTCCCCACCCCCTTAACTTCTACAAATCTGAAACTGGTGGGCTGAAATTCGGTATGGATCTTCAGTTTTAAGTGCAGATTACAGGAAAAATATAGCGAACACGATTGGCCTAAATATTTGCGAAACAGAAGGGAAAGAAAGTAAATTTTTTCTAAACAATTAAAAAAAATGACCCTGTCCCCCCCCTTAACTTCTACAAATATGAACCGGTTGGGCTGAAATTCGGTATGGATCTTCAGTTTTTAGTGCAGATTACAGGAAAAATATAGCAAACACGATTGGTCTACATATTTGCGAAATAGAAGGGAAATAAATTAAATTTTTTCGAAAAAATTGCAAAAAATGAATCTGTCCCCACCTTAACTTCTACAAATCTGAAGCTGGTGGTCTGAAATTCGGTAGGGATCTTCAGTTTTAAGTGCAGATTACAGGAAAAATACAGCGAACACAATTGGCCTACATTTTTGCGAAAAAGAAGGGAAAGAAATTTTTTTTTTTTGAAAAAATTGCAAAAAATGACTCTGTCCCCACATTAACTTCTACAAATCTGAAGCTGGTGGTCTGAAATTCGGTAGGGATCTTCAGTTTTAAGTGCAGATTACAGGAAAAATATAGCGAACACGATTGGCCTACATATTTGCAAAATAGAAGGAAAAGAAATTAAATTTTTTCGAAAAAATTGCAAAAAATTACCCTGCCCCCCCCCCCTTAACTTCTACAAATCTGAACTTGGTGAGCTGAAATTCAGCAGGGATCTTCAGTTTTAAGTGCAGATTACAGGAAAAATATAGCGAACACATTTGGCCTACATTGTTGCGAAATAGAAGGGAAAGAAATTATTATTTTTTGAAGAAATTGCAAAAAATGACTCTGTCCCCACCTTAACTTCTACAAATATGAAGCTGGTGGTCTGAAATTCGGTAGGGATCTTCAGTTTTAAGTGCAGATTACAGGAAAAATACAGCGAACACAATTAGCCTACATTTTTGCGAAATAGAAGGGAAAGAAATTTTTTTTTTTTTGAAAAAATTGCAAAAAATGACTCTGTCCCCACATTAACTTCTACAAATCTGAAGCTGGTGGTCTGAAATTCGGTAGGGATCTTCAGTTTTAAGTGCAGATTACAGGAAAAATATAGCGAACACGATTGGCCTACATATTTGCGAAATAGAAGGGAAAGAAATTAAATTTTTTCAAAAAAATTGCAAAAAATTACCCTGCCCCCCCCTTAACTTCTACAAATCTGAACCTGGTGAGCTGAAATTCAGCAGGGATCTTCAGTTTTAAGTGCAGATTACAGGAAAAATATAGCGAACACAATTGGCCTACATTTTTGCGAAATAGAAGGGAAAGAAATTATTTTTTTTTGAAGAAATTGCAAAAAATGACCCTGTCCCCCCCTTAACTTATACACATCTGAACCGGGTGATCTGATATTCAGCAAAAATCTTCAGTTTTAAGTGCAGATTACAGGAAAAATATAGCGAACACGATTGGCCTACATATTTGCGAAATAGAAGAGAAAGAAATTAAATTTTTTCGATAAAATTGCAAAAAATTACCCTGCCCCCCCCTTAACTTCTACAAATCTGGACCTGGTGAGCTGAAATTCAGCAGGGATCTTCAGTTTTAAGTGCAGATTACAGGAAAAGTATTGCGAACACAATTGGCCTACATTTTTGCGAAATAGAAGAGAAAGAAATTATTTTTTTTTGAAGAAATTGCAAAAAATGACTCTGTCACCACCTTAACTTCTACAAATATGAACCGGTTGGGCTGAAATTCGGTATGGATCTTCAGTTTTTAGTGCATATTACAGGAAAAATATAGCGAACACGATTGGCCTACATATTTGCGAAATAGAAGAGAAAGAAATTAAATTTTTTCGATAAAATTGCAAAAAATTACCCTGCCCCCCCCCCCTTAACTTCTACAAATCTGAACCTGGTGAGCTGAAATTCAGCAGGGATCTTTAGTTTTAAGTGCAGATTACAGGAAAATTATAACGAACCTTAAAGGTCTACATATTTGCGAAATAGGAGGGAAAGAAATTAAATTTTTTCGGAAAAATTGCAAAAAATGACTCTGTTCCCACCTTAACTTCTACAAATCAGCTGGTGATCTGAAATTCGGTAGGGATCTTCAGTTTTAAGTGCAGATTACAGGAAAAATATAGCGAACACGATTGGCCTAAATATTTGCGAAACAGAAGGGAAAGAAAGTAAATTTTTTCTAAACAATTAAAAAAAATGACCCTGTCCCCCCCCTTAACTTCTACAAATATGAACCGGTTGGGCTGAAATTCGGTATGGATCTTCAGTTTTTAGTGCAGATTACAGGAAAAATATAGCAAACGCGATTGGTCTACATATTTGCGAAATAGAAGGGAAATAAATTAAATTTTTTCGAAAAAATTGCAAAAAATGACTCTGTCCCCACCTTAACTTCTACAAATCTGAAGCTGGTGGTCTGAAATTCGGTAGGGATCTTCAGTTTTAAGTGCAAATTACAGGAAAAATACAGCGAACACAATTGGCCTACATTTTTGCGAAATAGAAGGGAAAGAAATTTTTTTTTTTTGAAAAAATTGCAAAAAATGACTCTGTCCCCACATTAACTTCTACAAATCTGAAGCTGGTGGTCTGAAATTCGGTAGGGATCTTCAGTTTTAAGTGCAGATTACAGGAAAAATATAGCGAACACGATTGGCCTACATATTTGCGAAATAGAAGGGAAAGAAATTAAATTTTTTCAAAAAAATTGCAAAAAATTACCCTGCCCCCCCCTTAACTTCTACAAATCTGAACCTGGTGAGCTGAAATTCAGCAGGGATCTTCAGTTTTAAGTGCAGATTACAGGAAAAATATAGCGAACACAATTGGCCTACATTTTTGCGAAATAGAAGGGAAAGAAATTATTTTTTTTTGAAGAAATTGCAAAAAATGACCCTGTCCCCCCCTTAACTTATACATATCTGAACCGGGTGATCTGATATTCAGCAAAAATCTTCAGTTTTAAGTGCAGATTACAGGAAAAATATAGCGAACACGATTGGCCTACATATTTGCGAAATAGAAGAGAAAGAAATTAAATTTTTTCGATAAAATTGCAAAAAATTACCCTGCCCCCCCCTTAACTTCTACAAATCTGAACCTGGTGAGCTGAAATTCAGTAGGGATCTTCAGTTTTAAGTGCAGATTACAGGAAAATTATAGCGAACCTTAAAGGTCTACATATTTGCGAAATAGGAGGGAAAGAAATTAAATTTTTTCGGAAAAATTGCAAAAAATGACTCTGTCCCCACCTTAACTTCTACAAATCTGAAGCTGGTGGTCTGAAATACGGTATGGATCTTCAGTTTTATGTCAGATTACAGGAAAAATATAGCGAAAACAATTGGCCTACATATTTGCGAAATAGAAGGGAAAGAAATTATTTTTTTTTGAAAAAATTGCAAAAAATGACCCTGTCCCCCCCCCTTGACTTCTACATATCTGAACCGGGTGGGCTGAAATTCGGTATGGATCTTCAGTTTTAAGTGCAGATTATAGGAAAAATATTGCGAACACGATTGGCCTACATATTTGCGAAACAAAAGGGAAAGAAATTAAATTTTTTCGAAAAAAGTTAAAAAAAATGACCCAGTCCCCCCCTTAACTTTTACAAATATGAACCGTGTGGGCTGAAATTTGGTATGGATCTTCAGTTTTAAGTGCAGATTACAGGAAAAATATAGCGAACACAATTGGCCTACATATTTGCGAAATAGAAGGGAAAAAAATTATTTTTTTTTTAAATTGCAAAAAATGACCCTGTCCCCCCCTTGACTTGTACAAATATGAACCGGGTGGGCTGAAATTCGGTATGGATCTTCAGTTTTATGTCAGATTACAGGAAAAATATAGCGAAAACAATTGGCCTACATATTTGCGAAATAGAAGGGAAAGAAATTTTTTTTTTTTTGAAAAAATTGCAAAAAATGACTCTGTCCCTACATTAACTTCTACAAATCTGAAGCTGGTGGTCTGAAATTCGGTAGGGATCTTCAGTTTTAAGTGCAGATTACAGGAAAAATATAGCGAACACGATTGGCCTACATATTTGCAAAATAGAAGGAAAAGAAATTAAATTTTTTCGAAAAAATTGCAAAAAATTACCCAGCCCCCCCCTTAACTTCTACAAATCTGAACTTGGTGAGCTGAAATTCAGCAGGGATCTTCAGTTTTAAGTGCAGATTACAGGAAAAATATAGCTAACACATTTGGCCTACATTGTTGCGAAATAGAAGGGAAAGAAATTATTATTTTTTGAAGAAATTGCAAAAAATGACTCTGTCCCCACCTTAACTTCTACAAATATGAAGCTGGTGGTCTGAAATTCGATAGGGATCTTCAGATTTAAGTGCAGATTACAGGAAAAATACAGCGAACAAAATTAGCCTACATTTTTGCGAAATAGAAGGGAAAGAAATTTTTTTTTTTTGAAAAAATTGCAAAAAATGACTCTGTCCCCACATTAACTTCTACAAATCTGAAGCTGGTGGTCTGAAATTCGGTAGGGATCTTCAGTATTAAGTGCAGATTACAGGAAAAATATAGCGAACACAATTGGCCTACATATTTGCGAAATAGAAGGGAAAGAAATTATTTTTTTTTGAAGAAATTGCAAAAAATGACCCTGTCCCCCCCTTAACTTATACACATCTGAACCGGGTGATCTGATATTCAGCAAAAATCTTCAGTTTTAAGTGCAGATTACAGGAAAAATATAGCGAACACGATTGGCCTACATATTTGCGAAATAGAAGAGAAAGAAATTAAATTTTTTCGATAAAATTGCAAAAAATTACCCTGCCCCCCCTTAACTTCTACAAATCTGAACCTGGTGAGCTGAAATTCAGCAGGGATCTTCAGTTTTAAGTGCAGATTACAGGAAAAGTATTGCGAACACAATTGGCCTACATTTTTGCGAAATAGAAGAGAAAGAAATTATTTTTTTTTTTTGAAGAAATTGCAAAAAATGACTCTGTCACCAACCTTAACTTCTACAAATATGAACCGGTTGGGCTGAAATTCGGTATGGATCTTCAGTTTTTAGTGCATATTACAGGAAAAATATAGCGAACACGATTGGCCTACATATTTGCGAAATAGAAGAGAAAGAAATTAAATTTTTTCGATAAAATTGCAAAAAATTTACCCTGCCCCCCCCCCCTTAACTTCTACAAATCTGAACCTGGTGAGCTTAAATTCAGCAGGGATCTTCAGTTTTAAGTGCAGATTACAGGAAAAGTATTGCGAACACAATTGGCCTACATTTTTGCGAAATAGAAGGGAAAGAAATTATTTTTTTTTTTGAAGAAATTGCAAAAAATGACTCTGTCCCCACCTTAACTTCTACAAATATGAACCGGTTGAGCTGAAATTCGGTATGGATCTTCAGTTTTTAGTGCATATTACGGGAAAAATATAGCGATCACGATTGGCCTACATATTTGCGAAATAGTAGGGAAAGAAATTAAATTTTTTTGATAAAATTGCAAAAAATTACCCTGCCCCCCCCCTTAACTTCTACAAATCTGAACCTGGTGAGCTGAAATTCAGCAGGGATCTTCAGTTTTAAGTGCAGATTACAGGAAAAATATAGCGAACACAATTGGCCTACATTTTTGCGAAATAGAAGGGAAAGAAATTATTTTTTTTTGAAGAAATTGCAAAAAATGACTCTGTCCCCACCTTAACTTCTACAAATATGAACCGGTTGGGCTGAAATTCGGTATGGATCTTCAGTTTTTAGTGCATATTACAGGAAAAATATAGCGAACACGATTGGTCTACATATTTGCGAAATAGAAGGGAAATAAATTAAATTTTTTTGAAAAAATTAATAAAAATGACCCTGTCCCCCCCCCCCTTCACTTCTAAAAATCTGAACCTGGTGAGCTGAAATTCAGCAGGGATCTTCAGTTTGAAGTGCAGATTACAGATAAAATATAGCGAACACGATTGGCCTACATATTTGCGAAATAGAAGGGAAAGAAATTTTTTTTTTTTGAAAAAATTGCAAAAAATGACCCTGTCCCCACATTAACTTCTACAAATATGAAGCTGGTGGTCTGAAATTCGGTAGGGATCTTCAGTATTAAGTGCAGATTACAGGAAAAATATAGCGAACACAATTGGCCTACATATTTGCGAAATAGAAGGGAAAGAAATTATTTTTTTTTGAAGAAATTGCAAAAAATGACCCTGTCCCCCCCTTAACTTATACACATCTGAACCGGGTGATCTGATATTCAGCAAAAATCTTCAGTTTTATGTGCAGATTATACAGGAAAAATATAGCGAACACGATTGGCCCTACATATTTGCGAAATAGAAGAGAAAGAAATTAAATTTTTTCGATAAAATTGCAAAAAATTACCCTGCCCCCCCTTAACTTCTACAAATCTGAACCTGGTGAGCTGAAATTCAGCAGGGATCTTCAGTTTTAAGTGCAGATTACAGGAAAAGTATTGCGAACACAATTGGCCTACATTTTTGCGAAATAGAAGAGAAAGAAATTATTTTTTTTTGAAGAAATTGCAAAAAATGACTCTGTCACCACCTTAACTTCTACAAATATGAACCGGTTGGGCTGAAATTCGGTATGGATCTTCAGTTTTTAGTGCATATTACAGGAAAAATATAGCGAACACGATTGGCCTACATATTTGCGAAATAGAAGAGAAAGAAATTAAATTTTTTCGATAAAATTGCAAAAAATTACCCTGCCCCCCCCCTTAACTTCTACAAATCTGAACCTGGTGAGCTGAAATTCAGCAGGGATCTTCAGTTTTAAGTGCAGATTACAGGAAAAGTATTGCGAACACAATTGGCCTACATTTTTGCGAAATAGAAGGGAAAGAAATTATTTTTTTTTTTGAAGAAATTGCAAAAAATGACTCTGTCCCCACCTTAACTTCTACAAATATGAACCGGTTGAGCTGAAATTCGGTATGGATCTTCAGTTTTTAGTGCATATTACGGGAAAAATATAGCGATCACGATTGGCCTACATATTTGCGAAATAGTAGGGAAAGAAATTAAATTTTTTTGATAAAATTGCAAAAAATTACCCTGCCCCCCCCCTTAACTTCTACAAATCTGAACCTGGTGAGCTGAAATTCAGCAGGGATCTTCAGTTTTAAGTGCAGATTACAGGAAAAATATAGCGAACACAATTGGCCTACATTTTTGCGAAATAGAAGGGAAAGAAATTATTTTTTTTTGAAGAAATTGCAAAAAATGACTCTGTCCCCACCTTAACTTCTACAAATATGAACCGGTTGGGCTGAAATTCGGTATGGATCTTCAGTTTTTAGTGCATATTACAGGAAAAATATAGCGAACACGATTGGTCTACATATTTGCGAAATAGAAGGGAAATAAATTAAATTTTTTTGAAAAAATTAATAAAAATGACCCTGTCCCCCCCCCCCCTTCACTTCTAAAAATCTGAACCTGGTGAGCTGAAATTCAGCAGGGATCTTCAGTTTGAAGTGCAGATTACAGATAAAATATAGCGAACACGATTGGCCTACATATTTGCGAAATAGAAGAAAGAAATTAAATTTTTTTGAAAAAATTGCAAAAAATGACCCTGTCCCCCCCTTAACTTCTACACATCTGAACCGGGTGATCTGATATTCAGCAAAAATTTTCAGTTTTAAGCGCAGATTACAGGAAAATTATAGCGAACCTGATTGGTGAACATAAGTATAATTAGAGATAAATATAAAAATTTATTAATAAAATAAAATAATTTAATTTGTTTTTAATTTTAAAAGAATTGTTAAAATAATTTTAAAAAAATTTTGTTTAAATATTAGTTTACGGAACCCGCGATCTTAGTGCGAGTGCATCTCGCTCTTGTCCGATTTTTAACTATTGACGCAGGAGAACCGCAGGCAAAGAACAAAATCGCAGCAGCGATAGAGCTGGAGCGCTACCCTCGAAGGCCAAAGTCTTACGACAGTTCCGAGGGAGGGTAAAGAGCTCCAAAAGAAGATTTACGGGTTTTAGTGGGTCGGGGCTGGGTCACTGTCGAAGCGGCATGGAATCGCCTAAGCATTAACCTTTTAACGAATTTTAAAAGTCCATACCCTACTATTTTTGGGGTCGCTCTTTCGAATAGTGTGGTCAAAATTTTCAAAAAATTATATTTAGCTCTTCTTTTTTCAAAAATACTACAAAAATTCAAGTTTTTTTAATGTATTTTTTTCAAAAAAAATTTTTTCTCTGTCATAACGCTTTTCAAACACAACAAAAAGTATTAGAAACGTGTTCCTGATAATTGTACTCGAAAAATATTCATTTCTTATTTTTAGTTATTTCGATTTTAAATTTAAAATGGTGCTTGAAAGTTAAAAAGTTTTCCTTATTTCAGGTAAGATGACAAACTTTTTAAAAATTGCTGAATTCTGATTGAAATTTTCTTACTGTGGATTTTCTCAGTCGCTGAATACAAATCGGATATCAGAGTTTCATAATTTAAAATTGCGGATCCAATATCGAGGATTACTTTTTAAAAAATTGATCGGATTCACTTGAAACTCGTTACACGGAAAAAAAAGTCCATCAACCATTAATGGATTAGTATATTACTTTGAGACGGGACTGTTTTTCCGTTGATGGTTACTTAACTTCACTTAACAATTGAAAAACATCATTGAAGTATTAAAAAAGAGTCATGGAATGATTAGAATGCCAGTATGTGACCAATTGTTTTAGATTTAATGGTGAATTATTATATCAATGGATGTTTGAATGTTTACGAATCATTAGTAAAGTTTGTGAAACGTTAGTTGACTCGTAGTCTAAATCGGTGCTCTTCACCAGCGTATTGTTGCGCAGTGTACCGATGCGCATTTCTTCCGGTTTCTCTATAGTCCATGTGTTTTTGCTGTCTGCTATACAAATTCCTATATACTATTATGTGTAATGTGAATATTTAACTTAACTAATAATTTGCAGTTTGATTGCGTCTAGAAATTGACCTCGATGAAAATATATTTTCTTTTATAGTTCTCGCTAATTAAAAAGTAGTTATTAGTGCAAAATCATTTCTCACAAGTTGTGAAAAATTTTGTTATTTGGTATATAAGAACAGTTCGCTTCTAAACTTAAAGTGTTATAAGTGTGCGTTTCTACGTGTAGTTATTATAAGTGCGAAAATGTATTGGTCTAAAGCGTCTAAGAGTGTAAATAAAATATCGGAACTGTGCAACGAAAAAATGTGTTTATTCTGTATTAAATAGTGTCTAAAATTAGGGATAATTCTGAAAGAATAAGTTGAATTTTTTGAATGCTTTTGATAGTCATGGAAAATTTAATAGACAGTTTTCTAAATTTTAGTGAACGAGTTTTATATATTGTGACTCCAAGTATGTTATCCATTCAATGATTTTGTGTCCTGTCTCAAAGTAATATACTAGTCTATTAATGATTGATGGACTTTTTTTTTCCGTGTACCTGATTATAGCGGACGAGGTTTAAAAAAATATTTGGATTCATATATAAATTTTTACTTAGGGTATATTGGGGTCAATGATTACGAAACAAATAAATTTCTGGATTTTTATGTAAATTAGTATTTATTTGTATTAATGGCCTGTCTTCACCAATTCTTATAGCTATTTTATACCAAGCCTTTTGAATTTTAAAAAACGAACATCGGATTCGCAATAAGCGGACCCGAAAACCCTCGAGTAATAAAATTCAATTTCGTACCGTAGATCACTCATAACTTTTTCTGTCACATATTGTGAAATATAAAATAGTTGATACTGGTAGAGTCAAAGCAAATAGAGAATCATAATTACGCCATTTTTAATTTTTGGAATGTGACTTCATTCACCCCAAAAATTCATTGAGAGACCCCAAAATACCACAATAACAAATTCCAAGCAAACATTAGTAAATGTAAAAAAATTAGTCTTTCATTACATATTGGACACTTTGAATTCTTTGAATCTAACGTCAGATTCGTCATTAGTGACCCTAAAAACTTCAGAGTAACATATTTCAAGCAAATTCGAACAAATTTTATTTTGTCCACCATTACGACAAACTAACATCGGGTTCGTAACCAGCGACCCCGAAAACTCCCAAGTAACGAGTTTCAAGCGAATCCGATCAATTTTTTAAAAAACCATCCGTCATACTGTATCCGCCATTTTAAATTATGAAAATCAGATATCAGATTCGTAATTAGAGACCCCGAAAAACCACAAGTAAGAAAATTTCAATCAGATTTGAGCAATTTTTAAAAAGTTTGTCATCTTACGTCAAATAAGGAAAATTATTTATCTTTCAAGCGCCATTTTAAATTCAAAATCGAAACAAATAAAAATTATAAATGAATATTTTTTGAGTACAATTATCGGGAACACGTTTCTGATACTTTTTGTTGTGTTTGAAAAGCGTTATGACAGAAAAAAAAATTTTTTGAAAAAAAACATTAAAAATACTTGAATTTTTGCAGTATTTTTGGAAAAGGAAGAGTTAAATATAATTTTTTGAAAATGTTGACCACACTATTCGAAAGAGCGACCCCAAAAATAGTAGGGTATGAACTTTTAAAATTTTTTATGGCTTTTTTCTACTAATTGCAAGAGATTGAAATTTATGTTACATTAATTTATATTTAATTTAAAAAATGTTATCTCGAATTTTGTCCTTCGAATTGAATTTCAGTTTCCTGTCATTATAAAAACGTTAAAATTTTTAGGAATTTTTATTTCAATTAATTCACCATTTTTCACAGTGCTTAGTAAAGGTTTACTAAATATGATATCACTTATATTTTACTTAACTTGCAGTTCAATATATAAAAGTGTGTACTTTGTGATCAAAATGGTCATTTGGTCAGACATTTTCTTAGTTTTCTGGCATGCATTTTTAAAAATATATATAATTTTTTTATACTTTTGTTTCTCAAGACGTTGTAGAACCTTATTCCCTGTTGATCAGTATGCTAAATTTTATTATTGAGCGTTGTTTTTCAATTTTTTAGACGAAAAATGACCAAATTCTCAGATTCTTGGTTCTCAGTTTCCTGACATTTTCTGGCAGAATACACATGTCCTTGTGTACAATGTTGTGTCAAAATTTTCTTCATTATATTCCTTCGTTTCTAGAACTACCCATATTTATGTATGTGCATACATACATGTATATGTCTTTGGAACAAAAGATGAAGAGTGCTCATGAGTTAGATGCGCTCAAATTGCTCATAAATTATAATGATTTAAGTGTTGCTAAAACGAATTCTTAATACCTTATTTGCAATTGTTGTCGGGTGTGAAAGTGTTCAGATCGAAATTATCACTCGAATTTTTTCCTTTCTGTTTTTCTTTGAATTTATCTTTTCTATTAGAATCATTTTCATCTCTTTTCTGTGGCGCAACCCAACTAGAGCAGAGCGGGGTTGAAAGTGCCGATTTTGACAAAATAAAAGAAGGTAATAGTAAAATAACAACTATTTGTTTTTATTTCTGAACTATTTGGAGTAGAATTTTATGTAGACTTTAATTTGTATAAACTTTTGAACAATTTTTCTTAATTATTAATAAAAATGTGACGTGTTAAAATAACACCAGAATAGATTAAAATAATCTACAACATTTTAATCCAAATTTTTTAATTACGAATGCAAAATTTTTCGATTTTTGAATGCAAACCTATTTTTAATATCCCAAGACAAAAATAATTTTGATTTCCTCTCGACATTTGAATAATTTGTTAACAAAAATATTTTCTCATTTTATACTCAAAAAATTTTTTTTAAGATTATTGATATATATTTCGTCCGGCCCTGCTGCCTGCTAAACAAGCGGTTCTTGTCTGTCTCGCAAAGAAACGTGCTTTTGAGTCGTTGTTTTTTTCTAATGGTGTTTTCTTTTCGCTAGATAGTAATAACTAACTATTCTCGGATTTAATTTGTGAATTATAATTTGTGGTGTATCTTCAACTTAAAGTACTTTTACTGGACTTCGTGTACAACACGTGCTACCTGACCTATTTCCCTTTTTCGCACTTGTTGCAAAAAGTCTAAGGAATCTCTAAACACTTCTAAAAAGTGCTCTGTCTGTAAAAGTGCTGTTGTTAATGATACAGTTTTCTGCAAAATATGCAATTCCCCATACCACCCAAGCTGTGCTGTTCATGTTGCAAAGTTAGACAATGGTGCATATGGGTAATTTTCACGTAACTGTAATACTTGGCTGCGTCACAGAAAATACATTCAAAATAACAAATTTTTGCTTGGGTATGGATACATTTCACAGGTATATATAAAACCTATTCGCAACCACAAATATGTGCAAATAGATATTATATTTTTTGATAAATTGCAGAATTCCCTCCAAAATTTCAGCTCCGTGGCGTGTCCGTTTTTTAAAACTTTAAGTTAAAATTCAGAAATTTTACTGAAAACGCTGAAACTGAAAACGAGAATTTTTGTAATGTGAATTATGTATATAGGTGAACAATTTCTACATATAATGCATTTATGGCACATTTTAATGTTAACTGAGAATTAAAATCAAAAGTAAGATCTATTAGCAACAAATATCAGTAAAAAAAAGGTTTAAAATTTTCAAGTTCTACACTTAAAAACAATTTTTTTTGTAAAAATGTGAAGTTCACAAAAAAAGTGGTCAGTATCGTGGTATTACTATTCTTTTAATGTAAACACTCTCTATGGTAATTATTACGATTTTTTGAAGATTATATTAGAAACAAATTATCTGCCAAAAGAAAAGATTTATTTTGCAAAATTGTGGGAATTAGGTTAGTTTAAATGTCAAATGTCAGCTCCGTGGTGTCACATAAAATGTCAGTTCCGTGGCGCCTGTGGCGTACAGTGTAAAGGTGCAAATTCATGGATCAACAGTTGCTACAACAACACATATTACAGAAGAGGACAGACATAGTTGTGTCCTTTCATATTTCAGTGCTTTGGCAACCGTTGACTTATTAAAAAACACCTTAATATTCGAAAAAACACGCCTTTATAATAACCAAGCAGAAGCACAGTTTAATTTCTGTTGATTGTAACGCTCTTATTTGAGAATACTTTTCTACAATTAGTTTTATGCGCTAATTTCATAATGTTATGTCAAGCTGATAGTAAATAGTAAATATTTTTGCTGGGGCTATTTTGTGCATTAAAATGCATTTTTTAACTCAGTGATTTATTTAAATTCAGAATTAAAAGAAAATCAACTTTTGCATATATATGTTATACTTCCTTCTGAAGGTTTCCTATGAGTTAGTCAATGAAATAAATTTTTTTGTCGGAGTTGTAGTTATTAAAAGTTGTTCCAAAAATAGACCCCGGGATGGAGCTACTTTGTGTATTGAAATTTGTGTTTTTATAATGTTACATAAACATTTTTTTGATACTTTCTTATTCATTAAATCTTTTGTGTAGATATTTCAGAGTAAATTAAAAAAGAGTGAGATATTAAACAAAAAATTTTGTAAATATTATACAACAAAATGTAAAATAAAATACTAAGATTTTGCTAAAATCATGATTTATTAAAAATTAACAACCTTTTTTCAAATCTTATATTACTCTGAAAGTAAATAACACTTTTCTTTTTAAATATACATTTTACAATAATACATTATGATAATTATAAAACTATCATTTAAACACATGTAAATAACTTTAAATCATCATTTTAATAGAAGCTTTTTTAAACGTTTTGAATATGATATTTTTTAAAAACTTGATATTAATATTTTAAGGTTAAATGAATAACAATTTAATATTTAATACACTTTTTCAGTTATTTTAAGAGAAACGAGAGAAATAGTTTTAAGATTAATTTGAAAAACTTATAAATATTAAAGTTAATTTTTTGTCGTCATGTTGCTAACCGGTTGAAGTTTTAATCGTTTTAAGGATTTTAATTAACTTATTTTTGGTTTTTTGACAAAGAAGTTCTTTTTAATAATTTTATTTATTAAATACCTGGCGTACATAAAGTAGCCCCAGTTGACAGCAGTATTATTCAATGCATAGGGTGGTCAGCTCCGTGGCAGCCAATTTTCAAAAATTTGTTATAATTTTTTTATAATTATAGCTGTAGTAAAACCATTCAAATGACAACTATATTATGCCCTAATGATGAGGAAAAGTGATATTTAACATTAAAAAACAACATTTTTTTTCTTTTAAAAATGATCTTGAAATTGCACAGTTACGTGAAAATCACCCATATACAAAGTGTTGCAAACCACGTTTTCCTACGACGGTGTCTCAGACGGATTCGAGCACGTCAGTTGCGACAAGTGTTATGACGAACGATAGTGTAGAGCAGATTGTTCGTAAGGCCGTAGATGGACTCCAAAAGGGATTGAAAACGAATTTTTCATTGTTATCTACCTCAATGAAGGAGTTATCATTAAAAGTTGATATAGCAGCTTCTAAAGAAGAAGAAGCAGTCGCAAATGTCAACGAACATACGAGCAGAATTACTGCAATCGAAGGTACTCTAAGCAATCTAGACACTAACAACTTAACTAATAAATGTATAAACGAGATACATAACAGACTGTCTCGATCAAATAATTTAATTCTCTTTGGCCTTAAAGAAGACAATCCAAATATACTTAAAACGCAAACTGGTTCACAGTCTGATTCACTAATATCTACACACAACAATATATGTCAACTTTTTTATAACTTCACACCACCTGAAGTTCTCGTCAACTCTAAATCATTTAGAATTGGTTCCTTTGTACAGACCCAGACTCGGCCTCGTCCTGTAAAAATAATTTGCCACTCTGTCGAAAATGCGAAAACTCTTCATCAAGCATTTCTGAGTGCAAAAAAGGAGGAATTTCAACATTTCATACAAGGAATGACCCCACATATGTACAGACCTATTTATATATTACCAAAATGTGCGTGGCCCACGAAGCAAATTAATTTCTCTACGTCAATCATTATTAATATCTAATTTTTAAATTTTTTCTTTAACTGAAACTTGGTTGAATTCGGGTTTCAATTCTAATGAACTTGGTTTCACGAATTATGATGTGTTTCGCCAAGATAGGAATCTTACTACAAGTAAATTTTCAAGAGGTGGGGGAGTTCTCATCGCATGTGATTCAACACTCAAGGCTTATCTCGTCCTTTCAAACGTCACATCTATCGAGCATGTTTTTGTAAAATTCTATTATAAATCAACTTTGTACATTGTAGGGACTTTTTACATTCCTCCTAGCTCAGATTTAGAAACTTACAATACTATTTGTAATATAATAAATGAAATTTTGATCTTGTTTCCAACAGCCGCATTATGTATTACTGGCGATTTTAATACACCATTTATCATGTGGAACAAAGATACTGAAAGTGGCCCTTCATGTTATTCTAAGATAAAATCATCTCGTGTTTATAATCAAATTGCTTATTTACTGAGCAGTACAATTGATTTCTTAAACATCCGTCAAATTAATACTTTTGTTAATTTTGCTAGTAACGTTCTTGATTTAATACTTTATAATTCGTCAAACTATAAAATTGAATTAATAGATAATCCTATAAACACCTCTGAAAAATATCACCCACCCCTTCTTCTTACAATTTTAACCTATATTCCAGTAGAAAACAATAGTTCTTTTCTTGCCCAATATATTAAGTATGATTTTGAAAAAGCTGATTTAGCTGAATTGAATGCGTATCTGTTTAGTGTGGACTGATCCCTACTTTTATCTAACAATTTAAGCGTGGATGATGCAGTGGATGCTTTTTATAATGCTATTTACTATGCTTTCAGTCTCTTTGTTCCAAATAAAATTATTAATAAATCAAATTATCCAGTATGGTTCACTAATGACCTCAAACGTTTAGTATCTCAAAAAAATGGCTCACCTTAATTATAAGTGTACAAATTCTTCATTGGACTACTTGGCATTTTCTAAATTGCGTGTGAAATGTAAACAAGAATCTAGGAAATGTTATAGGAACTATTTGAATTGTGTCAAAAATTTAATAACTACAAATCCAAAATATTTTTGGAAATATGTTAATTCTTTGCGTAAGAACTCTAGAATTCCAAATGAGGTTAAATACGACAATATTACTGCAAGAACGAGTGTTGATATAGCAAATTGTTTTGGATCATTCTTTGGTTCGGTTTACACCAACCCAACAACTAATGTGTCACCTGATGATTTCGACTCAAACAATAATAATCACGTCAGTATTTTCCACATAACTGAACAAAGTATATGTTGAAACTGATGTCTTTAGATGCTAAAAAGGGTGCGGGTCCTGACGAAATCCTACCATCGATCTTGAAATCGTGTTGCTCTGCATTTGTTGCACCCCTTTATCTCTTATTTAATCGCTCCCTCTCTTGTGAAACTTTTCCACTTATATGGAAAAGAGGAATAGTTGATCCAGTTTACAAGGAGGGGAGGAAAAATGAAGTTACTAACTACCGTCCAATAATAATTCTCAGCAGCATTGCTAAAATATTTGAAAATCTCATGTTCGATGAAATATACAGAGACTTGGAATCTGCGATAATTGAGGAGCAGCATGGTTTCATAAGAGGTAGGTCAGTTGTGACAAATATGAGTCTTTTTACTAGTGACGTACTTCGAAACCTAGAGTTGGGATTTCAGGTCGACTCGGTGTACACTGACTTCTCGAAGGCATTTGATAAGGTTGATCATGCTATTCTGTTGGCGAAGCTTGAAGCCGTGGGGTTTACAAGTGACTTACT
The DNA here is from genome assembly GCA_032873175.1 of Leptopilina drosophilae. NCBI lineage: Eukaryota > Metazoa > Arthropoda > Insecta > Hymenoptera > Figitidae > Leptopilina > Leptopilina drosophilae. Next base: position 28,121,384 of record CM065479.1, on the reverse strand, counting down.
CGCATGGGTTAAAAGTTATTTAATCGACAGGTTTCTATTAGTGCGAATTGATTATCAGTATTCAGATATTTTCTTGGCTACCTCTGGTGTACCCCAGGGGTCGCATTTAGGTCCACTTTTTTACAATATTCATTAATGATCTACCACTGAATTTTAAACACAGTTTTTTTCTTTTTTTTGCTGATGATTTAAAAATTTATAAACCTATTAAAGATGATCAAGATCACAAAGATCTTCAATCTGATCTTGATCGTTTACAATCTTGGTCAGTAAAGAATAATTTGTATCCCAATGTTAAAAAGTGTTCCACAATTACGTTCTCTAGATCAAGAAATCCAGAGATTTTCGTTTACAGGATTGGCAATACAATCTTATCGAGAGTTTCGATTGTTCGTGACCTGGGGATTATGTTGAATACTTCATTTTCATTTCACGATCATATTCTTTATACTAATAATAAAGCAATCAGGGCTTTGGGCTTCGTCACGAGAAATGCGAGGTGTTTTAGAAGTGTGAGAGTTTTTAAAGTATTATATTTTGCGTTGGTCAGACCAATACTGGAATTTGCGTCGGTCATATGGTGGCCATATCAGGAAACTTACTCCTGGAAATTGAGCGCGTTCAGAATAGGTTTCTTCGCTTTGTCGCTAGACAGATTGGTTTGCTTAATGATTATAGTGATCATGATTATACTGAGTTGAGGGTCGCTCTAAATATCCCACTTCTATCACAACGCTTTTTATTTGCTAATCTGCTTTTTCTATTCAAAATAATTAACCGAATGCTTAACTGCGCAAGGCTTTTGAGTCTTATTCACTTCAATGTACCGTTTAAAAGAACTAGGGAAACACTATTATTTAGTCGATCAAAATCTAAAACTAATTAATTTGATAACACAACTATCAATAGACTGAGCAGAGAAGCACATGAATACAGAAAATCCATGGATTTTTTTTGGAGTGTCCTTCAATTCATTTATTTGTAACTCACAAAAAAATTATTTTCGATATAAATAATAATAGCAGTGCAGCCATTTAAACTATTTTGTTACCTTCATACAGTACTTGTACGATTGGGCATTAAAAGCCCGTATATTTTGAATAAATAAATAATAAGATATAATAACGAAAAAATATGAAAGAAAAAATATTTGTATGAAACGTACCTGAAAATACTAAAAAAGAATATTGCAAAAAACTTTCGAGTGAGACTTATAAGTTTGATGGATTTAAATAAATAATTAATCTCCGAGTGCAGGTCGCTTGCACGTGGTATATTGTGCACCTAGGTCAAAAAACGGATTAAATAAATAAAATAAGAAATAATAATCAAATACCATTTTTTACTTTTTTTATTTTATTACATTTGATACAACTAATAATTATGTTTTGCGTAAAATTTCCTATACATGGTGTATGTTTTCATTTTGTAAAATTGACACTAAATGCAGCACAATTAGCCCTGAGCGGAAGGCACAATCAGCCCCATTGAGCCGTTTTTTACTTTTATCGAGTATGAAAGAACCGGTTTATTCAACGGTTATGTATAATATACTACGTAATACGTTTTTTATTTCTATTTAATATTCTTTAAAAACAATTGTATCAACATTAATTTTTAGGGTTTCGTGGTTAAGGGCCAAAACCCTTATGGCGAGACTTCGGTATCCGTCCGTAGTTTTTAAGTCTTAAGCCTTATGTATTAAGTCTTAAGACTTATACTGAGACTTTGGTATAAGAAGGTCTTAACTCCTAAGTAAGACTTAATGTATTAAGTCTTCAGTCTTATAGTAAGACTTCGGTACAAGAAGGTCTTCAGTCTTACGTCTTACGCCTTTGGTATAAGAATGTCTAAAGTATTACGTCTTACGTCTTTAGTATCGGAAGGTCTTAAGTCTTAAGTCATAAGTATTATGTCTTATGTCTTACGTCTTAACAACCGTTACTATGTTAATGTTTGTCATAACAGCCGTTGCCATGGCAACCGTTGCTATGTTAATGTTTGCCATGGCAACCGCTGCTATGTTAATGTTTGCCATAACAACCGTTACTATGACAATGGTTGTCATAACAATTGTTGTTAAGGTAATGGTTATTGAGTGAAAGTTCAAACTTATAGTTTGTATTATTTATTTTTTTATTCATTTATTATCATTATCATCATTTTTGTCATTTTAGGCCACGAAACCCTATGATGTAGGCGCATTGCGCCTGCTTCACTGCCTGATTTTTTTAATAACATTATATTCAAAATGTTAAAAGAATGCACTGATTGACTATTCAATTATTATTAATTAGTTAATTAATTAATATTAGTTAATTAGAGTTAATTTGTAATTAAATAGTGGTAAATAATTATCATTATTGAAATAAGGAATGCAGCACATAAAATAATTATTGAATTATTGCTGATGGAAAAAAATAAGGTGATTCGGCATCTGCTGGAAACACGTGTCCAACATTGTTTTCAAGACAAACCTAAGCACCAGCTCGTTGCCATAAATTATGGAAATAACGCGAGAGTACATTCGAATGCCGCGGCTAGCTGAGTAAGCCAACCTTTTAATATGAAAGGTATGTAAAGTATAATAAATAAACGAAAAAAATATATTCATAATGTAATAAAACAATTAAAAAAAATATCCCACAGGTAAAACATTTTAAAAAGTCTCATTTCACATCTCCTTCAATAACGTATTGTAAACGATTCGTGTACTGAGAACGTTTTTAGATTCATTTTTATATGAATTTTATATATCCTTTTTCCATTTTTAAGTGTATTTCAGCATTCTTGTGTAATTTACGGGCCAATTTTAGTAATATTCCTTTATATCACATTGATTTTCTACTGTGACCCGACCGTATAGACCTGTTCCGACAGTAACGACATTTTTTTAAAAATGTTTATAACTTTTCCAATTTTTGTCCAAACATTTTCTGATATACAGAAGAAACATTCCACTTTAGAAGATCTTTCCAACCATATGTCAGAAAACGTGAAATTCGGCCTAGAACGGAATGGGCACAAGTTAAAAAGTGTCTCGACCGTAGTGACTCTCCTCTATTTTTTTTAAACTGGAAAACAATTTTTTTTCTTTTGATAGAAATTTATAAAATCTGAAATTAAAATATTATCTACATGTGAGTAAATGGTGGTTGTTTGTTAAGAAAGAATTTTTCACAAGTTAATTATTTTTTATTTATTTTAATATTTTTTCCAAATTCTAGAAACATTTTTTGGTCCTATACTCGAAGTTAATAAAATATTATATAGAACTCTTATATAATTCATTCAAAACTTCCTTAACCTCAATTTACTCATACGTACATAATATTTTGATTTTCATTTACTTAAGAGCAGAGGAATAAAATTTAGATTGTAATGAAAAATGTTCAAGCAAGTATTTTTTTTACTTATTTTAATATTTTATTTAAATATCTATTATTTCAGACGATCGTTTATTTTTTTAGTATAAAACATGATTTTAGTATTATATAGTTTTATTTATTTATTGTTATTTATTTATAGATTTACTTTTAATTTATAGATTGGTGAAATTCATCAACAGAGAATTCAATGCTACCACAATCTAATCCAGTTGGTCAATTTGGTCAACGACGGTTTAAAGTCAACATCATCTTTTGCAACAGGTGTCACACAATCGTCTAATATAAGACAACAAGGATTCTCAAGTACTATGACACCACCAACTAGACATAAAACATCAATTAAACTTACAACATCTGGAACACAACCGGCACTTTCTCCTAAATTCTTAAGATATCCAACTGCTGCTTCTTCTTCAAGTCTACTGTGATCTAATCCTCCTCCTTTACATTCTATGTCAAATAGACCTCCAATTCAATTTGCGCCTACCAAACCGCATCATACAGCTCTAAATAATTCAACGATTTCCATAAATTCAGGCCCTCGACAGCGAATTAGCAGGTGGGACAACTCAAAAATTCTAATTCCTCAGCACCACCACCAGCTCCAAAACATTCTCATCCCTCAGCACCACCAGCCCTATCAATTCGCATTCCTCAACACCAGTAGAACCTTATGTGCCAGATTTCGTTGAAACCTATACTCCAACTCCAAAAGCAACCAATTTAACTTCGGATTCGAGTTCGAGTGACTCCTCTAATTCAGGAGGGGATTCGTCTAGCTCATCATCATTAACTTCAACGAAAATCATTAAAAGTGTCTCTATAAATGTAATTGACCAACCTTAAAAAAAACATTAGAAGAGATAGAAATTTCAAAGAAAGCGCTAGAAGACCTTAAAAATCTCAAGAAAAGAAAATATAATCCTAAAGAAGAAGCGCAAAAACTTGAAAATTCTAAATTAAAATTAAAAAAGGACAATGAAGAAGATCCTTGTGTAATAAAAATTACTAGACCAGACTTTAAAAGAGCGTCGAACAAAAAAGAAAAAAAGTAACAAGATTGATGTACTACTTAAATAAAAAAAATGTTAAAGTAAGGTTTCAAAATTGACATTTAAAATTTAAAAAACAAGACAATGAAGAAGGTCATTGTGTAAGGAAACTTACTAGACCAGACATTAAAAGTGCGTCGAGCAAACACAAAAGATTGATTTTCTAGTTAAATAAAAAAAGTTAATATGAGGTTTCAGAATGAACATTTAATGTTTTATAATTAAAATTACTAAGCAGTATTACGCTTAATTAATCTCAGTGTAAAATTTTATTTATAGCACTTCAGTGCGAATATTTTGTTATTATGGCACTTCAGTGCGAATATTTTGTTATTGTAACTTTCAAAGTGATTATTGTGTTTTAAGGCATAATTTGATTATTTTTTAGTTAATATGACTGAAGTTTTTCGTACAGTATTAGTTTGTATTCCTTGAGCATCATTAAGCGCACAGTTTCATCTTAGTTTATATTCTTTCAATATGATTAAGCCCATAATTTTATTTGCGATATATATATATATATATATATATATATATATATATAATTTAAAAACGGTATTAGTACTGATTTATGGTCTTTTTTATCCTTTATTTCATCTTAATTTTAATAACTTAAAGTATAAGGGGCGTCCCACGCGAAATCGGACAGTATTTGACTTTTGCATCTCAGATTTTTTTCAAATATTTTTTTTCTTTTAATGCTCATTGAAATCAGCTACCATAAATTTTTTTCAAATTTTTTCATTAAGCCGTTTAAGAGATACAGGTTTTTGAAATATGACGTTTTTTCGAAAATGTTTTCTTGAAATGGTTATAATTGACAAAATTTGACGTTCTATATATGAAAATTTTTGTTTTTACACGTAGTTTTTGATAAAAATATAAAAAATTTCTTTTTTAAATTGATGAAAAATTTTTTAATTTTTGAAATAAAATTTTATTTTTAAAAATGTATGTATCGATCGATTTTTTTCAAAATTTTTTGTAAGAAACTAGAACCAAATTAACAACTTTTAGGCGTTGTCTGATTGTGGGCAAACAATGGGATCTATTTATTTCGAATTTTTTAATTTTTATATCCATATAATATAGTAAACAATAGGGCTTTTGAGCTAAAATTATTAATAACACAGGTCAACAAAAAAAGACTTATTTTTTTATGAGATTTCATAGTGTCCATTAAAGACGCTGAACACGATCCCGGGTCACAAAATTGGCCCTCACGTCAGGATTTTAATAAAAGTGGGGGTGAAGACCCCAAAATACGTGTTTTTGAGGGTTTTCAAAATTTTTTTTATTCTAAACCTGACGCGCCAAAATCTTCCATATAGACTTAAATTAAAGCTTGAATTGTCCACTACAAGCCTCATATCCCTAAAACCAAAAAAAATTAAATATTTTTTTTAAAACATTAGGTTTAAGTTACAAAAAATGTGATTTGTGGGGTCGCTGATTATAACCATCAGATTATAACATTTTATAAGTTTCTGGCACGTCAGATTATAATCCGCGACGTTAAAAACCCCCGAGTAACAATTTTCAAGCGAATCCGATCAATTATAAATTTTGACATCCGCCATTTTGGATCCGACATTTTGAATATTCGAAAACTGATATCGGATTCGTAATCAGCGACCTCAAAAACCTCCAAGTAACAATTTTCAAGCGAATCCAAAACAATTTTAAAAGTCCATTAAAGCAACCCAAAAATCACATTTTTGGTAACTTCAACCTCATGTTTTGAAAAAAATTTTAATTTTTTTTGGTCTTACGGATATGGGTCTTGTAGTGGACGATTCAAGCTTTAATTTAAGTCTATGTAGAGGTTTCTAACGCGTCAGGTTTAGGATAAAAAAAATTTTGAAAACCCTCAAAAACACGTTTTTTGGGGTCTTTGCCCCCACTTTCCTCTAAATCCTGACGTGATGGCCAATTTTGTGACCCGGGATCGTGTTCAGCGTCTTTAATGGACACTATGAAATCTCATAAAAAAGTAAGTCTTTTTTTGTTGACCTGTGTTATTAATAATTTTAGCTCAAAAGCCCTATTGTTTGCTATATTATATGGATATAAAAATTAAAAAATTCGAAATAAATAGATCCCATCGTTTGCCCACAATCAGACAACGCCTGAAAGTTGTTTATTTAGTTCTAGTTTCTTACAAAAAATTTTGAAAAAAATCGATCTATACATACATTCTTAAAAATAAAATTTTATTTTAAAAATTAAAAATTTTTTCGTCAATTTAAAAAATAATTTTTTTAAAAATTTTTATTAAAAACTACGTGTAAAAACAAAAATTTTAATGTATAGAAAGTTAAATTTGGTCAATTTTTGACCAAGTTATAACCATTTCAAAAAAACGTGATATTTCAAAAACCTGTATCTCTTAAACGCCTTGATGAAAAAATTTAAAAAAAATTATCGTAGCTTATTTCAATGAGCACAAAATAAAAAAAATATTTGAAAAAATCTGAGATGCAAATGTCAAATACTGTCCGATTTCGCGTGGAACGCCCCATAAACAATAACATTTGTTATACAAACTACCTGAATTTTCTTTACCATAAATTTTGTTATACTTTTTGGAATATATATATCTTTATGTTTTGTCAACATGTTAAAATTTTTAATTATTCTCATACAAAAATAAAAAAAATACTCATTTCAATAAGTAAATCATTTTTCTTATATTAAAGTAAAATTTATTTTACTATTTACAATTTGAGAACAAATTTTAAAAACAAATTAAAATTTCCAGGAAATTTACGTTTAATTTTCTTTAATATAGGGGAGAGTGGGACAAACCGGACCCTCTAACGGTTTTTTGACTCTTGTGACTAAACGAATCAACCGATTTTATTTTTTGAGGGCTTGTTTGAAAGATCATTTAATTGCGCAACTTTTTCCCAGAGACACCTATACTTCATCTTTTATTGTTTTGTTGCTGTGTTAACTTTAAAAAATTTTGCAAACGGTCCGGTTTGCCCCACCCCCGGGAGTAAACCGGACCGTTTGGCTTTTTATTTATAATATTGCATTTACATAATCTACAATAATAAAAAACATAAAGAATCATGTAAATAATGGTTGTAGTAATGAAAATAATAATTCGGGATTGAATTTTAATTAAATAAATATTTTTTTTAATAAAAAAGTAAAAATGTTTGTCATTATCAGAGAAACAATATTAAAGGGTCCAATTCTTATTGGAAGACAATTATTTTTTATTACAAGTAAATATTTTAATAAAAGAAACATTTTATTTAAAAATAATTTTTATGAAACTTTAATTCAATGGAAATATCCTATGGCCGGTTTGCCCCACCGAGAACGGTCCGATTTGCCCCACAGGCTCATTTTGAGAATAAATGTTTGTCAAAAAGAAACGCTTTGCAAATTCACGAAAGTTTTTGGTGGTAAATATTCCTGAGGTGTGTACCTTTAAAACCCAAGACCTAATATTTGGAAATATTGCACGATTTCCTCAGAATTTCCTTAAGAAAAAATTCGTAAAAGTGTAGAAAAAACTAAAAAAAAACTTTTGCTCCCAGCGTTGCACAAACAAAAGTAAAAAATGTCAAATTGAAAAAAATAAGGTATACTGCACATGGTTGTTTCAAATTTCTAAATAGCACTTTTGACAATTTCGCCATTTAGGAAATATTGAGGGGGGTCCGGTTTACCCACCGGTCCGGTTTGCCCCACTCTCCCCTAAAAACTGTAATTTACAATTATTAAACAAATACTATAATTTATTTAATGTCATAAAATTTGAATAAGATTTAATTTATATACTACATGATTTAAGACTTAAAGATTTTATTTAATCTAGACAAGGCAGTGAATATAAGGTGTATTCCAAAAAAGATCCAAGGCTTTAAAAAAATGGTACTGTGAAAGTCGAAGTAGACGTAAGTGACGTGTAGTGGGGATGAGGTTTAGTGGGGGTAAGACATAGTGTGGGCTGCTGGCTATAAGCTATTGCTCGTGAGCTAGTTGAATCATTCTCTTTCAGACTTTCTTGCCTTTCAGGTCGCAGAGAACATAATTTAGGGTGCACGTAGATTTTAAACTTTATTTTCATTATTTATTTATTATATAAACTCTTTTTTCAATCTTTTCACTAATGTTGTGTCTTAAATAGAAAGGTAATTACGAGTAAATTCTTATCCTAATTTCTACAATATTTATATTTAAAGTTATTTATATTTCAGAATTTTTAAAAAATTTCAAGATATTTTTAAAACTGTTTTATTAAAAATTTCAAAATATAATTATAAATTTTATATACAAAATGGACAAGTCTACCGCTCCCTGAACTTCACAATCTACAAATATAGATAGTGATAGCGATTATGAGTCCCTGGTCGTGAATGTAGATAGCGATAATGAATCAATCATTAGCGAAGACGCTTTTATCGTTATAGACGATGCTGCAGATGCTTTTATCCTCATGGACTATGTCTATAACTCCCAATCAGACACTGTTATTCTCAGTGACTGTGGGTCTAATGATGATGCCGATGTACTTTACATCCATTTTGACGATTCTGAGGTCATTATAATACTATTTTTTAAATTTTACTTGATTCAAGGACTTTTAAAGATGCCTATTTTTGTGATGAACAGAAAGTGACATCAGAAGTAAAAAATTTTATAGGTTATTTTGTTAAATAATAATGAAATTAACATAATAATTTTGAATTCAGAGAAACATAACCTATAAGTTTTTCACTTCCTAAATCTTTTTTATAAATAAATGAAAAAAGTTTTTTTTAAATGCAAGAGCTGGTGGAGAGTGTCCCTGACGTTCATGTGACTGTAAAAAATCTTCAGCTCTATGAAGAAAAGCCTGTCACACCTCCACATTTTGATTTAACTGAAGATTCTTCACAAAGGTCAAGTTCACCATCGATGATGTTATCACCGGAGACATCTCCTATCAGGGAGTTCAATCGATCTCGATCTGGATCTCGATCTCCTATTTATCACCGACTTCAAAATGTGGTTTTTAAAAAATAATTTTAAAAAATAATGTTATCAAAAAATATATATTTCTTTCCTTTCTTTCCTAACATAATGGTGGGGGTAGGTCTGGGCGCGCAAACTATAATCTGTGGTGGGGGTAGAAAAGTAAGGAGTAGCTAGTATATATTGCGACTCTCAAGTCATCAAAGTCATATTCTTTTGTCAAGACATCAGCTTGCAGTTAGTACAGACTTCTTCATAAAATTAAATTTTTGTTACAGATATTTCTTGCTGTTCATAATTTTTTTATTTTCTTTTTCAGATATTTATTACAGCATTATATGTTTCATTTTTTTGTAATAGCTTTTAGCATTTATTCAATAACCAACTTGTTTTTTACTTTTAGGTCTTTAAGGTTTCTTCCCTTCTTAAAATTTATATAATGGATCTAGCAAAAACCAATGCCGTTGGCCGTTTTGATGGTTTTCTACCTACTAAACCTTTTTAAGATCTGACAGAGAATGGTCTCTATTACATCACGAATATGAAGAAGGTACACACAAAATATGGATCCAGGATCGTTGTTGAAGTTGATAGTTATTTAATCATATTTTTACCACCGAGATTCTCCAAACACTTTGAAAATGAAAGGAGCACGTTTGAAAAGATGCAGGAAGCAGCAATAGTTAAACATCTCCAAATTAAATACCTTTTAGGACCATACAATATTGTTGAATTTAGAGTTTTATAATAATAATAAATTGTACAAAAAGAAATGTACATATATTTCAAAAATATTTCGAAAAAATAAACAAAGTTTTACCTAAAAAATCAATTTAAAAGTTATTTTCTTCCTTTTAATAAGTTTTTTTTCAGAATAAAAAATAAGTTTTATTTTCAGGAATTATAAAATATATTTCAATGAAATGAAACATTTAAGGATAGGTTGCTTTTGAAATTAGGAAACAGTTATTTGAAGATATTAACATTTATTCAATAAAATCATGAGATATTTAAAAAAAATTTAGTGTTCATAAAAAGATTTTAAAGAAGTAAAAGTTGAATCAACATGATCAACTCTTTTGACAAGAGATATATCGGTTTGAAGGTTCTAAAAACCATTCTTGTAGAAGTTTTACATTTTTTGCAGACCAATTTTCCTTATGTAGAGTGTGATGCTTAAACACGATTAACAATTTATTCTCAAGTTTTTTCAACGATGGACAGTTAAAGTCTTCTAAATTTTCTACATTAAACATATAAAATTCTAGCCATGTCATCTTTTATAGACCTTTTACGTAGATGGCTTTAGCACCTCGTAGTATTCTTTGTAGAGTAGATTTAAGTTCATCGTATAGAACATCTCCAGCTGACCAATCAATATTGATTGGTCAGCTGGACCAAGCTGGAGCTTGATGACCATGGGATATCCCATGGTCATCGTATGTGAGCCAGAGGTTTTCACTTTTGTAGCGCTAAGGCAGTGAATTCCACGGACAAGGAGGTTCAAACAGGAACACAAGTGGTTAAGCATCTGATTGCAATGGAAGTATTGACAACTCTTTAAAAACAAACTCGTTACTAGCTTTTTTAAAACCTTGAACGTCTACAATGAACTCCATGTTGAAGCTGGAATGAATTTCCGTATGAGAACAGCTGCTTTTATATTATTTACCCCAACCACCACCACACTACTTCCACTCCTTTACAATAATCTTTTTACAACGTCGCTGATTAGCTTATATTGTATGACGCGGTCATTGATGATTAGGCAGTAGGCGGTGGTCTCGGCAGGCATGTTGATTCTTGCTTCAAATTCTAACCTTACATCAACTGACGCTTGTTTTAAAAATTCATTTTGTTTAGAACAATCAATAACAATTAGAGGAAATAAACTTTTAAAAATATCCTTTGTTAAAATAGGTTTTGAATCTTTACCATAATAGGATGATTGAAAATTAGCGTACATTTCATAAAGTAGAGGGTACTGATTTTGATCAAAGTTTAAATTTAAATTTTCATAAGGATAATATTGTGAATTTAAAAAGAGTTTAACATTTGTAATATTGCAATGGTCAAAATGACAGGCACATCTTTTACATATATATATATATATATATATATGTGACACGGACAGTTAAAAGGGACCTACGATCCGAAAAAATCGATTTTGACTTTTTTATCTGCTCTTATAGTAAATAAACCGATCTTTCTAACGCAATAAACCGCAGCTTTCTAGCTGCATTAGTTTTCTCACAATTTCACTTCAAAGTTAGGTACTTTGACAAAAAGCAGTGCAAAAAAACTAACTTGGTAAACTTCAAAGTCGTTTTTCTCGAAATCTTTTTTTCGGACCGTAGGTCCCTTTTAACTGTCCGTGCCATATATATATATATATATATATATATATATAGGAAATATATGCAAAAGATATATATATATATATATATATATATATCTTTTGCATATCTTTCCTTGCTGTTTGAAATCCAACAATTACATAGCGTGGTTTCTCTAATTGTGTTGATGTTTTAATTTGACACAAAACTTTTGAGCTTGTAGGAATTAAAGGATACTGATAAATTTCCCATGATCTAAAACTTATTAAAATTAATGGATCTTTTTCAATATATTTCAACAGTTTAATCTTATTATTTTTAGCAGTTAAAAGGTATGGAACCATCCATTCAAGTTTATTGATGGAAATTTTGAATTCCTCATCTCCTCCTTGTCCTGTTCAAATAATAGCATTCATGTCTGAACGTGCTCTTGTTAAAATAGGTTCATGTTTAGCGTTCATGATGATTTTGTATAATATTCGGCAAAGCCAAAAATCATGCTGAATGGTATTGTGACATCAAAATAACCATTTTCCAATACAAGTCTAGCGTAGCTGCAATTTTAAATATCCAGCATTTTCAATAAAATTTAGCTGAGTTGGAGTTTGTGAGACATAATTTTTCATTATTGTAGTATGTCCAACGTATTTACAGCAATCAATTTCGATACAATTTAGTTCATAGCGAATTTCATCACTATTATTAAAAGATGAAGATGCATATGGCTGATGAGCATGAATTTCATACTGAGATATGGACTCATCGAAATTTACTGCTGCTGGAATATTGAGAAGTTTGTCTATTTTTATTGCAACAGCAAGCAAAAAATATGTAAATTAATTGTCTTGTTGTCTTATTTTCATTTCTCGAAGTTTTAGACCTAGTTCTTGTAGAAAGAGGCGATTCTGAGGTGTTAGCACCTTGTGAGACAAATTTAGACTGATTTGACTCTTGCATGTCAGCTGACATTTAAAGTTTCCACTAACAACAGCTCTTTGATTACACTGGTTTACAGTGAAATTGCCAATCAAACAAAACATTCTTTTTTCGATTAGTAGGTGTTTTCTGAGTAAGAAAATCATAGTTCTAATTTTTCTCCCTCGTGTAGTTTTTTTGTAGCTTCAAATTTTGTATTTTTGAGTAGCGACGACACTTAAATTTACCTGTAGGAAAATTAACTAGTCCAAAAATGATGAATAGGATGCCGTTGGAAAGGTAATTAAATTATCTTTTAATCCATATATTACAGAATAAAATTGAATGAAAATTGAGAGAGCTACAGTCGATTCAAGATCAAATTTCAAGGAAATTTTGATGATTTTTAGACACTTGACTAACTTTTAATAATTTTTTCCACAACAAACAGTAAAAAATATTTAGGTTTTAAAATTTTTATTGATAGCTTATTCCATTGAGAAACTTTCCAGCCCTCGTGGACCTTGATTGGATTAAAAACGAAAATTCTACACCACATTTAGTGAACGAAACTACTTTGTCATTTTTAGTTTACTTTTCAATATTTGCAGCAAACATGCAAATAGTAAAATTAAGTTAAGTACTAAAGTTACTAAAATCACACATCAGGGAATTCTAGAGTTCCTCAATTCGAATACAATGTCAAGTATCAAAATTTCAAGATGGCGGATCCAATATGGCGGACAAGTTTTTTTAAAAATCGATTAAATTTATGACAATTTCGTTACTCGGGGTTTTTCGGTGTCGCTAATGACGAGTCTGATGTCAGATTTAAAAAATTAAAAATAGTAGATTCAATTGAGTGAACGAGTTTAGGCTCTCTGATTAGGTCTTTGATTACAAATTCCATGTCATATTTTGAAAATTCAAAAAGGTGTATTCAGTCTGTGCGAACATATTTTAAATGTTTAAAGCATGAAATACTTAGGAAAATTAATACATTAGGGTTTCTGGGGTTTCTAATTCCGAAACCAAAGTCGGTTTTAAAATTTTTAAATTGATATGTTAATGAAAAATAAAAACTTTATTCTAATTGCAATAAACAATTTTAATTTTCAATAAATTTCTATAACTTTTTAACTGCAATACATTTTAAATCTCATTCGAAAATACAGACTCTAAAAACTCGTTCACTCAATTGAATCTACCATTTTTAATTTTTAAAATCTGACATCAGACTCGTTTTTAGCGACACCAAAAAACCCCGAGTAACGGAATTGTCATAAATTTAATCGATTTTTAAAAAAACTTGTCCGCCATATTGGATCCGTCATCTTGAAATTTTGATACTTGACATTGTATTCGATTTGAGCAACTGTAGAATTCCTTGATGTGTGACTTTTGTAACTTTAGTAGTTAACTTAATTTTACTATTTGCATGTTTGCTGCAAATATTGAAAAGTATACTAAAAATGGCAAAGTAGTTTCGTTTACTAAATGTGGTGTAGAATTTTTATTTTTAATCAAATCAAGGTCCACAAGGGCTGGAAAGTTTCTCAATGGAATAAGCTATCGATATAAATTTTAAAACCTAAATATTTTCTACTGTTTGTTGTGGAAAAAATTATCAAAAGTTAGTCAAGTGTCTAAAAATCATCAAAATTTCCATAAAATTTGATCTTGAATCGACTGTAGCTCTCTTAATTTTCATTCAATTTTATTCTGTAATATATGGATTGAAAGATAATTTAATTACCTTTCCAACGGCATCCTATTCATCATTTTTGGACTAGTTGATTTTCCTACAGGTAAATTTAAGTGCCGTCGCTCCTCAAAAATACAAAATTTGAAGCTACAAAAAAAGTACACGAGGGAAAAAAATTAAAACTATGATTTTCTTACTCAGAAAACACCTACTAATCGAAAAAAGAAAGTTTTGTTTGATTGGCAAAAAAAAGTTTTCAATTTGTAAACCTGTGTTATATACAATTCCCATTACAATGACTTTATATGCAATCGAATTGTTATAGGATATTGTGAACTTTTTGGTTATTTACATATGCTCCAGATGTTATATTTCACTTAATTCTAACTGAATTAACCTTTAAAATGGCTACAGGTAAATCAAAAGTATGTGCTTCATGAGATGATAGTTTCTGTAATGTAAATACCAACAACTTACCAATCGATTCTTAAAGTTTAAAATCAATTGGTAAATTAGATTCAACAATACTGCGCAATGTATTATTATTAGGTTTTATACTAATAACAGTTCCAGGTTTTTTAGAATTTTGTAAATACGATTCAATACCTTTTATTTCATAACTTCCAGTTGGAATATCAATTATTTGATTTCCAATGTTAAACTTGTTATTTCCTATATCTATATTGGGAATTGAATTAAAAGTCAACAGTTCAACAAGACCAAGTACATAACTTTTATTTGAATTTGGTTCTATTGAAGGAAAATATTCAACTTCAAGAACTGAAGAATTTCCAGTTAACGTTAAAGTGAACGAATCATTTATGTTGCTGTCAGATTTTATACTGAAAGCTTACAACAGTTACTGTCTTTTATAAAGGTTAAAACAACTCTTAACATTAAATTGATTACACAAAAATTTAAGACAAGTGTCCACATACAAATGTATCATAATTTCGATATCTTTTATGATTATATTTTATTAAGCTACCATCACCTAAGTAATTGACGAGATCTGTTGGAGGAGCAAGGTTGCCAAAACTATAAAAATACAATGTTTCGGTTTTAAATTTTTTACATGCTATTGAATGTGTTCCAGCACCTTTTTTATTATCGAGATTAATTATTCCCGATTCACGTTAGTGAGGACCACTCACAGGTAGTTCATTTCGCATAAAAATACCACGAAAATGAGGTATTTTGTCAGATTTGGCATACTTTAACAGATCAAAGTCAGTTAATGGTTGGTGAGGTAGCTTCAAAACAAGTTTTTTTTCTTCTTGTTGTTCTCTTTTTTCTTGATGCTCGTTTCTTTTCTTTTTTGATGCTCGTTTTTTAATTCCTTTTCTTTGAATGTAGGGTTTCAAGTGAAGACCAAGTCCTTGTCGATAAGGTTTTATATGTAATCCTTTTCCAAGCAATATAGCTTCCCTGGTTTTATTGTGACGTTGAGCTTCTGCAAGCTGTTCAGTAGCTGTTTTAGCCTTATTAACAGCCCTTGCTATTCCTAAAGCTCCTCCAGCCAGAGCTCCTAAAGCACTAAGTCCAGCAAAAATTGGAACTAGCGGTAAAATTCCGTCTACTTTAGTAGGTACAGGAAGGTGATAAAATTTTGGATTTACCGCCAACATTTTTTATTTCTTTTCGTGCACCAATCATAGCTGCTCGAATGGATTCTTTAGCATTATTACTAGGAACCATACTTTTTCGTGCAGCGTCAACAATTTTCCTTAGCGCTATTTGTTTATTTTTACACATTTTTTTACTTTTTTTTCTTTTTTATAGATGATTTTCTTTTCATTCCCATGTCTTATTTTGATTTAGCTTCCATGGTTCCAGAAATAGCTAATGAAGCTGCTCTTTCACTCACACTAGAATCTTTAGCTGTAACACGTTCCCACGCTTTGTTAGCTAATATTTTATCTGCTTCGTTTCTTGCTTGAATATTTTCACGATTTTGGGAATATGCAACGTCGTGTTGTTTGCATACACCGTCTAGTGGATTAACTCCTTGAGCACCGTGAGCTAAACGTTTCGCTAAATTTGTACCAGGGTCACAAAATTGGTAACCTGGTAAGTGAAACTCGAACGGTAAACTATTGATAATACGACTGATTAAACCTTTTCCTCGATATCGACCTTTTTCACTTCCTGATGCAGGATCATTCTTCACTCTACAACGGTTGTCGTAAAATTGCGAAGAAGACTATAAAAGCTAGGTATTTATAGATTTTAGGGCAGTTACTGTCAAGATGCAGTTCACGAAACAACCCGTCGGCACTGCCAATCTCTAGTATAGATGTTGAGACTAATGAAAAAAATATTAGACGCCATGACAGTCTGTTTTCAGACAGCATTCGAGCAGTTTTCTGTGGCCCTTTCAAATTGTGGAAATACAAATGCTCTTCTTTCCCTAATAATACATCCAAATGGTCTAAGTTTCAAAAATATTTACCTCTACTCTAAATCTCTACAGCAACCTAAATATAAATTTCTTGAAAATGTAATCAGTGAGGTAGATAATGTTGAATATTGTCCATTTAGTGAACATGAAGACGTAGTATCTCCAAAAGATGCTAAACCAAATTCAATATTCGTTTTTTATGACATTGCTTGTGAAAAGCAGTATAATGTTAGAGCTTTCTTTGGTATAGGCAGACATGTAAATATGGACAGTTTCTATTTATGTCAAACATATGCTCGTATTCCTAAACATCTAGTTCGAGATAATGTTAATTTATTGGTTCTATTTAGACAAGACAAAAAGAATCTGAAACATGTATACGAAGATCATGATAATACTGATATGAGTTATACTCAATTTCGCGATTTATGTTCAGAATGTTGGAAATCTTAGAAATTTGGTTTTGTTGTTATTGATAAGGACCGTAATTTTAATGAGGGAAGATATAGAAGAGGATTTGATTGTTTTATTTTACTATAAATACAAGAACTTTATTGAATTTTTTGTTAGTATAGTTTATCTTGTCACTAAGAAAACATGTATAGAAAAGAGCAAGAAACGCTTCGCCAAATAGCAAAAGCAAGTTATGCTATTAGGCGAAAACATCGTTTACTCAAAATGGGTGAAGAGCTGCAGAAGCAGTATTAAAAGAAACTCTTAAACCAATAGTAAAACCTCTGGAAAAATTGGTTAAAGTAACTGATATACCTTTTAAAAATGTGAAGAAAGAAAAAACTAAAAAGGAGTGGGAAAATGATTTTTCTTAACTGCTGTTGATGAGGAAGAGGAATTTGATAAAACACTACTCAATGATACTCTATTTGAAAAGAGCAACAACTTTGAAGAAGAAGAAGAACTTAATTATGAAAAATTGACAAATAAATTTCTTTTATTATTGGATAAAAACCGAAAACTTCTTTTAGACATAGTATATGGAGTACGTAAACTATCTAATGGTACTCTTATGATTGGAGATACAGCAGTTGATTTAGTTCTTGTAGCTACAAATGCACATCGAAAGAATTAATGTTCCAGTTAACCTTTGAACATAAACAGGAGTTCTAAATACGTTGATGTAATTGCAAAACTTTTTAAGAGTACACCAAAAAAGGGTAAAGGTATTTTAAAAGGGAAGAAGAAGAAGAAGTTTAGAAAAAAATTACATAAATTTATGATTACAAGGAAAAAATTTCAACCAGACTACATCTAATGGGATTTTTCAAATGAGCTAGTTGACCGATTACGCCTGCTAGTAGCATCACAGCAAGCTGGTAATTCGAGTCTTAATAATGAAATTATGTCAATTATCAAAGAACTGCGTGAAGGTCGCATTACATATTAGAAGAGAACTATCAAATAAAGCTCAGTATTAAAGTAAACATCGATGTGTTTAGACATCCTTTGTCACGACCTGCTGCAATTCGTGGACTTCCTGGGCCTTCTAGAATTTGATTTAAAATTATTCTAAGTGGATAATACGACATTGATAACAAAAGACTTTGCAACGTGCAAGACGCTTAAGAGTAACAAGACGCTGTAAATTTAAGACTTGCACAGAACATTATTAAAAACGATATAAAACTAGTTTTTCAAATTATATCTTCTTTAAGATCAGCTATTGATGATTTGAATCTTTATATCCGAATTGTTGAAGATAGAGTAAACGAAAAACTTAAAGAAATTGAATTACAGCAAAATTATATTATTAGTTTAAATAAGTTTTTCTCGAATTCGTTGCTGGCATTTGTTCGCCGCAAGGTATTGAAGTCAATGTAACTCTTTAGCCAAGTAGATTGCTTGAATCTTAAGACTCGATGAATTTTAACTAACTCTAATCCGTTGTCAATAGCTTGCTTTAAAGCACTATAATGGAGAATGTACTTTCGTTTTGGTAGGAGGGTAGTTAGGAGCTTTTGCTCTTTTGACCCTGGTGGCTTTGAGCGTTTAGGGCAAAACGGAAAGTCACTATGTTTATCATGCAGATGATTTAGATAATCGAGATCAACTTCCAAAATACATCCAATCGGTTCATCATCTAAAACATTAAAATAAAAATTATTGTCTACATTTTCTACCCACTCGGAACCACCGTAGGAAAGCGACTGGACCATAGCCCAACCATACAAATTGTTTGCGTCAAAGTAAACGATATAAGACGACTCCTCGTCTTCATTATAATGTTTCATGTAAGGATTATTGGCTTTCGCGTGTCGACTTGTACACTGACTCACCCCAGCTCTTATTCCACGTTCGACAAACATTACCATGTCGATGTCCGTGAGGAGTTCTAACCTTATATTCGTGTACTTTAACATTGCATCCCATGTAAGCCCAGGTGTAGTGTAATAGTGTGCTGGATCAAGGCTGTATGCTAATAAACATTGGTTCCTGAAATTTTCGAAAATGTCCGCTAGTAACAAAATATCCGTTTTCATGTACAAGAACACATAATCACCGAGATTCTCCCTTGCGCGTTAACAATTTGATTTTGTCATCAGTATAATTAGAAAAAACTGAATTTACAATTTTGTATTCATCGAGATAGGAAGCTAACTTGTCCAATGAAGATGCCATAAACTTGAAAGAGTCAATAAAGCGAAACTTAATCAAACTACCTTAAACATTTTTTGTAAAGCTGATGTACTTCTCTTTGTTAATTGGAAGTAGATGAACTCTACCATCAAATTCAGTAGCGATTGCCTCAATTATGAAATGTGCATCATAGCCACTTAGATTATGGAAAACAACAGGTATAGTAGGTGATCCGTGATAATTAATATTACAATGTTGATGTGCGGCCCCCCTATACTTCGCTGTTAAATGGAAATGGTCCCTTACTTTGACATCTCAATGCGTGATTTTCTTTTGACAAATATGATAAGTATTCTCATTTCTAAAATTTACCAGCTGCTATGGAGTAAGTGCTTGCATAAGTTTAAAATTTTTATAAATGGTCTCTACATTCTATACTAAATTTTTAAACTCCATTGAAAACCATTTTGCTGGATTCTCTTTGTCTTTTGGTGAAGCTTTATATAAAGGCAAAGAATCGTCGAAGCCACACTTTAAATAATAACCAATACTGAGTAACCTGTGATTCTGGAAGTATTGCTTTCTTCTTGTATTGCTTCTGGTGGAATTAACAAACTTTCACAATCTGCGTAAACAATAAAAGGTACGCGCTCCTTGTTCTAAAAATTCTTAAATTCAACAGTATTTTTACCTTTTTTGGGAAGCCTAATTTTTACATCACTCATACTACTGCAATTCTCCTCATGTTCAACAAGCTCTTTTTGTTTAGTAAAATAATGCAAGTAACGATCACAAATGTATTTTTTATTTTTTTGGTTTGACCATTATGATCCCACAAGCATTGATAAGTCTTTTATCCAAACACAGTGATAGTTAAAAGACATGAGAGGTAACTGCTCTTCTTCTTCATCTACGTTGAAGCTTTCATCAATATAAAGATCTTCAACACGTAGAAGATTTACATGATGTATTCTCTTCTGCTTTGTTAAATACAATGGACAAACGCTATACTGATCATTACTTTTAACTAGACCATAAACATGAATTCAATAAAAGTTATTGATGTTAAAATAATTTTACAATTAAATTCTTAAATAAATGTAACAGAACATTTTATTTATTAAAATCTTTTCCTTTATTTTCTAAAAATTAAAAAATTTTCAGTTTCATTTTCAATTAAATTTTCTAATTGACAAATAGAATTTATAAACATTTTTTTCCTTTATTCTTAAAAATCTTTGAATTTTTCTTAAAGCAATTGTAGTTAAGAAATAAAAATGATGCAAATTATTTCCTTATGAAAATTGAGAATTTTCTACAAAAATATATTATGAAAATTTATTGAATAAATGAATATTATTTTTATAATTTAATTCTCAAAATTAAACTTTAAGAAACATTTAGTTATTCAATAAATAATTTACTTTTGTATTAAAATAATTGAATTCAAGTAGAATTTTCTAATGAAAATTGATTTCAAAATTAAGTCTAGTTTTTAATTTAATTTTTTAAAATTCAATGTTATTGACAATGATGTGACAAAGATCGGCCCATTAAAGGCACATTAGTAAAATCCCAAAACGGTTTTGAAATATTAGTAGCTGTTTGATTTTTATTGTAATTTCAAGTTTCAATAATTTAGTAATTTATTAAATAATTGGTCTAATCAGCTTTTGGTTAGTAAATGGTGTATTTTTGACAATAACTTCTTACTTTCTTGAGTAAAATAGCGGTTTTTATTCCAATGAACAAATTACATTAAGAAACTATAGTAAAAAATCACTTTCATTAAAGTTTTCTAGCAATTATTCGATTTTTCTCAATTTTTTAATTCTTTATCGCAAAATATTTCATATTTTTATTTAAATTTTTATTAAAACGTTATTTAAATTGTAAGTTTTATTATTTTAAACATACTACATTTATTTGTAAATATTTATCACAGAAGATATTTAAAATATGTGCGCATCTTAACTAAAATAGAAAAGAAAACCCAGAGTAGTTCCGTTAATAGTCGACTGGTGGCGATTTTAATCAATTCCGATCAGAGATGCCAACGGCTGTCTCCAAACGCAAAACTTAAAATTATAATAAAAATCAGACGGCTACTAATTTTTTAAAACTCTTTTGGGATTTTACTCTTGTGGGGTAGTACTTTTATCCCATTATAGTCAAGTCTTAACCCAAAAAAAATTTTCTAAAATTGTTGCACTGTGTTTTAATAGCCTGAATTGGGGCGTAATTTGGCCCAGGAATGGCACATTAATTTCTAACATTTTGTATCTATAATGGCAAATTAAAATTGCCAATATAGGGACGTAGCTCGGCCCATTAATAACACATTAGTGGCACTTTAATGGCAAAAATTTTGTATCCTTGCAGGAAAATTATAATTCCTTGAATTGGGGCGTAATTTGGCCCAGGAATGGCACATTAATCTCTAACATTTTGTATCTATAATGGCAAATTAAAATTGCCAATATAGGGACGTAGCTCGGCCCAATGATGGCACAGTATCGGCTAGTGTAGTGTAGGTTATAATAACCCTTTTGCTTCCTCGACTTCACGTCAGAGTAGCAGAGTGGTCAGAGTGTTAGGCTGTGGTGCATCAGGTTCAGGTATCGATTCCCGCGAGCAATAAGAATTTTTCAAATACTTGTAAGTTTGCGTTTAACTTAGGGAAATAAGCCATATAAATATTATCTATTAATTAGTTAATTATATAAAAATTTTTTTTATATTTTGTCATCATTGGGGGAGTAATGACAGCCAATATTGGGCTATTAATGTCTGCTCAGATCTGGCAGCCAATAATGGGCCATTAATGTGCCGAGATCTGGCAGCCAATATTGGGACATTAATGTCTGCCGAGATCTGGCTGCCGACGTCCAACCGTGGTTAACACCACAAGAGTCGGCGCAAAGTCGGACTAATATTGTCTGCCAAGTCTCGATGCCAGCTTTGCCAATACTGGGCCAATGTTGGGCCGCGTTGGTTTTCGTACTTGGGTAACTGTATTTGCGTTTTTTTGGCGATCTTAAAATTTTTAATATTAAAAATATTTATTAAAAAATAAATAATATTAATTTCCTAACAATATTATTGAATTATTGGGTAATGAGTTAAATATTTAACTTTTGAATGTCCCGCATTTTACGATTTGTAGCGGTAATTTTCAATAGATGGCGCCAAACTATCAATTTTTGTTGACAACATTGAGCAGAATAATGTCCATATCAGTTATTATTAGTCATTATTAGGTTATAACGGTTATAACAAATAACGCAAACAAATAATCAAAATTTGTCGCTGTCTTCTTCGGCTAAAAAAAAGACATAAATCTAGTATGTTGTCTTCGTTCAGTTAACGTTTTATCATGGTTTATTTTTAAATTTAAAATTTCGAATTTTATTTGTTATATTTTATCAATAATAAAATCTATAACTTGTTACATCAAAAATTGTATCTACATTTTAATTTTCTCTTAATAAAATATTATTTAAATTTACAGTTGCAATTCATGAAACCTATACTTAAGTAGTTAGACTATGCGACTTCTCAATTTGAAGTTCACGAGGCCGCCGCTAGAGGCGCCACTAGCGCTGCAGTCTGTGAATAACGCGCGTTTTTTAAAATAAGTTCACGAGGCCGCCACTAGCGCTGCAGTCGGTTATGGCGCGTATATTTGAAATTGTTAAATTTCTACCTAACCCTAATTTCTTACCTCATCTTTTTTACTAGTGCAATTTGTTATGTGTGAATCCGTGAGTTAGGTATAAATATCTGCAGCCACCAACGCTGCGTCGGTTAGTGCAATTTGTGATGTGTGAATCTGTATATTAGGTATATGTACACACGGGCAAAGAAATTTACATGGAACAGCCATAAATTTTACTATATTAACGAAAGTTTTAGTTATTTCAGATAGGATTTTCACCTTATTGCAATTCCAGTTAAAATATTATTTCCGTATACAACATCTGAAATAGATTTCAGATATTCACACCTGTCTCTTTTTAACTAAATTATTAATTCATTAACGATTTGTCTTATATATCCAAATCTTTTATTTTAACGAGTCTTGAAAACTTCTTTTTTACAACAGACATGTACATATCAGGATATTTTACTTTAAGAGCTTCCTTATTATATAGTCATTATAAAATATACATTACAATTAAATGTAAGTAGTTTTTATCAGTTAGTATTAATTCATTGTTGAATCATAGTTGATGCATTAATGACTCATTGTTGATTCGTTAATGATTCATCGGTGATTAATTAATGATTTATTATTAATTCACTAATGATTTACGGTTAATTATTTAATGATTCATTATTGCATAATTTCTTATTAATTTTTTGAATAATAATTTATTAGTTAATGATTTGTCTTGTCTATATAGCTACACAGAGAAAAATTACACGGAAAAACTTTGTATACTAATTCCTGTTAAACTCACAATGTATTTTTAGTAAACTGACTACTAAAGTGGGGACAAAGTGGTCACTAGACGAGATTTATAATTCAATAGAATTTTTTGTAATACTATATGATCTCTTTTTTTGCAATATTTAGTAGTCAAGTTATAAAAAACTCGCCTATGATATACAAAAGAAAGTAGATATAGAAAAAGTGAATGCCAAAATTTTATTTTCTATATTCGAAAGAATGATATTTTCTTTGTGCCGCGTTTACAATTTAGTAGTCAAACGATCAAAACTGCACGTATCCAAACGAGCACCGCTGTTCGTGTAGTCACACATAACCACTCAATCTCATATACATCTGTTCAAGTCAAATGGCTGCTGTCATTCCATCTTGTTCTATTTAATAAGTTAATAATTCATTGTACAGAGAAAAGTGGATATTAAGAATCTTAATGCATTAGATATTAAAAAAGAATAAAAAGATGATATGCATTAGCATATCATCCAGATGTTGTGGTTTAACATCTCAGATGTTAAAAAGTATAATTTGTAAATGTGAGGTTATGTGTCAACAAGTCTTCCGTATTTTCCAATATCGATCTGTCGATATACTACTTGAATTTCAACACTGCAAGATATATTTTACAATTTTATTTAAGAGGATTTTTCTAAATTTCTCTATGTTTATATAATTATTTTTAATAACGGAGAAAATTGTAATTGCTGCATTAATGTGAATTTTTTGAATGAAATAATAAATTGAAATGTTTCTTTCAAATACATAATTATAAATAAAACTTATTCTGATTTCATAGTTTTTAACTTAAAATTATTTAATTTAATCTTTTTTTTATATATTTCACAATATATGCAAGAAATAAACTTTTAAGTTAATAAAAAATATTTATTCCAAATGTTAGCTATAAATTTCTTCAAAGAATAAAAATTTAATCAAAAGGATAAATAACTTTACGAAATAATAATGATAATTCTGTCCATTTCAAAAATTGACCTTATTAATTTTAAATATAATTGATTTTGTGAATTTTATTTAACAAACAAATATTATTTAATACAGCATTTAACAAATTTTCTCCCAAGTGTCAATACAATGTTTTGGATTAGTATATAAGAACAGTGACTTACTTTCTTTATATGAATTGTATAGGAGAAAGTGGGGCAAAGCGAACCCCCTAACGGTTTTCTGACTCTTGTGACTAAACAAATCAACCGATTTTATATTTTGAGGGCTTGTTTGAAAGATCATTAAATTGCGCAACTTTTTCCCAGAAACACATATATTTCATCTTTTATTGTTTAGTTGCTGTGTTAACTTTAAAAAATTTTGCAAACGGTCCGGTTTGCCCCACCCCCTGGGGTAAACCCCATGGGGCAAACCGGACCGTTTGGCTTTTTATTTACAATATTGCATTTACATAATCTACAATAATAAAAAACATAAAGAATCATGTAAATAATGGTTGTAGTAATGAAAATAATAATTCGGGATTGAATTTTAATTAAATAAATATTTTTTTTAATAAAAAAGTAAAAATGTTTGTCATTATCAGAGAAACAATATTAAAGGGTCCAATTCTCATTGAAAGACAATTATTTTTTATTATAAGTAAATATTTTAATAAAAGAAACATTTTATTTAAAAATAATTTTTATGAAACTTTAATTCAATGGAAATATCCTATGGCCGGTTTGCCCCACCGGAAACGGTCCGAATTGCCCCACAGGCCCATTTTGAGAATAAATGTTTGTCAAAAATAAACGCTTTGCAAATTCATGAAAGTTTTTGGTGGTAAATATTCCTGAGGTGTGTACCTTTAAAACCCAAGACCTAATATTTGGAAATATTGCACGATTTCCTCAGAATTTCCTTAAGAAAAAATTCGTAAAAGTGTAGAAAAAAACTAAAAAAAACTTTTGCTCCCAGCGTTGCACAAACAAAAGTAAAAAATGTCAAATTAAAAAAATAAGGTATACTATATATGGTTGTTTCTAATTTCTAAATAGTTCTTTTGACAATTTTGACATTTCGGAAATATTGAGGGGGGTCCGGCTTATCCACCGGCCCGGTTTGCCCCACTCTCTCCTATGCGTTCCGTCAAATAAAGTGTACGTTACTTTATCAGTATGTTAGGCATTAGATTAGGTTGCGTTGAAATAAGTTATCAATCGTCATAGGTAAAATAGATTTCTACCTGACTTTTTAGTATGAGATGGCGACAGTCTGACCTGTTACTGACATCCGACATTGTTTCTTAGTGAAATCATAATTTTTAAATTTTTAACAACTGACTACTAAATTTTAAAAGTCTGGTTCTGTTCCGTGTTTTAATAGTCAGACAACGAAATATTGATAGCGCCGCAGTTTTTGCCCACTTTAGTAGTCAATTTACTAAAAAAAACATAGTGAGTTTATCACAAACTAGTATACAAAGTTTCTCAGTGTAATAGTCAAAATTACACTGAGAGAAGTTTAGCACAGTATCTGAACTCAGATACAGCAGTCACGCGAAATGAGAGTTAGATATTATTCCCTAATTTTATTCAGATCGAACATCATCTGTGCTAAAACTATAGTATATGTATGTGTTAAAAGTTTAGTTTCTGTAATTTTGCACACCAGGAAGGTGGAGTCTTTAAAACCGTGGGACCGATGTTGCGCGGATGGTTAGGTACAGAATCTGAAACATGCGCAATGCACAATCTGTGCTAAACTTCCCTCAGATATACCAGATCATGGACGATTATACGTTGAAAGACTTTTCATTTCAAAAGGGTAAAATGAAGTTTTTATGTTACTTAATCGTATAAACGTATCCACTATTAATTCGGTTCAAACTAATAAGTGGGTCTCTACTAAACGAAAAATAATATATTTTTCTCATCTAAAATTGCACGAAATTGTGGTAGAGGTGGGGGGGGGGGTTATTCTAAAAAAACTACATGACATCATTTCGGAACGCTTCCTAACTAATTGACAAATATTTCAGTTCATTATTGGTTCATTAAAGACTCATTGTTGATTCCTTAAGGATTCATAATTGATTCATTTATGATCCATTGATGATTCATTAATGTCTCATTGTTAATAAATTAATGATTGATAGTTGATTTATTTATAATTCATTATTGATTCATTGTTAATTCATAGTTGATTCACTAATGACAAATTGTTAATTTATTAATTATTCATAGTTGATTTATTAATGGTTCGTAGTTTATTTTTTTATGATTCATTCTTGATTCATAGTTGATTTATTAATGACTCATTGTTGATTCATTAATGTTTCGTAGTTGATTCATTAATGATTAATTGTTGATTTATTAATGCTTCCGTGTTGATTTATTAATTATTTACTGTTTATTCATTAATGATCTATTTAAAATATCCAACTATTATGGAAAATAAATGATGAAATGTTAATAGTATTGAATAAACTACATACATTAGGTTAAAAAAAATTATTATCGATGTCGAGTAAAAATGCTCGGTATTGTAGATTTAGTAGATTTAGTAGAAATGATATCTTTTTTTAAAATAAA
This sequence comes from Leptopilina drosophilae, assembly GCA_032873175.1. Taxonomy (NCBI): domain Eukaryota; kingdom Metazoa; phylum Arthropoda; class Insecta; order Hymenoptera; family Figitidae; genus Leptopilina; species Leptopilina drosophilae. The sequence continues at coordinate 28,094,028 of CM065479.1, read as the reverse complement.
TAGATATTTTTTCCAAATATTTTTGGGCTGTTCCTGTAGAGAATAAAAATGGAAAAGATGTTGCTGATGCAATGTTATATTTAGTAAATAAATGTATTCCACAATATCTGCATTCAGATAATGAAAAGAAAATAATTTTACAATTAACAATTTGAATCAGAAACAAAAAAAAAATTACGTTTAATCAACATGCAGGAATCTAAAAAATGTCAGTTGTTGAACGATTTAATAGAACACTTAAAAGAAAATGTGGATACAATTTCGTTTACAATGAAAGTTTAAGTAGTATGATATGTTATCTAATCTAATTGTTAATTACAAATACACCAAACATCAAACAATTGGAATGAAGCCTGAAGGTGTAAATTTAGAAGTTATTGACACATTAAAAGTACATTTTTTAAAATTAAAAAAGTACATCAGTGAAGACTAAAGTTAAAAAAACATCAAATTAAAAAACTTCTTTAAAAAGGCTATAATCCAAATTAGCTAACTAAAACATTCACCATTGAGGACCTCCATAAATTAATTAAAACATTGATGGGGGGGGGGTCTATCTAGTTCTTACGAACAATAAAAAAATTGAGCTAATGTATGTAAAATATCTTACTAGGAGGAGGGTGGAAGGTTAAATTTTCAAAAAAATATCTTACGTAATTTATGGACGGCCCCATTGACAAAGTTGTATCAACTACACCTGTGACTTATAAGATCAATAATTACTATAGGACCAACCAATAAGTAAAATATCCTAGTACATATCTTGTAGAAAAAGTTGTCAATTCTAATGAGACTAAAATATTAGCCAAGCGCTTAGGTTTTGTAAATTCTCGTATTAGTAGGATATTTGTATAAGACAAATCATTAATGAATGAATAACCAATCAACTATCAATCATAGGGAGAGTGGGTCAAGACAAGGTACTTAAGGTTTAAAGCGCAAAAAACGAAAATTATCGAATATATACTATCGCAAACCAACGATTTGTCAAAAAAATCAACAATGACTCATTAGTAAATCATTAATAAATCATTAATGAATCAGCAAAGAATCAATAATGAATCATTATTGATTCAACAATGAAGCAATAATGAATTAATAATCAATCAACAATGAATCAATAATGAATCAACAATGAATCAACAATGAATCAATAATGAATCAATAATGAATCAATAATGAATCTATAATGAATCAATAATGAATCATTAATGAATCAATAATGAATCATTAATAAATCAACAATAAATTATTTGTGTATCATTAATGAATCATCAATGATTCAATAATGAATCATTATTGAATCAACAATGAATCAATACTAAATTAATAATGAATCAACAATAAATCAATAATGAATTAACAATGAATCAATAATGAATCAACAACGAATCAATAATGAATCATTAATGAATCATTATTGAATTAACAATAAATCAATACTGAATTAATACTGAATCAACAATGAATCAATACTGAATTAATAATGAATCAACAATAAATTATTAATGAATCAACAATGAATCAACAATGAATCAATAATGAATCAACAATGAATTATTAGTGAATAATTAATAAATCATTAATGAATCAATAATGAATCAACAATGAATCATTAGTGAATCATTAATGAATCAACAATGAATCAACAATGAATCATTAGTGAATCATTAATAAATCATTAATGAATCATTAATGAATCAGCAAAGAATTAATAATGAATCATTATTGATTCAACGATGAATCAATAATGAATTAATAATGAATCAATAATGAATTAATAATGAATCAACAATAAATCAATAATGAATCAACAAGGAATCAATAATGAATCATTAATGAATCAACAATGAATCAATAACAATAATCAACAATGATTCATTAATGAATCAACAATAATTCGATAATGAATTATTATTGAATCATTAACGAATTAACAATCAACCATTAATGAAACAACAATGAATCATTAATGTATCATTAATGAATGAATAATGAATCATTGATGAATCATTAATGAATCAACAATGAATCAACAATGATTTAATAATGAATCTTTAAAAAACTCAATAATAAATCAACAGTGAATCATTCATAAAATCAATAATAAATTAAAATGAATCATTAATGAATCAATAATGAATCCAACAATGAATCATTAGTGAATCATTAATGAATCAACAATGAATCAATAATAAGTCAACAATGAATCATTAGTGAATCATTAATAAATCAACAATGAATCAATAATGAATCAACAATGAATCATTAGTGAATCATTAATGAATCATTATTGAATTAACAATGAATCAATTCCGAATTGATAATGAATCAACAATGAATCAATAATAAATCAACAATGATTCAATAATAAATCATTATTGAATCAACAATGAATCAATAATGAATTTATAATGAATCAACAATGAATCATTATTGAATTAACAATGAATCAATACTGAATTAATAATGAATCAACAAGGAATCAATAATGAATCAATAATGAATGAATAATGAATCATTAATGAATCAACAATAAATCATTAATGAATCAACAATAAATTATTAATGAATTAACAATGAATCAATAATGAATCATTAATGAATCAACAATGAATCAATAATGAATCATTAATGAATCAATAATGAATCATTAATAAATCAACAATAAATTATTTGTGTATCATTAATGAATCATCAATGATTCAATAATGAATCATTATTGAATCAACAATGAATCAATACTAAATTAATAATGAATCAACAATGAATCAATAATGAATTAACAATGAATCAATAATGAATCAACAACGAATCAATAATGAATCATTAATGAATCATTATTGAATTAACAATGAATCAATACTGAATTAATACTGAATCAACAATGAATCAATACTGAATTAATAATGAATCAACAATAAATTATTAATGAATCAACAATGAATCAACAATGAATCAATAATGAATCAACAATGAATTATTAGTGAATAATTAATAAATCATTAATGAATCAACAATGAATCAATAATGAATCATTAATGAATCAATAATGAATCATTAATAAATCAACAATAAATTATTTGTGTATCATTAATGAATCATCAATGATTCAATAATGAATCATTATTGAATCAACAATGAATCAATACTAAATTAATAATGAATCAACAATGAATCAATAATGAATTAACAATGAATCAATAATGAATCAACAACGAATCAATAATGAATCATTAATGAATCATTATTGAATTAACAATGAATCAATACTGAATTAATAATGAATCAACAATAAATTATTAATGAATCAACAATGAATCAACAATGAATCAATAATGAATCAACAATGAATTATTAGTGAATAATTAATAAATCATTAATGAATCAATAATGAATCAACAATGAATCATTAGTGAATCATTAATGAATCAACAATGAATCAACAATGAATCATTAGTGAATCATTAATAAATCATTAATGAATCATTAATGAATCAGCAAAGAATTAATAATGAATCATTACTGATTCAACGATGAATCAATAATGAATTAATAATGAATCAATAATGAATTAATAATGAATCAACAATAAATCAATAATGAATCAACAAGGAATCAATAATGAATCATTAATGAATCAACAATGAATCAATAACAATAATCAACAATGATTCATTAATGAATCAACAATGAATCGATAATGAATTATTATTGAATCATTAACGAATTAACAATCAACCATTAATGAAACAACAATGAATCATTAATGTATCATTAATGAATGAATAATGAATCATTGATGAATCATTAATGAATCAACAATGAATCAACAATGATTTAATAATGAATCTTTAAAAAACTCAATAATAAATCAACAGTGAATCATTCATAAAATCAATAATAAATTAAAATGAATCATTAATGAATCAATAATGAATCCAACAATGAATCATTAGTGAATCATTAATGAATCAACAATGAATCAATAATAAATCAACAATGAATCATTAGTGAATCATTAATAAATCAACAATGAATCAATAATGAATCAACAATGAATCATTAGTGAATCATTAATGAATCATTATTGAATTAACAATGAATCAATTCCGAATTGATAATGAATCAACAATGAATCAATAATAAATCAACAATGATTCAATAATAAATCATTATTGAATCAACAATGAATCAATAATGAATTTATAATGAATCAACAATGAATCATTATTGAATTAACAATGAATCAATACTGAATTAATAATGAATCAACAAGGAATCAATAATGAATCAATAATGAATGAATAATGAATCATTAATGAATCAACAATAAATCATTAATGAATCAACAATAAATTATTAATGAATTAACAATGAATCAATAATGAATCATTAATGAATCAACAATGAATCAATAACAATAATCAACAATGATTCATTTATGAATCAACAATGAATCAATAATGAATCAATAATGAATCATTAATGAATCAACAATAAATTATTAATGAATCAACAACGAATCAATAATTAATCATTAATGAATCAACAGTGAATCAATAACAATAATCAACAATGATTCATTAATTAATCAACAATGAATCAATAATGAATTATTATTGAATCATTAATGAATCAACAATCAACCATTAATGAAACAACAATGAATCACTAATGTATCATTAATGAATCAATAATGAATCATTAATGAACCATTAATGAATCAACAATGAATCATTTATGAATCAATAATAAATCAATAATAAATCAGTAATAAATCAATAATAAATTAGTAATAAATAATTGAAGGGTGCGCTAAAACAACGCTGTAAGCGCCATTTTTTCTTAGGTTAGATTTGCATCGAATTTGACGTTATAAATCTTTTTCTGTACAATGTATGGTTAAATCAGTAAAAAATTCTTATTTAGTTGATAATTATGATAATTACAAACAATTTTTTATTATCTATAAATTAATATTAATTAATGATAATTAGCTCGAAAAGTTAAAGTGTCGTGTTGGCGCTTACAGCTTTGTTTTAGCGCACCCTTCAATTATAGAATCAATAATGAATCAACAATGAATCTTTAATAAATCAATAATGAATTAGTAATAAATCATTAAAAAGTCAATAATGAATCAACAATGAATGATTAATGAATCAATAATGAATCAATAATGAATCAGCAATGAATTGATAATAATATTAATGAAATCATTGTAAGCTTACACTTTAATCAATAATGAATTTGCAATAAATCATTAAAGAATCAATAATGAATCAACAATGAATCATTAATGAATCAATAATGAGTCATTCAAGAATCAATAATAAATCAGCAATGAATTAATAATAATAATAATAATAATGAAATCACTGTAAGCTTACACCTTAATTTTAACATAAGATTATATGCATGGTTAGTGTATTCTTAAAACAAGATTACAGCGTATAGTATAAGGTCAACGTATTCGTACACATTATCAGATTGTAGCAAACTAACACTGAAAGGTTGGGGTAATCTTCCACTGTACCGAACAAATCAATAAATAATGGATGATTACAGACTTAACATGAAATGAATAATTGAATATGCACCATTTTACTTTCGTGTCAATAACTTAATGTAAATGCATCCAAATCCATGTATTACATATTGTAATGGTAAAGTACGATTTAACAAAAACTAATTAGAATAGTAAAAAATGTTGACACCGCTTGTATGAAATTAATTTTAGACAGCAACTTAATCTGAAACGTCTGAAACTATTGACTACTTATAATTACATTATATTAGTGATACACAATGAAATAGCTTCATTCTAGAGAGACTGGATTATCTATTCAGATGGAGGCAAAGAAAACAGCAAACGTAAAAAACATAGAAAACCCATTCTATATCGATAAAAAAATTCACGATTCACGTAAATTCACGATTTACAGAGCCAAATACCGTTTACCTTCGCGCTACCGGACGGCCACCCGGGGTGGCCAACTAATACATAATGTTGAATATCTCCTCGAATTTTGTATCAATCGAATCGCCATTTTAACTCACTGAACAAAATTTTATCTACTTTCGAAAAAAACAAAAATAAATTTTTTTTTACACTTTTTCTTGTTTATTTATAACAATTAAAAAAGTATGTACAAGAATACTGAAAATTGACCGGGTGTTTGTTTTTGTATATTGCAAAAAATAAAAATAAAATCGTTAAACTTTTACAGTAAAAATGTTTTATATCAATAAATAAAATATATTATGATGTTATAATTCATTTTTTATTTGTTTAAACAAATTATTGTTGTAATTTACCAACGTTTTCCAGAATACACCTAGAAAGTTGCAGTTTGTTCCCAATTTTGCAATTTACTAAATCTTTTATGATTACACATAAAGAATAAAAGTTGAATAAAAATTGAACTATGTTTTAAACAATTTTTCAAACAAATTTTTCTTGTTATTTACCAACTTTTTCCAGACTGCACGTAGAAAGTTGCAGTTTTTTCCTAATTTTGCAATTAACTAAATCTTATATAATTACTGATAAAGAATAAAAATTTAACTATTGTTTAAACAATTTTTAAACAAATTATTGTTGTTATTTACCAACTTTTTCCAAAATGCACCTAGAAAGCTGCAGTTAAATGGTTTAAGAAATAGTTTAATTTTTATTCAACTTTTATTCTTTATCTGTAATCATAAAAGATTTAGTAAATTGCAAAATTAGGAAAAAACTGCAACTTTCTAGGTGTATTCTGGAAAAAGTTGGTAAGTAACAACAATAATTTGTTTAAAAATTGTTTAAACAATAGTTTAATTATTATTCTTTATTAGTAATTATATAAGATTTAGTTAATTGCAAAATTAGGAAAAAACTGTAACTTACTACGTGCAGTCTGGAAAAAGTTGGTAAATAACAACAATAATTTGTTTAAAAATTGTTTAAAAAATAGTTAAATTTTTATTCAACTTTTATTTTTTATCTGTAATCATAAAAGATTTAGTAAAATGCAAAATTAGGAAAAAACTGCAACTTTCTAGGTGTATTCTGTGAAAAGTTGGTAAATAATAACAATAATTTGTTTAAATAATTTTTTAATAATAAAACAAATGTTTTGTGTCATAAATGTCATAAAACATTATTAAGATACAGTATTTGTATTAATACATAATTATATTCAAAACTTTTGATGAATTTTAATCGTTTTGAGAACATAATAGTAAAAAAGCGTTTGGCCACCCCGGGTGGCCGTCCGGTAGTCCGCGTATACAAAAAGTATTTTGGTAGCGCGAAGGTTAAAGCAGAAACATGCGCTTGCATAACTAAAAAAACTTTCAAATTAACTATTTATACTTAGTTGAATTAGTTAGGAGAGTTATACTTTGACAAGATTGGATTCGTGGTGTTGACAAAAGGAGCATGTTGAATTGAATAGGAATCCTTACACAGTAAATAGTGAGGTATTAAAATAACACCAGAATGGATTAAGATAATCTCCAACAGTTTAATCCCTCTAGATATAAATTAACCCATTTAGTCCCAAATGTCCGTTTTTTTAGTACAAGTTCGAGCTTCCCGTTCTACGAGTTCCGGTTTTAAAAAAAATCGGGACAAAGGTTTTCTTATGGATTTGAGTGTCCTCTTTCAGAATCTGGAAAAAAATTTCAATTTCGACTTCATGATAAAAAGTTATAATTGTTTAAACAAAAAAAATCCCGTTTTTTTAGTGTTTTTTTTCTTTAAATGCAGATTACTTAATTGAAATCGGCTTCGGAAAAATCTGGAACATCAAAATATCGCGTCCAAAATGTTAGGACTATCAAATAGACATACTGCCAAAAACAATTTTTTAAAAATTTCAAAATGGCGCCTCAATAATGGCCGCCAAAATATGCAAATTTGGAAAAATAATTTTAAAAAATTTTAACTCTACATTTTTTTTACTTTTATGCTTCATTTAAATAAAATAATGCTGCTACAATAAAAAATATTGTTTTTTTATGTTATTTAACAATGTTATAAACAATTATTATAAACAATTTGAAAACTAAGAGCCAAAGTGGATGTAAAAAATTTATTTTTATCAATTCTTTTTTTGGGGAAGGTGAAAATGGATATTGAAAGTAAACAATTTAATTCAAAATTATTTTGCAATGTTTAAGAATGTTATAAACAATTTTTATAAACAATTAATAATGATTCATTATTAATTCTTTGCTGATTCATTAATGATTCATTAATGATTTATTAATGATTCACTAATGATTCATTGTTGATTCATTGTTGATTCATTAATGATTCACTAATGATTCATTGTTGATTCATTATTGATTCATTAATGATTCATTTTTGATTTATTATTGATTTTATTAATGATTCATTGTTGATTTATGATAGAGTTTTTTAAAGATTCATTATTAAATCATTGTTGATTCATTAATGATACATTAATAATTTATTGTTGATTCATTAATGATTCATTAATGATTCAGTAATGATTCATTAATGATTCATTATTGATTCATTATAGATTAATTATTGATTCATTATTGATTCATTGTTAATTCAATAATGATTCATTGTTGATTCATTATTAATTCATTATTGATTCATTGTTGAATCAATAATGATTTATTATTGATTCTTTGCTGATTCATTAATGATTTATTAATGAGTCATTGTTGATTCATTATTGATTCATTGTTGATTCATTAATGATTCACTAATGATTCATTGTTGATTCATTATTGATTCATTAATGATTCATTTTTGATTTATTATTGATTTTATTAATGATTCATTGTAGATTTATTATTGAGTTTTTTAAAGATTTATTATTGAATCATTGTTGATTCATTAATGATACATTAATAATTTATTGTTGATTCATTAATGATTCATTGTTAATTCATTATTGATTCTAAATTGATTCATTAATGATTCATTGTTGATTCATCAATGACTTGGACTGTGACCAATACTTTGACCGAGACTTAGACTAAGACGTTGACTAAGACTTGGAATATGAATTGAATGTTATCTTGACTAAGACTTTGACTATTACTTTGACTAAGACAAAGACTCGTTTTTCCCTTTTTTTGACAAATCGTTGGTTTGCGATAGTATATATTCGATAATTTTCGTTTTTTGCGCTTTAAACCTTAAGTACCTTGTTTTGCCTCACTCTCCCTATGATTGATAGTTGATTGGTTATTGATTCATTAATGATTTTTCTTATACAAATATCCTACTAATACGAGAATTTACAAAACCTAAGCGCTTGACTAATATTTTAGTCTCATTAGAATTGACAACTTTTTCTACAAGATATGTACTAGGATATTTTACTTATTGGTTGGTCCTATAGTAATTATTGATCTTATAAGTCACAGGTGTAGTTGATACAACTTTGTCAATGGGGCCGTCCATAAATTACGTAAGATATTTTTTTGAAAATTTAACCTTCCCCCTCCTTCTAGTAAGATATTTTACATACATTAGCTCAATTTTTTTTTATTGTTCGTAAGAACTAGATAGACCCTCCCCCATAAATGTTTTAATTAATTTATGGAGGACCCCAATGGTCAATGTTTTAGTTAGCTAATTTGGATTATAGCCTTTTTAAAGAAGTTTTTTAATTTGATGATTTTTTTAATTTTATTCTTCACTGAGGTACTTTTTTAATTTTAAAAATTGTACTGTGACGATGTGAATTTTCACGCGTTTCATTGCTGTTGAAAATTCTACATCGCCGCGCCATCTGTTAGAAAAGCCCCGAGCCGACAGGCCCCAAATTTTCATGGTAATTAAGGAAAAGCTAGTACCGCCAGCTGACCCACTATTCGAGGGAAAGTAGGTCGCGCGGCTAGCCTAACGAGGGAAAGTGGTAGATGGCGGGGCCAGCGCCTATTTGGTTAACGTGTGGCACCTCCGCATTCGCGTATCACTCCCCACGGGCCGTCTACGGCCATAGGGAAGTCAACTGTTCCGCATGACCAGACGGCGACGGAACGACTTTCTTGTTTCCGTCTACCAAATTCCAGGGGCGTTCAGTGTTCGAAGACTTGGTCCCTTGGTTCTGAGGCGGGACCTTTCTAATCCCTTGGTACTCTGCCAGGTACCCGCCCGAGTTGATAAAGCAACTCACCACGTCGAGGTCTCCGAAGAGCCTCTACCTCAGCATGCGAGGCAATCAACCACTGCCAAGAGGGGAAAGGAAAAAAGCATTAAATTTCTAACTTTAAGAAAGACAACACACAGAATGCAAGAAGACGGGTGCCAACGTATTGGAGAAGCAGTTAGTTGTAGTCGTACTGGCCTCGAGAACCCCGGGAAGTTAACAAGGCCAGGCCTCGTACACTACCAGCGGGGACCACGCGGAGGTTCTGCTTCCAGACCGAAGTCTCACCCAGGAAGAGGAGATGGGAAGGAAGAAACGAGAGGAAGTGGGTAGGTAATTGGGATGCTCTTTAGTCGTCTCTTACGACACGCGATTGCATACGGATTTACTATTCTCCTGCCGGTAAAACACGGCCCCGAAATTGGTGGGTCCCACTTCGAATCGACGTCACCAAAAACGGGCGTACTGACTAAGGTATCCCGGGTAGGTCACACCCGCAGGACCGAAGTCTCCCTGTCGGATAGCCCTCGATCGTTCGACTTGCCGCAGGCCTTACGGCACCGCCAGGTGGAGCTCCGGGACTCGCCAGCCCCCGTAGAGACTGATCTCCCTCCTGGAGGACTAGAGGATGCACCGGGCTTGTTACGCCCGTAGAGCTAAAGTCGTTCACTCTCCTCCGATGCAACCGTATTTAACCCCAAGTCAAAGGGGGAGTAGGGCTGGCACCGGGATTCTCACACCCGTCAGGCATCCCGAAGGATGCCACCCTTTGGTGCGACCGCTTTTAGATCCAACGGCCCGAGATGGCGATACGGCAGCCCCAGACACGCCACTGGTCTGATATTGAAGATAAATCTTCAACCCTTAGGCTCGTTCAAGTCCCTCGGGGTCACGAGGCCCGTAGAGGTCGGGGTGGGTCAGGCCCAACCCCTCTTGTGAGGTATACTCGGGTTGCACCGGGGCCGTTAGCGCCCGTAGGACCGAAGTCCCCCCTGATGCGACAGCACCGTCCCTGCTGACTGGTTAGACATAAGGAAACTCGGGACCGCCAAATCCCGACTGGAGCCATCCGCACTCTCTTCCTCGAGTTACTCAGGATGCGCCGGGATCGTTACACCCGTAGGGCGATCTTTTCGGGAAAGAGAGCTCCGACACTCCCCGTCCCTACTAGGACGCCCCCCATGACGCGACCGCTTTTAGTCCCAACGGCCCGTGGTGGCTCAGTAACCTCGGGAGCGCCAACTCCCGTAAGGAGAAAAGGAGCTCCGACACCCCCTTTCTCCTTCTTGAGGTGGCTCAGGAACCTCGGGAGCGCCAACTCCCGAAAGGGAAAAGGAGCTCCGACACTCCAATTCCCTCCCTTGCGGTACTAGGGTACCCCGGGTTTGTCAAGCCCGTAGGATGACGTGCACATCCTCCCTGGGGTTCGGTTAATATTAGACTTGCCGAGCCGACACGGCGCCGCCCATCATCATCGTAAGCCACTGCTCTATAGGAAAGCCTGGGACGAACCGAGTACTAACCGCAAGCAGTGGCACCACTCCGAGCCTCATTTAGTCGTCTTTTACGACATGCAGCCGATCGCAGGTGGCCTATTCTGCGCCCGGGACCCCCACGGGAGAGATGGCGGGGCCAGTACCACTTTTGAAGAACGAGACGAAGACGAAGACGGACCACGAGGAAAATTCAAGAGACGCTACAGGTGGCCCATATATTAGCCGCCATAACGAAAATTTACAATGCCGCGCCGGTCCACAGTCTGTCGCCGCTAGTAAAACTTTTCGATTTCTGTCGCGAAATTAAGTGTCTTGGGCATTTTGTTTAGTGAGATAGTGGAGCGTGTAGCTCGGGATTTTGTTTTTGGTCTTTATAAAGACAATAAAGAAAGGATTTGCCGTGAAAGTTTGGTGTGTCTATTTTGTTTTCCCACCCCTTGACGAGTGCCTGGTGAGTTGCCGCCGCCTTGCTGCCACGAAGAGCCGAGGAAGAGGAACGCCGAGTGTGAGATAGCCGAGTCATCGTGGGTAAGTCGTTTGACAGTCTTGTGCCATTCGTGTCTCGTCGTTGGCATTTTCTGCTTGCCAACCGGTCGAGCAGAATTCCCTCTGAGAGAGAGAAAATCGCGGAGGTTTTGAGTTTCTTGTGTTGTTGTCGAGCCGAGTAGTTTATTAATTACCTATAAAATTAATTGGCGCCTGACGGCGAAATTTATTTGTTTAAATTTCATTTAAAAGTATTGTTGTTGAATGCGTCAGATTTTGTTTTGACGTAAGCAGAAAATTTGAGCAAAAATTTCAACTGTTCAAAATCATACGTCACAAAATTTGGCGCCCAACGTGGGGCCAAGCTCGAACCGAGACACGACTATAAGTAAATTGTTGTACAGTGTATTGTATGAATTGTTACCAGAATTCTGAAATTTTCCAAGAGTCGAAGCCAGACAAAATTTTTTTTTGTTAACTAATAACCGAAAATTTCAGAATTATATTGCCAGAGCCAGCCAATAATTTTGACTTTCTGTTGCTAACGTCAGACATAAAATTTATGTTACCAGCTGACAGAAATTTCAAAATTTAAATTGCCAGATGCCAGAGAGTTAGAAACTGTGTTGCCCTTGCCATCGCGTGTGTTATAGAAAAAATTTAGAGTGCCTTTGCCATTGAAATTTTGAATTTTGTTGACTTGTGAAAATTTCCTGCCGTGGTTAAAATTTAATTGACAAAATTTAAAAATTTTCTCATAAATTGTCAAAAACCAGCCGTGAAAATTTCAAATAAAAATTTCGCAGTGAATTTGTGCCAGAAATTAAAAAAAAAATTTTAATTCTTTTTGCTTGTCGAGCACATGTTAGACCGGAAATAAAAATTAAAAGTAGTCACGTGACTGTAAATAGTGCGCCGGTCGGTCAAGAGAAACGACGCGCCGGGATATTTAAAATTTCAGCAGCCAAGAGAAAGTTCGCGCGCACCAGGAAAAGCGGCTCATTATTAATAACAGCGGCTATAGAGAGCGAGAGAGAGAGAACGAAAAGTAGAAATAGTGGGAGAGTCGAGCCACAAGTCAGCCAAAAACGGAAAAATTTTAAAAGGGGGCCCCCCTTTTAAAATTTTTCCGTTTTGTTTTCCGTCAAGTGAGTACGTCCTTGCATTTAGAACAGTACAGGGCCGTATATACAAATTGTGCGACCCCCTCGAAATTTGTCAAATTTTGAACTTACAATTTTTTTGTTTAAAATGGCAAAGGCCATAGTTGAAATGAGAGACTACAAGAGACGCATGCGCGAATTAATTAAGATCCCCAACGTTAGTCAAGCATGGGAAACTATTAATGCCATGCAAATAGGACAAGTAGTGACGAGCCTACTGCGACACCAATTGTGCATCAGTGGTACGTCACAAGTACTCCGAGAAAGGTTATTGAGGGCCGAAATGAGGTTAGCCCTACTTGAGGACGTCGACGTGCCTTTTTCAGAAAGGTACGACCTGGGGCAGTCGGATAAAATCTTCTTGTTAGAAGCCTACCCCGAGCCAGAGAGCAGCCCGTTTCCAAACGTCACGCGAAAAAGGGGCGATAAAATTTCGTCCGCGGACGATGAGGAGTCGAGTAGTGGGGAAAGTAGGGCCAGTGATCGAGGAGCTGCCGAATTAGTGCCAGAGGAGGGGGGAAGACGACGACAATAGGAAACGACGTACAGCAGACATAGTCCGACCAACGTTGTTCTGACTCCGCGATTCACACCCCCACCACCAGTCATGTCGACAGCCAGCATGACCACGACTTCCCCCACCACCACCAGTGCTCACATGATGGTGACAACGAGCACTATCATGACCGCCCCCCACACCATACAGTCGGCAACAATGGCGCCGAATGCGCAAAACATGCGCGACACAGTTGCGCGGTTGAGCCTGACCCCCGAAATTAAGCGTCTAGCTGGTTGTACCGAAAGGTTAGAGAACCTTTACAGAGGGGGGGGGGATGGGATTGGCAACAGAGCCAAAGCCGGACAGCCGTGGGAAATGGGTTCCAGATTACCCACCACCAGGAGTCGCGGATCATTTCGCCCCACGGACCGGGGAAAATAGTCGAAAACCCACACACACCCAACGCGGGTGAGCGGGCGAGACCCACCCCAGCTCCCCGATACCCATCAAGCCGTAGTTGTATGAGTGGGGTGAATATCACTCCAAATAGGGTACCAGCGAATGGAGAGCCAGTCAGTGAGTTTAAGAGAAAAGAGAACGCGAAAGAGGCCGTAGAGGGGAATAAAAGCAAAGTGGAGAGAAAAATAGAATACAGTGGTAGTGAGGAGGGCCAGACGAGTTGTAGGTGTAGTTGCGGGAGTAGGAGCGAGGACTTAAGTAGTGTGGAAAGTCGAAAACAGAGCACAAAAGAGCCGAAGCCAAAGAAAGATCGGAAGGAGAGCCGAAGATCGATCTTAGATGACTCGACGAGTGAGTCTGAATCTGAGAGCGACCATAGCCAAGACGCGAAGAGTGGGGGAGAACCGAAGAAATTAAGTCTAGCCGGAGGTCCAAGGTGATTAAAACACTCAAGGACTGGGACTTAAAATTCTTCGGGGACGAAGACAACGCCGAGGAATTTTTGGAACGGTTAGAAGACTGCAAGGCCTGTTCTGAATTCTCAGACCGAGACATCTTACAAGCCCTACCAATCATCCTCCAGAAGACCGCGAGCAGCTGGTTCAGGTCACTACGTCGGGAAATAAATTCTTGGAAGTCCTTCCAGAGGGCGTTCAAAAACGAGTACCTCGTGAAAGTGGACGACGATGACGTCATTGACGAGCTAAGAGCCAGGACACAAGGGAAAGGAGAGAAAATTTCCCCATACTTGACCAGTTTCCGACTGATTTTGGGCCACATGAAGCGGCCACTAAGCCAGAAACAACAAGTCAAACTGGCCTACAAAGGCCTGACACCAGCCTATCGTCGCCAATTAGAAAGACTCCATTTCGAATCGTTGAGCCAGATGGAGAAGATCCTGAGAGATTACGAGAGAGCCAAGGATTTAGACGAACGATATGCCCCACCTCCACCTAAGGAAAGAATGCGTTTTCCGTTAGCAGCCATGAAAGAGAAGAAGAGTGGTCAGAAAAATATGAGGAGCGAGAAGGTTGCAGCCATGGAAAAAGAGTCCGAGTCGAGTGAGAGCGATCACTCGGCAAAGACTGAAAAGCCGAAGAAAAGGAAAAAGAGGAGCAAGAAAGAGAAAAAAGAGAAAGAAAGGACAGAAGAAAAGAGCGTCGAGGCGATGAGTCCAGCAACGCCCAGCCAGAAACCAGCAATGGTACAGGGCCAAGTCGCCAGTGCTCCACCAGCCCAAGCCATGCAAATGCCCATGCACTTTGCTGATCCAATGGCGTATCCAGGTATGTTTCCAACGGGGATGAAACCAACTTACCCCAAAACAAATGGTCCAAACGGACCTAAGCCGGGGCAAAATGGTACATCAGCACCAACGACGCCCAAGGAGTTTGTGGGGGCATGCTTTCACTGCCAGACGCCAGGACATCGAGACAGAGATTGCCCTCAGAGGACCTGCTTCACGTGCCGACAACAAGGGCATTATTCCAACCAATGCCCCATGAAGCCAGCCCAAGCAGAGGCATGACTGGTATGTAAAAAACCAGGATGCAACTTCCTGACTTGTCCGAATTGTGAAGCGGTTAGAGCCGCCTTGGGAAACGGTGTGTATGGGGCGCAGCGCAGCTCTGTACCCCCTCCAACATAACCAGACAGTGAGAAAAGTTGTTGAGAAATGTACTGAGGAGAATTGTGAGCCGTGTGACGGGGAGAATAGAGCCGAGCTTTATGAGCCGTGTGATGGGGAGAATAGAGTCGAGTTTTATGAGCCGTGTGATGTGGAGAGGAGAGCCGAGTCTTGTGAGCCGTGTACCGTGACGAGTAGAGCCGAGGGCCGCGAGCCGAGGAAAGTAGAAAACGAGAACGAGCGCGTAGATAGATTCGCACCTAGTTGTAGTTGGGTAAAAACGGAAAGCGAATTAGAATTAGAGAGAGAGAGCAGAGTCAGGGAAAACTTCGAGCCAGTCATAGGGAAGGGAGATTTGACCGAAGAAAAAAGGTTCAAATTTAAGTCAGAGAGAAAGAAAGGGCGGTCGAGTGAGGAGAATTCACTCCACCAGCGCGAGGTAGAAAGAAGGGCCGAAGAGTGTGGGACAAAAGGTACGGATGTGATCCCGGTACCTATAGTCCAGGGGAGGGGAGAAGCTGTCAGAGTCACAGCTGACCCAAACTTAAGTGATGAAGAAGACATTCGACGGATCTAGGACGGAGAACAGATATTTCTTCGACATGTCTATTGGTGACCGACATTACGAAGCACTTTTCGATCCTGGTGCGATGATAAACAGTAATCACCACCAGAGTCGCAGAGCCTTTCAAAAGCCGAATTCAGCCGTGTGGTACAGTTGTGAGAAGCGCAACCGGAGGTATCACGGAAGCAGCCGGAATCCTGGACCTTAACATAGTAGTCGACGGATATGCCCAACGTTTCGGAGTCAAAGTGATGAAGACGTTGACACAAGACATCATCTTGGGCATCGATTTCTGTAAGGCCTGGGACATGGAAGTTAAGCTGAAAGAAGGATTGTGGAGAGTGTGCCAAGGGGAATGACATGAGTTTGGGCCAAAAGAGAGAGGAGAGGACAAACAGCTGATATTTGCCGAGTGCGAGTGCGCCAAGTTACACAAACTAGGGATCATCGAGCCATCTGCCAGCCGTTGGAGAAGTGCGCCAGTAATTACGAGAAGAGGTGAGAATGACTTTAGACAGTACAATGACTATCGAGACGTCAACAAAGTAAGAATAAAAGATTGTTACCCATTGCCATCCATCGACTACATTTTGGACAAGCTCCGGAAAGCCAGATACCTGTCGAAAGTTGACCTCAAACTGGCATATCACCAAATTCCAATGGCCGAAGAGAGCAAGAAATACACTGCTTTTGCTATACCTGGGTCAGGACTATGGCAGTTTCGCCGAATGCCGTTTGGACTAATGAACGCGCCGATGACGTTCCAGCGAATGATCGACTCATTACTGGGACCAAAGGTAGAGCCGTATGTCTTGGGATACCTGGACGACATCATCGTAGTCACGGATACGTTTGAGGAACATGTCAAGTGGCTCGAAACCGTCCTGCGAAAACTGAACGAGGCAAAGCTGATTGTCAACCCAGAGAAGTGCGAGTTTGGATGTTCTGAGGTCACTTACCTCGGATACTTGTTGGACGGTGAGGGTCTGAGGCCAGATCCGAATAAAACAGAGCCGGTGAAAAACTATCCAGAGCCGAAGAACGTGAGACAACTCAGACGTTTCTTGGGCATGGTCGGGTGGTATTCCCGTTTTATTCCAAACGACAGCGAGATCAAAATACCATTGTTGAAGTTGCTGCACAAAGGCCGAACATGGGAGTGGAAGGACGAACAACAAAAAGCGTTTGAGCAGCTGAAGCAGAAGCTGACATCTGCGCCAGTCTTTGCCCGACCCGACTTCACGAAGAAGTTCACCATCCAATGCGACGCCAGCAACTATGCCATTGGGGCCGTATTGACTCAAGAGTTTGAAGACGGAGAGCATCCAATAGTGTACATCAGTCGAGTCTTGACCGAAGCCGAAAGGAACTACAGTGTTACAGAAAAGGAGTGTCTGTCATTATTGTGGTCGATCAAAAAGTTCAGGCCGTACATTGAAGGGTACAAGTTTCATGTGATCACAGATCACAGTGCCCTAAAGTGGCTCAGGAACTTGAAAGATCCGACAGGTCGTTTAGCTAGATGGGCCCTGGAAATGCAGCAGTAAGACTTTGACTTAGTTCACAGACGAGGTGCACAACATCATGTCCCTGCTGCAATGTCCAGGTTACAGAAGGAGGAAGAAGAGTCAGTCGCCGCGTTTGAATCCATTGAGGACCAATGGTAGCTCAAACGCCGCGAGTTAGTGAGCCAACATCCGCAAAGGTTCCCTGGATGGATTGTAGAGAATGAAAATCTCTACCGACATAAAAGTGCTTTTTATTGCCAATAACAGGAGACGAGGACGGTTGGAAATTAGTAGTGCCAGAGGAATACCGAGCAAGAGTAATGGAAGACGGGCACGCCCAAGCATCAGCCGGACATCTGGGTATTGAGAAGACCTACGACAAGATAGCACGAGAGTACTATTGGCCAGGCATATGGAATAATGTGCACAACTACGTGACACATTGTATCCAGTGTCAACTACACAAGGGGTTTTAAGCCGGACTAGTCGGACTAATGGGCCAAAGTATTGTTAAGAGGCCGTGGGCCGTAGTAGCCGCAGACACGATAGAGTTCCCCCCGAGTAAGAGAAACTTCAAGTACCTGGTGGTGTTCCAGGACTTATTTTCGAGGTGGATCGAAGTGAAGCCATTGAAGTCAGCAGACGGAAAGTCGGTAGCCAGAGCATTCGAGGAGTTGGTCCTATTCAGATGGGAAACACCGGAGTACTTGCTCACCGATAATGGTAAGGAGTTTGACAACAAATTTCTCAAGTCAACACTTGAAGAATACGGAGTCAAACATATCACGACGCCACCTTACCATCCGCAAGCCAACCCAGTAGAAAGGAGTAATAGAACGCTGAAAACAATGATTTCTACCTTTATTGGCGCCGATCACAGACACTGGGATCTTCATGTTTACGAGTTCCGTCATGCTGTGAATACAGCAACACAGGCGTACACGAAGACGTCTCCTGCGTTCCTGAATTACGGAAGACACCCTAAGCCGGTGAAGAGCCTGCGGAGAGAAGTCGAGAGTAAAAGACAAGTCGTGAAGATAAAGCCGGAAGATTGGGTCTAGAGAGTGAAGAGACTAGACGCGTTGAGAGACATGGTAGCCAGAAATATTGACAGAGAGCGAGCGAGACAGACGAAACACTATGACAAAGGTAGGAGAGACGTGACGTTTAAAGTAGGTAAAGAGTAGAGCCCGATAAGGAGAGAGCCAAAAGGAGGAGAAGGGCCATGAGAGCAACAGCCAAGATTATCATGAGGATGACGGTCCTATATAAAATAGTACCGGTCATGGGGAGGGGATTGTGACGATGTGAATTTTCACGCGTGTCATTGCTGTTGAAAATTCTACATCGTCGCGCCATCTGTTAGAAAATCCCCGAGCCGACAGGCCCCAAATTTTTATGGTAATTATTTTTTTTTATGGTAATTAAGCTGACCCACTATTCGAGGGAAAGTAGGTCGCGCGGCTAGCCTAACGAGGGAAAGTGGTAGATGGCGGGGCCAGTACCACTTTTGAAGAACGAGACGAAGACGAAGACGGACCACGAGGAAAATTCAAGAGACGCTACAGGTGGCCCATATATTAGCCGCCATAACGAAAATTTACATTGCCGCGCCGGTCCACAGTCTGCCGCCGCTAGTAAAACTTTTCGATTTCTGTCGCGAAATTAAGTGTCTTGGGCATTTTGTTTAGTGAGATAGTGGAGCGTGAAGCTCGGGATTTTGTTTTTGGTCTTTATAAAGACAATAAAGAAAGGATTTGCCGTGAAAGTTTGGTGTGTCTATTTTGTTTTCCCACCCCTTAAAGAGTGCCTGGTGAGTTGCCGCCGCCTTGCAACTCGAGGAGCCGAGGAAGAGGAACGCCGAGTGTGAGATAGCCGAGTCATCGTGGGTAAGTCGTTTGACAGTCTTGTACCAGTCGTGTCTCGTCGTTGGCATTTTCTGCTTGCCAACCGTTCGAGCAGAATTCCCTCTGAGAGAGAGAGAATCTCGGAGGTGTTGAGTTTCTTGTGTTGTTGTATAGCCGAGTAGTTTATTAATTACCTATAAAATTAATTGGCGCCTGACGGCAAAATTTATTTATTTAAATTTCATTTAAAAGTATTGTTGTTGAATGCGTCAGATTTTGTTTTGCGGTAAGCAGCAAATTTGAGCAAAAATTTCAACTGTTCAAAATCATACGTCACACTACTTTTAATGTATCAATAACTTCTAAATTTACATCTTCAGGATTCATTCCAATTGTTTGATGTTTGGTGTCTTTGTAATTAACAATTAGATTAGATAATATATCATACTACTTAAACTTTCATCATAAACTAAATTGTATCCACATTTTCTTTTAAGTGTTCTATTAAATCGTTCAACAACTGACATTTTTTAGATTCCTGCATGTTGATTAAACGTAATTTTATTTTTTTTTATTTCTGATTCAAATTGTTAATTGTAAAATTATTTTCTTTTTATTATCTGAATGCAGGTATTGTGGAATACATTTATTTACTAAATAAACATTGCATCAGCAACATCTTTTCCATTTTTATTATCTACAGGAACAGCCCAAAAATATTTGGAAAAAATATCTATTTATTTTAAAAAAAGATATCATTTCTACTAAATCTACTAATCTACGAAATCTACAATACCAAGCATTTTTACTCGACATCAATAATAATTTTTTCAACCTAATGTATGGAGTTTATTCAATACTATTAACATTTCATCATTCATTTTCCAGAATAGTTGGATATTTTAAACAGATCATTAATAAATAAACAGTAAATAATTACTAAATCAACACGGAAGCATAAATAAATCAACAATTAATCATTAATGAATCAACTACGAAACATTAATGAATCGACAATGAGTCATTAATAAATCAACTATGAATCAAGAATGAATCATAAAAAAATAAACTACGAACCATTAATAAATCAACTATGAATAATTAATAAATTAACAATTTGTCATTAGTGAATCAACTATGAATTAACAATGAATCAATAATGAATTATAAATAAATCAACTATCAATCATTAATTTATTAACAATGAGACATTAATGAATCATTAATGGATCATAAATAAATCAATTATGAATCCTTAAGGAATCAACAATGAGTCTTTAATGAACCAATAATGAACTGAAATATTTGTCAATTAGTTAGGAAGCGTTCCGAAATGATGTCATGTAGTTTTTTTTAGAATAACCCCCCCCCCCACCTCTACCACAATTTCGTGCAATTTTAGATGAGAAAAATATATTATTTTTCGTTTAGTAGAGACCCACTTATTAGTTTGAACCGAATTAATAGTGGATACGTTCATACGATTAAGTAACATAAAAACTTCATTTTACCCTTTTGAAATAAAAAGTCTTTCAACGTATAATCGTCCATGATCTGGTATATCTGAGGGAAGTTTAGCACAGATTGTGCATTGCGCATGTTTCAGATTCTGTACCTAACCATCCGCGCAACATCGGTCCCACGGTTTTAAAGACTCCACCTTCCTGGTGTGCAAAATTACAGAAACTAAACTTTTAACACATACATATACTATAGTTTTAGCACAGATGATGTTCGATCTGAATAAAATTTGGGAATAATATCTAACCCTCATTTCGCGTGACTGCTGTATCTGAGTTCAGATGCTGTGCTAAACTTCTCTCAGTGTAATTTTGACTATTACACCGAGAAACTTTGAATACTAGTTTGTGATAAACTCACTATGTGTTTTTAGTAAATTAACTACTAAAGTGGGCAAAAACTGCGGCGCTATCAATATTTCGTTGTCTGACTATTAAAACACGGAACAGAACAAGACTTTTAAAATTTAGTAGTCAGTTGTTAAAAATTTAAAAATTATGATTTCACTAAGAAACAATGTCGAATGTCAGTGACAGGGCAGACTGTCGCCATCTCATACTAAAAAGTCATGTAGAAATCTATTTTACCTATGACGATTGATAACTTATTTGAACGCAACCTAATCTAATGCCTAACATACTGATAAAGTAACGCACACTTTATTTGACGGAATGCATAGGGGAGAGTGGGGCAAACCGGGACGGTGGATAAACCGGACCCCCCTCAATATTTCCGAAATGGCAAAATGGTCAAAAGAACTATTTAGAAATTAGAAACAACCATATATAGTATACCTTATTTTTTCAATTTGACATTTTTTACTTTTGTTTGTGCAACGCTGGGAGCAAAAGTTTTTTTTTAGTTTTTTTCTTCACTTTTACAAATTTTTCTTAAGGAAATTCTAAGGAAATCGTGTAATATTTCCAAATATTAGGTCTTAGGTTTTGAAGATACACACCTCATGAATATTTACCACCAAAAACTTTGAAGAATTTGCAAAGCGTTTATTTTTGACAAACATTTATTCTCAAAATGGGCCTGTTGGGCAATTCGGACCGTTTCCGGTGGGGCAAACCGGCCATAGGATATTTCCATTGAATTAAAGTTTCATAAAAATTATTTTTAAATAAAATGTTTCTTTTATTAAAATATTTACTTATAATAAAAAATAATTGTCTTCCAATGAGAATTGGACCCTTTAATATTGTTTCTCTGATAATGACAAACATTTTTACTTTTTTATTAAAAAAAATATTTATTTAATTAAAATTCAATCCCGAATTATTATTTTCATTACTACAACCATTATTTACATGATTCTTTATGTTTTTTATTATTGTAGATTATGTAAATGCAATATTATAAATAAAAAGCCAAACGGTCCGGTTTGCCCCAGGGGGTGGGGCAAACCAGACCATTTGCAAAATTTTTTAAAGTTAACACAGCAACTAAACAATAAAAGATGAAATATAGGTGTCTATGGGAAAAAGTTGCGCAATTAAATGATCTTTCAAACAAGCCCTCAAAAAATAAAATCGGTTGATTTGTTTAGTCAGAAGAGTCAAAAAACCGCTAGGGGGTCCGCTTTGCCCCACTTTCTCCTATACAATTCATATAAAGAAAGTAAGTCACTGTTCTTATATACTAATCCAAAACATTGTATTGACACTTGGGAGAAAATTTGTTAAATGCTGTATTAAATAATATTTGTTTGTTAAATAAATTCACAAAATCAATTATATTTAAAATTAATAAGGTCAATTTTTGAAATAGACAGAATTATCATTATTATTTCGTAAAATTATTTATCCTTTTGATTAAATTTTTATTCTTTGAAGAAATTTACAGCTAACATTTAGAATAATTATTTTTTATTAACTTAAAAGTTTATTTTTTGCATATATTGTGAAATATATAAAAAAAGATTAAATTAAATAATTTTAAGTTAAAAACTATGAAATCAGAATAAGTTTTATTTATAATTATGTATTTGAAAGAAACATTTCAATTTATTATTTCATTCAAAGAATTCACATTAATGCAGCAATTACAATTTTCTCCGTTATTAAAAATAATTATATAAACATAGAGAAATTTAGAAAAATCCTCTTAAATAAAATTGTAAAATATATCTTGCAGTGTTGAAATTCAAGTAGTATATCGACAGATCGATATTGGAAAATACGGAAGACTTGTTGACACATAACCTCACATTTACAAATTATACTTTTTAACATCTGAGATGTTAAACCACAACATCTAGATGATATGCTAATGCATATCATCTTTTTATTCTTTTTTAATATCTAATGCATTAAGATTCTTAATATCCACTTTTCTCTGTGCAATGAATTATTAACTTATTAAATAGAACAAGATGGAATGACAGCAGCCATTTGACTTGAGCACATGTATATGAGATTCAGTGGTTATGTGTGACTACACGAACAGCGGTGCTCGTTTGGATACGTGCAGATTTGATCGTTTGACTACTAAATTGTAAACGCGGCACGAAGAAAATATTATTCTTTCGAATATAGAAAATGAAATTTTGGCATTCACTTTTTCTATATTTACTTTCTTTTGTATATCATAGGCGAGTTTTTTATAACTTGACTACTAAATATTGCAAAAAAAGAGATCATATAGTATTACAAAAAATTCTATTGAATTATAAATCTCGTCTAGTGACCACTTTTTCCCCACTTTAGTAGTCAGTTTACTAAAAATACATTGTGAGTTTAACAGGAATTAGTATACAAAGTTTTTCCGTGTAATTTTTCTCTGTGTAGCTATATAGACAAAACAAATCATTAACTAATAAGTTATTATTCAAAAAATTAATAAGAAATGATTCAATAATGAATCATTAAAGAATTAACCGTAAAGCATTAGCGAATCAATAATAAATCATTAATTAATCACCGATGAATCTTTAACGAATCAACAATGAGTCATTAATGCATCAACTATTATTCAACAATGAATTAATACCAACTGATAAAAAACTACTTACATTTAATTGTAATGCATATTTTATAATGACTATATGATAAGGAAGCTCTTAAAGTAAAATATCCGGATATGTACATGTCTGTTGTAGAAAAAAAGTTTTCATGACTCGTTAAAATAAAAGATTTGGATATACAAGACAAATCATTAATGAATTAATAATTTAGTTAAAAAGAGACAGGTGTGAATATCTGATATCTATTTCAGATGTTGTATACGGAAATAATATTTTAACTGGAATTGCAATAAGGTGAAAGTCCTAACTGAAATAACTAAAACTTTCGTTAATATAGTAAAATTTATGGATGTTCCATGTAAATTTTTTTGCCCGAGTGTACATATACCTAATATACAGATTCACACATCACAAATTGTACTAACCGACGCAGCGTTGGTGGCTGCAGTTATTTATACCTAACTCACGGATTCACACATAACAAATTGCACTAGTAAAAAAGATGAGGTAAGAAATTAGGGTTAGGTAGAATTTAACAATTTCAAATATACGCGCCATAACCGACTGCAGCGCTAGTGGCGGCCTCGCGAACTTATTTAAAAAAAACGCGCGTTATTCACAGACTGCAGTGCTAGTGGCGCCTCTAGCGGCGGCCTCGTGAACTTCAAATTGAGAAGTCGCATAGTCTAACTACTTACTTATTATTTAATAAACCAATATTTATTGTTTATAGAACTCATAATTCATCATTAATAAATCATACTGAAGACGGAAATAAGGAGAAATTTAATATATACAAAATAAAACTGTCGGGATTACCTTAAATTTTAAAAAAAATCAAGTGATCGGGTTTACCCCGAGGGGTGAGCGGATTTACCCTTGAAAATTGCGATTTAGAAATTTGGTATATGTGTATTAAAAATTTTCCCCAAGTAAAACTTAGAAAGATAAATCAAAAATTCTTTTTTATTTTGTTAGTAGAAATCATAAGCTTTCACTGAACAAAAATTTATTTGAATCAAATAAAAATTATTTGATCCAAATAAATCATTTATTTGGTTATAATCCAATAAATGTGTATTTGAACCAAATACATATTTATTTGACCTAAATATTTGATTTTATCGCATCAAATAACCATTTATTCGAATCAAACACAAATTATTCAATTCAAATAAATAGAATATTCCAAACCAATAAATAATTAATTGAATCAATTATTTAAATTATTCAAATCAAATAAATGTAGTATGTCAAGCTAATAAATAATTATTTCAATCAAATATGAAAATTATTTCATTCAATATTTAATACAAAATTTTTTTAAAATTTTTAGTATTTTTTAAATATCATCGAACTCACGTCCCCCAGCCCATAACGCTGACCGCAAGCCTATAAACGCACCTATTTAAACCACACCGCCACTGAGACTTGGTGAGATCCCGGGCTGATCTACTATATCAAAGCTAGTTTCGTATATTCTGTATCCAAATAACACATTTATTTGTCGAAATATTATTTATGTGTATTAAATAAATGAAATATGTAAGTGAAATAAAAAAATGAACAGTTTCAAGTAATTCATTATTTTTGTTTCAAATAATTATTTAATTACCGACGGAATAGCTCAGTTAAGTTAAGCTCAGTTAAGAGCTCCGGCTTTGCGGGTGGTGCGAGCGAGGTTCGCGCCCTCTGTCAGCCGGGGATTTTTTCCGACAGGTGAGATATTCCGAGCGGGAGGTTTGACGTTCTAGGTGCGACGGTATGCATTGTCGATTATTGTCTGATGCCTACCGCCGAAACTAGACTGTCGATAAACTGGTTGTACTCTCAGAAGAGGTTTTTCCACAGTTTCCCTCTTCTCTGGCGAGAAAACCCAATTACGGGTGGTCCAGGCAAAATCTTCGAAAGTCGCACTGTAGGCGCATTAGGTTAGATAAAATTTGCTAATATTTGTAGAATGGTTATGCTTAATCCAAAAAAGTATCAGCAGGGACTCTTGTTGAGAGCGTAAGGTCAATAGGACAGGAGTATAAACGACAAAAAAAATTATTTAATTGATTGAAATATTATTTTATTTGTCTTGATAAAATAGTGTATTTGCTTTGAATGATGAATTATTCAGATTAAATAATTAAGTTTATTAGAATCAATAAAATAAATTTTTTGTGTCAAATAATTTTTATTTGCATCAAATATATAAAGTATTTGAATGAAATAAATAAAAGAATAGTTTCAAATAACTCATTATTAGTATTAAATAAATTCATTTATATTCAATTCAAAAAATTATTTAATTGAATCAAATATGATTTATTTGGTTCAAATAATTGTGATTCAAATAATTCAAGTTATTTGAATCAAATACATATTTTTTTGATTCAACTAAAAAGTATTTGAATCAATTAAATATTTTTCAAATAATTTGAATTATTTGAATCAAATAAATTTTTTTTCAGTGTTCAAATTATAAAAATTAACTTGGATTTAGAGAATAATTTTCTAGGTTTTTACCATTGTGAAAAAAGTGAGCAGGTTTACCCCAGACTCCCCTACTATTCTGTAAATAGTTGGTAATTAACAATAATAATTTGTTTAAATCTTGCTTAAACAATAATAATTATGTTTTCAATTTGCATCGATATTTATGTTAGGCCCGGTAAATTTCGAAATTATAAAAGACATACATCTCTCTAGGTGTATTTTAAGAATAGTGATTTATAAATAAGTGAAGTGGTAAATACATGTATTAATTTAAGTTGACTGATTCCACATGCCCTTAAAAGTTTTATTGAAATTTGTCAACATAATTCAATTATTTAAAAATTTGTTGATAACATTTTTTAAGAGAACTCAATTTTAAGAAACTTTTAATAATTTTCTTTCTTCAGTAACTTGTTCTGAACTAAATACTTTTATACTTATAAGCTGTTAAAAATAAGTCTACTTTTAAAAATTAAAAATTTCGAAAATTCATAACGAAAATGAAAAAAGTATGTTTATCCGATTTTAAAATGTCATAGAAAAATTTCACATAGAATTGACCATTTCTAAAGGATAGTTTCTCGCAGTGTACAATTTCAGTGCATTATAATCCCGTGGTCGCGAGCCTCATAAATAAACATTTCATATTCGTTGGAAATCAAAGGCGTTGTTTACATTTGAAACTCGGTTTACCATATGTTAATACACCATTTAGTAACTTTTTAAAAATGCATTATATTTTTGGAGTGAGAATGTTTCTTTCCTTTTACTTTTTGTGATAAAATAAAAAAACGAGTTGAATTATTTTCAGTATCACGAAATTGGGTTTTTTTTAATAGATCGTAATTTTAGATTTTGGAAAATTAAATGAAAAAAAAAGATTTTCTTACCGTTCCATATTCATTTCCTAGTTCTTAAATCAGAATTCGTGGGAAAGTCAACTTACCTGAAACAAGAAAACGTTTTAAACATTTCATAAGTAAAGAAATAGAATATATATTTTAATTTTTTTTAATTTGTGTACTTTTCTAATTTTTTATTCATAAAAAGATTTTCTATCACGTCACAATTCTTATTAAAAATCATAAAACTATAAATTTCTCCCAAGTATTTATAATTTTCTATAATGTTAAGAAAACGTAAAATTAAAATTTTACTTTTTTCAGATAAAAAATAAAAAAACCTTTAAATATTTAAAAATTTTAATTCTTTCTTATTTCACTGAGAAAACTGAAGAGTCAATTTCAGAGGTTCAAAAAGTGTGTATTACCTTTGCCTATGAAGAGACTACCCAGACAGCACTGTTTTTTCCAGGAAATTTAACAGGAAGTTATCGGAGATAGGTTCGGAAGTTATCTTTATTAACTTCCAGTTAACTTCCCTGTACCTCCAAATGTCCTACCTTTTAAACTTCACAATATTAATTTCTAGGAAGTTAACCACGTAAATTTTCTGAAAAAATTTAAAGAAAACTTTGTGTATTTTATAATGCAAATTAAAACCGACGGAATAGCTCAGTTGGTTGGAGCTCCGGCTTTGCGGGTGGTGCGAGCGAGATTCGCGCCCTCCGTCAGCCGGGGATTTTTTCCGACAGGTGAGATATTCCGAGCGGGAGGTTTGACGTCTAAGTGCGATGGTGTGCATTGTCGATTATTGTCCGATGCCTACCGCCTATCTTCGAAAGTCGCA
This sequence comes from Leptopilina drosophilae, assembly GCA_032873175.1. Taxonomy (NCBI): domain Eukaryota; kingdom Metazoa; phylum Arthropoda; class Insecta; order Hymenoptera; family Figitidae; genus Leptopilina; species Leptopilina drosophilae. The sequence continues at coordinate 28,065,586 of CM065479.1, read as the reverse complement.
CTTGTAGGCGCATTAGGTTAAATAAAAATTTGGTAATTTTTGTAATATGGTTATGTTTAATCTAAAAAAGTATCAGCAGGGACTCTTGTCGAGAGCGTAAGGCCAATAGGGCAGGAGTATAAAATGAAAAGAAAATAAAAAAAATTATGCAAATTAAAAAGAAGTTTGACTGAACGTTTTTCCAGAAATTAACTTCGCAAATTCATAAATATTTAATTATATAGGGTCATTCTGAATAAATGTCAACAGAATATCTATTTTTCACTAAAAACATTAGTTTTTTTGTTAAAAGGTAAAATGGACGGATTTTTTTTGCATGAACTTGTTACTTTACTTCTCTAGAAAAATTTTATGAGGTACAAAAAAATATTGATGCACCTGAATCGCTTAAAACTGGCTGTTTACATTTACCCCGAGATTTTGAAACTTTCCTAAAATTCGGGGTGAATGTAAAAACCACTGTAGTTAAGCAGTAATGTAAAAACTTAAATAACTTGAACAAATTTTAATACATTTTTATTTAACTTGGTAAAAAGAAGTTTTTAAGGTTGCTGAATAATAATCTAAAATCGAATTTTTAAACTTTAAAATGTCGTATCCAACAATTTATTTAATTATTTTAATTTAAAATGTTGTTCAAGTTCTGCTTACGTTTATCCTGGGTTTTCGAATTTTCAGAATAAATGTAAACACTTAATTATTTATTAACTAAACTAACGAAAATCAAAAATCGAAGTCAATTTTTGTTAAGGCATTGTAACTCATCGAGATAAATGATTTCTGAATCACCCAGTTTTCTCTTGGATTTTTCTGGGGGCATAGTAAGGTTATATCAAATAAAAAATAAAATAGCATATAATTATGCAGCATATATATATATATATATATATAGCATATAATAAAATATAATTGAACCGCCGGCGACCAAAAGGGCGTGCGCACGGTTTTCGTTGGCCCCTCGCGCTGCCGTAGAATCGCTGTACGCGGGGCCAACGAAAGTCATGCGTATGCCCTTTTGGTCGCCGGCGGTTCAATTACAAGTAATTGTTTTAAAATACAAAAATATAGTTTCTTTTATATCATGACCGAGTCATAAGCCTCCTTTGCGACCAAGTCACTTGTCTCCTTGTGGCCAAGTCACGCCTGATCTTTAATTAATTCCATCACATTTTTGTGACCGAGTCACAGTTTTACTCCACTTTTATTTAAAAATATAACTCTTACCTTCAATCTGCAATCGGTTTCGATTCCTTCTCGAACTCCTTCGTCATTAACACAGGTTTACAAATTAAACTTTTTTTTGCCAATCAAACAAAACTTTCTTTTTTCGATTAGTAGGTGTTTTCTGAGTAAGAAAATCATAGTTTTAATTTTTTTCCTTCGTGTAGTTTTTTGTAGCTTCAAATTTTGTATTTTTGAGGAGCGACGGCACTTAAATTTATCTGTAGGAAAATCAACTAGTCCAAAAATGATGAATAGGATGCCGTTGGAAAGGTAATTAAATTATCTTTCTATCCATATATCACAGAATAAAATTGAATGAAAATTGAGAGAGCTACAGTCGATTTAAGATCAGATTTTATGGAAATTTTGATGATTTTTAGACACTTGACTAACTTTTGATAATTTTTTCCACAGCAAACAGTAGAAAATATTTAGGTTTTAAAATTTTTATCGATAGCTTATTCCATTGAGAAACTTTCCAGCCCTTGTGGACCTTGATTGGATTAAAAATAAAAATTCTACACCATATTTAGTAAACGAAACTACTTTGCCATTTTTAGTATACTTTTCAATATTTGCAGCAAACATGCAAATAGTAAAATTAAGTTAACTACTAAAGTTACTAAAGTCACACATCAAGGAATTCTACAGTTGCTCAAATCGAATACAATGTCAAGCATCAAAATTTCAAGATGACGGATCCAATATGGCGGACAAGTTTTTTTAAAAATCGATTAAATTTATGACAATTCCGTTACTCGGGGTTTTTTGGTGTCGCTAATGACGAGTCTGATGTCAGATTTTAAAAATTAAAAATGGTAGATTCATTTGAGTGAACGAGTTTTGGCTCTCTGATTAGGTCTCTGATTACAAATTCGATGTCATATTTTAAAAATTCAAAAAGGTGGATTCATTCTGTGCGAACATATTTTAAATGTTTAAAGCATAAAATACTCATTCTTCATCCCCTCCCTGATGTTTTTAGAGTCTGTATTTTCGAATGAGATTTAAAATGTATTGCAGTTAAAAAGTTATAGAAATTTATTGAAAATTAAAATTGTTTATTGCAATTAGAATAAAGTTTTTATTTTTCATCAACATAACATCAATTTAAAAATTTTAAAACCGACTTTGGTTTCGGAATTAGAAACCCCAGAAACCCTAATGTATTAATTTTCATAAGTATTTCATGCTTTAAACATTTAAAATATGTTCGCACAGACTGAATACACCTTTTTGAATTTTCAAAATATGACATGGAATTTGTAATCAAAGACCTAATCAGAGAGCCTAAACTCGTTCACTCAATTGAATCTACTATTTTTAATTTTTTAAATCTGACATCAGACTCGTCATTAGCGACACCGAAAAACCCCGAGTAACGAAATTGTCATAAATTTAATCGATTTTTAAAAAAACTTGTCCGCCATATTGGATCCGCCATCTTGAAATTTTGATACTTGACATTGTATTCGAATTGAGGAACTCTAGAATTCCCTGATGTGTGATTTTAGTAACTTTAGTACTTAACTTAATTTTACTATTTGCATGTTTGCTGCAAATATTGAAAAGTAAACTAAAAATGACAAAGTAGTTTCGTTCACTAAATGTGGTGTAGAATTTTCGTTTTTAATCCAATCAAGGTCCACGAGGGCTGGAAAGTTTCTCAATAGAATAAGCTATCAATAAAAATTTTAAAACCTAAATATTTTCTACTGTTTGTTGTGGAAAAAATTATTAAAAGTTAGTCAAGTGTCTAAGAATCATCAAAATTTCCTTGAAATTTGATCTTGAATCGACTGTAGCTCTCTCAATTTTCATTCAATTTTATTCTGTAATATATGGATTGAAAGATAATTTAATTACCTTTCCAACGGCATCCTATTTATCATTTTTGGACTAGTTCATTTTCCTACAGGTAAATTTAAGTGCCGTCGCTCCTCAAAAATACAAAATTTTGAAGCTACAAAAAAACTACACGAGGGAAAAAAATTAGAACTATGATTTTCTTACTCAGAAAACACCTACTAATCGAAAAAAGAATGTTTTGTTTGATTGGCAATTTCACTGTAAACCAGTGTAATCGAACACTATTTAATCAATATTAAATTGATTTAGTGAACTATTTTGAAATTTGCAACTAAGATCAGTCCTTTTTTCACGCTTACGGCTGACTCGCAGCCCCACCATCCCCCCTTAAGGACCAATATTCTTTCTTTCCTACCTTCCGAGCTAGCCCGAATCAAATATTTTCGGACTCCGTCGGCAACAGGCATTAATAAGGAAGAATAACAAATCTTAGTTTGATTTTTTAATTTATTTTAATGCAAATGCGAGACAAAATACTGAAACATTAAAACTTTGATTTTTAATCTTTTTTGCATTAAAAGATAACTTACACTATGGTATTGCCAATTGTCAAAATGAAATATTGGCAATACTCAGAACATCTTGTAGGTAAGCTGAGGTAAAAATATATATATAAATATATATAAAATATATATATATAAATATAGTAATAATAATATATATATATATAATATATAATATAGTAATAATTTAGTAATATAGTATTATATATATATATATATATATATATATATATATATATATAAATTTGTAAATTTAGCTGAAACCTCTACTGTTTACACTTATCTTATCAGTAAATAATAGTAAAAAATTGGTAACGTTGTAGCAGTCTTCTAAACTGACTCTTCACCATATTATATTAAATGAGAATATCAATAATTAAATTAATCCATTAACGCCCATGATTGAATAAATGAAAAGTTCAGCAAAAGTATTATTGGAAACAGGACTGCGGATTAAATGATGACTTTTGACATCAAAAATTGATTAAAAAATAATATGTTTATAAAAATTGTTATAAACAAATAGAGAAAATAGATAAAATTTTAAAAACTAATAAGATTATGTATTTGATTCTACGCGAAAAAATTACTAAAGGAACATGCATGACTCTATTTGTTGTAAATAAATTATTAACAAATAATAATGTAATCTATATACCTATTTGAGTCCATCAATTAGAGAAATGAAAACTTCAGCAACATTATTATTGGCAACAGGACAGCGGATCAGATGATGAATTGTGACGTCAAAAATTGTTTAAAAAATAATTTGATTATAAACATTGTTATAAACAAATTATTTTTTTAAAAGTCTTATTATTGGGGAGAGTGGTCCTAGGTTGTCCACCTAAGCGAATTAGTCGATGATATTAACAAAATGGAATTTAATCAAGTCAGGAAGTATATAGGGTAAACCAGACAGTAGTCGGCCAGTTAAGAAAATCTTTTTAATGAATGTTGTTTAAAAATTACAATTAAAATTTTTAGAAAATTTCTTTCATGAGTAATTGTTCCTAATGCTCCTAAAAAACTAGTATACCAATCATGTACACAAAAAAAAATTTCTTATCCGTTAAAAAAATTCACAAAAAAAAGTTAGAATCCGACAGTAGCCGGCCACCTAAAAGCAATCTTTTTAATTAACGCTGTTTTAAAAGAGCAATTCATATTTTTCGAATTCTTTTATGTGAAAATAAATTAGTAAATGAACAAGTAAGAATCCGACAGTAATCGGCCATCTAAACCGACAGTAATCGGCCACTTTTAAAAGCTTTCAAAAACCGTCAAAAAATGTTTTTTTCTATTACAAAAGTTTACATTATTAGAAATGATTAGTAACTTTGAACATACTTTTATCTCGTATAGTTTTATAGCTATTCAAACTTGAAAAGTGGCCGACTACTGTCTGGTTTGCCCTAATTCTGGTTTGCCCCCTAACTTTTGAAAATAAAAATTAAAATAAATATAAGAAATAGTTAGGGGGTTGGCCCGCGAAGCGCGCATGGGGGCGACGCCCCCCTAGTTTTAATTTTTATTTTCAAATTATATTCTCTTAATATGAATGCATAGTAATAAGTTAGAGTAAGTTATAGTAAATTAACCCGTAGGTCAAAACTGCCCTTAAATTGACCTACATTTTGAGGGTAGCATGAAATGTTTGTCAACTTTAGACGTTTAGGTCAATACTGCCCTCAAAATTGACATAAATTTTGACAGTAGCAGAAATTGTTTGTCAATTTTTTATGTTTAGGTCAGAACTGCCCTCACAATTGTTCTAAATTTTGAGGGCAGCGGAAATTGTTTGTCAAATTTTTACGCTTAGTGCAAAACTGCCCTCAAAATTGACTTCAATTTTGAGGGTACTTAAATTTTGTAGTATCATAACTATTTGAGGGGCAAGCTCTGACCTGTAGGTGAAACATAAATCAAATTATGACGTAATGTGATGATCCACATTAAGGCCCCTTCTAAAACTCGTAGCTCAAAAAAATAGGTAAAATTAATCATGTATTTTTATCCGTTATTTATCCTCTTTTTGACCTATAAGTCAACAATTAGGTCAAATTAGACATAAGTTTTACGGACCTTAGAAATCCTAACTCTATTTCTGGATAATATAAAGATTGTAGGTAAAACACATATCAAATTTTGACGTAATGTGATGGCCCACTTTAAGGCCCCTTTTAAAACCCGTAGTTCAAAAATAGGCAAAATTAAACTTGTATTTTGACATAATGTAAGGACCTACACGGGGACCACCTTTTGACATATTGGTCAAAAATAGGTCAAATTAAACATGGATGTAATGTTATTTATTCTCTTTTTGACCTATAGGTAAAAAAAGGTCTATTTTGACATAACTTTGACTTCTGTTTTTGACCTATAGGTCAAAAAATAGGTCAAATTAGACATAGATTTTGACGTTCTGTGAGGCCTCTTTTGGACCTATAGGTCCAAAAATAGGTCAATTTTGACCTAACTTTTGACTTATGTTTCTGATCTATAGGTCGAAAAATAGGTCAAATTAGACATAGACGTTACTTATCCTCTTTTTGACCTATAGGTTAAAAAATAGGTCAATTTTGACATAAGTTTTGACTTATGTTTTTAATCTATAGGTCAAATTAGACATAGATTTTAACGTAATGTGAGACCGTTATTTATCCTCTTTTTGACCTATAGGTAAAAAAATATGTCAATTTTGACATAAGTTTTGACGGACCCTTTGTGATAGGGCGCCCTTACAGAATCTTGAAACAGCGGCGGCGGCGTTGGCGGAGATATCCTTTTATAAGATATATATATATATATAGGGTGTCCCAGTCAAGGGTGTACATATTAAAGAGGCATAATCTACTGAAAAAACTAACACGAAAAGTCCTTTGCACTTTTTAAATATTTGCAGTAGTTTTTCCGTAAATCTCAATTAAAAAATCAAAAACTACGCCTTGCTATTGGACGTAACAGCTCAGTGAGACGGTAGGCGGGGCGTACTATTGCAGCGTTGGCTTGCCTGGGCGTGTACCAGCAGCGCGCGTAGTGTGTCAATTTAATTTTTATTATTATTGAGTGTTTATTTAACACCAGGTTTGTGTTAAAATAACACTGTTTAAAACTAGAAACAAAAAATTATCGTCAAAAATTTATTCTACGCGCGCTGATGGTACACGCCCAGGCAAGCAAACGCTGCAATAGTACGCCCCGCCTACTGTCTCACTGAGCTTTCACGTCCAATAGCAAAGCGTAGTTTTTGATTTTTTAATTGCGATTTATGGAAAAACTACAGAAAATTTTTAAAAAAGTGCAAAGGACTTTTCGTCTCAGTTTTTTCAGTAGATTATGCCCCTTTAATATGTACACCCTCGACTGGGACACCCTATATATTTATTATTATATATTATTATATATTTTTATATATTATATATTACATTATTTTATATATATTATACAATTATATTATATAATTTATAATATGTTATATTACCAGCAAAAAAAATTACAAAATTACAACGAGAAAAAAATTGAGGTTATTGTTAACATTGATGGACCTCCTCTTTTTAACAAATCAGACATTGATTTGATACCAATTTTAATGCAAGTGTTTTACCCAGAATATTCGTGTACTCCTTTCGTTGTTGCCCTTTATTGAGGAAGATCTAAACCCCACAGTATTAATGATTTTCTAAATGATTTTGTAGACGAAGCTTCACTGTATCAACAAAACGGCATCACCTTCCAGGCGAAACATCACCTTTATTGCGCATTAAAAATTTTTACCCAGTCAGAGGAGTGCTACTTGATATTATGCACTTATTTTGTGATTGTAATATGAAATATATTATGGAAAGTTTAAAATCTGGGGAAAAAAGTATAAGCTCGAGGTGGAAAAACGAAAATTATTATCTACTCTATTGCAGGAATTATCATCTTACGTGCCTGAAGAATTCCAGCGAAAAACCTTTGACCTGGATAATCTTTCAAATTGGAAAGCTACACAGTATAGGTTTATTTTACTGTACGCTGGTCCTATAATTTTTCGAAAAGTTTTATCTCCAATCAAGTATAAACACATTCTAAACCTTCACTGTGCTAGCAGAATTTTATTTGATAGAGAGATAGCCGTAAAACGAGTGGATGAAGCAGAAGAAATGACAAAAAAATTTGTCTCAAAAATGCCTGAGCATTACGGAAAAACTTCTCAAGTTATAAACAATCATAACTTGATTCACTCAGCTGATGATGTAAGATACATGCAAGCTCCGTTGTCCGATTACTCTGCATTCCCCTTCGAAAATTATTTGGGGAAAATTAAAGCTGTTGTCCGTTCACCAATCAAAGTGGTGTCACAAGTATACCGAAGATTTTCCGAAATGGAAGCGGCTGGAAGTGAAACAGTCAAGCGATATCGTTTAATTGGTGATACAGAGAAGAGTAATATCTGTGACGACGAAACCATGATTTTATACACAAAAGTAAAATTTAAAAATTATAAAATTGGTATTTCAAATGCAAACAATGTCGTTCAGTTGGAAAATGGCAAGTTTTTCGAAATAAAAGAAATTAGGTCTTTTAACAAAGAAACATTAGATGTCAATGAGTTTTTCGTTAAAGGTTTTTTATAAAATTTACAGAAATGTGTTTCATTCGCCTTTCGAGTCAAAAGAATTAGGTATTGTCGAAATAGAAAAAATTCCGGACACGCCAGAAAGATCTTTTAAAATTTTACATATGAGCCAAATAAAAAGGAAATGTATTTTAATGAGATTTAATGAAAAAGCTTATATTGTTACTACGCTACATGCTTAAATTAAGAAGGGTTAAGCATTTTGAACAAAAAATCTTTGATTCTTTGTATACAAAACAGAAATGTCTTTTTATCTTTTTAAACTTATTAAACAAACATAAAATTACTTTGAAATGCAAAGTTAGAAATTTATATTTAAAATTTATTTGTGTACTTAAATAAAAATAAGATCAAGAACAAACAAATTTTTTTATCTTAAGTTTTTAAACAAAATTAAAATTATTTTATAAATGTTTTAAATATTTTCTCTGTCATTTTCTCTGTGCTTTAGCACAAAATAAACAAGTTGTTCATTTCATGCCCATTTTGCTTCCTCAAAATATTATAAACCAATTGTTTAATTTAATTTTAATATGTTAAGGTAATATTTCAAAAAACACAAAATTTGAATTTTTTGTGAAAAAGAAAAATATTGATTAATTTTATAAATTTTGATGAAATGTGCACTTTGTATATTTTAATCGATTCGTTTTTTTGTCAGGAATGTAATTTTGAGAATAATTTATAAAAATATTAAGAAATAAAAAAGTTATTTCAAAAAATACAAAAAAAAATTTTTTCAAATTTTGAAAAAATTGTATAAAAAAAAATTTTGTGGATAAATTTGAAAATCCTTGTGTCAGATTTTAGGTATTAATGATTGCAATAAACCTGCAAAATCTCAGGGCAATTCAATAAAATTTGTTTGAGATAATTCCCAGCTTAAAATCCCCGTACAGGATCCTTAAAGGATCCTCCTGGGATCCTGAACAGGTCCTGTGCAGGATTCCATACATGATCCCGTGCTGGTCCTGTACAGGATCCCGTACGGGATTTTGGAACAGGGTTCCTGTGCAGGTTCCGATGCAGGAACCTTAGTTATCAAAGATTTCTGTAAAGGTTCCTGTACAGGAACACTTGCAGGATCCTGTACAGGAAATTTAAAAAAATTTTTTATGTTAAGCAACATTTGACATACATAGACTTCATATTTTAATATGTTAGGCTCGTATATCAATGTTGGACAGAAAATGTATTGCGCATTCGAGAAACTCATAGAAAACTACTGCGCAGGAGTTAAAAATATAAATAAATTAATTGAGGAAACCGTGTAGGATCCTTTAAGGGTTCTTCACAGGATCCTTTACACTTAAGTACCTGCAGTTTACAAAACTACAAAGGTTTCTGTACAGGATCCTGCAAGTGTTCGTGTACAGAAACCTTTACAGAAATCTTTGATAACTAAGGTTCCTGCATCGGAACCTGCACAGGAACCCTGTCCCAAAATCCCGTACGGGATCCTCTGCAGGACCAGTACGGGATCCTGTATCGGATCCTGCGCAGGACCTGTACAGGATCCCAAGAGAATCTTTTAAGGATCCTGTACGGGGATTTTAAGCTGGGTAGTCCTAGCAGCCCGACCTCCGCTCCTGTCCGAAGCTCCTTTAAGCCATTTGCCTGTTAGTCTGTTAATGATTGTTTCATTAGCAGTTTCTTCTAGTAACACTTTAATAACCCCTATAAACAGAAATACATAAATGTTAAAGTAATGATAACAAAGTTTATATTTTAAATTATTAGCATATTTTAACCCTTTAACGCCGGGAAGGACACATATTTTACTCAACTTTTAGAGCCATCGTTCTCAACGATTTCGTAAGTTAAAAATTTTGTAGGTATCCATCCCTATAGAGTTTTTATCGCTCTTTCAGAATCTGAAGATTAAATTTAAAAAAACTCTAATTTGAGAAAGTTGTGAACATTTTTTCGACAAAAAACTGAAAATTTTTTACTTTTTTTTGAAAAAATGAATTTTTTTTAAGGTAGCAAGTAAGAATGTATACGTAAAAACTACAAATATCGCGTCCGCAAAAACCAACCTTCAATATGGCGAAATGTACGTTTAAAAATTTCAAAATAGTGGCTTCAAAATGGCGATAGAAGAAATTTTTTTTTTAAATAAACATCAAAGTCTAATGTACGAATTTTAAAAAAAATTTGAATAATCTTGTCACTTTGTATTTAGGGGTTTTTGCCGTTGCTCATTACGAATTTGATATTAGTTTTTCAAAATACAAAATGTCGGTTACAATATGGCGATTGAATTACGTAGTTAAAAAACATTAACATTTTTTTGTGGATTAAGAAGTTGATATTTTTTTATATGTTCTTGAAACAAAAATAATACACTGAATTCTGGATCGGTGAGCTCTGGATCGCTGAGACTCTGTTTACATAGTTTATAGGCGAGGAAAGGTAGAGGGCCGAGCGGGGACTCCAAAGTGTCGATCAGTGCCGTACATAACAGTAGAGAAAAAAGGTTCGCAGTGCCCGATGTTATTAAAGCATTTACAGAAACACGAAAAATAAATAATTATTTAACAAATAAACAAAGATATGAAATTGCTACGAAGATTGAGGTAGGAGAAACTAAAGAAAATAAATATTAATTAATATTAAAATATTATAATGAAATTTTTAAAGAAACGTGCACGCATAAAATCCTTCGTACGGCCCTGTTTGTTTTGCTTTTCAGTCTCAACTGATCCTCTGGATCGGTGAGAAGCCATCCCCGATCAGTCTCACCGATCCAGATTCCAGTGTATACAAAATTTGGAAGCTTTTACTTTTAAGACAATCCTATCAATTATAGATTTTACTAAAAACCAAGTTTTGCCTGTCATATTAATTTTACTATTTTAAATTTATAATATTATACAGGGTGGCCACTGGACGGGGAAACCGGGAAAACAGGGAAATGACAGTAAATTTTTTTGGACCGGGTAAAACCGGGAAATGACAGGGAAATTTTTTCTTGACCGGGAATTTCAACAGTTTCTGTTAAAAATTTTTTTTGTATTTCAAAAGCTAGTTCGACAATGAATATTTTTAATTTTGAAATTCGCGCGGTTATATATATAAAGTTTCAGACTATCTCCTACTGCAGGGTCTTCACTTTTGATTGGTTATGCTTATAGAAAATTTCCGAAAATTAGGAAGATTTGAAATTCTCTGTGGAAAAGCCAATCAAAATTTGTAAAACTCTTTTACGATGTTTTCCCGATTCATGCGTTTTCACCTTAAAATATTTTATTAAAGTAATCCTTAACCAAAATTGAAAATTGTGTTCATGGAGATTGTGTTGAAATTCGTTGCGGCATGAAAAATACAATTGTGGTAAGTTATTTAAATTCTAATAAGATTACTACAAATTTTGAATACAAAACTTTGCTCATCATCAGCTGTAGTTGATTCTTCCAAGAAATTTAGAAGGAGTCAAAACCGTGTTGATTATTTTTGGATTCAACAAATTAGAAATTTTGATGAAGACTGTAATGAACTTCAAATTGTCATCCAAACAATACTAATCTTGTCTCATGGCAATGCTAATGTCGAGCGTGGTTTCTCAATTAATAAAGAATGTATATTCGAAAATATGGCACAGGACACATTAGTTGCTCACAGAGTAGTGTATGATGCTGTAAATTTTCATGGTGGAATCAACGAGATAGACATTAGTAAATCACTTATTCATGCAGCTAGAAATGCTCATTCCAAGTATTTGGAAAACCAAAAAAAGAAAAATGCGGAACGAGAAAAGGAAAAAGGAATAGAATCAAGTAAGCAAATTATGAAAATAGCCGCCAAAGATCTAAAAGAAAAGAAAGCTTTAATGCTCGAAAATGCCCGCAAATGTGTAGAAGAAATTGATTTGGAGCTTGAACAATTAGTTAAGCAAATATAAAAATATTTAATATGTTAATCAGAGCTCGTTAAAAAGTGAAATCTTGTTTTAATTAAAAAATTTACGAATGGTTAAAAGAAATTTATTGTTAAAAAAGCATTAGGTATTTCTTTAAAATCTTAATTAAGATAAGAAATGTGATTTTAGTTTTATTACAACTACTTTAAAACTAAGCGATCTCATATAATTTACCAAAAGCATTTAAAAAATAATATTCAGAAAATTTATAATGTAAGAAAAATATATTATAAATATTTTAAAACTTAGGAACCAGAAAACAAAATGTGATATTTTACGATTAAATATGTGATATTCTACGATATATGAATTGCAATGTTCTTTAAAAAAGTGAATGTTCTTACCAAAAAAAAAATTTCTTTTATTAAAAAACATGTATAATTCATTTTTACATGTTAAATTGATTAATAAAGCATCAATATTGACTACATTTTTTAGAACATTTTTTGTGAGAATTTTTTATAATGACCGGGAAAAATAATTCATAACCGGGAAATGACCGGGAATTTTTTTGGGGGAAAAAGTGGCCACCTTGAATATTTCACATCAGATTTTAAGTTACAAATTTCAAAAAAAACCAACGATTTTTAAACTTTACGATCACCATATTGGATCCTCCATTTTTAATTTTGGAAAACTAATATCAGATTCGTAATCAGCTACGCTAAAAACCCCTGAGTAGGAGGTTTTAAATATATTTTGTCAAATTTAAAAAATATATTCCGCCATATTGGATCCGTCATATTGAATTTTAAAAAACTAATATTAGATTCGTGATCAGCAACCGCAAAAACCCCCAAGTAACAAATTTCAAAAGAATCTAACGATTTTTTAATTTTATGATCACCATATTGAATTTGCCATATTGAATTTTGAAAAACTAATATCACATTCGTAATCAGCAACCTCAAAAACCCCTAAATACAAAGTGACAAGATTATTCAAATTTTTTTTTAAATTGGAACACTAGACTTTGTTGTTTATTTAAAAAAATGTCTTCTATCGCCATTTTGAAGCCGCCAAATAATTGAAATTTTAAGAGTTACCCATATCATTTTTGTTCTTTGAAGCATACATATTCAGTAAGTTCGACGTGTGATTGCTCAAAGACGCAGAGTGATTCTCGCTGGCACTCTCTGAGGCAGTTGTTTCTCCAGGATCTAAAGTTTTTAAATACTTCTCCAAGCGTGAGATTCCTTTTCTGTAGGATGCTACAAATTAACAAATTAATAATTAAATATTATATTTAATACAATGAAATTAATATTTAATATATTCAAATTTTATTAAAAAAAGTATATAAATTTTTTCGCACATAAGCCACATAGTTCTAGACTAGATCACATTGTATTAATTAAAAATACTTCGATTTACTGACTCGTTTTCTTAATAATAAAAATTTGTTGATGATGCAACCAAGATTTATTTGATTTTTTGCACTCTTCAACCCACTTTTGTAAATATTTATAATCCGATTTTGTTGGATACGAGCATGTAGTTTCTTCATCCGTCAACTAGTTCATTGGAATGAGATCCGTTAAAGATTTGTGGTAAAACGTTTCTTCTTCGAATCGCACGACACAATGTGTGTATTCTTTCCCCTTTTTTCAAAAATAATATTTAAAGTTAATAATTTTAAAGTATTTTATTTTAGTTTTAGTGATTTTAAAAATGTTTAAACTAACTTAAAAATAAATAAACAAATGTAAAGAAAATTATCTAGATATATAATACGTTTTAGGCTGCATATTTAAATAAAATTTTGAAATGTTTTCATGAACTTACCGTTTCCATTTTTCTATCCTTTAATATTACTACAATCACAGAACAATTTTAGGTTTGAAATAAAGAGTAAACTAACGAAGAATAATCCTTCTATGAAATCAGTAGATATGCAAATTAGGTAAAAAGAGACATTTGAATGTTGTTTGTCTTTGAAAGAGAAAGAAAGCAATAGCGTTAGATTGTCTGCGTTATAAACAGAGAGCGAATGATGTTATTATTACCGAGAGAAAGAAGAAGACAAAAAATCTGTAAAGAGAAACCAAAGGTCTCTTCGATTACCTGTCCTATTGTTCGAAGGGTTCCTTTTAACCAGTGGGCAGTCTATTGTACAGGTATATATATAGATATATATAGCTCATTTTATTTAAAATAAAAAAATTTATGTTTCTTGTCCGGAAAAAAATTTTTTAGATAGCAAATTAAATTTTTTGATTTATTTTATTAATATCTAACATAGTCTAATTTCTTATCATTTTAAAAGAACTTTGAGGTGCTTTAAAACGAAATGACGGACTAAAAAGCAGACTAAATGTCCCCTACTGTCCCTGTCCTCAAGGCACTTGTACTACATTGCCTCCAATAATTAATATATACATTCTTTTTTATTATATTTAAACGAAAATTATTTGTAATCTCTTAAGTCTTATATTTTAAAATTCATTAATTATGTTATATAAAATTCAAGAATATCATTTTAAAAATAATTAAAGACTTGTCACTTATTTTATATTCTGACAAAATGTATTCATTTTTGCACACTTACTACGAATAGATTACGTGCTTACACTCATTGTTTTGTCGACGCTACGATAATAAATGAATTACCTCAAAACATCAAAGCAATAAGAATGTTCTGGTCTTTATCATGCAAATTATATATTGGAGCAGAAAAATAGTTGATTAACGGTTGTAACATAGTTGTCCATTACTGTCCCTTCTGTAAAATGGTAATAAAATACTTTATATTTCTTCTAAGTCAAATATTATCAAAAAGTTTCAATTCTTTAAGAAAGCTAACACCTTGCGTTGCTTTCTAAATAACATATTTATGTTGTGAATAACAAAAATAGCAAAATGTCCCCTACTGTCCCCGTGTATTAAATGTCCCCTACTGTACCGTATATTAGTTTTATTCTTATTATGTGAGTACAAATTTTTAAATTCGATGTATAAAAAACAGAAACTTAGTTTTATTTAATAAGAATTTATTTATATGAATATAATATAGATATTCCTAACATCCCAGTAAACAAAAACTAATTGAAATAAATTAAAAAGAATTCGCAAAGAGCTTCAGTGAATCCCGCTTTGTGACAAATACGAATTAGAGCTATGTTGCAATTTTCATGAATTTGTCAAACTGTATTAAACTTCCAAACCTTCTATTCTTACCAATTCAGTGGACCAGTTTTGAAGCCTTTAATTTTTTTTTGAATTCGTCAGCATGAATTCAATGCATGCCTTAGTCATTTCTTTCAAATGCGAATTCGTTTGCACAAATTGAGGCAAATTTAATCGAATTCAATCGAAAATACAAAGAGCTTAAGTGAACCCCGCTTTCTACAAAAAAACTTAATTCATTTCAATCCGTTTGAATAAGTTTTTTACTCGAATAATATTTGGCCTTTTTTATATACTGTTTCTGTTTAAAATGTCCCCTATTGTCCCCAAGTACCGTAACCAATCTTCACTTAGTTTTTGTATAAAAATAAAAAAGTTTGTTTTCTACGCATTAGAATTAATATTTATTTATATAAACGCATCTTAACATTTACACAAAAGAAGGTTTATTTATTTAAAAAAATACAGTTGATCAAAACCGAACAATGTGATCATATTCTGCCAAAAATCTGTCTGACATTAAAAATATTTACGTCTAATGTTATAACCATTATTCCTATCGATTTTCTAAACCAATAAATAAAATAGAAAATTTAATTACAAACACAAAATCGAAAATTGACATTTTAACTTTCCTGCAAACTAATTTTACCTTTTAAAAGAAATGAGTCATATCTATACACTATGTATTAGTGGTAGGCGAGTAATAAGATTCAAAAACAAATTTAAATAAAATTCATTCATTTAAAAACAAATTACGCATAGGAGAGTTACGTCGCACTCGCAAACTATTGAAAAAATATATTCTGTATACTGATATAAAATCAGTACAGAATAAAAAAATATCCATTTATCTTTTAATTTTTTCAGCGTTTAAAAATATTTTAAAGAAAAGTGAGTTTTTTCATCGAAAATCAGTGAACTGAAAGTGAATCAGTGTAAGTGAGTTTTCCAATCTTCAGTAATAAGAGTTTTGAATTTTTTGTTGATACTTTTCTATTTCTTAATATCTGATTAAATTAAAATAAGTGACGCCAACAATGTGAAGATAGGAAATTTCGTAAATGACGGGTTCCACATCAAGTGACCCAGGTAAAAAATTTACATGGAATATTTTAAAAATTTGTAGTTTCTTTAAAACAAAACGAAAAGACGTGCCTTTTTGGGGTTTTCTGCTGTTTTTCAACACTTTCTTATCGTGTAAACAAATTTAGAAAAAAAAATTTTTTATCTTGAAAAATTATATTAAAAAATAAAATTTTAATTTTTTATCAAAAGGACATTTTTTATTTTTTCTAACCAAATTTTTCCATAAAGTTGATGTTTTTTCCTAAAAAAATGTATAGGTCAAAAAGTGGGACAAGAAATTGTAAATGGCCAATTTAATCATTTACATTTTTATAGGAAAAAACCTCAACTTTATGATAAAAATTTTGTTAGAAAAAAATAAAAAATGTTCTCTTAATAAAAAATTGAAATTTATTTTTTAATATAATTTTTCAAGTTCAAAAAATTATTTTTCTCTAAATTTGTTTACAGTATCAGGAAGTATTGAAAAACAGCAGAAAACCCCAAAATAGGAAACGTCTTTTTGTTTTGTTCTAAAGAAACTACAAATTTTTTAAATATTCCATATAAGACAAAAAATTTAATCTTTGACCCCCTCCAGTTTTTATATTTGTTTAAATAAATGAATAATATTTGATATTTTTAATTGTACCTAATAGGATAACTGTTTATGCTAACTTTTTAACTGATCCCAACATTTCCAATTTAGACCTGGGTCACTTGACGTGGAACCCGTCAAATATGAAGTAAGTAATTTTATTAAAATATGTATTGTATATATACCCAGATAACCAGCGTACTAGTACTATACCAGACATGTACCTTCGCACTGTACCAGGTACTGTACTGGTATGTCGTACAGATAATGGCGGAAAAGCATTGTAAATTGATAACCTAAAATCTCAATTAGTTTGGCGTACTAGATTGTACTTAGTGTTATACTCGTACGGAGTACTTTGGCAATTTCAAAATTCTGTCCATATGACATACCGTTATTATACTAGTATCGTACTGGTATGTACATACTTTATTAATTTGTGCTAGTACAATATGAGTACGATACCAATACGCTGTACTGAAAAACAATGATTAATACGCTTGGCTATCTGGGTATACACACACACACACACACACACACACACACATATATATATATATATATGAGGCATTCCATGTCAAGTGACCCAGGTGTCTTACGGTGTAATGCAAATTTCAATAATTTTTTACTCTTAAACTATTAAACATGAAAATTTGGCAAGGTACATTTTGGAAAGGTTTTTTCATGCTCTTTCGATTGAAAATAGGCATTTAAAAAAAAAAAAATTTTGGCCCAAAAAAAACCAAAATTAAAAATAAATTTTATTTTTTTGGAAAAAGGGCAGCTTTTTTTTTTTATTTTATACAAAAGCTGAGGTTTTTTCCTAAAAGGACATATAAATGAAAAAGTGGGACAAGAATGTTTAAACATTGAAAAAATGAATTTTCTCGTAAAAACCGGGTTTAGAGCGCTCCGGTGAGTAGACACCTCTGTTTTTCAATGTTTAAGGGGTTACGCCACCCTGAACGCCTGAAAATTGGAGGGTATTTTAAGAATTAATTTTGACAAAACTATTAAAAATACAACCTTTTAGTAATTAGAACATCAAAGTACATATATTTAACTAAAAAAAAAATTTGGAAGAAAAAAAAATATTAAAAAATGGCGGAGATATAGCGAGTCTCGTAAGTCACTTTTCTTAGCGCACGGCTATGCGGTGTACATCCTGGACAGCACAATTTTTATCTGAAACCCAAAAACAAAATTTTTTTTAAAACTATATTAAATTACCAACAGAGTTGGTTGGTTTTAGAAAAAAAACCTCAGCTTTCGTTTAAAAAAAAAGCTGCCCTTTTTGCAAAAAATTAAAATTTATTTTCAATTTTGATTTTTTTGGGCCAAAAAAATTTTTTTTTAAATGCCTATTTTCAATCGAAAGAGCATGGAAAAACCTTTCCAAAATGTACCTTGGCAAATTTTCATGTTTAAAAGTTTAAGAGTAAAAAATTATTGAAATAAGCATTACACCGTAAGACACCTGGGTCACTTGACATGGAATGACTCATATATATATATATATTAGGGTGGCTCTTATTTACCAAGTTGAAGATAAGTTTTGGGCCCCCTCTACATCAAATCTTTGGACCAAATTGTGAAAGAATTCGACAATAATATTTATTTTAAGGTTGATTAACCCTCTCTCGTTAGCGCCTACTTTTCCCATTTAAAATACATGGGATTTTTTAAACTTTTGGTGTTTTAAAAATAATTTTTCTACTTAACACAATTTTTTAAATCGGTTTCTAGATTCTTAAAGTGCAATTCTTTAAAATTACCTAAAATACAAAATTTTCGGTTCATAATTAAATAAGTTATAAAGCTTTTAATATAGAGATTAAGGGGTTACATACTTTTTTGGGACACAAAGAATCGAAAAAAATTTTATTGCTTATTTTAAAAGTACACTCAATTCTCGCTATAACGAGAAGTTCGGGAGTCAAGTCTTCCTCTATTACGAGCGCAAAAGGAGAAATGAGAAATCTCCACTTTTACGATTCTTCATTCATTTTTTTAGTGTTTACAATTTTCAAAATGTCAAAATTACAAACGTAACCTAGTTTAATTTGAACTTTAATATACAAAAAAATTATATAAGTTAAAATTTTGAAGATTTTCGACTGATTGATGTAATTGCTTTAACTAGTAAAATTTGGCTAATTCTATTAAGAGGTAATATACCTTTTTGACCACAAAAAGAGTGATTTTTATAATTATTTTTAGAATTCTCATTAAAATTTTATTTAAATAATCAACATTGTACCTGATAGTGCATGTTGACATAAAATTTTAGCAACTTTAAAACCGAAAATAAATTAACATTTGTGAAAACTGTATCTGTTTTACCAAAACACTTTTTTTAAAGTGGCTTGTGGTGTGCACGATATAACGAGAACATCTCAACTGAAATCAAAAGCAAAGGAAATTTGTTAGTTTACTATGTTATCTTGTTCGTGAACGAAGGGTTTTAAGAAAAATTTTTTTTTCTAGAAATGGCAAATGATTTTCACCAAAATTGGAATTTTTAGGTTTTTAAAAACTGGCTTTTTGACCAAAAAAATATAAATTTTGGTACAAATTAAAATTCCTTTGTTCACGAACTAGCTATTATATCTGCTGTTACGTCTCAAAGTATTGAAACTAAACATAATCATAATTTACATATTTAATTTGACCGGCATCCGTGATTCAATCTGATTTATTCACAAAGCATAAAGCTCTGTTTTTAAGGGACAGGTTTTATGAAAGAGTAATAGGTTAATTGAAGTTAAAATACTAGAATCTTTATTTGAATCCTTTACAATTAGTATTAGAGAGAAAGAGTAGATCCAGATGTCTTCAAACACACTGAAACAAAATTATCACTTGTAGAAGAAATCAGGAATTTAAATCGGGCCAATATTTTATAATATAAGCTACTTACCTTTTATAATTATTCTTAGAGTGAACCAGCATGTGAAAACCACCTTCACATGAAGTCGAAGAAATGACGTTGTCTAGCGGTAGCAGAGAATGCAATATTTTCCCTTTGAATTGTTTTCGGACCAGCAAAACGTACGGTCCGGAGTACCAGGTGTCGAATGTACATTAGGTATGCAGCCCTCAGTTTAGGAGTAACAAAATTATTTATATGAAGTCGATGTCGATATAATGCAGTCTTCAGAAATTTAGAAATCTGCCTCGTGGTAGAAATATTCTTCTTGAATGAATTTGACTTAGTTAACTTGGTCGCGGTTGCTTGACTTATACGAAGAAGACACACGGGGATAGAACACGACTTGTTAACTTGGTGGCGATTTTTAGACTGACGCGAAGAACGTAGATTTGATATTTCGAGGGTGACTTGTAGACTTGTGAAATTGAAGGCGTTTCCTGGACTGAAGAATTTGGCGAGTGTGGCACCTTTTATACCTTGGCTTCCAATGGAAAGAAATGATAATACCACCCACTTAATAGCCCTTTGGATCAGTTCTCTTCTATTGATTAAATTAAGCGTCTTATTTTAGACTAGTGAGGCACCATAAACAAGGTTGGCTTTCGTGGATGACCATGTATGCTAAAGGTCGTTCAGGTATCTGACAATTGGATCGATTTGTTTGGTTTATAAGAAAAAAGGGAGGATTTACATTTCAGCATTACAAATATCAAAATAAGTACGTCGCGATGACGTGACACCTCCCCCTTTAAAATTCAAAACCTGGATAATGTAATTGAACAATTTTTGAATTTAAATTTTGTGTACAATCAGAACTTATTACTGAAAGGGAAGTGTCATATTTAGATTCACAATTGAATTTAGCAAATAACAAATTTTTTATTCGTATTTAGAGACGTAGATTTGATGCATTATAGTATACACATTCAAAATTTCAATACAATTTTAAAGTAGTACAATTGTTTAGTAAAAATGTTTAACACATACATTAGTGTAGAAGATTTGATAAAAAAATTTTTTTAGACATATTTTGGGTAGTAAACACACACATACGCACACAAGATTTTTAGAGATTGAATAAAAAATTTGTTTAGCAAATCTGATTAATACAATTATTTTGATTAATGAATTTAATTTCTGATAAAGTAAGAACACGCATAAAAATATACGATTAACTAATACATTTGTTTAATAAATTTGGTTAGTACAAGTATTTTTGTTTAATGATTCTAAGAGAGCTTGATTAGTAAATGGACTCATACACATACAAGATTTAGCAAGAATAATTAGTACATTGTTTAACAAATATAATTGCTTTCGAATAGTTTTGATTTATGTATATACACGTACAAATACATTGAGATTTTAGAGTTTTAAAAATTAATTTTATTGTTACAATTGTTTAAATTTTAAAAAGATTTGAAAAGTTAAAAGATACATATTCATTAATGTTATTTTAAAATCACTCATACATTCATTGTTAAAACTTTCCATAAATATGTTAGAGATACAATATGTTAATATGAATAATAATAGTTTTAGGGTTTTCTGAAAATATAATTATACACAATTAAAAATGAAGATTATATATAGCTTCT
Source organism: Leptopilina drosophilae (assembly GCA_032873175.1). Lineage (NCBI taxonomy): Eukaryota > Metazoa > Arthropoda > Insecta > Hymenoptera > Figitidae > Leptopilina > Leptopilina drosophilae. The sequence goes on along the minus strand of CM065479.1, from coordinate 28,044,122 downwards.
AAAATGATCCTGAAACATAGCAAAACTATATTAGAGTTTATTCAATCATTTAACGATTAATGCAATTTTTAAATGAATAGCAATACTTATTTAATTAAGATATGAAGTATTTTTTAAGAGGAATTTTCTTTAAAGGTAAAGTTTGTGTTTTTGTTGAGGGAGAAAAAAAAAATTTTAATTAAAGTATGTTAGTATGGTTAATATGAGACTAACAAAGTCTGTTAATGTGTACAATTTAAGGGGTTTCATTTATTTTAATTTTGATATTTCCCTTAGATAAAATTTCTAGAACCTCGTGTGGGCCTGTGTATTGGTTTCCTAGTTTCTTTGGTTTAGGACCTTGAAGCAAAAATACGCTATCTCCCACTTTAAAATTTTGAGGGTTAGTTTTTCGATCATAATATGTTTTTGATTTTTCTTTAGATTGAATTAAGTTTTTCTTCTTGCTGCAAAGGTAAGCTTGACGGTAATCGAGGTAAATTTCCAAAAACTAACTCATATGGAGTACATTTAGTTCCTTCATAAACACTCGTATTGTTAGAGAACATAGCTAACTCGAGTAAATCATTCCATTGAGTATTTTTATTAATGAACTTTTTAAGATATTCTGCTAAAACATGATGAGATCTTTCTAATCAACCGTTTGACTGTGGGTGGAAAGATGTAGTTTTAAATTGACGAATACGAAAATGTTTTGCGAGTCTCTTCATTAAATTGCTTAAGAAATTTGTTTCCTAATCTGTTAAAACACCTTCAGAGGATCCGAAAATGCAAATTAATTTTTTAACAAATGCATCTGCGATTGTACTAGCTTGTTGATTTGATAAAAGTACTGCGATCAAGTATTTTGTTAAGCAATCTTGTACAGTTAAAATACATTCGTTACCACTGTCAGTTGCTGGTAGAGATTGAAATTTTCTCAAATGCACTTCCTGGTGTGTCGGTAATTAATCATTGGATTCTTAGTTTTCACTCGAAATAATTTCTTTAATTGACATTGCAAACAGATTTGTATATATTTCTGAATATCAAGTTTCATATTTTCCTAAAAATATGTTTGCCTAATTCTGTTGTACGTTTTAGTCACACATTTGTGACCACCTAAAGCAGAAGAATGCGCTTCTTAAATCAAAATTTGTCTCTATTCTTTTGATTCATATTGCACATAACCTTTACAAATTATTATTGTAGTACTAGAATTCTGAAAGGTTTCTTTTAAAATTAATTCAATTTCTTTCCAATTAACATAATTTATGACAGCTGTTTTTGCAATACTAACAGATCGTAATTTAAGTTTTTCAGTTAAATTTTTAAATGATTGGCTTGTTAATTTAATGTTATTTGTTATTTGAGTAATACTTTCGCTTCAATAAGAGGTAATTGGTAATGCAATGTGCAAAAAGTTATTTCCTTTTTTAATTTGTTTAGCTTCGTTTAGTATTTTAAATTTTCATCCGTAAAGAAAATGTCTAAAATGTAAAACACAATACACAATCCCGAGAGCTTCTTTATTATAAGTATCGTATTTGACTTTATGTTCGTTTAGAGATCTTGATGCGTGAGCAATAGGTTTATCTTTTCCAATTTCGCCTTGAGATAAAATTTCACCGATAGAAAAACCTGATGCATCGGTAGTTAGAATAAAGGGTTGATTAAAATCCGGTCTTTGCAGTAAAGGTTCTTCACAAAGTTCTTCTTTTAATTTTTCGAAAGCTTCTTGTTGTTTTTCGCTCCATTTGAAAGTGAAATTTTTCTTTAATAATTGCGTTAATGGTCCTGATTTTTTAGAGAAATTTGCAATAAAACGTCTGTAATATCCTGCTAAGCCTAAAAATTGTTTTCTTTTTTTAACGTTTTTAGGAGTTGGAAAATTTTTAACTGCACTTATTTTCTTTGGATCTGGTCTAACTCCATCTTTATCAATAATATGTCCTAAGTAAACTACTTCAGGTCTGAGAAATTCGCATTTATCTGGTTCCAATTTTAAATTAGCTAATTCCAATGGATTCATAAAATTCTTAAATTTTTCTTGATGTTCTTCTAAAGAATTTGCAAAAATTACTACGTCATCTAAATAGACAAATAATTCGGTACCAATAAGACCTGACAGACAATAATTCATTAATCTTTGAAAACAACTTGGAGCATTTTTCAGTCCAAATGGCATACAGTCAAATTCATAGTGACCGTAAGGTGTTGAAAAGGCAGTTTTGTGTGAATCTTTTGGATTCATTTTTATTTGATGGAAACCGGATGCTAAGTCAAAGACAGAAAAATATTGGGCATTTCCAAGAGTTTCAAGAACCTCATTAATATTTGGTAATGGAAAAAAGTCAGTAATTGTTTTTTCATTTAATTTGCGAAAGTCGAGTACCATCCGCCATTTTTTATTTCCTAAAGAGTCAGCTTTCTTTGGAACGATCCAGACTGGAGTATTAGACGGCGATTCAGAAGGTTTAATAATTTTATTTTTTAAGAGTACACTTGTTTGTTTTAAGAGTTCTTCTTTATGCACAGGTGGAAATCGATACTGACGTGTAAATACTGGTTCTTCGTCTTTAGTGGGAATATTGTGTTGGAGAAAGTTAGTAGATGTAAGATTTTCACCAGGTAAATGAAAAATTTCTGCGCATTCTCTTATTAATGTTTCTATGTGTTTTAATTCTTCTGGGTTTAAATGATCTAATCGAAGTGAATCTAATATCTGTTCAATTCTTTCTTTACCTGTTAATGTATAAAATCCGAATGTTTCAATGTTTAATTTATTCTGTTTAGTTTCATTTGATTTTTTAAGATTTTGAAATATTTGACATTCTTCTAAAATAATTTTTGGGATTTTTAACTTTACAGAATTAGATAATGTGTTTGCTGTTTTGACATATGCTTTACCATTATTATTCGTGACTAAAGCGTTTCCTATGTTAATTCCTGGCTCGGTGTCTAAAAGAGGGATGTAACCATCTTTTAAATCAGTATTCTCAACAAATAGAAATATGTCAGAAATTGATCGAGGTGGAAAAATTATAAAATCGTTTGATGCAAAAGGGTAAATTTTATTTTTAACCTCTAAACATTTTTCTGCATAAATAATTTTAACATTGTTATCATTAAAAATTCTGAACCTAAAACTCCATCTTCTTCAATAGGAACTTCGTTAGGTATGATATGAAAAATTGTTAGGTAATCAAAATTTTTAATTTTATCTGACCGATTGTATAAACCGGATGTTGATTAATTCCTGTAAGTTGCAATTTTTTAAATGTATTAACTGTCATTGAGGAATCAAGCATTTTTTCTTTTAAAAGATTTATTCCTGCACCGGTATAAATCATTAAATGAAGCGGTTTTGAACAATTTTTAATAAAAATAGATGGTGTAACACTTCCTTTAGTAAAATTAATTTGAATCACTTCTAAATCAGTATATGCTTTTTTATTAGGAATTTTTATTTCACTACTACCTGTCCCAGCGCACCTGTTTTAGGAAGGCTTTACTCGTTTCCCTGATTCACTTGAGTATGCGGTCGAGATTGTTGATTTTGGTTACACTGATTATTATATTCTCTGCGTCTACATTCATTGATATTGTGCCATATTCTTTTACAATAATTACAATTATTTCGATTTTTTAATTGTTGAAAATTATTTTCATTTTGAAAATTATTTCGACTTTAATTTGTTAAAAATTATTTTTTATTTAAAATTGCTGGTTTCTGAAGTCATTTTGGGGTGTTTTAGAAAAATGCGGGAGTTCATTTCGTTCCCATGGACGTCTAAGTGAAAGGGAGTTCTCTCTTCTTGTAAAATCGATTGGTTCTCTCCATCCTTAAAGAGATACGAAGCGTTGAGTTTTATACTGCATGTGGTATTGATTTTTTTCTGACCTACGACAACTCTGTCTAGTATGACCTTTAGTTTCACAATTGTCACAAATTATTTTTTCTGTAGCAAAAGTGACTTTACTTTGATTTTGTCTACAAGAATTTTATTTTCTAAGATCTGCTATCGCTTTTAATTTTCTGTTAGCTTCAAGAGCTCCATTTGTTGCTTCTTTTAAAATTTATTAAACAATATCCAATGCGAATTTCTAATTCTGGTGGTAATAAAATGCCTTTATTTTTTAATTTAAGTGCGTCATAAATTTGATCTGATAAATATTTTATTCTATTCGCGTAAGAAATAACAGATTCGGTTTCGCACATAAAAATATTGCCTAACTCTCCCTGCAATTGATAAAGACTTTTGTTCGGTGAATAGATTTTTTTCAAATGACTTACGAGGTCTGCGATTGTACTAAAACTACTCCCTGATATTGATTTTCTTGCTTCGCGTATTAATTTTGACCGAATTAATTTCACTAAATTTTCTTCAACTTGAACTCTCTTTTTCTTAGAAGTGCATCAAGAATTATAAAAGTTATTTTTTTTTATTTTTTACAATATTAATATTAATATTAATCAAAAATTAATTATTTAGTTACTCAATCTTATTATTCAAAACGGCTGATGCTCCAAAAATTAATTGAACAGTTACTCAATCTTCTTGTTCACAACGGCCGATGCACCAAAAATTAATGTTTATGTTACGTCTCAAAGTATTGGAACTAAACATAATCATAATTTATATATTTAATTCGACCGGCATTGGTGATTCAACCTGATTTATTCAAAAAAAAACAAAGCTCCGATTTTAAGGGACAGGTTTTAAGAAAGAGTAACTGGTTAACTGAAGTTAAAATACTAGAGTATTTATTTAAATCCTTTACAATTAGTATCAAAGAGAAAGAGTAGATCCAGATGTCTTCAAGGACACTGAAACAACATTTTCACTTGTAGAGAAAATCGAGAATTTAAATCGGGACAATATTTTAGAATATAAGTGTAAGTAAATGAACTCACATTAAATTTTCGAGCAAAAGTGGGAAACTGAATTACCGATAATAGTCACTGCTTTCTCTAGTGGCGCCTTTGGTTTTCTAAATTTTCTCTCCAAAATTGAGAGTGTCACCTTTTAAAGTTAAATAATCCATGACGATCACATAGTTTTTCCATAATAAGTGCATAAGAACATCGATTTTTTTCCTTGACAGTGATCTGAGAGCGGTTTGTATTGATGTAATAATAGTTTAAAGTGTATAAAATAAAGGGAAAATGACATTTTTGGAAAAAGAAGAAAGTTCAATCATCCCTCATCATTACAAAATTTATTCAGATGTAAGTAAAGTTAATTTAAGGTATATTTCAAATTTTTATCCTTTTAAATTGTATTTCGTGGTTTTTAAATTAAATTATAACACTCACTTAGTAGAAAATTTTTCTGTTTAGTTCACAAGATGGACAAGACGAGATTTTTTTGATTTTTTGAGGACAAAATTTCAGAAATTATTCCTAAATATTTAGAAGTGGAAATAATTTCTGATTTCAAATTGAAATATAAATTGAATTTATTTTCCAATTTTAATGACCATGTTGATATTGCAAATAATAATGAAGAAGAAAAGAACAACTTATTCAATTTTACTGTGACAAATAATGAGACTTTTGACATTGATAATATCAACATTGAAAATCTCAGTTGTAACGAAAATATAGGAAAACTGCAGGATATTAAAAATTTACATTCATGAAATAATTATATTTTTTTCTTTTGCTTCCTCGTGAGGAAGCTTTGTAGTCGTTAAATTTACAAAATTTTTAAAAATCCTTTTGACAAATTTTCTTCTATATGGGACTATGTTATATAAGACCCTGAACAATTGTCCGGATGTATGTATGTGTGTGTATGTGTGTGTGTGTGTGTGGATCTCGATTTTTGTGAACACGATAACTCGAAGAGGTTTTAACGAATTTGGCTAAAATTTACCAGGTATATTTATCATAAAAATATCTCGAACTGGATTGATAGACTTTAAAAAATTCTCAAAAAAAAATTTTTTTTTGACTTTTTTCTAAAAAAAAATTTTTTTCAAAAATTTTTTTTTAAGTTGGTTATTGAAGTTAATATATAATAAAATCTTATTTTTTGCATCAAGACGAATGGATTGGTATATAAAAAGAATAAATTGTATGAGAATTTATAGAGTTAATCACAATTAAAGCTGAAAAATTCGCATTTTTCTCAAAAAATGAGTTCTTTCCGCAAAATTATAATGCTGTATAAGAAAATCTTACTCACTTATTTCTAAAATCTTATTCTTTGCATCAAGACGGATCGATTGGTATATATAAAGCATATATTGTATTTAAATTTATAAAATTAAAACCAATTACAGACACAAAATTTGCATTTTTAATAAAAATTCATTTTTTCTTAAGAATCATGTTGCTGTACAATAAAATGTTATTATTTATTGAAAAATAAATCTAAAATCTTATTCCTTGCATCAAGACGAATCAATTAATGTATGTAAAATATATATTCTATTGAAAATTATAGAATTAATTACAATTAAAGATGAAAAATTCATTTTTTTATTAAAAATTTTATTTTGTTCATTTAGGATTAAAACCAATTTTATAAATTTTTTTTTGATTTTATAAATATTAGATCGTATTAGAAATTACTTAAAAATTAAATATACTTAATATACTTAATTTAAATTATAATAAATATAACAAATTTTTAAAATTAATTCTTAATTAGATTTGAAGACAACAACATGGAAAATATGTCAATACGTGACAATAAGTTAGTGCTTCCTCCACGAGGAAGCAAATTTTTTTGCTGATCGTATAGAGGAAGCAAAATGTTCATGTAATGAACATCTGGATTTACAACTTGTTTAATTTGAAATTAATACATTACAAATTTGATGATTTGATGATTTGATTTGATGATATGCTACTTTTCCAATTTTTGTGCAGTACTTTAGTTGGCAGATTTATACTTTATGAATACACTATAACCCCCAACGATTGCAGCGTGACCTTCTTGTGTGCAATAGATGGAGGTTTTCACCTTGACGCCATCCTTCTATAAAAGTGTCAACATTTAGGGCCGTAAACATACTGTATGTGTGTCTACTATTTGAGGTTCAGAGCAAGTGTTACTTTTTCCATTTCAATTACGATTTACGACTATTTTCATCATCAATAGGGACAGGAATTTTATGCTGTTCAGCAAGGCGATTTATGCTCTTAATAAACTTGTTATTATGTTCTCATTATGGTTGAAAAAATGGAAATTATGCTCTTAAAAGTGCTATTTTACCCAGTGTGCACGTACTATAACTGCTGTAGACCAAAAAGAACAGTGTTCTAGAATAAGTGTTACAATTTTATTATAGAACAGTTCTAGAGCTTTGTTCTAAATCTGTTCTGGAACAGTTGTTCTGGATTTGTTCTGTAACAGACATGTAACATTTGTTCTAAATTAGTTATAGAATTTTGAAGTAACATTGTTCCTGCAGTGTTCTAGAACACTGTTACAAAAATTTAATATAACTGTTCTATCACTATAAACTCGTGTTTCTCTACTTTTCATTTACCCGATTCGATTGTTCCAGTGCAGTGGTGGATGAGATGGAGCATTATCGAGCAGCAACTGAATTTTTCCAGTTTTGTCAACTTTTTGTTGAAATTGTAAGACTTGCGGAATAAACATCTCTTCGAACCTGGAAAAACGAAATGATTTAAAGAAACAGTGTATAGAGTATATTAAATTTTTATTTGGAACTATCGGAGGTATTTTTTTCTAGTAAACAATAAAAAAATAAGAAATTTAAACTACATATATCAGCACTGGAAAATGTGTTGACTCATTTAAGCACTTTTTTTATTAGTGTAGACAACTCCAAGGCAATCCAGCTTCTTTAAACAGTTTTCTTTTTTTCTTTGGATACTATATTTCTAAGAAACAATGGAACATTTGACTTCCCAATTAGTAAAAGCGGAATTCGATTTTGGCCACTAGCATTTGAGCAAAATAATGCTGTTAGGTGATCTTTCTTCTCTTTGCGTCCAGAAACATCTTCTTCTGTTTTCTGAGAAAGAGTACATGATTTGATGGTTTTCCCAATATATACCCGACTCATTAACATAATATATATTATGTAGAATTAAGTTTTCAGAAGCAATTTTTTTCTTTTAAATATTTGGAAAACTCCTCAGCACTTTCGGAATCATTAGAAAGTTTCTCGCCTTTTATATCAACACATCTGATGTTGTATCTTTTCTTAAACTTTTCCAGCCACCCATTGCTTGTCTATAAAAGAGATGTAAATAATATATAAATATATTTATTAAATTTAATTTTTCATGGAATGTCTATTTAAACTAGTTAATTTCAATAAGTTAATTGTTTACAGTGAAATTGCCAATCAAACAAAACATTCTTTTTTCGATTAGTAGGTGTTTTCTGAGTAAGAAAATCATAGTTCTAATTTTTTTCCCTCGTGTAGTTTTTTTGTAGCTTCAAAATTTTGTATTTTTGAGGAGCGACGGCACTTAAATTTACCTGTAGGAAAATCAACTAGTCCAAAAATGATGAATAGGATGCCGTTGGAAAGGTAATTAAATTATCTTTCTATCCATAAATCACAGAATAAAATTGAATGAAAATTGAGAGAGCTACAGTCGATTTAAGATCAAATTTTATGGAAATTTTGATGATTTTTAGACACTTGACTAACTTTTGATAATTTTTTCCACAACAAACAGTAGAAAATATTTAGGTTTTAAAATTTTTATCGATAGCTTATTCCATTGAGAAACTTTCCAGCCCTTGTGGACCTTGATTGGATTAAAAATAAAAATTCTACACCACATTTAGTAAACGAAACTACTTTGCCATTTTTAGTATACTTTTCAATATTTGCAGCAAACATGCAAATAGTAAAATTAAGTTAACTACTAAAGTTACTAAAGTCACACATCAAGGAATTCTACAGTTGCTCAAATCGAATAAAATGTCAAGTATCAAAATTTCAAGATGACGGATCCAATATGGCGGACAAGTTTTTTTAAAAATCGATTAAATTTATGACAATTCCGTTACTCGGGGTTTTTTGGTGTCGCTAATGACGAGTCTGATGTCAGATTTTAAAAATTAAAAATAGTAGATTCAATTGAGTGAACGAGTTTAGGCTCTCTGATTAGGTCTTTGATTACAAATTCCATGTCATGTTTTTAAAATTCAAAAAGGTGTATTCAGTCTGTGCGAACATATTTTAAATGTTTAAAGCATGAAATACTTATGAAAATTAATACATTAGGGTTTCTGGGGTTTCTAATTCCGAAACCAAAGTCGGTTTTAAAATTTTTAAATTGATGTTATGTTGATGAAAAGTAAAAACTTTATTCTAATTGCAATAAACAATTTTAATTTTCAATAAATTTCTATAACTTTTTAACTGCAATACATTTTAAATCTCATTCGAAAATACAGACTCTAAAAACATCAGGGAGGGGATGAAGAATGAGTATTTTATGCTTTAAACATTTAAAATATGTTCGCACAGAATGAATCCACCTTTTTGAATTTTTAAAATATGACATCGAATTTGTAATCAGAGACCTAATCAGAGAGCCAAAACTCGTTCACTCAATTGAATCTACCATTTTTAATTTTTTAAATCTGACATCAGACTCGTCATTAGCGACACCAAAAAACCCCGAGTAACGGAATTGTCATAAATTTAATCGATTTTTAAAAAAACTTGTCCGCTATATTGGATCCGTCATCTTGAAATTTTGATACTTGACATTTTATTCGATTTGAGCAACTGTAGAATTCCTTGATGTGTGACTTTAGTAACTTTAGTAGTTAACTTAATTTTACTATTTGCATGTTTGCTGCAAATATTGAAAAGTATACTAAAAATGGCAAAGTAGTTTCGTTTACTAAATGCGGTGTAGAATTTTTATTTTTAATCCAATTAAGGTCCACAAGGGCTGGAAAGTTTCTCAATGGAATAAACTATCGATAAAAATTTTAAAACCTAAATATTTTCTACTGTTTGTTGTGGAAAAAATTATCAAAAGTTAGTCAAGTGTCTAAAAATCATCAAAATTTCCATAAAATTTGATCTTAAATCGACTGTAGCTCTCTCAATTTTCATTCAATTTTATTCTGTGATTTATGGATAGAAAGATAATTTAATTACCTTTCCAACGGCATCCTATTCATCATTTTTGGACTAGTTGATTTTCCTACAGGTAAATTTAAGTGCCGTCGCTCCTCGAAAATACAAAATTTGAAGCTACAAAAAAAGTACACGAGGGAAAAAAATTAAAACTATGATTTTCTTACTCAGAAAACACCTACTAATCGAAAAAAGAAAGTTTTGTTTGATTGGCAAAAAAAGTTTTTAATTTGTAAACCTGTGTTATTATTTGTATTTCTCTAACAATTTGACGACTTATATTCTTAAATAAATATTATTATTCTTTTAGATTAAATATATTAATGGATTTAAATATTATTTAATCGAAATTAAAATATTTAATCCGCATTAAGAGATTCTTTTTTTAATTGTAGTTTATTTTTTAATAAAATCATAAAGCAAAATATTTTTTGCGATAATAAAAAATAGGGATTTTACATACTTGCGGTTAGTATTTGAAAGTTTAAACAATTCTAATTTTTTATTTTAACATAATTTAATCCCCAGATTTATTATTGTAAAGAAAAAAGATTACATATAATATATTTAATTGTAAGTCAATTAATTTGAACTTTTATGATCATAAATAATGTTTGTTTTTAAAATATAGCTCGTGATGTCAACCTTATGACAGTGGTTGTGACTGCTGTCAACATAAAAAAAACTCACACTTAGAAGATGGAGCTACAGTCGCTCTTTTCAATATCATTATGAAATGTCAATTTTTATTTTAATTAACTTAACTTTAAAGAAACTAAATAACAAATTAGGTAATTTTGAATGAGTCACAATAAACAATTTAAAATTAAATAAAAGAAACAATTTAAAAAAAAGAAGAAGCAAAGAAGTCGACCGCGAAGCGGCAGTAATTACAATGAGTTGAAGAGAAACACAAAAATATTCAACAGATTTCAACGCCTGCGCATTCTGCAATGCGTCAAGTGTAAAGTCCTATCCACAGTTCAGCAATATTACATTTTTCATTTTAACTGAGTGAGCGCCACTGTTAACACCGGGTGCTAACACCCAGCCATTGCCGAAAACAGCCAATTGTATACAACATACATAACCTCAAAATTTCAATAATTTTATTTATTATATGCTTCTGTATTTTAAATATTTGTTCAATAATGTAAACTTATTTGAAACCTCTTGAATCAGGGGACCAGAGACTGGATTTCCTCTGTCCCTTGCTTGTTGGAACTATTCAAGAACCGCAGCATCCAATCTTTTAATTTCCACTTCTTAAAATATTTTTCGTTTTCTATTTTCCTTATTTTGCACTCTATTTAAAATATTTTTTCGCCTATCAACAAATAGTGATACGTTCTCTCACATATTTTGTATTGGCGTAAAATGTCATTTTTATCCCCGACATTTTTTTTAAATATTATGTTTAGTTTCGGTGTCTAAGTGCGTTCTTTTACGTTTTTGACCTTTTTCAGTCATGTTGAATTATAAAAATACAACTTTAAAAAACTGGGCGCAAAAGAACACTAAACTCAGTACAATACTGTCTTCGCATTAATATGGCGGTGTCCTCCCCCTCTCACCCCCCTAGCGGATGACCAACAAACTTTCGTAAACAGCTGCAATAGATAGAGATGCAATCGTTAGAGGTTCTAGTGTACTCGAAAGATAAAACTTTTTTAATAAAAGATTTAAGCAGAATTGTCATAGAAAATCCAATAAATAAAACAATAGGGAATTTAATGCCTTTTTCGTAAGCATTAATTTATAAATAACTTCTGTATTTCGTTTATCAACATTTCTTTATTTACTAAAAAGATGTTTTTTTAAAAATCAATTTTTGAAGAATATGAATTGCAAAATTCCATTAAAATATTTTTAAAAACTAATTATTAGAATTGTTTTATAATAACTTTTTAAGATTCAATTATCTTCGAACGATGTAAATGAAAATTTAATTTATGGACTTATTAAAATTTTTGAGAAATCATGGTCCTATTTAGAATTTAAATTCTTGAAAAATTTAATCATTTTTTTTATATTTTCAAAAAATTCAATTGTTTTCAAAAGATTTTATCAAATTTTAATTTTTTAAAATTTTTCTAAATTGAAAAGCTATTATATTAATATAATTACCATTACTATACAAAATTGAGTTTTTGTATTTAAATAATTGAATTCTAGAAGAACTTTTCGAAAATTATTTAAATTAATTGATTCAGAGATGAAGTTTATTTGAAAACTGTAAAAAATAATTTAATTCAGTAAGGGTTATACTTGTAATTTTTAGCAGTTATTTAAATTTATAAATTTGACCTATTTTCCATAAACATTCATATTTTCCTGTAAAATGAATTTTGTCAGGGAATGTAAATTTAATGTCAGTAAATTGTCACTGAAATTTTTTAACTGAAACTTGTGGCCATCCTAAAAACAATATCAAAAGTTCCTCAAAATATGGTTTTTATACTTTTCAATTTAAATATATTTAATTTAATATATTTCAATTTAAAAGTATAAAAACCATATTTTGAGGAACTAGTACATTTTAAATTTGTAAATTGTTATATTTAAATAAATTTTTCTTTGTCGTAGATTAAATTGCATAATATTTAAAGAAATTGTTAATGATATAAAATCACTTTTTCCAACGGAAGAAACAGATTTGTTTTATGATCTTTCACACAACTTGAATGAAATTAATAAAAGAAAACGAGTAAATAGCATAGGTTATTTGTGTACAACATATTTAAACTTTCAAAATAAGGCAGTGAATTTAAAATTGCTTGATTGCAAAAAACATAACACCAAGAGGAGAAAATCGAGTGAATGTGAAGGTCAGTATACTTTTAATCTTTAAAAATTTTTGATATATATGGCATGTGACAACGGAATAACCTGCGCTTTATGTTTAAAAAATATTTTTAATCTGTAACATATGTTTTACCATTTGTGTTACTGTCTTTTGCAGAATTAGATTAAATTAAATAAATTAATTAAATTAATTTAAATATTTTATCCCAAGAGAACCCAGACGACGAAAAAATAGCCACTGAGACTGGGAGTATTCTTTCTATCACCAAAGAGAAATTGTTTGCAAAAACAAAAATCCGCTTAAAATTCTTACTCGTTTTAAAATTTTAAAAGGAAGCTTAGGACAAAGATTGGTAAGAAGAAGCAATTTGTAATCAAAAAAATGTATTAATATTTTTTATTTTATTGTTCACTGAATCTTTAAAAACTATATGTTTCGATTTTATCAGATTTTGAAGACTTATTCAAAAATCACAAATATAAAAAAATTATAAATTCAAAAATACATGAGTAAAAGATCGTCTTGTTGTCAAGTGGCCAACAGATGCTCCAAAATTAATTGAAGTTGCCAAAACAAAAGTTTTTGATTGTGGCAAAGTTAATAGTAAGAGGAAAGATACAAACGTTAATTTCAATGAAGGAAATTTTCCTGAGCAAAACTTTGTTAAATATATCAATACGAATTATTTGGATATAAAGAATGTTATAGAGAAAAACAAAGACCCACAAAATGGCGTCAATACTTTCACCAATTGAGCGGCTGGATTCCATAAGGGCACGTAAATTTTTCTCGGCCGAAATCGAAGTCCCCTGGACACTCAAAATTCAACTTCTGAATTTAAATGTTTAAAATATATATCTTTGTAGGGAATTTCATTGCGCATCTTTTTTCTTTTAAATATTTATTGTATCTATTACCGTTTTCGAAATATAAGGAAAAAACTGTTTTTTTAAAGAGCAAAATTTTTATTGTTTTTTCACTTCAACTCGCGATTATTCAGTCAATTTTACGAATTTTTTAATGAAACAAAAACGAAAATACGCGTTATTTTATCCTACGAGTAACTAAAAAAGAAAAATGATGTTTTAATTATAAATTAAAAAGTTATTAAATTTTTTATTGAGATATTGCAAAATTAGTAAACTGTAATTTTCACTAAACGGGGAAGTTGAGCAAATTTTGAGCAACAAAAAACTTTCAGCGAGAAAGTTGTTCATTAAGGTCTAAATAAGTTTTTCCGAATGTTACAGTTCAATTAAATAATTAGTTAACAAATGGCGAATGTTAACAGTCGTCTGCGTCGGAACGCCCAGCGCCCGTTTCTCACCCGTATTACACTGAGAGAAATTTCTGCATAAAATAGTATCAATAGTAGCCATACTTTTTTTATATCTATATGACACACGCCATTGGTTAAAACAACATACTCATTTTGTAGTGATAACGCTATTTTGGTATGATTGCCGGGCGAATTCAGTATGTTTTCCTAACAAAAACTGACGATAGAGGGCATGCGAAAGCGCGTTGAGTGTTTCAAATATTATTTTATGCAGAAATTTCTCTCAGTGTATGTATACGCAGAATAAAACTCCAGCTTACTATAAGGTGAGATATGCGCGCTGGGTGTTCAGCCGTCAACGACTTTTAACATTCGCCATTTGTTAACTAATTGTTTAATTGAACTGTAACTTTCGGGAAAAACTTGTTTCGACCTAAATGAACAACTTTCTCGCTGGAAGTTTTTTGTTGCTCTAAATTTGCTCAACTTCTGCGCTTAGTAAAAATTTCAGTTTTCGAATTTTGCAATATCTCAATAAAAAATTAATAACTTTTTTATTTATTTATAATTAAAACATCATTTTTCTTTTTTAATCACCTTTAGGATAAAATATCGTCTATTTTCGTTTTTGTTTCATTAAGAAATTTGTAAAATTGACTGAGTAATCGCAAGTTGAAGTGAAAAAACAATTAAAGTTTCGTTTTTTAAAAAAAACAGTTTTTCCCTTTTATTTCGAAAACGGTAATAGATACAATAAAAATTTAAAAGAAAAATAGATGCGCAATGAAATTTCCTATAAGAATGTATATTTTAAACATTTAAATTCAGAAGTTGAATTTTGAGTGTCCAGGGGACTTCGATTTCGGCCGAGAAAAATTGAGCGTTTCGGTGCAATAATCTGTCTTACGCGTGAACGCAAGCGCGAATACCAGTCGGGTGTCAGTGAGCGCCTCTGGAGCGGGACTCTGAGTTAGCGCCACAATAATAGCGCGCACTATAATAGCGCCACTATAATAGCGCTCACTATAATAGTGCCATAGTGCTCACTATAATAGCGCCACTATAATAGCACGCACTATAATAACGCCACTATAATAGCGCCACTATAAAGGCGCCACTATAATAGCGCTCACTATAATAGTGCCATAGTGCTCACTATAATAGCGCCTTTATAATAGCGCTCAGTATAATAGTGAGCGCTATTATAGTGGCGCTATTATAGTAAGCACTATTATAGTGGCGCTATGGCACTATTATAGTGGCGCTATGGCACTATTATAGTGGCGCTATGGCACTACACGGAAAAAAAAAGTTCACGAATCTCTCGTGAACTAGTATATCACTTTTGGATGGGACACAAAATTCTTCAAAATCTATAAACACAGTTCATCAAAATTTCATCAACTCCTTCACTAGAAACGTAGTACGGTTTCTGAACTTTTCGTCAAAGTTGACGAAAAATTCGTGAACTTTTAAAAAATGTTAAAAACAAAAAAAATAATTTCTAGACACTACTTTTTTGATAGTATTTCACTTAATTTGATAACTTGACGCCTATACGCACCCAACTACACAGAATACACAATTTTATCGCTATTAAAATTCGCAACTCGCTTCACGGGATTCGAACCTAGTACCCTAATAATATTCCTAACAACTAACCGACACGGCTAAATCTATATACACTGACAGTACTCCTGCAAACGACACGATTAGCTTTGTCTGCTACAAAACTCAGGACCGTGCAAAGTATAAAACGATCCTTGTCGTAACTTCTAATTTATTTTATGAATGATTTGTTTCACAAAAGAAATTAGCACACAAAAATATTCAATGAATAATAAAAACATTGATTCTAAATAATAAATTTAATCAAACAAAGAATTTGTCCGAGTGTAAACACTGATGACACCGACTGAATTATGACAGATGAATTCTTGATCAGCCATATTTGATGCGCATTGCGAACTGCGCATACTACTGAGACTCGCGAGTTCACGACTTTTTCGTCAACTTGTACCTCTACTTTTGACGAACTACTCATCCTTAACACGTTCATCAAAAATTCATTAACTTTGTTTCAGTTTTTCGTTGACGTTCGCCATTTCTAATCAAAAGTGAATGAAAATTTTGAAATTTTGTGTCCCATCCAAAAGTGATATACTAGTTCACGAGAGATTCGTGAACTATTTTTTTCCGTGTATTATAGTGAGCGCTATTATAGTAGTGCTATGGCATTATTATAGTAAGCACAATTATAGTGGCGCTATTATAGTGAGCACTATTATAGTGGCGCTATGGCACTATTATAGTAAGCGCTATTATAGTGGCACTATTATAGTGAGCACTATTATAGTGGCGCTATGGCACTATTATAGTGAGCGCTATTATAGTGCGTGCTATTATTGTGGCGCTATTATAGTGAGCACTATGGCACTATTATAGTGCGCGCTATTATAGTGAGATCTATGGCACTATTTTAGTGAGCGCTATTATAGTGGCGCTATGGCATTATTATAGTAAGCGCTATTATAGTGCGTGCTATTATAGTGGCGCTATTATAGTGAGCACTATGGCACTATTATAGTGGGCGCTATTATGGTACGCGCTATTATAGTGGCGCTAACTCAGAGTCCCGCTCCTGAACCTGTCACTGCCACCGGACTGGTATTAGCGCTTGCATTCACGCGTAAGACCGATTATTGCATCGAAACGCTCAATTTACGTGCCCTTCTACGTTCCGGCGGCTCAATTAAAGTGTAGTAGTATTAGATCAGTGAATATAAATGACGTAAATATGACGAAACAGAATGAAAATTGCAAATAAATTATTGAAAAAATAAGTTTTTCTTTAGCGTAATGGTCTGGCCTTCTTGTCATGGTACGGCTTTTCTGTATTGAACAGCGTGTAACAACAAAGTGAAGTGAATAACATCAACAGAGTCAAGTAAAGCAAATTGTTTTAATCTTCGTATACTCTATTTGTTTATGAAGGTTTACAAACAAAGTAAAACTTTGCCAAAAAAAGAATCTTAGACAACCTTCCTAATTTTTCGTGTAGAAGTGATTAGCATACACAGTTTTTCAAAAAATGTTACTGTTTTCATAATTTGTTTAAACAATAATTGTTAAATTAATTGTTAATTGTTTCTTCTCACTACAATTTATTCTGGTCAACACCAAAATACATCTTTAAATAAATAATTGTTAAACAATTGTAATTTGCAAAATAACATATACAGATAATTATTATTCCAATTGCCTGTAAATATAACAGGTGCTTTCATTTTACCATGGCTGGATAGTATAGCCGCAAAGTATATACAGATATATAAAAATTATTTGTTTAAAAAATAGAAAAATTATAAATATTTTGTCCGGCCCACCACTAATATTTCATTCATAAACACTATATTTGAAGATTCTATACCGACTTTTACTCAATTTGAAAAGAAAATTAGTAATAGTAATAACTAAATCGTGCGCTACGTGTAGAGTCACCCATAACCTACTTTAATAATTCAAATTTAAAGGGGTCAAAGTTGGGGGTGGTACCTTTCCTTAAAATGTGCAATTTTAGCTGTACATGTTTTGAAAGATGATATAATTTTAAAAATAATAAGACCTTTTACAAGTCATTTGGACAATATTTTATTTAGAAATTTATAAGAATTTGCAATTTCAAGGTTTTACAAAAATCGGAGTAACTATTAATTTTGACGTTCTGTTTATATGAAGAAAAAATGACGGGTTAATGTTTATAAGTAATTCTTATTCTATAGAAAGTGACCTTTAAAATAAGCTTAAGATCATTTAAAACCGTTTATTATTTTAGAAGTAATTCAAATTTTTGTAAAACATTGAAAATGACAATTCTTATAAATGTATAAATAAGTAATTTAATGTAAAAACAAATATAATTTAATTATTAAATAAATAAATGGTTAATCCTCACTTAATTAACAGAGAAAAATTGTTAAACAATTGATGATTTTTTAATTTTTCATATTGTCGTTGCTTTCTCTTGACCCAAAGGAAGGTGTAGGGGAGACCGGGGCGTAATGGACCACTTTTCACTTTTTGTTGCTTAACTTCGTCATTCTTGCTTTAATAAAAATTTCATCACGTGGAACACTTAGCCTAACATCTCAGCTTTCATCATCAATGAAATTATAATTTAGATCATCAAATATTATTACGTACGGTATTGACAATTTTGGTTTCTATTGTACATTAATAACAAAGAATATTGAAAATGGAACATATTTTATTTAAACTTTAAACATTTTTAGGCAATTTTCAAATTTTAAAAAGTTGTAATGAAATGCAAAATCCATTTACTTAAAAAAATCTATTTCCCAGTTATTTTTTTTATAAAGAGTTAAAATTGGTTATAATTTTGTTAATATTTTAAATATACAGTGGAACCTCGATTATCCGAAACCTCTATTATCCGAACCGAAAATCATTTTATCTGAATTTCTATTATCCGAACTTTTTTTGGCTATCCGAATTTTTAAATTTATTTTCTCTATTTATTTTATTGTTTATGTTTATGCCAAAAAGTCTTTAAAAAATCATATATTCTGTGTTTTATTAATATATTATTATAAATTAAAATATATTTACATGTATATACTTATATATCTTAAAAAAATTTATTAAATTAAATACATATAGTTCAACTGTCCAATTTTTTACATTAATTATGAAAAACATTAAAAACCTCTATTATCCGAATTTTCGATTATCCGAATCAGGCCTTGCCTAGGTTAGTTCGGATAATCGAGGTTCCACTGTAATAGGTTTTTCTTAATAAAATATGCGAGGCAAAATGCCCCGGCCAAAGTGATCCATTACGCCTCGGAGGTTTTTGTTGAAAATTTTGTTATTTGTTATCAATACCGTAAGCATTAAACAAAAATTGTCAATTGTTCTTTAGGAACAAATGTTTAAAGCTCAAAACCTGATAAACAAAAAATTTTTACAAGTAATTTTGAAAAAGATATAACAAAAAAACACAGATTTCAAAAATTTACTTTCGAGCGTCAAAATCACTTTTTCTACCACATTTTTAATAATAATAAATTAATAACAATGAAACTTGGTACAAACTTACAGTATACTAAGTACATTATTTTGATCAAAAACCGAAATTATTCTGATTTACTACTTTTGAATAAATTCAAGTGATCCATTACGCCCCTGACCCATTACGCCCCGGTCTCTTCTATGTCAAATTTCTTTTAAATCGAATAATAATTACCAATGCTATGATGATTTCTGTTTTAAAGTTAATTAATTTTATAAATGAATAATTTCCAGTTTTTGGTCTTTATCCTTCAAAATAATTGTTCTACCAAAAAAATGTTAAAGAGGAAAAAGATGCGACATTAAAATTCAATTTATTACAAAAATGTATGTTTCAAAAATTAAAATTTTGAATTTCAATTTTTAGATTATTCTGATGTGTTTGACTGGCCTGTAAGCGTACAGTCCATCTGAGAGCAGATTATTCGATCTAGACGTTTATTTGTTCTTTTCATGAAGTCATGATTCTTTTCTATCCAATTATATGTGGCTGAAATCGCATTTTGTTTCGACAGAATAAATGCTCGAATTAATATTGTTTAAGTTAACAGCCAAAAACCATTTCTATAGAATATACCAAATAAACAAATTCAATCGTGATAAATTGTATCAAATCAAATTTCTAAGTATTAATAAATAAATAAGCTTATCAAACATAAAGTTTTACCTTTTCTTCAAAAGTACACTGTTTAGTTCCGACAACAAAAATTTGGTTGTACTAACAAAATCTTTTATTTGAAATATGTGCAACAAAACAATTTAGTTGGGTGAACCAAATTTTTTTGTCGAACATATCTACGTTTTCCAAAACAAATTTCAACACCAGTATTTTTTTATAAAAACGTAAATTTATAACTATAGACTAATTATGAATTTATAGTCGGTTTTTAAAAATTAAAAATGTCGGATTCAATATGGCGGACAAAAAAAATTAATTAAATCCACTTGAAAATTGTTTTTCTTATGTTTTTGGGGGTATCTGAAAAAGAATATGATGTTGGTTTTTAAAAATTCTAAATGTCATATTAAATATGACTTAGGATTAAAATTTTTGCATATGATCTTCTGATTCTTGTTGGATAGGTGTTTTCTCAAACCGCTAATTGTAAATTAGAATTTTTCCTATTTCTGAAATCTACCGAAAAAAGAACCTATAATAATTTACAATAAGAACTCATTATCTGTTGCAACAAAAATTAGTCCAAATTGAATAAAAATATGTTAGCGGACTACTGTTGGACGGTAAAAAGAGATTTACCAGAGGCCGAACATATTGGATCCGCCATTTTGAATCTTTAAAATCTGACTTCAAATTCATATTTAACGACCCCGAAAACCCCCGAGCAATGATTTTCAAGGAAATAAGAGCAATTTTTTTAGAGTCACTGAATTCAAATCAATAATAGAAATATGCGAAAAGTCTGTTTAAAACATAAAAATTAAGTAAATCCCCATGCAAATCATTTTCTCAGACTTCACCATCTTACTAAGCGCATAAAAAAATACCAGCACTAAACTTTTGGTCCGACTACTTTTTTCTCTTTAGATACACCCCAAGGAAGAGAAGAAGAACCTATCATGTGTCAGTCTTAGCACTCGAAATTTTTTTGTGTGCCTGTGTCATTTTTATTACTCTAAGGGAATGATCTTTTTAAAAACAGGTTCAGCATTCTGTATATATAGAGAGTATCTTTTCAGATTGACGCGATTAGTTCATTTTGTAGAGAAATTGAAAGTGCTCTATTAGTATATTTTGACAAGAATGACTTAATAGTGAATACTAATAAAGCAGAAATTTTTATTTTGTTAGAAACTTTTGCTTTGGCTACTAAAAAATTTACAAGTGCCGTCAACATAGCTGCGGGTATTGTTAAAGAAGTGCTCATATAATAAATTGTTTCAGAATTTCGCAATTAGCATCCTGATGTATAGTTATTTGATTTGGAGACTACAGTTTCTAGATTTTATTGAACATTCCCAACTTTCTTTTTACAAAAAATTGCTTTTGTTATTCTCGAACGCTCCGGAGAATGACCTGAGACTTCAAAATGGATCAGTACGTCTTTTATTTAAGATTTTTAAAAGTGTAATATATTATGGCTTAATGAAGTTTCTAAAATGAATATTAAGCATTTACCCAAACTTTGTCTAGATAGACTTAAAACTATAACCTGCAGTGAACCAAATAACAATTTCAATTGGGTTAACTAGGTTTAAGAATTTTTTACGGATAGCACACTGGAATCCTATCCAGATGAGTTTTCCCTCAAATTCAGTAATTCAGATTCTAAAAATATTCTCAACTTGCATAAAGGTCACCTTAGAAAATCAGACTACAACCGGTTTGTATATTTTCAAAGTTTATGAATATACCCTTTATTTATCTTGTTGCAGGGAGCGCAATGTTATTTGTTAGATATTCAATTTCTCAAAAATTATAACCTTATTAGTGTTTTAAAAATTGCTTTTAATATTTAGTACTGGAAATTGAAACTTGACCAAAACATAAATTACTTGATTTTCAATAATGAACATGTTATTTTAATGTATAGTACGTATTACTTTGTATTAATGATAAAACGTCCAACGTCCTTCCGGCAGGACCAAAAAGACTCAGGTGAGTCCGTACGAAATCGCTAAATAAAACTAACATGGATTGACATAATCAGAAAGTAAAATATATCGTTGGAAAGGTGATGAAACAAGCTTTCAGCGCATGTAAATGTCGAGCTTGTAAGTTCAAACCGAAGAGCAGGGTAGCTTAAAGAAGTTGAATTTTCCAAAAATTCTTGTAATTTTTAGTCACAAAATGATGAAACCCGGTCCTGCCGGCAGGACGCTTTTCGCTTTGTTTAAAAGGCTACCAAGCCTAGGCATATAAATTTAGAAACTTGATATAAACATCATTGGAAAGCTTGTTTCATTACCTTTCCAACGATACATTCGTTTTTGTATTTATCTGCTTCTATATTAATTTTACTCTCTAAATCTGAATCAGCGATAAGTATGCCACAATTTCAATTAGCGTATATGCACTGTGAATTAGTGAAATTTCACTGAATAATCAGTGAAATTTCACTGATTAATTAGCGCATATACGCTGATTGAAATTAGTGGCATACTTATCGCTGAGAATCAGTGAAATTTCGCTGATTCATATTTAGAGAGTATAAAGAAACTTTGAAGAGAGTTTTTATTCAATTGGCCGCAATTTTGCTGATTAACATTAAAAATGAAATTTTTTAAAATTAAACAAATAGGTCTCATTCTTTGATCGTTTCTGAAGAAAAAGAGACTAAACCGACCAAAACATATTGACTTTTGTGGATTTTACATTAAATTTACGAAAAAATGTTTTTTTTTTACTTTTTAGAAACAGCAAGTTTCAGGGCTTTGAAAAATGGTTTAATATTATTATTTTAAAAAGTCAAGTACATGGATTTTTTCGTCTTTTCGTCTACTTTAATCCCAAGGAGTTCCAGAAAAGAAAAATTAAATTCCCTTTTTTTAAAAGTCTCATTTTCGGAACATCCTTCCGGCAGGACGGGCGCTTGGACGTTCTATCATTAAATAATAAACATTTAAAAAAATTTTAATGTATTTACAAAATAATAATCGTTTCTATTTCACGTGTTTGTTACAAGGATTCTATAGTTAATCGACGACGCATTAACATTTTTCAATTTGCTAAGGCTTATTTTGAAGCTGAAATTCTAACGAAGATTTCTTTTTTAAAAAAATGTTATCTAAATTTTTCTAGATTTTTAAAAAAGTTGAAGTCAAGAATCCAAAATGAGAAAATTTGATAATTTTTTGGTTTTTTTCTCACGCTGCAACTAAAAAAAAGTTAAGGAAATAATTTTATATAATGGCTTATTCTATGCAAAATTAAATAAACTCTCTAACCATTTTAAAATTTTGTTGGATCTCCTTTTATTTTCGAGATATGCTTGAAAATGTGATGGCATGTTTTTTCATAGTCACGTGTAATCGTCCTGACACTCATGGACAGTAGTGTATTCCAAAATTTAAACAAAAGAACATTAGGCCAGTCGGTGAGTGCAAAAAGTGCACAAAAGTGCAACCTGAAAAGTCTTAATTAAAGTTTCTTCTTTCTTCTTCTCAATTAAAGTACAAGTTAGTTTCTTGTAGTTTGGGGGCCCCATATAAGAGCCCCATGGTTTGCTCTCGATTTCCGGTTGCAAAAAATAGTGTAAACAATCGTCAAAGTTTGAGAAACGTAGTTTTTCGATGACCCTTGCTTCCGGTTAAATTTTAGAGGAAAAAGTTGTTATTGAAAGTTGTAGAGCCTAAAAATACCTTTCAAATGACTGGTCATACGTTGAAAAAGGTTTATTAGTTTAGGTGCAAATGAATTTTAACCATGAAAAATAGCACTTTTTTAATTGTTCAATAACTTTGTTAATAATTATCGAATTTGTTTATAATTTTCCAGAAATATTCTCCTTGCAAAGCTGAATAAATCCCAAAAAAATTATCTTGATCGGATAAATAGTTTATGCATAATTCCATTTGTTAACTAAAAACATGTAATTTTTCAACGGAATTTCTCCACTTTTGGACCAACGAATTTCGGTTTTTTTTTCTAGAGTACAGTTTAGGAGTCAAACTTTCATCCCACTTAAATGGAAATTCGATATTTTTTATTTAAATGCATAATAATGGAGATTAAAAAAGGGTACATTTTTTTGTCATAAACAAATGGAATAACTCAGCCAATTTTCACTTTATCAATTTGGTCTAAACGGCATTAAATTTCATGTGTTTTCACAAATCTTTTCCAAAAAAAAAAAATCCGACTTAGGTTCAAGGGTGGGAGAGTTAGTTTTTTTATTTCAAAAATTTCCTGACTAGTTTATTATTAATATTTTTAAATGAAATTAGCACCATCTACAGTTTAATACACGTATTTTATGAAAAAAAAATTAATTATTATATTTTAGGCTTTTATTTTTCATTTATATCAAGTAAAAATACATATATAGTTTTTTCAACTCTTGGACGGCGGAGTGGGGGTTCTCAGTGGCGCGTGGTTATCGACGCTACAACTGAAATCATTTGTTTAAATTTACAAAATTGGTTATATCTTTGTTAATTATTAACCGATTTTAATTTTTCTTTTTTTAATTTGATGTATTTTTTTATGCTGAATCTGAGATTATTATATAATTAATTAAGAATTTTTTCCTTTTAATATTTTTTTAAACTCAATGGAATAATATGTACAAAAAGAATTTTTTGTTAAATATGATAAATAAAAATAATCATTTGTTGTTAAAAAATTTTTTTTTTATTATTACAAAAAAAATAATGTATTTTGAAAAAATATAAAATCATTCTCAGATTCAGCATAAAAAAATACATCAAATTAAAAAAAGAAAAATTAAAATCGGTTAATAATTAACAAAGATATAACCAATTTTGTAAATTTAAACAAATGATTTCAGTTGTAGCGTCGATAACCACGCGCCACTGAGAACCCCCACTCCGCCGTCCAAGAGTTGAAAAAACTATATATGTATTTTTACTTGATATAAATGAAAAATAAAAGCCTAAAATATAATAATTAATTTTTTTTTCATAAAATACGTGTATTAAACTGTAGATGGTGCAAATTTCATTTAAAAATATTAATAATAAACTAATCAGGAAATTTTTGAAATAAAAAAACTAACTCTCCCACCCTTGAACCTAAGTCGGATTTTTTTTTTTTTGGAAAAGATTTGTGAAAACACATGAAATTTAATGCCGTTTAGACCAAATTGATAAAGTGAAAATTGGCTGAGTTATTCCATTTGTTTATGACAAAAAAATGTACCCTTTTTTAATCTCCATTATTATGCATTTAAATAAAAAATATCGAATTTCCATTTAAGTGGGATGAAAGTTTGACTCCTAAACTGTACTCTAGAAAAAAAAACCGAAATTCGTTGGTCCAAAAGTGGAGAAATTCCGTTGAAAAATTACATGTTTTTAGTTAACAAATGGAATTATGCATAAACTATTTATCCGATCAAGATAATTTTTTTGGGATTTATTCAGCTTTGCAAGGAGAATATTTCTGGAAAATTATAAACAAATTCGATAATTATTAACAAAGTTATTGAACAATTAAAAAAGTGCTATTTTTCATGGTTAAAATTCATTTGCACCTAAACTAATAAACCTTTTTCAACGTATGACCAGTCATTTGAAAGGTATTTTTAGGCTCTACAACTTTCAATAACAACTTTTTCCTCTAAAATTTAACCGGAAGCAAGGGTCATCGAAAAACTACGTTTCTCAAACTTTGACGATTGTTTACACTATTTTTTGCAACCGGAAATCGAGAGCAAACCATGGGGCTCTTATATGGGGCCCCCAAACTACAAGAAACTATTGAGACTTTTCAGGTTGCACTTTTGTGCACTTTTTGCACTCACCGACTTGCATACATTTCTAATATCGGACATTGTTGTATGTGAGTCAAAATACGTGAAGTGTACCAGCAAATTTGAAATTTACTGAAATGTATTGAAAACACATAAAATGCAAGCTTCATTGTGAGTTTATTAAACAGTTCAAAGGATTTTTTAAAAAATTAAAATTTCTTTGAGTTATAAACAATTGAGCTGCCGGATCAAAGAAGGGCACATAAACTCGCCGCGCTGAAAAACGTTGGCCCCTGGACACTTAAAATTAAACTTTTGATTTTAAATGTTTATTATGCATATCCTTATAGAAAATTTGATTGCGCATCTTTTTTTCCTATAAAATTTTTTTCTATTTATTACCGTTTTCGAAATAATAAAGAAAAACCATTTTTTTTAAAACATGAAATTTAATTAAATTTTTCACTTCAACCTGCGATATTTCAGTCAATTTTGCATATTTTTCAATATCACAAAAACTAAATTGCTCGTTGAAATATCCTGAGAATGATGAAAAAAGAAAAAAATTGTTTTAATTAGAAATAAAATTGTTATTAATTTTCTTCTAAACAATTGCAAAAATCGTGAAGTGCAATTTTCACGGGCTTCGTTTAACGGGGGAATTTTAAGCAACAACAAACTTTCAGTGAGAAAGTTGTTTATTGTAGTCCAAAGAAGATTTTTGTAAAGTTATATTACAATTGAATAATTAGTAATAAATTAGTGAATGTTTAATGTTGCACGAGCGGCTGAACGGATGGTTTGTTTTGATTTACTTAACCTCTAAAGGCGAAACAACGCTGTGACATATTCAGTCCAGCTTCTTTCAACAAACGGGCGTCACACGTTGAGCCGCGCGTGCAACTTTAAACATTCACTAATTTATTACTAATTATTCAATTGTAATATAACTTTACAAAAAACTTCTTTGGACTACAATAAACAACTTTCTCACTGAATGTTTGTTGTTGCTTAAAATTCCCCCGTTAAACGAAGCCCGTGAAAATTGCACTTCACGATTTTTGCAATTGTTTAGAAGAAAATTAATAACAATTTTATTTCTAATTAAATTGTTTTCTTTTTTCATCATTCTCAGGATATTTTAACGAGTAATTTAGCTTTTGTGATATTGAAAAATATGCAAAATTGACTGAAATATCGCGGGTTGAAGTGAAAAATTTAATTAAATTTCATGTTTTCAAAAAAATGGTTTTTCTTTATTATTTCGAAAACGGTAATAGATAGAAAAAAATTTGATAGGAAAAAAAGATGCGCAATCAAATTTTCTATAAGGATATGCATAATAAACATTTAAAATCAAAAGTTTAATTTTAAGTGTCTAGAGGCCAACGTTTTTCAGCGCGGCGAGTTTATGTGCCCTTCTTTGATCCGGCAGCTCAATTAAAAACTGAAAAATTAGAAATGTCTTAAGAATTTATTCCCCTTTAGTTTAAAACAAAGAACACTCAAATCGGTTAAAAATTGTAGTCTGTAGACAATTTTGAACAGTAAATTGTAAAAGCACTGTGACACTGTAGACGCGCTGTCAGTTAACGTGCCGCGCGGTAAAAAGACGTACCGCCCGCCAGAAAAAAAGTAGCTACTTCTTTCCTAATTGCGGCTCATGAAATTTGGAAACGGGTATTGAATCTTTATAAAATTAATTTTCCAAAAGAATTTGAAAGAACTTTCTAAACCGTTGAGAACATTGATTATTTTAAGCTGGTACACTTCACGTATTTTGACTCATGTAATGTCCAAGAAAAATATTCTTGAAATGTGAATGGAATGTCACAGTATTTGGTAGTGAACCGTATAATTACACAGAAAAAACTCAATCTCAAAATGAGTAGTGTACGATACTCAAAATGAGTTGCAACAAAAATAAGACTCCTTGTGTCATTTTGAGCTTACATAAAATTTAATCATAATGAGACCAATCATAGTCATTATGAGTATAAAAAATACATGTAAATTTTCATCAAATAATGAATAACCTAATAAAAACATAATATATATTAATTACCTGTGCGTAAATGACATGTCAGATATTATGTAATATTCGTTTCACATATATTTTGTCTACAATTCTTTAATAAATTTAATCAAATTTTTTGTCCTACCTGCACGGAAAGTATGTCATTTCGGGCACTTAGAGCGGGCGCAAAGTAACTCATTACCACCCAAGGGTAGGGGAAGCGGGCGCAAAATATTTTGCGCCCACTTCCCCTACCTTCGAGCAGGCAGAAGAGTATTTAGCGCCTACATGTTAATTATTCGATTTTCTTCATTAAAATGTGATATTTTCAAGTTTTTTTATGTTGACTATAAAAATGCAAGCATTTTCAACTTGTTTTATTTTGTCTAGAAAAATGTGGAATTTTTTTTCGATTTTCTTTAAAAAAATTATGACACAGTTGGTTTCGTTCACATTTCGGTTATAAAAATTGGCAATTACTATATTTCCAAAATACATTGTTGTCTTATTTCTATATTAAAACTTGTATCATTATAGATTTTAAAGAGTTAACATTTATATAGAGTTTAATTTTTAACTAGTATGAGCGTTTAATCGTTTGTGCCCTCAATGACATACTTTCCGTGCAGTTTGGACAAAAAATTATGTTAGCATCATGGGCGCAAAGGTTATTACGACTCTGGCGAAATCACCTATTTTGCGCCCTTGATACGAAAATAACTATTTAGGTTATATATGTTTGTTGCATACCAGTAGTGCCGAACTTATTTCATGAAGTTATTGAAATTAATAGCGCCACTGTCCAGTGGCTACAATATGGCGCTAAAATTCAAAATTTATTCATTCTATTATGTTTAACTTACTTTAATTAAGTTACTGTTCAATTAATAAATTTCTTTTTAAATATAAGGGCATTAAAATATTTTCCAAACTTAATGCAAAGTAATATTTTTCACAGTAACTATATGAAATAGCACAATATGATAAAAATGCAAATGTTACCAACCCAACATTCTGAAAATATTTATCGACAGGCAATACTCATTTTGAGCAACTTGAAGTTAGTAATTTGTTTAAATTGAGTAGTACTCAAAATGAGATGCAACAAAAATGAGACCAAGTTTCTTCTGTGATATTTCAATGGAATACTTTGACATTATTCCAAAAAAACATTGTTGTAATATCCAAGAAAAATATTAAGGAATATTCCTTAAATGTGAATGGAATCTCATAGTAGTAGTTAGTAGTAAAAGAAAAAGTTGCAAGTCACTTTTTCATGTGTTAAAGACGAAGCAAATAAAGGTTATGGAATGAAATGACAAAAGCCGGTGACTTTTTTGTCGCCGTTAGTGGAGTATTTGAAGAGAGATTGTAGAACACAGTCGCAACTTGAAATCAAATATGTGTGCCTTACGGAACAACGAATCCAGAATGACATTCTTTCTACAGTTTTCGTAGAAAAAAAACTCCTCCCATCCCCTCTTTTCTGTATACATACTCGTGTTCATTGAATAGCCAATGAGAGAGAAAGAGAGGATGGTATGATCTTTCTCTCTTTGAAATTCTGCGTGCAACACATTTTTTGCCGCTGAAAAGACGAGCTACCTTATTAGGGATGTAACGATACGGCGCTACCATCGTACAGATCATCAACAATATACAATCCTCTCTGTGAGTACATTGACAAAGTATTTTCTTTTAAAAATCATCTTTTCTGTGGATTATTATTTGTATTTTAAAGACTCAAATTTTGAAAATTGCAGTATTTTCACAGTATTTCACAAGGAATATTCAATATTCCTATACTGAATTCTACCTTCTACACCGAAAAAAATGTCAAGGACCCGTTTACCAAGAATTGACAAGGTTTCCTAGTTACGAATGAAACTTACTATAGAATCCTGGTCGAAGTAATATGATTCAAGGATAGTAAAAGTGACCAGGAAAATTGGTCAATGTGAATACTAAACCTAGTTAAAATGACTAGGTAATTTCGTCGCTTGGGGCCAGCAACATGCCGACTCAGCTAAACGGTGAAAAAGATGCCGTTTCAAAAAGAAAAGTGAAAAACATGCCGTTTCGCGAAAGCGCTGAGAAACATACCTTCTTCAAACGAACGGTGAAGAACATGCCTTTTTAACCGTTAATATTAAATATAATATTAAATAAATAAATAATTAATATAATAATATTAATAATTATAAATTAATCAATTAATTAAATTAATTAATTAATCATTAATTGCTTATAATAAATATAATATTATTAATTATTTGTAATTAATATAATATTATTAATATAATATGAATATTAAATATTAACCGTTGAAAAGGCATGTTCTTCACCGTTCGTTTGAAGAAGGTATATTTCTCAGCGCTTTCGCGAAATGGCATGTTTTTCACTTTTCTTTTTGAAACTGCATCTTTTTCACCGTTTAGCTGAGTCGGCATGTTGCTGCCCCCAAGCGACGATTTATCAATTACGAAAATTATAAATTATGGTTTCACAATTACAAAATCGTCTTAAAAAATTTCTTATTAACATTTTACATTTCCTTAAAAATAAAACAAAATTTATTTTCTTTTGAAGTATTTCCTTAACAGAAATATGTTCTTTCTACACTGAAAAAAATCTTTATGGTATTATTAACTATAAACCCAGGGTTAATCTTAACCTAGTAAAGTTAATTAGGATTCCCAGTAAATTCAACCAGTTCCCTTGATCAATTCCATAAATTTAAACTTTGTAACAGTAACTCTGCATTCCCTTGACAAATCAACTAGGATAATTAATTAGTTATTTTGAAAATTTTCTGAATTGCGGATGCGTCTATTTATTTTTTGACAGTATTCAGCTCTGTGTCTTTTGTTATTCATGATTATTATTTCGTAAAACGATTTTTATATTCGTTAACCGTACCCACATAACACAACATTTCGCAGGGAGCTCGCAATGCGAAGTTCGAGAGTTCGCATTGCAAATTCCCTGCGAACTTCAGACGAAAACTAAATGTCCGCCCTTTTGCGAGTTCGCAGAGTAAAGTCGCTGAAAAGTTGAAACGTTAATTCGCTGCGAATTATCTGGTAGTTATCCGTGATAAGTTCGGAAATTAACACTGATAATATTAGATAGGTTATAGATGTTTTGCTCAAAAAAATAAGACAAATATTTGTTAAATAATAAAAATAATTTTATAATAAAAGAAAATAATTTATTTTGCTTATTATGATTTCATTATTATTCTAAGTCATTTTGGAAAGTTATGAATTTTGGAGAAAGTTTTTTTTATTGTGAAAAACAATTAGGAGGAAACTGCGGATTGAACGCTGGTTTGTCAGACGGAAACGATAACAAACAACCTAACCAATTGAGCTAAACGACCAACTACTGAAACAACAAAAAATCTTTCTCTTATGTTACATGTGATTTTATTGGTTGACAGAAGAAAGGCAGGTTAAATTAAAAATATTTTTTATATATCTCGTGTAATTGAAATATTTTTATTATTATTGCGAATGATATTTTTCTTTAGAAAAAAAACAGTTCGAGCAACACTCGAAATATATCGAATGGAATCGAATAACTCGAAGGATGGATCCACAAGGACATACACTAAATACACATACACCAGGCCTGTAGCTGTATGTACATAACACAATGTTAAACTCACGACGAAACATACACTTTTTGAATTATATATCATTATTATACAACATAAAAAAATAGTAAATGAGTAATTAACAATTGTAATATTTGTTAATAAGGTAATATGCTGTTTTTAAAGTTGTTGTGTTTATATATAAATATATATTACATGTTTAGAAACAATAACAGTTAGTTGTCAATGTTACAAACCAGAAATAAATTATTTAATTGGGCTTTTGAGATGGCCCTTTATTTCAAAATTTGGGGAGGCACCAAGCTGCCAAAGTTAAGAAAACTTTGTTTAAGTTTGTGGGATCGTTATCCTACTTTTAAAAGTTACCGGGATAGCTTCGTTTTAACTCTGATAAATAATTATTTCTATTTACTGTATTTACTTCAGGAGTTTTAAAATAAATTAAATCAGATTTGGCATTCACATTAAAATTTTATTTTAACAAGGTTTTAAGAAATTCACAAACTTGCACATGTTTGAAAGAGAATTAAAGTTGAAAGTGACATTAAATCATTGAAACGATACAGACTTACGGCTAAAATCCTTAATCCTACCGACAGGGCATAACTTCTCTTACACGGCGCAGGTACTACGCGTACGGACTGGCCGGTTGAGAAACAGGGATCCTCCATCGGGCAAAACACAAGATGAATGTCGAAAATTAAGTCGTCTATGCGACCAATTTTTTTATTTATGCGAACTCGCGAATTTTGTGGGGCCACTGCATTGAGACGGCGCAGGTACTACGCGTACGGACTGGCCGGTTGAGAAACAAGATTTTTAAATTGTTTAATTTTTAAAATTAACCGAAACCTCACTCAACACAGCTCTCACTGGACTCCGTCGGTTAGAAGATTCTATTAAATTTTTCGTCCGCCTTTCGTATTATACTAGATATTTCGCTAGTTCTACACGGGGATCCGACGCGCAGACGGGCTTAGTCTCGGCATTTCCTACTTGCTTGCGATCAACAGATCTGTCAGGCCGCAGCCAGGACAGGTGTTGATCGCTTGAAGAGGAAAATTGTACAGCGGCGATGGAAATTTTGAGACAAGCCTCTACTCCTTGTATCGTTTGCAATCGTAGTTATACATATACACATATACATGCAATTTACAGTCCTCCGGCATTTTATTGTTAACAATGAGTTACAATAAAATGTTTAGCTATTATCAAATTATTTTCTGTAAATTTGGAAAAGTGCATAAAACGAACAAAATGTATACGCTTCATAAAGCGTTGAGTCAGACGTCAAAATGCATGTGCATTTGTTATGATATTTTAGTCCCTAAGCTTGTAGGCCCAAAGGGGAGAAGGGAGAGTTTCAGTAGGAGAGACAAGGCAACGAGCAGAGGTATGTGTATCATGCCTATGTGTGTGCCCGTAACGCGAAGAACTCACGCCTGTGTTGGTTCTCGTAGCCGACAGAGTCAGCGGATGTGTACGTATACACCGTTGGTCGTCTCAATGCATGTGTGAAATGCATTACTTTTAATTATTTTCGAATATAAGTTTCTTTTATTTAATAAAATTTTAAGTATTAATAATGTTTATAAATGTATGCATATACATACCCCACTTGTAAGAACAAATTTGTAACTAAACAAGTGTAAATAAATAAATAAATAAAATAAATAAATAAATAAATGTATGCATATAATTTATAGACAATATTACAAAAATATATAGGGATTTATGTTTTACGATTTCTGTCCTATGTTTGTAGCTTTATTAAAAGATAATAATTAAAATAATATTAACTGTTAAGTACCTTGTACGTAACAGTCAAATTGTATATATTAAAAGATATTAAAGCTAGGTCGGGGCCGAAATATGCCGCGCGAATTTGAATTGGTATATTGTTGAGTTTGCAGCTGTCATGGACATTAAAAGATACCTAACCTAATTGTTTTAAATCACTTGCGACTGTCAAACTTATTTAAATTAATATTTTAATTATTTTCTGAAGTATATAAGTAAAAAAACATAAGATTTATTTTATTTTTTAGTAATTTAATTAATAATAATAATTTAATTACTCCATTGAAACCTAAACACATTTTATTAAATTAATTTCTTTAAATTTTATTCTCAATTAATTTTTACACTGAAGACTTGCAGATTTATTTTTTAATAATAAGAATAAAAATAAATTTTGTTAAACCACCGTTAAAAAATAAAATGTTTTATTAGAAAACTTTACACTATTAAATTCTGCAATTTAAAATCTATATGTTTATATGAAAATAAAAAATAATGATAAATTATTCTACACATTTATAATGAATACACGGTTATAAACTTTACACACGTTTATAAAAATATTAAGAAAAAATGATGTCGTATAACGTCATATGGAATTTAATAAGAATAATTTTCATTAAGATATATGAAGGGCGCAGATTTTAAAATTATGAAATTTAAATATGTCGAATTCAACAAAATTATTTTTTATTATTTAATTAAAAGATTCAAAGTTTATCGGTATGCAATTAAACAATGTAGAATTTACCATTATTTTTTCATTCCTCTACTGTTAAAATTCTTGAATTTAATATATAGTATATAAAGTTTTATAATAATAATTTCCATTATCAAAAACAGATTCACTGTGTAAAATTTAACGGTGTTTAACTGAAAAAAATCATTTATTTTAACTAAATTGTGCACAATTTAATTCTGCAAAGGCTGAATTGAACATAATATAAGTAGTTAAAATAAATAAGTCATTCTAGGGTAAACGCACCAAACCAAAAATATAATATTAATATATTATTTTTAACATTCATGACACTTAATAAGCATCATTCTAATCATTGTTTGCATTTAAATTGTAATATTTTATTTAAGTCAAATACAGAATTTGTTGACTCGAGAAATAGGTTCATCCTCGACAATTGATGCGTTTACCATATAGATTCTTCAATTTTACATGGATTTCGTGAAGTTTAACAATAATACTCAGCAACTATAACATTTTCTAAATTTGTTTCTTATAAATATTAACAGTATCCAAATTAAAAGTGTGGAGTTTAGATGATTTTTATTTTATTAATTGCATATTATATCAACTGTGCTGAAATGATTCCTGTGCGGAAGCAAGGAGCTGGTTGTAACAGTTTTTAGAAAATAGTATAAATTATTAAATCTATCAAGTGTGTTGTAATTATTATTAATGTTGTTATATTGCAAAATAAATTCCCCCTGTTGTAAAGTAGAAACGAAAAATCATAGTATTATATATAAGTATTATATGTTTTCATAAAAAAAACGTTTTGCTATTGAAAAACCAGTTATTAAAAACTTGCCCTGTAATCAAATTGATTGTAGGGGATACCGGGGCGTAATAGATCACTTTTCACGTTTTGTTGCTTAACTTCGTCATTCTTGCTGTAATAAAAATTCCAACATGTGGAAAACTTAGCCTAACATCTCAGCTTTAAAGTAAAAAAGAGTACGCCCTAATATCACTTATACTTTTTTTCTAGAACAATGTTTTTGGAGAAATGCAAGATGAGGAATTTCGCCTACCCGGGCCGTAATGGATCAGCAATGAAATTATAATTTAGATCAACAAATATTATTACGATATTGACAATTTTAGGTTCTAATGTATATTTTGTAACAAAGAATATTGAAAATGGAGAATATTTAATTTAAACTTCAAACATTTTCATGCAATTTTCAATTTTTAAAAAGTTGTAGCGAAATGCAAAATCCATTTACTTAAAAAATCTATTCGCCAGTTATTTTTTTTATAAAGGGTTATCGTTGGTACTTATTAATATATAAGTTACAAGAAATTAAACTTGACAGGATTATTTTATTAAGATTCTAAATATAATAGGTTTTCCTTAATAGAAGAAACAAAGTTGATCCAATACGCCCCGGAGGTGTTTGTTGAAAATTTTGTTATTTTTTATCAATTCCGTAAGTATTAAAAGAAAATTGTCAATTGTTTTTTAAGAACAAATGCTTAAAGCTCAAAACCTAATAAACAAAAAATTTTACAAATAATTTAGAAAAAGATATAACAAAAAACAAAAATATCAAAAACTTACTTTCGAGCGTCAAAATCACTTTTTCTACCATATTTTTAACAATAATAAATAAATAACAATGAAACTTGGTACAAACTTACAGTATGCCAAGTACATTATTTTAATCAAAAACCGAAATTACTCCGATTTACCACTTTTGAATAAATTCAAGTGATCCATTACGCTCCTGATACATTACGCCCCGGTCTTCCCTATATACCATTTAATAATTTAAAATTTACTGGTTGAATTATTTAAGGTAAACTCTTATATTAACACAGATAAGAACAATAATATGAGAAAAAAGCAAATTTTGTGTTACAAAATTTTGCGTAATTGTGAAAAATAATTATTTTTTAGCGTTC
This sequence comes from Leptopilina drosophilae, assembly GCA_032873175.1. Classification (NCBI taxonomy): domain Eukaryota; kingdom Metazoa; phylum Arthropoda; class Insecta; order Hymenoptera; family Figitidae; genus Leptopilina; species Leptopilina drosophilae. Next base: position 28,008,394 of record CM065479.1, on the reverse strand, counting down.
AGTACACAAAGTGTATATACCGTTCAGAACCCATTTAGTCTCGCTTTTTGTGACAAAATTATAGGAATAAGAAAAAAACTAGACCAATTGTGTTTACAGTTGGTATGGGCATTTATTTTTTAACGAAAAATCTGAAAAAAGTCTTAAAATATTATTGAAATTGAATGAATCGCAGTATTTTCCAAAAAATGAAAATTTTGAAAAAACTGGATTCTAACGAGCTAATTTTGAGAATAATACAAGAAAAAAAATTTCCCAATTGATTGAAAAGAAATCTGTTTTAAAAAATGAAAAATTTCAAAAAATATATTTGTTATCTTTTCAATTTTAGACCCCTGCAATTGTAAAATACATGGTCTCTGGTGTATTTTTGAGAGATCATTCTGAGAAAATTACAGGAAACCTGATTCAGATTGATTAAAAGTCATTTTTCTCGAAAAATTTCGAAAAAGTGGCCACCGCCTTGAAATTTTTAAATTTTCAGGATGGCCGCAAGTCAGGGAAAACTGGAAATCAGGAAAAAGTTAGAGAATTTTTAAAAATTCTTTAAAAGTCAGGGATCTTTGGTTTTTTTAATCTTATATCTTACTGAGTTATTAAATGAAATGTTTTTTGTGCCTATACGTATTTCTGGGAGTTATAATGATAAGATCGAGTCAAATATATATAGTTATGTTAGATTTACTTTTAGATTAACATCTAACAGTGTAAGTATTTCATTGGAAAGTATATATTTGTATAGAATTTTGAACCACGCTGATTTCACGGTGTACCAATTTAAAATATTGTGTAGAGTTAAAACTGGTGTATATTCATGGCAAGGAATAAACAGAAACATAAAAATTAAGAAACTCAAGATTATTCCCCAAATGTTTTTGACTGTACTAAGTACTAACATTCAATCTAACTATCTTTGTAACGAAATTACATTTAACTGAATTGCCATTTTTACGAATAGATATACGTATAGACACTTTTTTTGAATTGTCGCATTATTTCGTGAATTTTTATTTCAATAAATTGACGCTTATACAAATGTCACTTTTGAGAAAAAAACTGTAGTAAACTTTTTTGCAAATATAAATTTACTGTAATAGTTTTCGAAAAAATGAAAATTTGTAAAAATGTCGTTTGGACAAATGACAGTATGAAATAATGACAAAGGGTAAAAATGTCGTTTCGGACCAAAAATAATTTGTTAAAATGCCATTTCGTGTGCAAATGATATTTTAATATAAAAACTGTTCTGTTAATTAACATTTCGTTAAAATGACACAATAAAATGCACATATTATGGAGAATATTAATGCGTCTCAAAATTAAGGTTTTATATAATTAAAAAAATTGAATAAATTTAAGGGGGAAAATAACATGGGATTATTTATTAAATTAATATAAAGTTAAAATTATATTATTCTCTTATATAAAATTTAAACAGTTAAATTAATTCATAAAATTTAAAAAAGAAATGGAATTTTTTACATGAAACAGTACTTTTATTACATTGTAATAAAAAAATTAAGTCAAAATAATGAAAGAGCAACAAAATTTAATAAACAAAATAGATGAAGAACAAAAGCAACGGAGACGGCCGTAGGCCGTCGGAGGCGCTAGTTAAATAAAAATTTTAAGTATTTAGTATTCAAATAAGACTGCTAAAATAAACAAGTTAACTAATTAAAATAAATAAATCAATTTTTTACAGTATTTATTTCAATGCTTTGATTTCCAATTAAATTTGTCTTCAATTTATAATTATGTTACTCAATAATTAAATGTACGGATTTTTATTTTTACTAATACATTTAGCAGGGTTTATACCAACCCGAAAAAAGGGAAATATCCAGGAATTTAATTTGTCCGAGAAGAACTGTAAATAAACTGGGAATTTTCTTATTAAATTTAAAAAGTTTGATTACATTTATTTGATTTTAAAAAATTGCTTTTTACTTTCATTTTTATTGATGTAATAATTATAATTTAAGTATACAATTAGTTCAAAATAAACTCTACTAAAACTCCAAAAATTGCTGTAAATTTTGAATTAATTTTTAATACATTAATTAAAGTACAAAAAAATTAACGAATACATTGTTCTCTGCATTTGAATAGGTTAAAAATAACTAATTTAATAATAAAAAGTCAGTCACTAACTCAAATAGTTACATTTTTCTAATGAAATAGTTACTGGTAAATAATTATTACTTTTTCCGATCAAATTTAATTCTCGGCTGTTTTCCGGTTATCCAGTTTGCTAGACATAGGAACTGTTAAATGTATTGTTTCTGTTTCTAAATAAAAAAATAGTAATTGGTAAATAAAAGCAATTAATTGTTTTCCTTTTATAATTTAAAAAAATATAAAATAATTAATTATTATTTTAATAACATAAATAAAAATTGCCTTTGGACAATTAAGGTTATTATTTTTTTAAATATACAACATTTTTATCAGATAAACGATTATTAATTTATTAATACATTATTTGGTTAATTTATTTCATAAAATTAAAAATTTATTCTTAGAAAATATATAAAATACATTTAATTATTGATTAACATAACTATAAATTGAAGACAAATTTAATTTGAGATCAAAGCATTGAAATAAATACTAAAAAATTGATTTATTTATTTTAATTAGTTAACTTGTTTATTTTATCAGTCCTATTCGAATACTAAATACTTTAAATTTTAATTTAAAAAAAAACAATTGCAATAATATCGCAAGGTATGCAAAACAATATTTTTAAATTAGCCTGCCTTTCTTCTGTCAACCAATAAAATCACATGTAACATAAGAGAAAGATTTTTTGTTGTTTCAGTAGTTGGTCGTTTAGCTCAGTTGGTTAGGTTGATTGTTATCGTTTCCGTCTGACAAACCAGCGTTCAATCCGCAGTTTCCTCCTAATTGTTTTTCACAATAAAAAAAACTTTCTCCAAAATTCATAACTTTCCAAAATGACTTAGAATAATAATGAAATCATAATAAGCAAAATAAATTATTTTCTTTTATTATAAAATTATTTTTATTATTTAACAAATATTTGTCTTATTTTTTTGAGCAAAACATCTATAACCTATCTAAAATTATCAGTGTTAATTTCCGAGCTTATCACGGATAACTACCAGATAATTTGCTGCGAATTAACGTTTCAACTTTTCAGCGACTTCGCTCTGCGAACTCGCAAAAAGGCGGACGTTTAGTTTTCGCCTGAAGTTCACAGTGAGTTCTACAAAATTTTGTTTACATTTTGTAATTATATTTGTGAGCTGTAAAAGATGGGAGTTTTATTTCCACACAAAACTAATTTAATTATAGAAAAAATATCTAACAAATATTGTACTTTATTCTTTATTAATCAATTACAAATATAATAATAAGCAGATATTACGCAGCGAAAGATTTTTTTATGTTGCAGAATTAATATAATACCTCTTCTATAAATGACACATACTTCATGAACGGTAACGAAGAGGAATTTTTATGCTACATAAACACGTATTTAATACGTATTTCAAATTTTCGATTTATTTTTCATAGGGTCCAATTAAATTATAATCAATGCTATTATTAGGACGTAAAAGTTTTGTAAAATTATTATTACTTATTTAAGAAATCTAATGTAAATGTCATTTATCCAGATTATGAAAATGACAGATATTTTTCTATTTCAATCACTTATTTTTTATTTGATGTATAATTTTTGTTTACCTCATTATATCATACACTACCGGTAAAAATGGAGAGACCACTTGCAAAAGTATCATTAAAAACATGAGATCCTTTAAATATTGATAACTTCGTTAAATATTAACGTAGAAAGTTTTTGAAGACAGTTTTGAAAAGATTATAAAATTTGACGGCAAATGATTTTATGTTTAAGACTTACTGAAAAATATAATCGTAGATATAAAGTAATAAAGATACCCAGGTGCGAATTTTGGTCGGCAGCCAGAGTCGGGAGGTCGGGCCCAGGTCGGCCCATCTATGGCTGCCAATAGGTCGGCAGCCAAAGTCGGGCCGACTTTGGTTACTGTTTCCACCCAAAGTTGGCCCGACTATGGCTGCCAGAGTGTACAAAACCCAATTTGAGTTGGTCGGGCCGATGGCTGGGGTCGAATTGCGTAAAATGGTCAAATATTTTCCGAATTGCGGAAAGGGTCTTCATTTATTTTTCCGAGTTGCGTAAAATGGTTAAATCTCAAGCCCTTCTCCCACTCTTTTGCCATGACTGTAGAAGGAGGGGCTGCCGAGAAGGAGGAGTGATCGACTAATGAGTTCATTAGGTCACACCTCTACCCCCAGTACATCTAATTTTTGCTAATAACACAGCGGTACATAGTTGCATCTAGACGGCCAGACATTTCTCACGGATCGGGCTCGTAGTAAACACTGGTGTTGTCAAAATTTTTTTTTTTTTGTTGTAAGGGGGATTGGTTCTGGGTTCTAAGTACCTTCTAGTACCAACTAGAAAGTCAATTTGACTCCCTTTCTACATAGAAAAGCAAGAGGACTTCTCTCTAAACGTGAAGCGGAACTAGGTGCGGCGGGCTTCGCCCGCCTCTGAGTGGTCTCTTCAAGGGACACCTGTCAAAATTTTTTTTTTTGTTGTAAGGGGGATTGGTTCTGGGTTCTAAGTACCTTCTAGTACCAACTAGAAAGTCAATTTGACTCCCTTTCTACATAGAAAAGCAAGAGGACTTCTCTCTAAACGTGAAGCGGAACTAGGTGCGGCGGGCTTCGCCCGCCTCTGAGTGGTCTCTTCAAGGGACACCTGTCAAAATTTTTTTTTTTTTTGTAAGGGGGATTGGTTCTGGGTTCTAAGTACCTTCTAGTACCAACTAGAAAGTCAATTTGACTCCCTTTCTACATAGAAAAGCAAGAGGACTTCTCTTTAAACGTGAAGCGGAACTAGGTGCGGCGGGCTTCGCCCGCCTCTGAGTGGTCTCTTCAAGGGACACCTGTCAAAATTTTTTTTTTTGTAAGGGGGATTGGTTCTGGGTTCTAAGTACCTTCTAGTACCAACTAGAAAGTCAATTTGACTCCCTTTCTACATAGAAAAGCAAGAGGACTTCTCTCTAAACGTGAAGCGGAACTAGGTGCGGCGGGCTTCGCCCGCCTCTGAGTGGTCTCTTCAAGGGACACCTGTCAAAAATTTTTTTTTTGTTGTAAGGGGGATTGGTTCTGGGTTCTAAGTACCTTCTAGTACCAACTAGAAAGTCAATTTGACTCCCTTTCTACAAAGAAAAGCAAGAGGACTTCTCTCTAAACGTGAAGCGGAACTAGGTGCGGCGGGCTTCGCCCGCCTCTGAGTGGTCTCTTCAAGGGACACCTGTCAAAATTTTTTTTTTTTTGTTGTAAGGGGGATTGGTTCTGGGTTCTAAGTACCTTCTAGTACCAACTAGAAAGTCAATTTGACTCCCTTTCTACATAGAAAAGCAAGAGGACTTCTCTCTAAACGTGAAGCGGAACTAGGTGCGGCGGGCTTCGCCCGCCTCTGAGTGGTCTCTTCAAGAGACACCTGTCAAAATTTTTTTTTTGTTGTAAGGGGGATTGGTTCTGGGTTCTAAGTACCTTCTAGTACCAACTAGAAAGTCAATTTGACTCCCTTTCTACATAGAAAAGCAAGAGGACTTCTCTCTAAACGTGAAGCGGAACTAGGTGCGGCTGGCTTCGCCCGCCTCTGAGTGGTCTCTTCAAGGGACACCTGTCAAAATTTTTTTTTTGTTGTAAGGGGGATTGGTTCTGGGTTCTAAGTACCTTCTAGTACCAACTAGAAAGTCAATTTGACTCCCTTTCTACATAGAAAAGCAAGAGGACTTCTCTCTAAACGTGAAGCGGAACTAGGTGCGGCTGGCTTCGCCCGCCTCTGAGTGGTCTCTTCAAGGGACACCTGTCAAAATTTTTTTTTTGTTGTTGTAAGGGGGATTGGTTCTGGGTTCTAAGTACCTTCTAGTACCAACTAGAAAGTCAATTTGACTCCCTTTCTACATAGAAAAGCAAGAGGACTTCTCTCTAAACGTGAAGCGAAACTAGGTGCGGCGGGCTTCGCCCGCCTTTGAGTGGTCTCTTCAAGGGACACCTGTCAAAATTTTTTTTTTTGTTGTAAGGGGGATTGGTTCTGGGTTCTAAGTACCTTCTAGTACCAACTAGAAAGTCAATATTTGTATATAACATTTTTTGAAATTTTTGCGTTTTTTACGAGTTAAATGCAAAAAATCAGACTTTTATGGTGTTTTTTATGGTTTTTACTATGAAGCTGAACTATTCGACTATTTTTACTATGATTTTCGTAATTACGCACCAAAAAACATTATAAGACTTTATTTTTTTATAATTAGATGTCCTTTTAGGTGAGAGTATATTTTAACCACATTTTATGGAATTTCATGGTTTTTTGCATTTTTCTCGAAAACTATCAATTTTAGAAAAAAATGGTGAATACATAAAATGTGTATATATATATATTATACATAAATATACATAGATTTACTGTATACACCCATTTCTTTAAACACGCCAGCTAATTAATATGAATTGCTAATTTCGGTCAAATGCTGACAGTCCTAAGCCTGTACAAAGTGTGAAGGAAAAAGTGTGAGACAGGGAAACCCCTTTCTCAATCGTCTATACTTGAGGGAAAACCGGTGTATCGTCCCGCCTTTCTAGCAACTCCTGAAACCGACTGCAGAGTAGAAGGGGAAAGAAGGAACGGAGGAGTAATGGGGCCCTTTAACTTACCGCCTTCCGCAATTCGGAAAATTTTCGGTCCTCTTTTGACCGCCTTACGCACCGGCGTGGTCGAATTGCGTAAGGCGGTCAAAAGAGGACCGAAAATTTTCCGAATTGCGGAAGGCGGTAAGTTAAAGGGCCCCATTACTCCTCCGTTCCTTCTTTCCCCTTCTACTCTGCAGTCGGTTTCAGGAGTTGCTAGAAAGGCGGGACGATACAGCGGTTTTCCCTTAAGTATAGACGATTGAGAAAGGGGTTTCCCTGTCTCACACTTTTTCCTTCACACTTTGTACAGGCTTAGGACTGTCAGCATTTGACCGAAATTAGCAATTCATATTAATTAGCTGGCGTGTTTAAAGAAATGGGTGTATACAGTAAATCTATGTATATTTATGTATAATATATATATATACACATTTTATGTATTCACCATTTTTTTCTAAAATTGATAGTTTTCGAGAAAAATGCAAAAAACCATGAAATTCCATAAAATGTGGTTAAAATATACTCTCACCTAAAAGGACATCTAATTATAAAAAAATAAAGTCTTATAATGTTTTTTGGTGCGTAATTACGAAAATCATAGTAAAAATAGTCGAATAGTTCAGCTTCATAGTAAAAACCATAAAAAACACCATAAAAGTCTGATTTTTTGCATTTAACTCGTAAAAAACGCAAAAATTTCAAAAAATGTTATATACAAATATTGACTTTCTAGTTGGTACTAGAAGGTACTTAGAACCCAGAACCAATCCCCCTTACAACAAAAAAAAAAAATTTTGACAGGTGTCCCTTGAAGAGACCACTCAAAGGCGGGCGAAGCCCGCCGCACCTAGTTCCGCTTCACGTTTAGAGAGAAGTCCTCTTGCTTTTCTATGTAGAAAGGGAGTCAAATTGACTTTCTAGTTGGTACTAGAAGGTACTTAGAACCCAGAACCAATCCCCCTTACAACAAAAAAAAAAATTTTTGACAACACCAGTGTTTACTACGAGCCCGATCCGTGAGAAATGTCTGGCCGTCTAGATGCAACTATGTACCGCTGTGTTATTAGCAAAAATTAGATGTACTGGGGGTAGAGGTGTGACCTAATGAACTCATTAGTCAATCACTCCTCCTTCTCGGCAGCCCCTCCTTCTACAGTCATGGCAAAAGAGTGGGAGAAGGGCTTGAGATTTGACCATTTTACGCAACTCGGAAAAATAAAAGAAGACCCTTTCCGCAATTCGGAAAATATTTGACCATTTTACGCAATTCGACCCCAGCCGGTCGGGCCGATGGCGTCTCGTTTTTGTTGAAAAATGTCTAAATGGTCGTTTGAGCGAGTTAGAAAACACAGGCATTTGGCAAAATGTACAAAAGTTACAAATAAATTGCTGCTTGATGAGTTAGGAGATAATCATTATGAAGATCAGACATCATTATCTAATGAGGATTTCAAGTACGTATAACTATTTCTTTGTCAAACACTATATATATATTTTTTTGAGGTTATGTTACCTTAATGTTTTGTCATTGTATGACTTTGTTTAAATTTAATCTTTTTCTGTTAAATCCCTATACTGTAAAAATAAAACATAAAATTGTTTTAATTTTCAACTTTTTTTTACTTTCGTATTCTTTATTTTAAGTGTATTTAACTCTTTATTATTGATTAAAAAAGAGAATTTTTTTTAGGTGATCCGTTTGGGAAATTCTGACCCTATAATAAAATTAAATTTTTAAAGTTGTTTTCGTTTTTGGCTATATGTATGGGGCGGTTCAAAAAATATGTAACGCTATTTTTTGGAAATTTGGACCCCCCCCCACGTAACGCAATGTTATATACATTAGCGACATTTTTTTTCTTACCGTAATGCTGTATCTACATGGCAAAGATAACGCAACGCGTAACGCATAAAAATACCATGTATTTCTAGAGCGTTTTGCGTTGCGACTTGCGTTATCTTTGCCATGTAGATACAGCATAACAAATTGCTTGACCCTCTCTCCCTCCAAAACGCGTTATGTATTTTTTGAACGGTCCCTATGTTTTATAAGTTGGGTTATACTTTAAATATATTTTAACATAACAAATTTATTCTTTTAAGATTACACACTCTGATGGAATTGACTAATACTAGTGAACATTATGTAGAAAATAAATTGGAATTATTAAATATCAATTCAAATGCACATTTTCAAAAAACTGTAGAAAACGATTCAGAAACAGAAGTGAGTTCCAATTACGAATCAGAAATTGATGAAGTTTTTAATGAAAATCCTCCTAAAATTGAAAAAAACAAACTTTGCGAGAAAAAATTGCAATGTGGGCAACGAAGAACATGAAACACATTCCACATGTTACTCTTGAAGAACCTTTAGATATTCTCAGGTCAGAAGGTCATTATGAACTCCCTAAATCTGCTGAGACATTGCTACAGACGGAACGAACTAATGGTGTAATAAAAGAAATGTTGTCACAAAAAGGTGAATATGAAGAATATCTCTACTTGGGAATAAAAGCTGGATTGTCGTTTAGATTAAAAAACTCCGATTACAACGAGAAAAAAATTGAGGTTATTGTTAACATTGATGGACCTCCTCTTTTTAACAAATCAGACATTGATTTGATACCAATTTTAATGCAAGTGTTTTACCCAGAATATTCGTGTACTCCTTTCGTTGTTGCCCTTTATTGAGGAAGATCTAAACCCCACAGTATTAATGATTTTCTAAATGATTTTGTAGACGAAGCTTCACTGTATCAACAAAACGGCATCACCTTCCAGGCGAAACATCACCTTTATTGCGCATTAAAAATTTTTACCCAGTCAGAGGAGTGCTACTTGATATTATGCACTTATTTTGTGATTGTAATATGAAATATATTATGGAAAGTTTAAAATCTGGGGAAAAAAGTATAAGCTCGAGGTGGAAAAACGAAAATTATTATCTACTCTATTGCAGGAATTATCATCTTACGTGCCTGAAGAATTCCAGCGAAAAACCTTTGACCTGGATAATCTTTCAAATTGGAAAGCTACACAGTATAGGTTTATTTTACTGTACGCTGGTCCTATAATTTTTCGAAAAGTTTTATCTCCAATCAAGTATAAACACATTCTAAACCTTCACTGTGCTAGCAGAATTTTATTTGATAGAGAGATAGCCGTAAAACGAGTGGATGAAGCAGAAGAAATGACAAAAAAATTTGTCTCAAAAATGCCTGAGCATTACGGAAAAACGTCTTAAGTTATAAACAATCATAACTTGATTCACTCAGCTGATGATGTAAGATACATGCAAGCTCCGTTGTCCGATTACTCTGCATTCCCCTTCGAAAATTATTTGGGGAAAATTAAAGCTGTTGTCCGTTCACCAATCAAAGTGGTGTCACAAGTATACCGAAGATTTTCCGAAATGGAAGCGGCTGGAAGTGAAACAGTCAAGCGATATCGTTTAATTGGTGATACAGAGAAGAGTAATATCTGTGACGACGAAACCATGATTTTATACACAAAAGTAAAATTTAAAAATTATAAAATTGGTATTTCAAATGCAAACAATGTCGTTCAGTTGGAAAATGGCAAGTTTTTCGAAATAAAAGAAATTAGGTCTTTTAACAAAGAAACATTAGATGTCAATGAGTTTTTCGTTAAAGGTTTTTTATAAAATTTACAGAAATGTGTTTCATTCGCCTTTCGAGTCAAAAGAATTAGGTATTGTCGAAATAGAAAAAATTCCGGACACGCCAGAAAGATCTTTTAAAATTTTACATATGAGCCAAATAAAAAGGAAATGTATTTTAATGAGATTTAATGAAAAAGCTTATATTGTTACTACGCTACATGCTTAAATTAAGAAGGGTTAAGCATTTTGAACAAAAAATCTTTGATTCTTTGTATACAAAACAGAAATGTCTTTTTATCTTTTTAAACTTATTAAACAAACATAAAATTACTTTGAAATGCAAAGTTAGAAATTTATATTTAAAATTTATTTGTGTACTTAAATAAAAATAAGATCAAGAACAAACAAATTTTTTTATCTTAAGTTTTTAAACAAAATTAAAATTATTTTATAAATGTTTTAAATATTTTCTCTGTCATTTTCTCTGTGCTTTAGCACAAAATAAACAAGTTGTTCATTTCATGCCCATTTTGCTTCCTCAAAATATTATAAACCAATTGTTTAATTTAATTTTAATATGTTAAGGTAATATTTCAAAAAACACAAAATTTGAATTTTTTGTGAAAAAGAAAAATATTGATTAATTTTATAAATTTTGATGAAATGTGCACTTTGTATATTTTAATCGATTCGTTTTTTTTGTCAGGAATGTAATTTTGAGAATAATTTATAAAAATATTAAGAAATAAAAAAGTTATTTCAAAAAATACAAAAAAAAATTTTTTCAAATTTTGAAAAAATTGTATAAAAAAAAATTTTGTGGATAAATTTGAAAATCCTTGTGTCAGATTTTAGGTATTAATGATTGCAATAAACCTGCAAAATCTCAGGGCAATTCAATAAAATTTGTTTGAGATAATTCCCAGCTTAAAATCCCCGTACAGGATCCTTAAAGGATCCTCCTGGGATCCTGAACAGGTCCTGTGCAGGATTCCATACATGATCCCGTGCTGGTCCTGTACAGGATCCCGTACGGGATTTTGGAACAGGGTTCCTGTGCAGGTTCCGATGCAGGAACCTTAGTTATCAAAGATTTCTGTAAAGGTTCCTGTACAGGAACACTTGCAGGATCCTGTACAGGAAATTTAAAAAAATTTTTTATGTTAAGCAACATTTGACATACATAGACTTCATATTTTAATATGTTAGGCTCGTATATCAATGTTGGACAGAAAATGTATTGCGCATTCGAGAAACTCATAGAAAACTACTGCGCAGGAGTTAAAAATATAAATAAATTAATTGAGGAAACCGTGTAGGATCCTTTAAGGGTTCTTCACAGGATCCTTTACACTTAAGTACCTGCAGTTTACAAAACTACAAAGGTTTCTGTACAGGATCCTGCAAGTGTTCGTGTACAGAAACCTTTACAGAAATCTTTGATAACTAAGGTTCCTGCATCGGAACCTGCACAGGAACCCTGTCCCAAAATCCCGTACGGGATCCTCTGCAGGACCAGTACGGGATCCTGTATCGGATCCTGCGCAGGACCTGTACAGGATCCCAAGAGAATCTTTTAAGGATCCTGTACGGGGATTTTAAGCTGGGTAGTCCTAGCAGCCCGACCTCCGCTCCTGTCCGAAGCTCCTTTAAGCCATTTGCCTGTTAGTCTGTTAATGATTGTTTCATTAGCAGTTTCTTCTAGTAACACTTTAATAACCCCTATAAACAGAAATACATAAATGTTAAAGTAATGATAACAAAGTTTATATTTTAAATTATTAGCATATTTTAACCCTTTAACGCCGGGAAGGACACATATTTTACTCAACTTTTAGAGCCATCGTTCTCAACGATTTCGTAAGTTAAAAATTTTGTAGGTATCCATCCCTATAGAGTTTTTATCGCTCTTTCAGAATCTGAAGATTAAATTTAAAAAAACTCTAATTTGAGAAAGTTGTGAACATTTTTTCGACAAAAAACTGAAAATTTTTTACTTTTTTTTGAAAAAATGAATTTTTTTTAAGGTAGCAAGTAAGAATGTATACGTAAAAACTACAAATATCGCGTCCGCAAAAACCAACCTTCAATATGGCGAAATGTACGTTTAAAAATTTCAAAATAGTGGCTTCAAAATGGCGATAGAAGAAATTTTTTTTTTTAAATAAACATCAAAGTCTAATGTACGAATTTTAAAAAAAATTTGAATAATCTTGTCACTTTGTATTTAGGGGTTTTTGCCGTTGCTCATTACGAATTTGATATTAGTTTTTCAAAATACAAAATGTCGGTTACAATATGGCGATTGAATTACGTAGTTAAAAAACATTAACATTTTTTTGTGGATTAAGAAGTTGATATTTTTTTATATGTTCTTGAAACAAAAATAATACACTGAATTCTGGATCGGTGAGCTCTGGATCGCTGAGACTCTGTTTACATAGTTTATAGGCGAGGAAAGGTAGAGGGCCGAGCGGGGACTCCAAAGTGTCGATCAGTGCCGTACATAACAGTAGAGAAAAAAGGTTCGCAGTGCCCGATGTTATTAAAGCATTTACAGAAACACGAAAAATAAATAATTATTTAACAAATAAACAAAGATATGAAATCGCTACGAAGATTGAGGTAGGAGAAACTAAAGAAAATAAATATTAATTAATATTAAAATATTATAATGAAATTTTTAAAGAAACGTGCACGCATAAAATCCTTCGTACGGCCCTGTTTGTTTTGCTTTTCAGTCTCAACTGATCCTCTGGATCGGTGAGAAGCCATCCCCGATCAGTCTCACCGATCCAGATTCCAGTGTATACAAAATTTGGAAGCTTTTACTTTTAAGACAATCCTATCAATTATAGATTTTACTAAAAACCAAGTTTTGCCTGTCATATTAATTTTACTATTTTAAATTTATAATATTATACAGGGTGGCCACTGGACGGGGAAACCGGGAAAACAGGGAAATGACAGTAAATTTTTTTGGACCGGGTAAAACCGGGAAATGACAGGGAAATTTTTTCTTGACCGGGAATTTCAACAGTTTCTGTTAAAAATTTTTTTTGTATTTCAAAAGCTAGTTCGACAATGAATATTTTTAATTTTGAAATTCGCGCGGTTATATATATAAAGTTTCAGACTATCTCCTACTGCAGGGTCTTCACTTTTGATTGGTTATGCTTATAGAAAATTTCCGAAAATTAGGAAGATTTGAAATTCTCTGTGGAAAAGCCAATCAAAATTTGTAAAACTCTTTTACGATGTTTTCCCGATTCATGCGTTTTCACCTTAAAATATTTTATTAAAGTAATCCTTAACCAAAATTGAAAATTGTGTTCATGGAGATTGTGTTGAAATTCGTTGCGGCATGAAAAATACAATTGTGGTAAGTTATTTAAATTCTAATAAGATTACTACAAATTTTGAATACAAAACTTTGCTCATCATCAGCTGTAGTTGATTCTTCCAAGAAATTTAGAAGGAGTCAAAACCGTGTTGATTATTTTTGGATTCAACAAATTAGAAATTTTGATGAAGACTGTAATGAACTTCAAATTGTCATCCAAACAATACTAATCTTGTCTCATGGCAATGCTAATGTCGAGCGTGGTTTCTCAATTAATAAAGAATGTATATTCGAAAATATGGCACAGGACACATTAGTTGCTCACAGAGTAGTGTATGATGCTGTAAATTTTCATGGTGGAATCAACGAGATAGACATTAGTAAATCACTTATTCATGCAGCTAGAAATGCTCATTCCAAGTATTTGGAAAACCAAAAAAAGAAAAATGCGGAACGAGAAAAGGAAAAAGGAATAGAATCAAGTAAGCAAATTATGAAAATAGCCGCCAAAGATCTAAAAGAAAAGAAAGCTTTAATGCTCGAAAATGCCCGCAAATGTGTAGAAGAAATTGATTTGGAGCTTGAACAATTAGTTAAGCAAATATAAAAATATTTAATATGTTAATCAGAGCTCGTTAAAAAGTGAAATCTTGTTTTAATTAAAAAATTTACGAATGGTTAAAAGAAATTTATTGTTAAAAAAGCATTAGGTATTTCTTTAAAATCTTAATTAAGATAAGAAATGTGATTTTAGTTTTATTACAACTACTTTAAAACTAAGCGATCTCATATAATTTACCAAAAGCATTTAAAAAATAATATTCAGAAAATTTATAATGTAAGAAAAATATATTATAAATATTTTAAAACTTAGGAACCAGAAAACAAAATGTGATATTTTACGATTAAATATGTGATATTCTACGATATATGAATTGCAATGTTCTTTAAAAAAGTGAATGTTCTTACCAAAAAAAAAATTTCTTTTATTAAAAAACATGTATAATTCATTTTTACATGTTAAATTGATTAATAAAGCATCAATATTGACTACATTTTTTAGAACATTTTTTGTGAGAATTTTTTATAATGACCGGGAAAAATAATTCATAACCGGGAAATGACCGGGAATTTTTTTGGGGGAAAAAGTGGCCACCTTGAATATTTCACATCAGATTTTAAGTTACAAATTTCAAAAAAAACCAACGATTTTTAAACTTTACGATCACCATATTGGATCCTCCATTTTTAATTTTGGAAAACTAATATCAGATTCGTAATCAGCTACGCTAAAAACCCCTGAGTAGGAGGTTTTAAACATATTTTGTCAAATTTAAAAAATATATTCCGCCATATTGGATCCGTCATATTGAATTTTAAAAAACTAATATTAGATTCGTGATCAGCAACCGCAAAAACCCCCAAGTAACAAATTTCAAAAGAATCTAACGATTTTTTAATTTTATGATCACCATATTGAATTTGCCATATTGAATTTTGAAAAACTAATATCACATTCGTAATCAGCAACCTCAAAAACCCCTAAATACAAAGTGACAAGATTATTCAAATTTTTTTTTAAATTGGAACACTAGACTTTGTTGTTTATTTAAAAAAATGTCTTCTATCGCCATTTTGAAGCCGCCAAATAATTGAAATTTTAAGAGTTACCCATATCATTTTTGTTCTTTGAAGCATACATATTCAGTAAGTTCGACGTGTGATTGCTCAAAGACGCAGAGTGATTCTCGCTGGCACTCTCTGAGGCAGTTGTTTCTCCAGGATCTAAAGTTTTTAAATACTTCTCCAAGCGTGAGATTCCTTTTCTGTAGGATGCTACAAATTAACAAATTAATAATTAAATATTATATTTAATACAATGAAATTAATATTTAATATATTCAAATTTTATTAAAAAAAGTATATAAATTTTTTTCGCACATAAGCCACATAGTTCTAGACTAGATCACATTGTATTAATTAAAAATACTTCGATTTACTGACTCGTTTTCTTAATAATAAAAATTTGTTGATGATGCAACCAAGATTTATTTGATTTTTTGCACTCTTCAACCCACTTTTGTAAATATTTATAATCCGATTTTGTTGGATACGAGCATGTAGTTTCTTCATCCGTCAACTAGTTCATTGGAATGAGATCCGTTAAAGATTTGTGGTAAAACGTTTCTTCTTCGAATCGCACGACACAATGTGTGTATTCTTTCCCCTTTTTTCAAAAATAATATTTAAAGTTAATAATTTTAAAGTATTTTATTTTAGTTTTAGTGATTTTAAAAATGTTTAAACTAACTTAAAAATAAATAAACAAATGTAAAGAAAATTATCTAGATATATAATACGTTTTAGGCTGCATATTTAAATAAAATTTTGAAATGTTTTCATGAACTTACCGTTTCCATTTTTCTATCCTTTAATATTACTACAATCACAGAACAATTTTAGGTTTGAAATAAAGAGTAAACTAACGAAGAATAATCCTTCTATGAAATCAGTAGATATGCAAATTAGGTAAAAAGAGACATTTGAATGTTGTTTGTCTTTGAAAGAGAAAGAAAGCAATAGCGTTAGATTGTCTGCGTTATAAACAGAGAGCGAATGATGTTATTATTACCGAGAGAAAGAAGAAGACAAAAAATCTGTAAAGAGAAACCAAAGGTCTCTTCGATTACCTGTCCTATTGTTCGAAGGGTTCCTTTTAACCAGTGGGCAGTCTATTGAACAGGTATATATATAGATATATATATAGCTCATTTTATTTAAAATAAAAAAATTTATGTTTCTTGTCCGGAAAAAAATTTTTTAGATAGCAAATTAAATTTTTTGATTTATTTTATTAATATCTAACATAGTCTAATTTCTTATCATTTTAAAAGAACTTTGAGGTGCTTTAAAACGAAATGACGGACTAAAAAGCAGACTAAATGTCCCCTACTGTCCCTGTCCTCAAGGCACTTGTACTACATTGCCTCCAATAATTAATATATACATTCTTTTTTATTATATTTAAACGAAAATTATTTGTAATCTCTTAAGTCTTATATTTTAAAATTCATTAATTATGTTATATAAAATTCAAGAATATCATTTTAAAAATAATTAAAGACTTGTCACTTATTTTATATTCTGACAAAATGTATTCATTTTTGCACACTTACTACGAATAGATTACGTGCTTACACTCATTGTTTTGTCGACGCTACGATAATAAATGAATTACCTCAAAACATCAAAGCAATAAGAATGTTCTGGTCTTTATCATGCAAATTATATATTGGAGCAGAAAAATAGTTGATTAACGGTTGTAACATAGTTGTCCATTACTGTCCCTTCTGTAAAATGGTAATAAAATACTTTATATTTCTTCTAAGTCAAATATTATCAAAAAGTTTCAATTCTTTAAGAAAGCTAACACCTTGCGTTGCTTTCTAAATAACATATTTATGTTGTGAATAACAAAAATAGCAAAATGTCCCCTACTGTCCCCGTGTATTAAATGTCCCCTACTGTACCGTATATTAGTTTTATTCTTATTATGTGAGTACAAATTTTTAAATTCGATGTATAAAAAACAGAAACTTAGTTTTATTTAATAAGAATTTATTTATATGAATATAATATAGATATTCCTAACATCCCAGTAAACAAAAACTAATTGAAATAAATTAAAAAGAATTCGCAAAGAGCTTCAGTGAATCCCGCTTTGTGACAAATACGAATTAGAGCTATGTTGCAATTTTCATGAATTTGTCAAACTGTATTAAACTTCCAAACCTTCTATTCTTACCAATTCAGTGGACCAGTTTTGAAGCCTTTAATTTTTTTTTGAATTCGTCAGCATGAATTCAATGCATGCCTTAGTCATTTCTTTCAAATGCGAATTCGTTTGCACAAATTGAGGCAAATTTAATCGAATTCAATCGAAAATACAAAGAGCTTAAGTGAACCCCGCTTTCTACAAAAAAACTTAATTCATTTCAATCCGTTTGAATAAGTTTTTTACTCGAATAATATTTGGCCTTTTTTATATACTGTTTCTGTTTAAAATGTCCCCTATTGTCCCCAAGTACCGTAACCAATCTTCACTTAGTTTTTGTATAAAAATAAAAAAGTTTGTTTTCTACGCATTAGAATTAATATTTATTTATATAAACGCATCTTAACATTTACACAAAAGAAGGTTTATTTATTTAAAAAAATACAGTTGATCAAAACCGAACAATGTGATCATATTCTGCCAAAAATCTGTCTGACATTAAAAATATTTACGTCTAATGTTATAACCATTATCCCTATCGATTTTCTAAACCAATAAATAAAATAGAAAATTTAATTACAAACACAAAATCGAAAATTGACATTTTAACTTTCCTGCAAACTAATTTTACCTTTTAAAAGAAATGAGTCATATCTATACACTATGTATTAGTGGTAGGCGAGTAATAAGATTCAAAAACAAATTTAAATAAAATTCATTCATTTAAAAACAAATTACGCATAGGAGAGTTACGTCGCACTCGCAAACTATTGAAAAAATATATTCTGTATACTGATATAAAATCAGTACAGAATAAAAAAATATCCATTTATCTTTTAATTTTTTCAGCGTTTAAAAATATTTTAAAGAAAAGTGAGTTTTTTCATCGAAAATCAGTGAACTGAAAGTGAATCAGTGTAAGTGAGTTTTCCAATCTTCAGTAATAAGAGTTTTGAATTTTTTGTTGATACTTTTCTATTTCTTAATATCTGATTAAATTAAAATAAGTGACGCCAACAATGTGAAGATAGGAAATTTCGTAAATGACGGGTTCCACATCAAGTGACCCAGGTAAAAAATTTACATGGAATATTTTAAAAATTTGTAGTTTCTTTAAAACAAAACGAAAAGACGTGCCTTTTTGGGGTTTTCTGCTGTTTTTCAACACTTTCTTATCGTGTAAACAAATTTAGAAAAAAAAATTTTTTATCTTGAAAAATTATATTAAAAAATAAAATTTTAATTTTTTATCAAAAGGACATTTTTTATTTTTTCTAACCAAATTTTTCCATAAAGTTGATGTTTTTTCCTAAAAAAATGTATAGGTCAAAAAGTGGGACAAGAAATTGTAAATGGCCAATTTAATCATTTACATTTTTATAGGAAAAAACCTCAACTTTATGATAAAAATTTTGTTAGAAAAAAATAAAAAATGTTCTCTTAATAAAAAATTGAAATTTATTTTTTAATATAATTTTTCAAGTTCAAAAAATTATTTTTCTCTAAATTTGTTTACAGTATCAGGAAGTATTGAAAAACAGCAGAAAACCCCAAAATAGGAAACGTCTTTTTGTTTTGTTCTAAAGAAACTACAAATTTTTTAAATATTCCATATAAGACAAAAAATTTAATCTTTGACCCCCTCCAGTTTTTATATTTGTTTAAATAAATGAATAATATTTGATATTTTTAATTGTACCTAATAGGATAACTGTTTATGCTAACTTTTTAACTGATCCCAACATTTCCAATTTAGACCTGGGTCACTTGACGTGGAACCCGTCAAATATGAAGTAAGTAATTTTATTAAAATATGTATTGTATATATACCCAGATAACCAGCGTACTAGTACTATACCAGACATGTACCTTCGCACTGTACCAGGTACTGTACTGGTATGTCGTACAGATAATGGCGGAAAAGCATTGTAAATTGATAACCTAAAATCTCAATTAGTTTGGCGTACTAGATTGTACTTAGTGTTATACTCGTACGGAGTACTTTGGCAATTTCAAAATTCTGTCCATATGACATACCGTTATTATACTAGTATCGTACTGGTATGTACATACTTTATTAATTTGTGCTAGTACAATATGAGTACGATACCAATACGCTGTACTGAAAAACAATGATTAATACGCTTGGCTATCTGGGTATACACACACACACACACACACATATATATATATATATATATATATATATATATATATATATATGAGGCATTCCATGTCAAGTGACCCAGGTGTCTTACGGTGTAATGCAAATTTCAATAATTTTTTACTCTTAAACTATTAAACATGAAAATTTGGCAAGGTACATTTTGGAAAGGTTTTTTCATGCTCTTTCGATTGAAAATAGGCATTTAAAAAAAAAAAATTTTGGCCCAAAAAAAACCAAAATTAAAAATAAATTTTATTTTTTTGGAAAAAGGGCAGCTTTTTTTTTTTATTTTATACAAAAGCTGAGGTTTTTTCCTAAAAGGACATATAAATGAAAAAGTGGGACAAGAATGTTTAAACATTGAAAAACAGAGGTTTCTACTCACCGGAGCGCTCTAAACCCGGTTTTTACGAGAAAATTCATTTTTTCAATGTTTAAACATTCTTGTCCCACTTTTTCATTTATATGTCCTTTTAGGAAAAAACCTCAGCTTTTGTATAAAATAAAAAAAAAAGCTGCCCTTTTTCCAAAAAAATAAAATTTATTTTTAATTTTGTTTTTTTTTGGGCCAAAATTTTTTTTTTTTAAATGCCTATTTTCAATCGAAAGAGCATGAAAAAACCTTTCCAAAATGTACCTTGCCAAATTTTCATGTTTAATAGTTTAAGAGTAAAAAATTATTGAAATAAGCATTGTACTGAAAATCCCAAAAATTTAACCCCCTCCCCCTCGGAAAATATTGGACTAGGTAAAAAAATATTTTCACGAAAAATTTCTATCTATTAGTACTACAAAAGCCCCAAGTTTTGCTACGATTGGAGAAAAATTTTTCTCCACCTGGATCACTTGACATGGAATGCCTCATATATATATATATATATGAGCCAAAATAAGTGAAACCGGCCACTTGAAAAATTTTTGTCTCCAATTTTCAAGTTATCTATGGTTTTTTGTAGATATATGAGTACACTTTTCCCCCTAAATTTTTTTTTAAATTTATTTTTGAAGTAATCTGGTGTTGAAGTTTTGGGTCATTTCATTTTCATTTTATTATTACTTTGAAACAAATAAAGATAATTAAGTGAATTTCTTTTAAATTAAAGCTTAAAGTCTATACTTTAAGGATTAAATAAAGCGATTGCTGAAAAATGAAAATTTATAATTGTTATTAACAATTATTTTAAACAATTGCAAATTGAAGAATGTTCTCAATGTTTTTCAAAGATTAAATTACGATGTATTAATGCGTAAAACTCCAAGCATTAAAATAAAAAAAGAAAAATCAGTAACGTCCAATATTATAGATATTGTGTAGATTTTTCTAACAAAATACAGGCGAAAATCGACTTTTAATAATAAAAATCCGCTTGAAAGCGAGAAGTTTCTAACAAAACAAAAGACGATCTTATTTATTCGATTGCAATTTTATCTTTTCCCAGTAACTCGAGTCTAATATTGCCTGCATTTTTTCATAAAAATCTACACAATATCTATAATATTGGAGGTTACTGATTTTTCTTTTTTTTATTTTAATGCTTGGAGTTTCACGCATCAATACATCGTAATTTAATCTTTGAAAAACATTGAGAACATTCTTCAATTTGCAATTGTTTAAAAGAATTGTTAATAACAATTATAAATTTTCATTTTTTAGCAATCGCTTTATTTAATCCTTAAAGTATAGACTTTAAGCTTTTATTTAAAAAAATTCACTTAATTATCTTTATTTGTATGAAAGTAATAATAAAATGAAAATAAAATGACTCAAAACTTCAACACCAGATTACTTCAAAAATAAATGTTTTTTTTGAAAAAAAATTTAGTAGGAAAAAGTGTACTCATATATCTACCAACAATCATAGATAACTTGAAAATTGGAGACAAAATTTTTCAAGTGGCCGGTTTCACTTATTTTGGCTCATATATATATATATATATCAATGTATTGAAATTTATGGGGTTTTTAAAAGAAGTTCTTTCTCTATGTTTATTGGTTTTTTTGATATAATATTATTATTAAAAAAAGTTCTTTATAAGGAATAGATGTTAAAATACAATTGTTATAAAAACTAGTTTGTGCATTTCATTATAAAAACTAAAAAAGTAGTGTAATTGTAAATTAATATTGGAATTGAATGAAAATTGAATTAAATCAATTGAAAATTGATATTGGAAATGATAATTAATATTATTAGAATTAAAAATTTATATTGGAATTGAAAATTGATATTACTGACAAGGAAAGTGATATTGGAATTGAAAATTCATATAAGTTACAAGAAAATTGAAGTTAAAGAAAGTAGGAAAAATTGGAAATAAAAACATATAAGATAAAACTAAAAAAAAACTTTTAAAGAAAAAAGACGTTTATTTATTTAAAAATAATTTTTATCACAGCTATTAACTTTACGAAATAAAACCATGGCTAATAAAAAAGAATTTTTTAGTTTAAGTGATAAAAATTATGATATAGTTGATAATAAAAATGCAATATTGAATGATTATCATATGCATGAATTTCAAAAGCTTTTAGAAAGACAATTAAATTTGATTTATAATTTGCAAAGCACTTTATGTTTACAAGCGCTTGATCTGATAATTCCAATCAAAAAAAATAAGAGGCACATTCAAATACTTTTTAGTGATTCTATCAAATCTGGACATTGGATTTGCACTTCTTATAATGGAGCAAGACTTTATATTTTTGACAGTCTAAACAAAGGCTCTTTAAATGAGGATCAAATCAACTATTTAGTTAGATTATATTCCTTTAAACCACCAGTAGTATTTTCAACAGTTCATCAACAACCGTTAGGCAGTGTTGGTTGTGGAGTATTTGTTTGCTATAGCATTTGCAACATCTTTATTTTTAATGAAATGCCAAATACTCTTTATTATCATTATTGTCAGATGAGAAATCATTTGAAGTTAATTTTTAAAAACATTTAAGTCGTTTTTCGACAAAAAATTGTGTTAATCCACGTTTAATGATGAAGTATGATTGGGATTGTCTTTTGAATGATTCAGTTAAAAAACTCCTATATAGAAAAATAAACCCTAATAGAATTATTGATCAAGAAATTCCTTGTGAAAGAATTTTAAATAATGCAAAAGTAATTAATAATCTTTTAAAGACGCAACAATATAGTGCTATACTCAAATCCAATAGTAAAATTAAAAATATATTTTATTCAGATAAAGTAGACGTTTCCTCTAAAAAAATTCAAACAAGTCAGTTCGAGTTCCAACAACAACATTCAGATAAAAAAAAGAATAAAGTTATAAATAATGAAGTAGACTCTTATCAAAAAGAAAGCTGTGTACAATGTCAAAAAGAATATAGAGGATTATTGAAGCATACAAATTTTTTCTGTAAAGTTATTAATTCAAATGATGATAACATGAATGAATCTGTTAATTTTTTCATTACTCTTATTCCTTTAATAACGAATGCACATGACAGTGTAAAGGAAAAAAATTCTTTACTTCAAAACTGTCCAAAAAAGTGCAGTGGAGAATCAAAAAAATCATCGTGCCAAACAAAAATTGAAAAGAAAAATTAATATTATTAATCCTTCAGACGAATTTGATGTTTCGTCTGTAAAAATAAAAAAGAGCCAGGCAGAATTCAAAAAAAGACAGGGAAAAAAAGAAATCAAAAGAGAAGGAAAAAAAACTTTATTGATGATTCGAAGAATGTTAATTCGAATGAATTAAAAAAAGAAAACAAAATAAGCTCTTTGCTTAATGATAAAAATTTGATGAATCAAGGTAATGATTCAAACGATGATGACATGAATGAATCTGTTAATTTAGAAAATATCTTTGCTTCTATTTCTCCAATAACGAGTGCACATGACCGTGTAAACGAAATAAATTCTTTATTTAAAAATGTCCGAAAAAGTACAGTGGAAAAGCAAAGAAATTATCGTGCCAAACAAAAATTGAAAAGAAAAATTAATATTATTAATCGTTCAGACGAAGTAGATGTTTCGTCTGTAAAAATAAAAAAGAGCCAGGCAGAATACAAAAAATACAGGGAAAAAAAGAAATCAGAAGAGAACAAAAAAAGGTCTTTGTTTGATGATTCGAAAAATGTTAATTGGAATGAATTAAAAAAAGAAAATAAAATAAGCTGTTTGCTTGATGACTCTAAAAATGTTAAATCTAATGAATCTATTGATTTAATAAATACATTTAGTTCACAAAAATCAATTGTTCCTTTGTCAAGTATATCAAATGACAAAATTATTAATGAATCAAATACTAATGAAAATTATCTAGGAATAACGAATTATTATTGTAATGATTGTCAAGCAAAGTATTTTAAAGATAAAAGAGTTAGTGGCAAAAAAGACAGTTTTAATTATTGTTGTGGTCAAGGTGGTATTATATTGCCTTTTGTTCAATATCCAGAAGAATTAAGAATATTGCTAGAAGAACTTCATACAAAATCAGGTCATTTTAAAAAGAATATAAGATTGTATAACAATTCTTTTTCTTTTGCATCTTTAAATGCTAACGTAATTAAGTTTAATAACAGAAGAAGAGGACCATTTTGTTACAAAATTCAAGGTCAAATTTATTACCAATTGAATAGTGCTTTATATCCTGATAAAGGTGAAGACCCATGTTTTGGTCAATTGTATATTTACGATCATGAAGAAGCAATTCGTTATAGATTGAAAAGTATCGAAAATTTGGATGAAGAACTTTTACAAACTATAGAAAATATTATGAGAACTTCTACTGCATACACAAAATCTTTTATGATGATGTCAGAAATAATTAAAATTGAAACTGAATTAGCAAGACAAAAAAGTAAAGAAACTCCTGAGTTACAATTGTTGTTTACGTTAAAAAAAGGTTTTGATAAAAATAGATACAATTTTCGAAGTTTTAATAAAATTGATGCTATTTTTAATACAAATTCAGAAGGAGAAATACCAGAATCTTATATAACGGTTTGTAATAAGTCTACAAAGGAATTAAAATCAGTAAGTAATTTAGATCCGACCGTGGATTTACCCCATATTTTATCCTCTCGGAAATAAAGGTTATAATATTAATATGATTTGTAGTGATAGTGTTTTTAGAAGTAAAAACCATAGTATTTCTCGATCTGCTTATTGTAAATACAAAATAGATATTAGAGATAAGAAATTTAATCAATTTTTATATAGGGGAAGATTATTTCAACAATGGGTTGTTGACAATTATGTAAAAATAAAGAAATATAGATTACGCTTTTATGCAAACAATCAAGCTTAATTGAGAAGTGAAACATATCAAGGGCTAATCGATTATTTATAAAATCATGAATTAGAAAATAATGTACATGTAGGAAAAAGCTTATATTGTCATAAACTTTTATAGGATCACCTGGTAATATGATGCAGCAATATCAGGATGCCATGGCTATTGTTTACAACAAGTTATTTGGAGAAGTGAAGTCTTATGTTTATGTTATTGAATTTCAAAAGCGAGGATTGCCACATATTTATATGTTAGTTATATTGAAAGAAAATTCAAAATTATTAACAGTTGACAGTGTTGATCGTTATATTTCAGCAGAAATTCCTGATGAAAATAGCAATCCTTCTTTGCATAAAATAATAATGCAAAATAACATTCATGGTCCTTGTGGAGATTCGTGTTTATTTGATGGTAAATGTTTAAAAAAATTTCCAAAAAGCTACCAAGAAGAAACTACAATTGAAAAAGATTGTCATGTTCGTTGTCGGCGAAAAAATAATAATAAAACGTATGAACGACCAAACGGATTTGTTGTTGACAATTCTAATGTAGTATAATTGGGATGAAGCACTAATAGCTGAAAAATTTGCCTTAAAAGTTATGAATAAGTTATTAAGAGACATAATGAAATCAAATGAAGTTTCTCGTGAAAAAATTGTTCTCCTGGAGGAAATTTTCGACCAATTTTACCGATAAAAGAACGAGCTACTAGATCAGAAATAATAAATTTATCAATAAAAAATAGTAAATTAAGGAAACATTTCCGAAAGTACGCATTAATAGAATATATGAGAACTTTACCAGAGGAAACAGAATTTGTAGATTTCCTACTTAAAGTTAGTAATGGTAAATTAAGTGATATAGATGATAACATCCAAGTACCAGAACATATTATTCAACAAGGCAATATAGATATAGGTGAAGAAATGTATGGTCATTTAATAACACAGAATAAATTTAAGGAGTTGTCGGGGTGTGCAATTTTATCACCTAGAAACGTTGATGTTGACGATATTAATAAGAGAGTGGTGCGTCTCTTAGCCAGTAAAGCTGAAAAAATATATCAAAGTATTGATTCTACTGAAAATTGGGATAATGGAATAATTTCTGAAGCTTTATTACCAGAATATTTATATACTCTCTCTCTCACTCCACCTTCGTTACTACCACATGAAATACATTTAAGAATTAATTCTGTTGTAATGCTTATTAGAAATCTTAGTATTAATAAAGGATTATGTAACGGAACGAGGTTAATCAATTTAGATTTGTCACATAATGTAATTAAATGTCAAATATTAACGGGTGATAAAAGTGAAAATATTGTTTTTCTACATCGAGTAACTTTATATTGTGAAAATTTATATCCGTTTACTTTTAAAAGAAGAAAATTTCCTATAAAACTGATTTTTGCAATGACCATTAACAAATCGCAAGGACAAACATTTAACAAAATATTTATTGATTTATGAAGAAATGAATTGATTAAGTAATCATGGTCAGATGCATGTTACATTATCAAGGGTGCGATCATTTGATTCCGTAAAAATATATTTAGATGATAATAGAAGAAATATGTATATAAAAATTATGTTTATAGTGAAATTTTGGACTCTACTTAATTCAGTTTGTTTTGTTAAAAAATTTAATATTTTAGTTAGTTGTGGGCAATTCCACGTGAGATTTATTTATGACCTTTAAAATTTGTTCCCCGACGAATTTCCTAATTCTAGATTCCTAAACGTATTTTTCTAACAACTTCTTTTCCTAATAGTTATTTTTTCCTAAAACTTTTTTCCTAAACCATTTTTCCGAACTCAATTTTCCTAAAGTCTTTTTTTACTAAAGTCTTTTTTTCCGAACAATATCATTTTTCTTAATATATATTTTTTATGACGATGCGAGATGCGATCTGCAATTGTTTTTTTATTGTTTTTTCAGTAGCAACCAATGCAAATGTCAAAAGTTCCAAAATTTTGATAGTTAATTATTAATTAAATTAATATTTTGAGTCTAAATTAAAAGTGTAATTTATAAAGAAAAAAAAATTATATTTTAAATAAAAACAATGGAGATTGGTCCTCGAATTGTTGGCAAACAATTGTTTTTAGATGGTTTTATTTATTACAAAACAAGGGTGTATAAAGATCGATATTACTGGGAGTGCAAGAAGCTGAAGGGAGGAGAGTGCTCTGCAAGAGCGATTACGCAATACGATGGAGATGAAATTATTGTGATTAAAGGTAATATCTTAAAAATTTTCAGAATGTTTTTATGTAACCTTAATTGACGTATTGTAGGTATTGACAAATCACCTCACACTGATGTTCCCAATCGTGAAGAATATGAGGCTGCAATAGTAAAACATAGAGTCAAAAGAATTGCAGAAGAACATCCCGAATTACCGCCGGCAGCGATTCTTTGCCGTGAACTTACTAACGTTCCAGATGGAGTCCTCAGTCAATTACAGGAACGCTAAAATCTAAAAAAATCTATAACGTTGCGACGTCGAAAGAATTTTCCTGCTAACCCGACATCCATAGAGGATTTAGCTGAAATTCCCCCTAAATTTTAAAACACCAGAGCAGGAGACAAATTTCTCCTATACAATTCTCGGGACGACGACGATATTCAGCACGGTCGTATTATCATGTTCTCGACGAGGAGAAATATGGAAATATTGTCAACCTGTGGAACTTGGTTTCTGGATGGTACGCACTATACTTTCCACTTCAAATTCTTATACTTTTTGCTCAACCTGTACTTACTACCACAAATACAGTAGTACATGTGCTAAATCACAGTGGTGGGGGTGCTACATAATACAAATTTCGTTATAAAATAGTAGCTTTAGTTTATAATTGTAAAAAAACGTGACGGTAAACTTTTAATTTTTTTGTACATTTTGGTTCGAAATATAATCGTTTTTTACATATTAGTTTTAAAAAAACTATAAATAATTTATGTTAATATTTATGAGTTATGAATTTTTGAAATTTTGGGTTTGTAAATGTAGTCCTATTTTCAGTAACCTATGAGTCTCAAAATATTAAGTATAAAAAAACATTTTTATAGAATAAAAGTTTTAGTTTTTTTTAACACTGGACACAATTTTTTGGATTTTTAAAAATTTATTTATACCTTACAAGATAGAGATTTTCCAAAAAGTCTTAGAGTTAACCGATGCATATAATGAGTTTTACAGAATTTTTAAAAATCACGTGCAAGCTGCTCGCTTTCTACGCTACGCCTTAAGGTGGAGTTTTTTCACAATTTATTATTTAAAACTATCTACAGCCTATAATTTTTAAATAATTTGAATATTTTTTGTTTTAAATTAAAGGGGAATAATTTCTTAAAATATCGCTACATGCAAACCTGAAAATGTTCAATTATTTATATTTTTCTTAAACTTAAAGTTAACAAATTAATTGTATAGTTTCCCTTGAAAATAAATAATTTAGCTAAATAATATTAGTTAAAATTAGTTAACTTTGGTTTCTCGTCATCAAAAAATTTTGTTCTTTCATATTGCAATATAATTGCAATTCAACAAAAATAGAAAACATTTATTTCATGAGTTTTTATAAATTATTAAGAAAAAATATGTTTATCCGAATTTTATAGATCATAGTTAAATCTCAAATGGAATTCCTCATATGTAATAATTGAAGTTAGTACATACTTTTTGAAATTGTCAGGTATTATATGTTATTAAATATTGAAATATAAAATAACAGACAGGTAAAGAAAATTCGATTATTTTAAAATATTTAATCATCACAATGGTGGTAATAGATGGTATAAACTATTTAATTCATATTAGTAGTTAAAGTTGAAAATTACAAAATAGACCCGCAAAAATTAGTTCTAGTAATATATAAATAAATAAAAATAAACAAATAAACTTGAACACTACTAATAAATTAGAAACTTAATGTAGTTTATGTGCCATGAGGCCCTATCGTGACGATCACAGGAACCGTTAAATTCTCACCCTTGTTAATACTTAATGGTCGTTTTCGGTATTATTCACATCAATTTTGATTGGTTTAAAGCAACGGAATAATCATATTCTGTTCTATCAACTAATCAAAATCCTGCGCAGGCTAGAGCAACATGCGCAACAGTTAAAGTATATTAAATTTGAATTCGTTGACTCTTGTATGTTGCTATGACAACCTGCAGAGGTGTAACGGCAGCTTCAAACAGTTATTTTTTGTAATACACTTCACATTTCCTCTTTATCATCGACGTGCACTGATTTATTTTTACGTGTTGATTTACAATTTTTATAAAAAAGTTATTTTTTTGTTTAGAAGTTCTTTGAAGTAAAATGAGCGATCCAGTTGACAAATTGGCGAGTGATCATTCAGTAAGTAAATTCTTTAAAAGTTTAATACCAATATAACAACCAAAATTAATTCCAAATGTTGTAAAAAAATATTAAAATTAATTTTGATTAAATTTTTATTTACATGATTTACATTAATACCATTTTTTAATTGTGAGAGGTTATACTATGGACATCATCCTTTTTTAGTTAAAATAGAATTAAATAAGGCCATCATAGCTTCCTTTAAGTTATAAAATATTAAGAAAACATTTATTTTGAGTTTAAATATTTTCCAAAATAATTTTTTAACATTTTTTTTCTCAGCTTCAGAGAAAAATTACAATTTTTAATCAAGTTTAACTAACAATAGCTCATTTTAACTGTTGAAATATTATCTGTAAACGTAATCTTTTTAATGTTGTTGACAATACGTTGTTTAAAAAATTTAAACAATTTAAAATTTAATTTTTTTATTTTTGAGGTTATGTATGGTATCACCATCCTCCTATCAATTCAAAAACTTTCTGTGCATTTTTTTCCCTAATATTCTACTTTTTTGTACTGTAGAGTGATTCATTGGCATCAACATTGCCTGACGATGTAGGTGCGCCGTCGTCGATACGCATGCGATTAGATTCGAATTCAATTGCATCAGGTATTACTAAATACTAATATTGTTTAAATCAATAATTTACTTCAAATAATTTGTTGCTAATGCTATATACAAAAAATTAATTCATCACTTAAATTTTCTGAAGTGTCAGAAGACACTCTTTCCACTGCGGATCGTTCGCATCAAGACATTGGATTGGAACAAAATTCAAATGAAAATGGCGATTATATGTCACACGAAAATCACGATGATGATGAAATTCATAACGAAGAAGAGTCCAATGTGATAGAAACCGAAAATATTCAAACAGTGAAACTTGACTCGAACATGGATTATTCGATTTTAATTGAAAATATTAAAACTGGCTTCATCAATTCCGCAAAATCATTCAAAAAAAATAATAATAACGCACAAAATTAAAAATCGAATTACTTTTTTGGAATCTACTATTGCGAAGTGTGTAAATATAACTACAGTAACAGATTTAAAAGCACATTTGAAATGTTTGCAAATCACTCCACCAATTTCTGATTTCAACGAATTTGAATTATATAATGTATAAGTCGCCGGAGATGAGAAGAAAATAAAGTCACTAGTGAGTATTTTACTTTATATACCATGCAAAAAAGTGTCTCTTTTAACAATTAAAAAATGTATAAAAATAATTTGAATAATTCTTGAAAGGTTAGAAATAATTATTGATTCTTTTTTAAAATTAAATAATCATTAAAAAATAATAAATTATTCATTCTGCAAAAGAATCAGTAATTTGTTTACACTTTTGAAAATAATGTTTTTTAAACATTATCAAAATATAAAATATCATCGATTCTATAATTTTTAGAATAAAATAATGACGGTTCATTTATGGACACATTTATTTATGCTACTATGCGTGGTAGGTTCCTTTATTTAACATTCCTTGTCACATATATTTTCATAAATTTATTTTTCCCCTAACATAAAATTAAAACTGATATTGATTTAGTTTTAATAAATATTATTTCGAGGTATTCCCAAATTTGTTTTTTCAACCTTTTTCATTCCAAATCAATTCGTTTCTATTCTAGAAGGATTGATTCCGATTAAAAAAGAATGAAATAACTGGGATCAAAAAAATTAAATATTATTATTGTAATGAAACGTTTTTATTTAAAATAATTAGGAAAAAATGTTTCTAATTTTTTGTTGAGTTACATAAAAACTTAATTTGAAATAAAAACAGATTGCCTTGAAATAAAATTTTGAAATGCCTCGGGATAATACTTATTTAAAAATGATTCAAATCAACTTATTTATAAAAATTTGTAATTACCAAAAATATACTCTAAATTTATTATAATTTTATAATTCTAATTAAAATGAATGTATTAATTTCAGATGTTATATTGGATGTATTCACAGATACACATGAATCCCAAATTCTAACTGATCTTAGCACTTGGTTGTCTGGCGCCAGAGACCGTGAAGGAGGAAGAAAAAACAGAAAACCAATTGCTGAGCTGCCAACGGAATAAAAAAGTTTGAAAAATAGGCGTCATCGGAAGTTTTTTTAATGTAGCAACAGTTGACAGTATAGTACAATATACAAATTTAACCCTTTCGTGCTTCCGGGACATATATGTCCCACTAAAAAAATTGTATGTAATTGTTATAAAAATTAACCAATTTATTTGCGCTAAATTGCTTTCTATTCTGAATGAATGTGGCTACAATTAAAAAAATAGTAAATTACGAAAATTTGTAATATTTATTTTAAACAATGGACTAAACATTGACTGTTCTTAAAAAAAAAATTATGTAACAAACTATACATTTCGTTAACATTTTGTGAATAATTTTTAACAACACTTTGTTTTTTTTTTGTTTTTGATTAGGAATATTAAGTCAAATTTAAAGAATTCAAAATGGCGGATCTAATATGACCAACAAATTTTTAATCAAATTAAATTTTTTTTAATTTCATCAAAATTGCTTCTAAATTGTTACTCGGGGTTTTGCGGGGTCACTGATTACGAATCCAATATCAGTTTTAAAAAATTCAAAATAGCAGATCCAACATGGCGGGCAAGATTTTTAAAAAATGCTTGAATTTAGTTCAATATTTCTACACGGGGGTCTACCAATACTGTATTCGCCATATTGGATACGCCATTTCGAATTTTTTCAAAGTGATATTGGATTCGTAATCAGCGACCCCGAAAATCCCCGAGTTAATACTCGGTGAAAATATGTAAGCAATATGTAAGCAAATTTAATCAATTTTTTGAAATATTGTCCGCCATATTGTATCCGCTATTTTGAATTTAAAAAAATTTATCAAATCTGACTTGATTCGCAATCAGCGACTTTGAAAACCCCCAAGTAACGATTTTGACGCAAATTCAAGCAATTTTTAAATATATTGTCCGCCATATTGGATTCGCCATTTTGAATTTTGAAAAACTGATATTGAATTCGTAATCAGTGACTCCGAAAATCCCCGAGTAACTATATTAAAGCAAATTCAAGCATTTTTTAAAAAAACTTGTCCGCCATATTGGATCTGCCATTTTGAATTTTATAAAACTGACATCAGATTCGTAATCAACGACCTCGAAAACCCCCCAGTACCAATTTGGAAACAAATCCAACAGCTGGATTTCCCGGGGGCACGAAAGGGTTAATAACATTTAATAAAATTTTTTAACTAATTTATAATTTTCTATTTTTCAAAAAATTTTATTTTGATTAGATTCAATTTTTTGACAACCCATACTATTATTTATAATGATCCCTCACTTTAAAATAAAAATAAATGCCAACTTAAAATTAGTAAACATTCTGAGTTCACAATTTCATTTTTTTAACAATAATATTTAATTTTGTGAAGAGAAAGTCGGCCCGACTCTGGCCAGAGTCGGCCCGACCGTCTTAAAAACATTTTTATACTGCCATGGTAAAAATTAAATTTTCGTGTTAATTATTTTATATATAATGAAATAACCAAAAGTTAATAAACATTATCTTATTTATTGATCGTTATGAATTACAAAATTCTTTTTGTTTCAGTTGCAGCTTATAAAATCATTTTTGTTCTTAGGCTTTCATGTAAGCGTAGCGTAATGGTTAGCGTGTTAGACTTCGGTGCGTTAGGTTGCGAGTTCGATCCCTGCGAGCGTTAGAAATTTTAATTATGTATTTATCTGTAAGATTACGTTTAGTGTTAAGATGTATGCATTAAATAAATAATTAATTTACGATATCACCTAATATTTGTTAATTGTAAAGTTAATAATTTTTTGCAAACGGTCGGCCGACCTTTGGCTGCCAAGGTCGGTACGACCATGGTTGCCAAAGTGAAGCCGACCTTCTTTATCATGGTCGGTAAAACTTTGGCATCTCTGGTCGGCCCGACTTTGGCACCCATAGTCGGCCCGACCATGTTAGCCACTGGACGGGCGATGTTACAATTAAATAGTTCGGCCGACCTTAGGCTGCCAAAGTCGGCACGACCATGGTTTTGGCAACCATGGTCGTGCCGACTTTGGCACCCATGGTCGGACCGACCATGTTAGCCACTGGACGGCCGATGTTACAATTCGGTAGTTCGACCGACCTCTGGCTGCCAAGGTCGGCACGACTATCCACTAGGTCGGCGCGACCATGGCCCGACCAACTTTTCGCACCTGGGTAGGTGTAATTTTCATTGTCCAAGTTTGATAGGCTGCGACTTTTTGAAAAGTATTAAGAAAAAATTGACATTTGTACTGAATGAAAGCTAGTATTTTCAGCTTTAAAATAAGTGTGATATAACCTTATTCTATGCATTGGTGTTTAAGTTATGAGTCCCTATTCGACTAAAGTTTAAAATGGTAAATACATGTAATTTTTCCAAAAAATCATTACCATTTTGTATGTTCATATAAATTTAATGAAATTTCTCAATGTTTGTATGAGAATATTTATTAAACTATGTCGAATTTTACGAGAGGACATAAAAGATTTGGTGGAACTGAAATCACTAACGTTGTGTCAACAAAATTTTTTACTGTCACTACATAATTACATGTTTTAATGTCAAAAGCCTTTTAAAAAGAATTTTGATAGAATCCAAGTCGGGAAAAGAAGTGATATAGATTCTTTTGTCACAGACTTTCCAGAATTCCCTGAAATTGAACTAAATTCGTCTCGGAATCTGTTTTTATTCAATTGGCAATTATTTATTTTAATATCAGAACCCATTGAAAAACGATTTCAGGTAGAGAAAGCAGTAATTTTTATATTTTCCCAGATTTTACGCCTTGGAAACAAATTTTATTTCATCTGATAATTATTTATTTTAATGTTCCAAGTCACACAAAAAATTTGTAAAAGGATCCAATGCAGGAGAAGCAGTAACTTTTATTTTTTTCAAATATTTATTTAGAACACTGTACGGGCTTACAAAAAAATGCCCTTTCGTGCAAAAGCACTAAGAAATAATACATAATAAGTAGAAAAAAATTAAAATAATAATAATAGTAATAAAAAATAAAATAAATAGTAATGTTAACGATAGCATACAGCTCTAATATTTCAGGATTACTTCGCGCAATTCAAGAATAAATTTTTCCAATGTTATTCCAAAAAAATTAAGTTCTTTACACCACTCATTTCCTCTCCTAAATATTCTGTTTAAAGTATAATTTTCTTCGTAATAAGATGCCTCCAATGTTATAATCATATATTATGTGATTACTGTGTCTACAGAATGACATTACACTACATTTTTTAACATTTAAGTCTAACCTATTTTCCACCATCCACTTCAATAATTTATTTAGATCGTCTTGAATCGTCTTGCGTCGCAGTTTTCCTTGCATGTGATTATCTTAAAAAGTTTAAAATCATCTGCGAACAAGATGATAGTGCCCTGCGATACCGATTCAATAGTGTCATTAAGAAAAATAAAAAAAAGGAGGGGTCCCAAGTTCGAACCTTGGGGAGCACCTGAGGTTACCATAAAAGAGTCAGAATAATCATTATTGACGCGAACCGATAAGTAACGATCTGTAAGGTAACTCTTGAACCATCTAATATAAATGTTTGTTAAACCGAACATATTTAACTTAGATAAAAGTATGCCATGATCTACTTTACCGAAAGCTTTTGAAAAGTCGGTGTATATCACGTCAATCTGTTTACCTTTGCTTACATTGTTAAACAAATATTCAGAGAAACATGACAAATTTGTAATTATTGATTTTTTCCTCATAAATCCATGTTGTTGTGGACTAATTGAGTTAAATACATGATTGTAAACTATATCAGAAATAATGCTCTCAAATATCTTAGAGATCGAATCGAGAATCGTTATTGGCCGGTAGTTAGAAGCATCATTTTTGTGACCGGATTTAAAAAAAAGGAACGATAACACCCTTCTTCCATTCGTAAAGGTAAATTCCTGACGATAGAGATAAATTAAAGATTATGTAGAGTGGTTCGATAAAACAATAGTAACATGATTTTAAAATGGACGGGGGTATGTCATCAGGACCCGCTCCTTTATTGACGTCAAGACTCATTAGTTTATCACGAATTGTTGACCTATCGATTATTACAGATTGAAGATTACTGAAGTTAGAAAAGTCAGAAGGATTATTAGCGTCATAGTTTGTACTAACAAGATATACATTCTTAAAGTAATGAGAAAACAGATTAGCAATGTCGCGGTCGGTGCCTGCTTCATTTTCAGCCAGTCGCATTGTTTTAGGCAACCTTCTATCATTACGTAAATTATTTACAAAATTCAAAAACATTTTAGGACAAGTAGCAACTGATTGTTCAACGTTCGAGATATATTTATGGTAACATAATTTAGATAATTTTTTACATTCTGATCTTAAAAAAGAAAAATTGTCGTAGTCAAACTTAGTACCAGAGTGTTTATATTTTCGGTGTGTGATCTTCTTTAAACAAGTGAGTCGTTTCAAATCTTGATTAAACCAAATGGGGTACGTAGAATGTATAAATGTCTTGACAGGGACAAAAAATTCAAAAGCAGTATATACATACTCATAAAAAGTACTTAAGGCTGCATCAACATTGATCTTATCTAAACATGTATTCTACTTGACGTTATTAAAAAATGTAACAAAACCCGCCAAATTAGCATTTCGAAAATCCTATAAAAAAGATCTTGCATTTACTGTGTTTGATGAATGAGCAGAATCTAAGTATAACGTGAGCTCAAAAGGTGGATGTAAACAATCAATAGGTACGACTGATTCTTCCGCTAACGTAAGAGTGTAATTGTGTGAGTTGTAAAATAGTAGATCCAAGATTGAACCTTTATTATTAATAAATGTATTCAATTGAATCAAATTAAAATAATTTATAGATTCGAAAATAACGTTACCAATTTTCCTATTGGCTAGCGAAGTTAGCTAGTATTATATATATATAATATATTCGAGTTCAAATTCTCCGTCCATCGTATGAAAGTAACGTTCAAGTCACCTATTATGTATAAAAATGCCTGCGAGAATAGTAACACAATGCTTTCTAACACTTCGTTCACTTTTATATACAAATCGATCCCTAAATTCGGAGGTAAATAAAATGCACAAAATATATAAATAGTCGAATGTAATAAGCACTTCACGACTAAATGTTCAATAGAAGTAACTTTAGTTTCAACTCTCGAAGCACGTATCGAGGACAAAATAGCAATAAGTACTCCTCCTCCGCGAGAAAATACACTTGAATGAGAGCATCTATAAAACCTAAAAACATTATAATCATGAAAACCCAATTCATTAGAATGAAAGTCATCGTTAAGCCAAGTCTCGGTGAAAATAAAAATATCATTTTTAAACAGAGGAATACTCAAGCGCAATATGTCAAGCTTCGTCCGAAGGCCTCTCACGTTTTGATAGTATAAATTTATTTCAGATTTCGAAGCAGTGTTGTGCGCAGAGGCTCTCGGCATATTAACACGAAAACTTTTGTTTTCATGATACGAAAAATAGGGGGGGACAGGCTGATTATAGGCACTGGCAAAGCAACTTGTATGAGTTAGAAACGTAGCGTGAACATCGTCTGCTATTTTGCAGTCTGTGAAATTGCTGTGGTCAATTGACGTGAGTCCACAGGTAGTGTTCGTTCGGCTATCATAGGAGCACCGCGACGATATACTATGCGCAAATCCTTCTCTCCGTGTGAAATTTGATGCTCAAATTTCTGTTTCAGCAAATTCAACTCCTCCAATTGCAACCTCGTTCTGTCCGGGTATAAGAAAATTTCTCTCAAGTTGTTGCCGTTGTCAGTTCTTTTCGAAGTTATAAACTTGTGGTGCAGTGATTTCGCCTGGGAAACGTTTCGAAGTGACATCCTTAGTGGTCTCGGTTTCTAATGCTCCTGTGAGAAAGCACCCAGTCTTAGTAAATTAACAATTTCAAAGTCAACAGTATCGGAAAATCTGGACAATAATTTCAATAAATTCTGTTTATCATTTAAATTATCATTATTTTCAGGAGTCGTGTTAGAAGATTCAGGTAGGCCAAAAAGAATTAAATTGCATTGACGCTTAAGTCTCTCCTCAAGCTCACCAACACAAGTACTTATTTGAGTATGTCTATCAAGAATAGTGTCAGAATTGACAGATAAATTTTTCAATGTACCTTCTACATCCGTGACTCTATCTGCCAGTTCGTCGACTCTTGCTTCGGTGTTTCCAACTGTCAATTGCACTGCACTCAAATCACGTGATATCTCATTTATATTTGAGGTTATGTTCCCAACATCATTTTTTAAGTCCGAAATCGAGTCAGTAACTGCTTCAAGTCTTTGATTAAGATTGTACATAGCGCTGTTAATAATTCGTTCGACGTCGGAAACTGTAGCAGCCTGGCCTTGAGTGTTCAAAGCAGGGAAATCCACCGTGGTAGGAGTGCGAACACGTGGGGGTCCACAACACTTAACAAAAGCACCACTTTCCAAAACTCCAACTCTAGATGCACACGAAGAATGATAAGGAGCATTGCATACTTTGCAATACTCAACAGCACCAACAACTTTTTTTAAACAACGAACACAACACTTATCTGTGGTTGACGCCTTCGGGTCGGCCATGACACTCAGTTAAAGTAAGCAAGTACAAATTGAGGAAAAAGAGAGCAATCAATGTGCAATAAAGTCACAACAAATATCCAAAAAGTGCACCTCAATAAACAGAACAAGTCGAAATAAATTTTACGAAATAAAACAAAATAAAATCAGTTAAAAACAAAAAAAATCCGGGAGCCGTAGTGTCGGATGTAGCCGTGTTACTAGCCTATATGGGACATTCCATTTCAAAACGAACCATCTTATAAACAATTGCCATTGTAAGGCAATTTTCAAAAAATTATTTCTCCCATTTATTAAAGCCAAACTTTATTTACTGTTAGTGATTTTAAAATAAAAATTTCTTAATTTCATGATGGTAAAAAATTTTTTTAAATAAATAATAAAATTTATAGAAAAAATTAAGTTTGAAAGATAACCTTTTGAATATCTCAAAACATGTCGTGTCCGATTTTCTTAAAATTTATGTCAAAATATAGCTTAAAAATTCTAGTTTTATTCTATGTAAACATTATAATGGGCAATTCGCGGAAATTTTAGAAATTAATTAAATTTTACAAGAATTTCTAAGGTTATAATGTATGTACCGAGAGGAATTTGTTTTTTTTCAAATTTTTACACTGTTTAACCTTTGACTGCTTCATAAAATTTAATTGGTTCTTAATTTCAACCGAATTGCCCATTGTAATGTTTACATAAAATGAAACTAGAATTTTTAAGCTTCATTTTGACATAAATTTTAAGAAAATCGGACACGACATGTTTTGAGATATTCAAAAGGTTATCTTTCAAACTTATTTTTTTCTATAAATTCTATTATTTAAAAAAAAAATTTTTACCATCATAAAATTGAGAAATTTTTATTTTAAAATCACTAATAGTAAATAAAGTTTGGCTTTAATAAATGGGAGAAATAATTTTTTGAAAATTGCCTTACAATGGCAATTGTTTATAAGGTGGTTCGTTTTGAAATGGAATGTCCCATATATAGACTAAATATAAGAAAAAAACTGTTGATATTTTTTCACATTGACTCTATACGTTGTAGAAATATTCTTAGGGCATTCTAGAGATATATTTATTATATCCTTAGAATATCCTATGACATCTTGGGGAATTTTTTGGGATATCTTACGTTTATTTAAGACATTCTGAGGATACCCTATCGTTGTGAGCTGGAATTTTTTTTTTATTTTTATTTTATTTATTATTTATTGGTTTATACACCTGTCTTCAGCCTTACATACTTGGCTATACAAGTGTTTCTTACAATTTCATGCTTCACAAATGTTTCTTATATACAATTCTTAATACTAAGTTTGCACCTACAGAACGTCTTTTTGAAAATTAGGAGTACTCGCATTAGCCTGGACTACCCGTCTAATGGGTTTTTTTGCCAGAGGAGAGGGAAGCAGTAGAAAACCTTCTCCTGAGTACAACCGGTTTATCGACAGTCGAGTTCTAATGGTGTGTACGGGACAATAATCGACAGTGCACATCATTATACCTCGACGTCAAACCTCCCGCTCAGATTATCTCACATGCCGGAAAAATCCGAGCCAAATGGGCGCGAACCAAGTACCCTTGGTACGATAAATTAAAATTCGACGTATTAGAAATTCTCGGAATTAAAATTTTTACTATAAAAAATGTTGTTTTATAGAAATTCGTTAAAGGTTATGTTATTCAGTGGTCACGTGCTTCATATACTTTACTATGGAAAAAAATATCACTGAGTAACATGACCTTAAGAGTGATTCTCCACGTAGCGCACGATTTAGTTATTACTATTACTAATTATTTTTCAAATTGAGTAAAAGTCGATATAGAATCTTCAAATATAGTGTTTATCAATGAAATATTAGTGGTGGGCCGGGCATAATATTTATAATTTTTCTATTTTTTAAACAAATAATTTTTATACAGAACTGTATATATACTTGCGGCTATACTATCCAGCCATGGTAAAATGAAAGCACCTGTTATATTTACAGGCAAATGGAATAATAATAATTATCTGTATACGTTATTTTGCAAATTACAATTGTTTAAAAATTATTGTTTAACCCCTTCGTGCCTCCGGTACATATATGTACCACCTACAAAATATGTTATAACTCTTATGCATTTCAACGAAACAACAAATAGTTTGGCTTGATTTATTCACTAGGGTTACTATTACATGTAAAAAAATAATAAATGACATATAACAATAATAATTATTATAAACAATAGGTATAATGTTAAGAAAAATACTTTTTTTCAAAGTTGCTTATATTTGCTCGAAACTCATCACTTGGGGGTTTTTGGGGTCGCTGATTCCGAATCTGAAGTCAGATTTCCAAAATTCAAAATGGCGGATCCAATATGGCGGACTTTTTTTTTAATTGCTTATATTTGTTTGAAACTCACCACTTGGGGGTTTTCGAGGTCGCTGATTACGAATCTGAAGTCAGATTTCCAAAATTCAAAATGGCAATATTCAAAAATTAATTACTCGAAAATAAGAAAAAACGATTTTCTGGAAATTAAGTATTTCGTCAGAAAAAATCTCAGCTTTCTTTTAAAAATAAAATATAAAAGAAAAAAATGATCCAAAGATGAGAAAAGTGAAAATATATTTTTATTTTTTCAAAATTTGTGACAAAATAACAATTTTTTTGAAAATATTTTATGCCATTCGAAAGCTAATGAAAAACGCTAAAAAAACAATATAGCAACTTTTTTAAAAATTGCTTCTTTTCAGAATAATAAATATTCAAAGTAGAGTGGGTCACGCAAAAGTTCATAATTTTTACCCCCCTCCCCCTCGGATAATTTTTTATAAAATTCAAAAATATTTGGTGAACAAATTACTAACCTATAGGACATATCATAAAGAAAATTGAAAAAAATGACATATCAACATTTATAAAATTTTCTTTATTCTAAATATACTACCTCAAAAACCCCAAAGTTATCAGTTTCGAACTAATCCAATTAAGTTTTCAAAACAGCATCCGCCATATTGGATCCGCCATTTTGAATTTTGGAAATCTGACCTCAGATTCGGAATCAGCGACCCCAACAACCCCCAAGGGGTAAGTTTCATCAAAATCCATCCACTGGTTTCTTGGGGGGCACGAAAGGGTTAAACAAATTATGAAAACAGTAACAAATTATGAAAACAGTAACATTTTTTGAAAAACTGTGTATGCTAATTAATTCTACATGAAGAATTAGGAAGGTTGTACAAGATTCTTTTTTTTGGTAAAGTTTAACTTTGTTTGTAAACCTTAATGGAAATTTTTTCTTTAATTAACAGTAAATTGTAAAATATAATTTTAAATTTAAAAAAACTTTTTAGGGAATTTATGGTAATTTATGCAGTAATTTATGTTTTAATAAACAGTAAATTATAAAATATAGATATTATTGTTAAATAAATGATCGTGGGAAGGTGGAATATTGAATGAAAAATCCAATGTGTATCGTCAATATAGCGACGTTTCGTTGGCTAAGGTTTGCCAACCTCATCAGGATGAATTTATTAAACAAAAAACACTTCAATTTTAAAAAGATCTAAAGCACTATTTTCACAAAAGTAGTAACAACTTTACACAGTCTCAGTGTCAACTGAAATAAAATTAGAATTTCAACGATATACGAAAGTCAAATTGATAGAAACGAAAAGAGTCAACGAACTGATATATAAACACTAGATGTGTTATTGTATTGTAATTATAGGCAAGAGTCTATACGTCTGAGAAGAGGAAATAAAGTTTTGTTTGGAGTGAAAATATCTTCCTTTCTGTTAATAGTGGAACGATTAGTTTTAATATGGATCATTTCAAATATTCGTCGTTTTGCAAACTTCTTTTCATTGTCCAATATTTTTGTATTTTCCCAGTCAAAGACATGATTAAAATTAGTGCGGTGTCTATAAACTACAGAGTTATCATTTACTTTCTTGTCTTCATTTATGCGAGCTGATAAAGATCGTTTCGTCTCGCCAATATATGTTGCAGGACAGTTTTTACGATCAAATTTGTATACAACATTGGTTCTATCCCATTTTTTCGTCGAATCTTTTCCTAGTCTAATGATGGAATTAGAGTTTTTATTTATAAGAGGGATAGAAGTGCAATTAAATTCTTTGAGAATATTTGACAACTTGAAAAAACATTTCTCATTAAAAGGTAAAGAAACTTTGGGAATTTGACTATAAAAAATTTTTTTTATTATTAGTAATATTTGTATCAGAAAATTTTATTTTGTTCATACGAATTTTAATTTGTTTTTGAATAAAATCGATAGGATAGTTATTATTTTTTAAAATAGTTTTTTATTTTTTTCAAGTTATCAAAATGGAATTTTTTATTGGACAATGAAATCGCTCTGTCAACAAGATTGTATACAATACTCTTTTTTTGTTGAATAGGATGATCTGAAAAATTGTTAATAAGTCTGTCTGATGAAGTCGGTTTTTGATACCAATTTGTAAAAATTTTGTTGTTATCTCTAACAAGATTTAAGTCAAGAAATTTAATAGAATTTTCTTTTTCTACGGTGAATTGTAGTTTATGATTATAAAAGTTAAAGGTATCAACAACTAAATCGACATGTTCTTTTTTGACTGCTAAGATTGTATCATCCACGTATCTAAAATAGAAGAGGGGAACATAATCATGTTTTTCTTTTAATTCTTTTAAACATTCAGTTTCCAGATCATCCATAACAATGTCTGAGACAAAAGCTGAAATTGGAGAACTCATTGGTGTACTATAAACTTGTCTATAGAATTTTCCATCAAACGAGAAATACGTGTTGTTAAATACGAATTTAGTAAAATCAACAATGTCAGAAAAAGAGATCTTACATTTCTGACTTATAAAGTTAATTCGTCGATCTAAGTTCCGAGTGACAAGTTCACAAGACACATTAGTAAACATAGAACTTACGTCAAGTGAGATGAACGTATAACTATCGTTCATAGTAACATTATTTAATTTATTTTTAAGTTCTAAACTATTGTTAATATGTGACTGGGGTAAGGGGATGCAGTTTTTTAAAGAATTAAAAAAAATCAATTAAAAATTAATTAATTAAATTAATTAATTTTTTTTTTAATTTTAACAAGAAAATGAGTAGGACTATTTATTAAGAAAATAATATGGCGGAGAGGGACATTTTCTTTATGTATTTTTGGCAGTCCATAAGCCTTAGCCAAAACAGTGTCAGTCAAGGTTAATTGATTTGGGTGATAGTTTTTGTCTAAGAAATCGTTTTCATTTAAATATTTAAGAATTGCTGATGTTTCTTTGGTCAGTTTTTTGATTGGATTCTTCTTTATGAGTTCATAAGTACAGGGGTCAGATAACATATTTGTCATTGTTTGAGTATAGTCCGATTTTTTTAGAAGGACTGTCACATTACCTTTGTCAGCAGGAGTATTGTGAAATATAGTTTAGAAAAAAAAAATTTCGGGAATTTATGGAAATTTATCGGGTAATTTATGGAACTTTATATAGTGATTTATGGAAATTTATGCTGTAATTAACTGTAAATTATAAAATGGAATTAAAATTTGAAAAAAAATGTTTGAGAAATTTATGGTAATTTATGAAAAATTATGCGGTAATTTATGGAAATTTATATAATTATTTATTACTTTCCTAAACTTCAACGATCATAACAATTTGCTTTACTTCACTCTGTTTGTGTTATTCACTTAATTCTGTTGTTACACGCCGTTCAATACAGAAAAGCCGTACCATGACAAGAAGGCCAGACCATGACGCTCAAGAAAACTTATTTTTTAAACAATTTATTAGCGATGAATCATATTTACGCCATTTATATTCACTGATCTAATACTATGACACTTTAATTGACGTAAAATTTAAATAATTATTAATTTTATTGAGAATTATGTGAAGGCCAGACCATGACGATTCTGTCATTTCTTATGCAACTTTGGTTCTTTAAATGTGTAAAAAACTAAACAATTAATCCTCAAATTAGTTTCATTCTTAGTAATTTACTTAGGAGAGTTTGTTGTAGCATTTTTCTAATATTGAGTAAAGTTTCGATTTGATTTTTATGTAAATAATACAATTTTATAAAAAGGCCAGACCATGACCCAAAAACGAGGAACAAGAATTACCATCAAAAAATTTTTTAATATAAATTGGTTTCGCATGTTCTTTGTTTTTCACATATCTATTAATAATAAACAAAGAAAAAATACAGAAAATTTAAATTAAATTTAAATAAGTATAAAAAAAATGTTTTTTCAAATATTTAAACAATTTCATAAAGAAAAATTTAAGTAATTTAATTTTTGAAAAGAAAAATACTTTGTTGTGATATTGTAAATCTCTTTACTGAATGAGAAAATAGTAGTTAATTTCCGACTCATTTTTGCGGCTTCTGTCACTTGCACGCTGACGCCAATTCTGACGCCCTGCCGTTCAAGTGGTTAATTAAAATAATTTAATTATTTCGTTATATTTGTGATTTAAAATTATAAATTATGCAAAATTTTTTTTAAAAAAACTAAAATTTTGTAAAAAAATATAGGAATGACAAATTTAATTTTTTTTATTTATTTAATAAAACATTTAAAGAATTTCATTTATTTATACTTTTAAATTTTAAGAAATAATGTTTTTATCATTTTAGTTAATATGATAAAAAAAATTTAATTTATTTAATTATAAAAACTGTTATTTAAAATGTAATAAATTCAGTTAAATATTATATTAACAGTAATCTAAAAAACAAATTTATATTTACTTAGACAATAATAATAATAAGAGAAATTTTTAAAAAGCGTTAAAGTAGAACACAATAAATTAACCCTTTATAAGTAGCACCTAATGATTTTCTATCCCAGTAAAAAAACAGCCCAACAGTTAGGGTATATCAACCATATCAATAAAATTTCTAAAGCGTACAAACTTCTGGGGTCGATTTGCGGGAGGAG
Organism: Leptopilina drosophilae; assembly: GCA_032873175.1. Taxonomy (NCBI): domain Eukaryota; kingdom Metazoa; phylum Arthropoda; class Insecta; order Hymenoptera; family Figitidae; genus Leptopilina; species Leptopilina drosophilae. The sequence goes on along the minus strand of CM065479.1, from coordinate 27,963,504 downwards.
GAAGTAGTTTTAGTTTCTCATCTTACTCCCGCGATTCTCCCCTGGTGGTTAATGAAAATAATTGTTTAACACGACAGACAGGGAGGACTAAGAGAGAGGACTTCCATTTGCAAAGTAAAACCAATAAGTAGTTCCGTAAGTGTAATAGATGTCCCAGAATAAGATGCCCTGTAAAAAAAAGTATTGGGAGGTACGGGATTCCGCATTGCAAGTGCCTACCTGCCAATGCGGTTTCAATCCTGAAACCGCGTTTCTGCATGGATTAACAAAATCTTTTCAATTCAGATAATTAAAAACATTTCTGACAAATGTACGTTGTCAGATTTTGTAAAAAGTGCTTGTGTGCAGAGAAACACTAGTTCGAAAACGGTTGTTTACTAATTTCACGTAATTTCAAACAGGCAGTGTCATCGTTTTTCTTTGGCGATAACTGTAAGTCGCACATAACCTACAAATTTTAGAGACCGTAGAACGCTCTTAACATGTTTTTATTGATTGAAATACATTATTAACTTTTAGATAATATTATTTTTCATTATTTTCAAAATTACCATTTGAATAGAAAGAATCCGCTATTGGTAAAGAAGAGAGCGCCGCTGCACTGCGCGAACTATATACCGATTATTCGCCGCATTGAAAAAAGCCTATGCCGCATTGGACTTACATTTAACAGTTAATCTTACCTTATTTTCTTTAAACTTCATTTTCACACTCACTATTAGTATTTTTTCATTCCTTTAACTCGTATTTTGATCCACTGACACTAATGCGGAATCCCGTACCTCTCAATACTTTTTTTTACAGGGTGGGATTGGTTTTTAGTGGGTCGATCAGAACAAAAGCGGTCATCTCCACATAACCTGGAATTCATAACTCAGGGATCTGAATTCGCAAATTTTTCACTTCCAACTGCAAAAAAAGCGTATTAACCTTTTAACTCGATTTCACATTAGTTTCGTTCGCACACAAAAAAGTGAGTGTGATTCTAACATAAAGATATTTGAATTACGGAAAACTATTGCAAATTATAGGTTAAGTGTTTCTAACTTTTATATTTCTCATTTAACCTAACTATTCAGATAAAATCAACATTTGGTATCTCAAAACTTGACAGAAATTCTTAAACATAACCAAATTCCTAACATGCCGAAATCATTTCTTTCAGTGTATTCTATAGCGAATTTTAAAGAATATTCTGTTGAATATTTTTTAGAATTTATCTAAAAATATATATTTTTTATTTCTACATGAATTGTACACAATATTTCTAGTCAAATTCTAGGGGAGACCGGGGCTTAACCGGACAGATTTGGTCTTCGACCAGAAAACTCATACAAAAGCATACTTTTTGCTGAAGTGTAATATACCGTTTTGAAGCTTGTACTACAAATCGCACTTGTTCGAATTAAAAAAAGTACAATAGCTTTAGAGATATATTGCTTCGAAGGTGACTACCTCAAAAACGACAATCCGAAAATTGGTGGGGCTAAACCGGACACCCCATGCGGCTAAATCGGACACGGACAATTAATTAAAGAATGAGATACAAATTTTCTTTTTTTTGGTAAAAAAGTCAAATCAATTCTTCTTTTGAAATTTGAAGATTTCGACTATATCAGCAGATAGTGACATCTATTAGATGTCATTTGAACTCTTTGGTTTAGAGTTAGGTGTTACAAATGATAATTACTTTCGATATGGTTGTCGATAAGTAATTAATTTTTAAATTAATTTTTGATCTGAAAAAATAAGCTGCGTGAACGAATGCACTGTGCATCTGTGAGGACTCGAACCCCAGTTCATAGCTGCCTGTCGCGGGACCTACGCCTATCAATGCACCTTGCCAACACAGCCTGGACGTACACGCTTCTTATATTCTCAGATCAAGCCCATCACTAGTCAAGAGCTATATAGTTAGCAACCATATCGACAACCATATCGAAAGTAATTATCATTTGTAACACCTAACTCTAAACCAAAGAGTTCAAATGACATCTAATAGATGTCACTATCTGCTGATATAGTCGAAATCTTCATATTTCAAATTTTCAATCAGCGAATAAATTCTAACATTAATCAATTCTTCTTTTATTTATTTGTAGATAGTTCTATACAAAGAATATAATATAATATGTAAAATCGATAGTTAATATAATATAAAATGAATTACAGTTTTCAGGATTGTCTGTTTGTAGCAACTCGCTTGGGAATTCAAGTTTTAAAATAAATTCTTTATTTATTTATAAAGTGGTTCTAAGCAAAGAATATAATATAAAATAGTTGATTAATATAAAATAAATTAATGAATTTAAAGATTTGGTTGTTTTTAATCACGATGTCCGATTCAGCCCCACACCGTCATCTAATAATTAACCTGCAATATATTTTTTCTTCTTAATGTTTTCCATTAAACTTTTTTCTACTAAACTCAGTACACCTTGATTTAAAAGAAAAATGGCCGTATGATATTTGCACTTTAATTTTAACGATAAAAACCCAAAAAAATGAAGAACATTTTTTTTTACTTTTACCTCAAAAAATGACATTTTCACATATTAACTGCAACTATTATTACAAGAAAAATAACACGTCCCTAAAACCTCATGCAGCATATGCATCACGAAATTGCGCGTTCATAGGTTATTTACACGATTTGAAATTCTTCACGGTTTCGGAAATATTTGACTTGTCCGGTTTAGCCCCGGTCTCCCCTATAGAATTCGTGCAGATATTCACAAAAATATTTTTAGATAAATTCTCCAAAATATTCTATAGAATACACTATAGAATTTTCTATAGAGTCATTATATACAATGACTATAGAACTTTTTTAACTGAGATGAGTATAAAGGTTTCATATTAAGTGGCATCTGGCATTGCGGTATTTCATGTTGAACATCAAAGTTAAGGGATTATGACACTCTTGATTTCCAAAAAATCAATTTTTTTTCTTTAAATGGTCCCTTGTAGTCTCAAATGTAACATATTAAAAGATTATAGACGTAAAAAACTAAATGAAAATCAATTATTTTTAACTGAATTATCATCGGGAGAAGAAAAAATATTCAGCTGTAAAATCACAGTTATATTTATAACTGATTTAAATTTAAAAAGTAAGTAATACAAAAAGTATTTCCATAAGGGAAATTAAATTTGTCAATTTTGAAAATGAAAATTTGAATTTTCTTGCTTTCAATGATGGTCATTAAATAAGACGAAGAAAAAAAACTTAATACCTACTCGTTAACAACCTTTCATTGTTTAGTTAGTCAGTTAAGTTATGGTTTTGTTCTATAACTTAATTCTAGAAATAACGCAAACCTATTTTATAAATAAAACTGCGCACAAGGAGAATCGAACCTAAGACCTACTGACTTATAGACTAACGTTCTAACCACTATGCTAACGACTCTTGTGTGTTGTAAAGTTTTAATTTCCCAGTATCATTTAAACATAAAATTACGGAATAAAAGATGTGAAAAATATTATGCAATATGATTTAATAAACTCACAAAGCACCAAAATTTTCCTAAAGAATTATTAAATATTTATTTGCAATATTCGGAATATTTAATTGCAATGTTTATTGAAAGTTGTGTAAATATTTAATTGTCCCACTTGAATAAATATTAAGCGCAAAACTTTCCTGAACATTTTAATGAATTATTCGCCTAACTATAATTATACGAAAATTTCATTGAAATGTTCAAGAAAATTTTGCGCTACACATTTATTTAATCGGGACATTTACACAATATTGACTAAACTTTTCAGTAATCGATTTATTCGTTTAGTTCTCTGTAAACAGGCCAATTAAAGACAGGTACCCCATTTTGTCCACTCTCTCCTGCTTATTTGTCCAGCATATCATTTAAATAGGAATTTAAAGAACTAAATTTTTGTATTATCTCATTTTTCAAACTTTGGGAAGCCCAGTTGGGCCCACATTGGCACCCAATCTCAGTTTGGGCGACATTGGAGAGATTTTCGCCGGAAAATTTATTTGCGCATAAAGAGAAAAAATATTTTCAAACTGCAATATATAGTCGCAACCACCAAATGCTGGTTCGATTCCCTGGAAAATTTTATTAACTGAAAGTTAACCAAGTTGGGTGCACTTTTAGTTCTTTTATGAAATACGTGTTGCTTTGATTACAAAAGTGCGAAATGTGCACAAATATGGTTAAATGGAGTATGGATAGATAGAGTTTATTTATAAATGATAATTATATATAATAAATAACAATCATAAAAGTGTTAAATAAGTTAATTTTTGTTGATTATAATACTAATTTATTGATAATTACTGATATATATGGTAGTGCATTTTTTACGACAGGTATAGCGCAACTCACATTTGTACTGAATTTTCAAAAGCAATTTTTGTATTTATTACACAAAATGGAGAAAATATTTAATTTTTAGAAAATAAAACATTGTCTCAACCCCTAAATGAAAAAAGGCTGCTCTATACCAATAAAAATAATAAACATACTCCTCCTATTTTTTAAACCTATTTTCTAATTGTTATTTTAAATAAACAGAATGGAGAAAATATTTAATTTTTAGTAAATAAAATATTGTCCCAAACCTGCACAAGAAAAAAAGGTTACTCTGGAAGGAAAAAAATAATAAACAAACTTCTCCTATTTTTTAAAGCAATTTTTTTTAGATGTCTATCTTAAATAGAATGGAGAAAATATTTAATTTTTAGTAAATAAGACATTATCCCAACCGCCAAAGAAAAAAATGGGTGCTGTAATCCTACACGGAAAAAATAAGTACATGAAAGATTACTTGACAATACTTGACTTTTGGATGGGAGAACTTTTCTGTAAATATTTCAAAGACAGTCCTAAAATTTTTCGTTGACTTATGTGAAATAATCACGAGCAGTGCTAGAATATTTAAAACATTCCATTGATTACTTTAAAAATTCCAGCTCTGTTGTGATAATTTCACGTAAGTCAATGAATAATTCTAGGACTGCCTATGAAATATTTTCAGAAAGATTGTCCCATCCAAAAATCAAGTACTGTCAAGTAATCTTTCATGTACTTATTTTTTCCGTGTATAAAGGTCAGACTTAAATTATAGCCTCGGTAGCAATTAAAGTCTGGATCAGGTCTGGAACTGATCTAGATCAAATCTGGTAACCAAGTCTGTGCCAAAGCAGGTTTGGAAGGCGGAACATGTCTGGAACGTGTATATAACCAGATTTGATTTCTCTCTTGCTTGAATGGTAACGAGGCGTTCGACAGTACCTACACGGAAAAAATTAATTTAGTACATTTTACGAAACAAACTTTCGAATGACGGATACGGAGAAGAGTTTAGTATAAGATAAAACAGAATCAATAGTAATATATGATGACTGTGTTTCTCGAAAACTCAAAAGAAATTCTATGGAATTCATAAATGATCGGTTGGACGTTCTAATTCAAGAGTTTTATAAAATGTTTAGCCTGAAGCGCATGCACTACGAAAAAAAATATTCACGGAGAAAAAAACGAATAAAGCAGAAAAAAGAATGTCTTAAAGAACCAATGAACTCTCAAGAACATTTTTTCTCGTCTTCTATTGGAGATAGATGATTTGTTCGACACATGTAACTGCACTCTACAACGCAATGGTTCGCTTTGATTGGCTTATTTTACTCTGACACTAACTTAACGGAAATACGCATACATATAAATGAATTCTGATGCAACGCATATACAATATAACTCGCACTTGTAGATGAAAGAATTGAGTTGCTATATATACTAACTGAGGAGATTAAAACTGCGCTTGTGAGAAAAATGCCGGTCGAATTAAATATGTAAATTATGATTATGTGTAGTTTCAATACTTTGAGACGTAACAGCAGATATAATAGCTAGTTCCTGATAAAGGAATTTTAATGTGTACCAAAATTTTTATTTTTTCTGTTAAAAAAACTAGTTTTTAAAAACCTAAAAATCTAATTCTGATAAAAATCATTTGACATTTCTAGAATTTTTTTAACCCTTCGTTCACGAACAAGATAACTTAGTAAACAAACAAATTTTCCTTTGCTTTTCATTTCAGTTGAGATGTTCTCGTTTTATCGTGCACACCACAAGCCACCTTAAAAAGAGTGTTTTGGTAAAACAGCTACAGTTTTCACAAATTTTAATTTATTTTCGATTTTAAAGTTGCTAAATTTTATGACAACATGTACTATCAGGTACAATGTTGATTATTTAAATAAAGTTTTAATGAGAACTCTAAAAATAATTATAAAAATCACTCTTTTTGTGGTCAAAAAGGTATATTACCTCTTAATAGATTTAGCCAAATTTTACTAGTTAAAGCCCAGGTAAAAATTATTTGAACAAACTTCATACGAATTTTATTCAAAATTCGAGCGAATTTGTTTAAAATTACTAGCAAAATTCGAAACATTCTCGAAAATATATATTTTAAAATAAGCAATAAAATTTTTTTTCGATTTTTTGAGTCCCAAAAAGGTATGTAACCCCTTAATCTCTATATAAAAAGCTTAATAACTTATTTAATTATGAACTGAAAATTTTGTATTTTAGGTAATTTTAAAGGTAAAAGTGTGCACTTTAAGAATATAGAAACCGATTTAAAAAATTGTGTTAAGTAGAAAAATTATTTTTAAAACACCAAAACTTTAAAAAATCCCATGTATTTTAAATGGGAAAAGTAGGCGCTTACGGGAGAGGGTTAATCAAACTTAAAATAAATATTTTTGTCGAATTTTTTCATAAATTGGGCCAAAGATTTGATGTAGAGGGGGCCCAAAACTTATCTTCAACTTGCTAAATAAAAGCCACCATTATATATATATATATATATATATATATATATATACACTTCCGCTCAATAACTTTTGCCCACCCTACAGCGATTGAAGGCTTTACAAAAAGTTTTGTATTTTGTTAACTATTAAAGTTACAAAGTTGAAAAAAATATCATTAGAAAACTCATTTCCTGACCTTTAACACTATATAAAATTGAAATTAAAAAAATTTTTTTTTAATGAGTAAATAATGTTATTGCAAAACAAAATTTTTCGTTTTTTTTGTTTTTTTCAAAGTGATACAGTTTCATTGGAAATCATCGCATTTTAATGACAAATATATCATTGGAAAGGTAGTTTTATCACCTTTAAAACCCACTTTTTAAAATTTTTTTACGATAATTTTTAAGAAAAATATGATCTTTTGTTTAAAAAATTAGCCATTTTTTTCAATTGTCGATAACTCAAAAACGGTTACTTTAGGAAAAAATTTTTGAGAACATGAATTGTTCCTTTTTGTGTATAGAATTGAAAAAAAATTATTAAAAATTTTTTTTTGAAAAAATTTTTTTAACATTTTTTAAAAAAAAATTTTTTTTTGAAAAAATTTTTTTTTAAACATTTTTTTTTAAACATTTTTAAAAAAAAAAATTTTATTAATTTTATTTTATAGTTGTTATTGTTAAATCCGTTTACAAACAATGAAATTCATAAATACTTTATCAAAACTAGTGATGCACTTCGAGCGAGTCTCGTCTCGAAAAACCGAGAATCTCGCGAGAAAAACAATGAAAACAATTGAATGTGATATTTTCATCTCTTTTCATTTATGAAAGGACAGAGTCTCGTCGTGCATCACTAATCAAAACTTATTTGAATGATTGCTGATTTAAAATTATATAAAAAATTGAATAAATAAGAAGAAATATGTTTGCTTATGATAAAAAGTGTAAAAAACGAGTTTCTACAATAACAACTATAAAATAAAAATAATTAAAAATTTTTTTTTCAAAAAATGTTTTAAAAAATTTTTTTTCAAAAAAAATTTTTTTTTTTTAAATGTTAAAAAAAATTTTTTCAAAAAAAAATTTTTAATAATTTTTTTTCAATTCTATACACAAAAAGGAACAATTCATGTTCTCAAAAATTTTTTCCTAAAGTAACCGTTTTTCAGTTATCGACAATTGAAAAAAATGGGTAATTTTTTAAACAAAAGATCATATTTTTCTTAAAAATTATCGTAAAAAAATTTTAAAAAGTGGGTTTTAAAGGTGATAAAACTACCTTTCCAATGATATATTTGTCATTAAAATGCGATGATTTCCAATGAAACTGTATCACTTTGAAAAAAACAAAAAAAAAACGAAAAATTTTGTTTTGCAATAACATTATTTACTCATTAAAAAAAATTTTTTTTAATTTCAATTTTATATAGTGTTAAAGGTCAGGAAATGAGTTTTCTAATGATATTTTTTTCAACTTTGTAACTTTAATAGTTAACAAAATACAAAACTTTTTGTAAAGCCTTCAATCGCTGTAGGGTGGGCAAAAGTTATTGAGCGGGAGTGTATATATATATATATATATATATATATATATATATATATATATGGGACGTTCCATGTCAAACGGACCAAAGCTCTGCCCAAAATGTTTTTCAATGAAAATCCACTTATTATATATCAAAATACTCGTAAGCTCATACTGCTCCGAGTGAAAAGTGGTAAAATGGAAAATTCAGAATGGCGTAATTACTGCGACTCTTTTTGTAAACTTCATTACATATTATGGAAAACAAATTTACATAGTAGTTTGCAAAAACAATTATAATTTGCTGAATAATGACTGACCCTTACGTTTTTTGAGTCGCTGATCACAAATCTGATGTCAGATTTTCAAAATTCAAAATGACGGATCCAATATGGCGGATAAATTTGTAAAATTTGCTTAGATTCACTTGAAACTGATTACTCGGGGGTTTTGAGGGCCGCTGATCACGAATCTGATGTCAGATTTTTAAAATTCAAAATGTCGGATCCAACATGGCGGACAAATTTGAAAAATAGTTTGCATTTAAACTTAAATGTCGGAAAATCTATGGAAGAAGTGTAAGTATTGTAACAAATTATGCTTTAGTAGTGAGAGTCAGTTAAGGATTGAACAAAGTTAACTGATTATATTCTCAAACTATTTTTAAATCTACCATCATATCTAGATTTCTTTCTGATATCAGAAAATGTGTGAGTATCGCGTAAAACTTAGGTCCAAAAACTGTTATATGTTTTCTTATTGACAGGAAAGTCGGAAAATCTATGAAAATTTTGGAAAAGTCGCAGTAGGTGGTCCTGAAAAGGGCCGATTGATTTTTTAAGGTTTATTTAGCAGGAGAAGTAAAATATCGCGTAAAACTTACGTCCAGACACTGTTGTAGGTTTTCTTGTTGACACGAAAATCGAAAAAACTATAAAAAATTTTGTAAAAGTCGTAGTAGGGGGCCCTGAAAAGGGCCGATTGGTTTTTTTCTATGTTTATAAACAAAAGATGTGACTTATGTAAGGACAAATTTAATATTGCATAACAGCGAGTGGTTCAGATGCATTTGAGTATCAAAATATTTTTAGAGTTTTATCTGATGTTACTACAAACCCGTGTGCTGATTGAATTTTTGTGACAAAAGGAGCTTCGGAATATTTATTTAATGAACGTTTAGCTTGATCATGTTGCTGTTTGGTGTAAAAGAAAAATTGTGTCTTTTCTCTGTTTCACTTTGCCCAATTAAAAAAAGTTGTCGCATCTAAAATTGCCATTTCCGGTTTAGCCTGTAAACTGGCGCGTGTAGCTTACCTCTTTAAAACAGCTCCAATGCCATTGCAAGCTCCCTTTCCATGAGCAGTGGCATGGAAATGCCACTCTGCGGAGACATTAAAATCTTCCTGATGTTGAGTTAGATTCTTCATTTGGAATCTGTTCTTGTAGTGCTGTTTGGCGCCATCAGTAAAGTAAATTATTTTCTTAACATTTGGGCATAGTTTTTTATCTCCGGAATTACTGTTTGCTGCAATATGTACACAGCTGCAGTATCATGTTTTGTACAATCTGACAACAACACGATACTGCGGTGTTTTATTTTCACCTTTTTTATAATAAAAAATTGCTGGGTGCACTGTGCATTGATCATTATTGTAATGAAAACCTTGCGCAGCATCCTGTGCAACAAAGGCATAATTTTCGGAGAAGTCACATTGAAGTATGACTTCGTCTTCTCGAAGATTTCTTTTTCTTTCTTGCAAATATTCTGATTGCTTTTTTGCAATATAATGGTGCGGTAGAAGTTTTTTTAATCCATCAGATAATTCATTGACATAGTCTTCTGCAGAAAAGCAAATTTTTTTCAGTGTGCATCTATCCGTCGATTGCCAAAGACTACAAATAATTTCGGATATTTTGCTCTCTTCCAAAATTGTTAAAACTCTATTTGAGAAGTTTTCAATTCCAGGACATAAGGTACAGTCCAAGAGAAAACACGATGGTTGAGGATTTTTACATAAGACAAATTGAAAGCAATCTTTGTAGTCTTTTATTAAGTATTCAGAATCTATTGTCAATTTTTCGAAATTTACGGCATCAATCATCATTTTAAAATTTTGGTGTATTACACAAACACAAACGCTATGTGTGCCTGCTGATCCTGCACAAATACAATTTCTTGGTCACAATTCGGCAAACTTTGATAACCCTATTGGAAATTCAGGATATTCTTCCTTAAATTGTCTATGCAGTACTTTAATATCTGCTAGTGAAAGTCTCTTTTGTAATACCCTCTTTTCTCCATTCATTTTAATGGAAATGGTATCCTTTTTACCAGGCATTATACGACTATTCTGGTCACATTCGTAAAACTCTTTAGCTTTAATAACAGTTTTTTCAGGTACTGTTTTACCTTTTTTTAATTCGGGTGTCGCCAATACTCCTTTAACATTTCTTAAATGTATTGCTTGTCTAGCTTGCCTCTCAGAAGTAGCAAACTCTGAAGCAATTTGCCGTACAGTCCAACATTCAGGAGCAACGGTTAATATTGTAATACGGAGAGGGTAGTTTTTCGGCAAAGAAGAAAATTTTTCTTTCAGTCCTCTTAACAATTGCTCTAATTGATCTTCTCTTGACAAACACTTTTTCTTCGTTTCTGGTTCATCTTCTGTCAATGAATCGTCTTGATTATTGATAAAATCATTTCCACTACACATTTTACGACATTGATTACAAATTCTTGAATTATCTGGTATTTGAGAAAATTGCTTCAAAAGAGACTTTGATATTTTTCTCAAACCCGAACCCTTGTGGTTTTCGCGTTTCAAGGGATTGATACACCTATCTGTGTGAACTACAAAATCTGAAGATTCTTTACGGCGACCTGGCATGATTGTGTTTTAAATAAAAGTACATGCAATTGACCAGAAAAAAGAAAAAACTTTAGTCCTAAAAAGGACGAAAGAAATATGTCGGAAATGAATATTCAGTTTTACGAAAAAATCTTAAAAAATACCTGAAAAAATAAATAAAAACTGAAAAAATAAAAAGAAATAAAAATACCTGAAAATATAAACGAAACTCAAATTCAAAGCAATGTAGAAAAAAGAGAGCAAATTGAGGAACAATATACTTACCACCAACGGACTATGCAGAAAAAGTAAGTTGTTTACCAAAGCACTTCTATTTAAGATACTGAGGATCAGCCTCGCTAATGAGAAATAAAGTTTGCCACCTAGCGGACAGCAGCGTAACTTAAAGAAATAACGCGGGAAATTTAAACAACGTTACCTTTGGAACTGTCAGCTTGATTACGATATTATAAAATTTGATGTGTACTTAAGAAACTTTACTTCAAAGGAATTTTTGTCTGATTTAAGATTTTCAAATTTCCACAAAATAATTTGTAAAAATATCACCCTTAGTCTCAAAAACTACACCTTAGAAATTTTAGGCGTTTCTGATAGTTAAGGAATGAAGCTGCTGGCTATTCAAATCACTTAAAAAAATTTTCAACACAGAAATTTTTTTTGAATAATTAGGAAGGGATTTATGAATTTTTTTAAAAAATTCACAATTTACACGTTTAGCCTATACTGAGAAAACGATTTATTTGATTCAAACATATTTTGTTTAAATCAAACTTAAAATATCTTTGCTATACAGTCAAACATATTTAAGTTTCATTCAAACATATTTTTTGGTTCATTTTAAGAAATTATATATTCAATATATTGAATTAAACATAATTATTCAAACAAATAATATTTTTTAATCAAAGCAGTAGATATTTTCTACATAATATTGGAATTAAGCTTATAAACTAATTTCAATTATCCAAAATGACTTAAATTTATTTTTCTATTTCAATTAAGTATAATGTTTTCTCAGTGTAAAATATTTATTTTCATTAAACAGTTCATAAATTGGACAATAGTAATTCAAAAAACGTTTTTTGTAGCTTAAATTAAAGCTGGGTTATTTCTCTTTAAAAAATATGTGTTCAAAAATTTTATAAATAATATTAAATAGCTAGTGCTCCACTCATTCTTTATCAGAAACGTCTAAATGATCAGTTTCCAGTGAATCCAAGCAACATTTTCAAATTTGTCCGCCATGTTGGATCCGACATTTTGAATTTTAAAAATCTGACATCAGATTCGTGATCAGCGGCCCTCAAAACCCCCGAGTAATCAGTTTCAAGTGAATCTAAGCAAATTTTACAAATATATATATATATATATATATATATATATATATATATATATATATTATATATATTATATATATATTATATATATATATATATATATATATATATATATATATATATATATATATATATATATATATATATATATATATATATATATATATATATATATATATATATATATATATATATATATATATATATATGGGTAATTTTCACGTAACTGTAATACTTGGCGACGTCACAGAAAATACATTCAAAATAAAAAAATTTTGTTTAGGTATGGATACATTTCACAGGTATATATAAAACCTATTCGCAACCACAAATATGTCAAATAGATATTATATTTTTTGATAAATTGCAGAATTTCCTCCAAAATTTCAGCTCCGTGGCGTGTCCGTTTTTTAAAACTTTAAGTTAAAATTCAGAAATTTTTTTTAAAACGCTGAAACTGAAAACGAGAATTTTTGTAATATGAATTATGTATATAGATGAACAATTTCTACATATAATGCATCTTCTAATACTTCTTATAAAATGATAAAATGTAAAATAGTTTTGTCCACAAATTTTTTCAATTTTGTAATAAGATATTTTTCCCTATAATTTAACTTTTTATGGCACATTTTAATGTTAACTGAGAATTAAAATCTAAAATAAGATCCATTAGCAACAAATATCAGTATAAAAAAGGTTTAAAATTTTCAAGTTCTACACTTAAAAACAATTTTTTTTGTAAAAATGTGAAGTTCACAAAAAAGTGGTCAGTACCGTGGTATTACTATTCTTTTAATGTAAACACTCTCTATGGTAATTATTACGTTTTTTTGAAGATTATATGTGACGCGACACGAGAAAAGGGACCTATCGCCTCAAAAGAGAATTTTACAGGGGGGGCGTTTAAAGTGACGCCATGAGCAGAAAACCCGTGTATTTACGCGGACACGTTCAACTTTCGGGCTTTATATTAATTAAACTATTTCAGATTTTTAATTTCTGATTTTTTTACGTGAAAGAGCGACTCAAAATCTATGGAATACGACTAGAAACTCAAAAATGATTTTTTTATCGATAGGTCCCTTTTCTCGTGTCGCGTCACATATTAGAAACAAATTATCTGCCAAAAGAAAAGATTTATATTGCAAAATTGTGGGAATTAGGTTAGTTTAAATGTCAAATGTCAGCTCCGTGGTGTCACATAAAATGTCAGTTCCGTGGCGCCTGTGGCATACAGTGTAAAGGTGCAAATTCATGGATCAACAGTTGCTACAACAATACATATTACAGAAAAGGACAGACATAGTTGTGTCCTTTTATATTTCAGTGCTTTGGCAACCGTTGACTTATTAAAAAACACCTTAATATTTGAAAAAACACGCCTTTATAATAACCAAGCAGAAGCACAGTTTAATTACTGTTGATTGTAACGCTCTTATTTGAGAATACTTTTCTACAATTAGTTTTATGCGCTAATTTCATAATGTTATGTCAAGCTGATAGTAAATAGTAAATATTTTTGCTGGGGCTATTTTGTGCATTAAAATGCATTTTTTAACTCAATGATTTATTTAAATTCAGAATTAAAAGAAAATCAACTTTTGCATATATCTATTATACTTCCTTCTGAAGGTTTCCTATGAGTTAGTCAATGAAATAAATTTTTTTGTCGGAGTTGTAGTTATTAAAAGTTGTTCCAAAAATAGACCCCGGGATGGAGCTACTTTGTGTATTGAAATTTCTGTTTTTATAATGTTACATAAACATTTTTTTGATACTTTCTTATTCATTAAATCTTTTGTGTAGATATTTCTGAGTAAATTCAAAAAGAATGAGATATTAAACAAAAAATTTTGTAAATATTATACAACAAAATGTAAAATAAAATACTAAGATTTTGCTAAAATCATGATTTATTAAAAATTAACAACCTTTCTTCAAATCTCATATTACTCTGATAATAAATAACACATTTCTTTTTAAATATACATTTTACAATAATACATTATGATAATTATAAAACTATCATTTAAACACATGTAAATAACTTTAAATCATCATTTAATAGAAGCTTTTTTAAATGTTTTGAATATGATATTTTTTAAAAACTTGAAATTAATATTTTAAGGTTAAATGAATAACAATTTAATATCTAATACACTTTTTTAGTTATTTTAAGAGAAACGAGAGAAATAGTTTTAAGACTAATTTGAAAAATTTATAAATATCAAAGTTAATTTTTTGTCGTTATGTTGCTCACGGGTTGAAGTTTTAATCGTTTTAAGGATTTTAATTAACTTATTTTTGGTTTTTTGACAAAGAAGTTCTTTTTTAATAATTTTATTTATTAAATACCTGGCGTACATAAAGTAGCCCCAGTTGACGGCAGTATTATTCAATGCATAGGGTGGTCAGCTCCGTGGGCAGCTCCATTCAAATGACAACTATATTATGCCCTAATGATGAAGAAAAGTGATATTTAACATTAAAAAAACAAAATTTTTTTTCTTTTAAAAATGATCTTGAAATTGCACAGTTACGTGAAAATCACCCATATATGTATATATACATATATATGGGACGTTTCACGTTAAGCCCGCTTCACGTTGTTACATGGGGGTTTTCAGGGTCGCTGATGCAGAATCTAATGATAATTTTCATAAATTAAAAATGGCGGATCCAATATGGTGGACAAAATTTTTTTAATTCTTCAGATTTTGTTGAAAGATGTTACTCGGGGGTTTTCGGGGTCGCTGATGACAAATCTAATGTTAATTTTCATAAATTCAAAATGTCGGATCCAATATGGCGGACATATTTTTTTTAATTCTTTAGATTTCGTTGAAAGATGCTGTTCAGGGGTTTATAAAGTCGCTGATACTGAATCTGATATTAATTTTTAGAAACTTTTTCCCTTTTACCTTGAAGGAAGTAGTATTTATCTAATTATGCAATTTATAAAGCTAATTTTAATAACCGATAAATATTAAATGTCAAATCGATATTTCAGCAACTGTTTAATTATTATATAATTAAACAACAATTTATTAAATTTTTTCAAATTACAAAAAAATGCTTTTTTTAAAACCTACAATTAACTGAAGAAATAATAGTAAATAAGTAATATACATGACCAATTAAAAATGAAAATATTTATTTGAATAATTTATTATTGAGATAACGATTTCCCGAAAATTCCTTATTCTATACATACATGAACTTTTCGAGGCGCGCTGTAAAATAATGAATAAATATCAATAATAACTTAATTAGATAATTGTTGAAACAATTGATCGATTTAAAATAATCTACAATAATCAATATTTTTGACCAGACTAGTCTCATTCTCTTTAGAAACGTTCAAAAAATGAAGCCTAATTGTTGATTTAAAAGAATTTTCATTATTAATATTTTTTTAATTCATGAAAAAACCCTATAAAAAGGTTCAACTTCTTTAAGCTGCCCAGCCCTGGGGTTTGAATTTACGTACTCGGTATTTACATGCTCTGAAAGCTGACGTTTTTACCTTTCCAATGATATATTTCTCATTAAAATAGCTAAATCAATATTATTTGTTTTCTTGTCTTTTTTCACCAATAGGTGAACATTATTGTAACCGCAACATCGTTCGGTAGATTTTATTCAAGGAATGAATCTTTACAACGAGTAAGTAAAGCATGGTTCATTGAACTTTCTCTAAAACCAGATAGAGTCTTCTGAGTCACTCCTCAGACACTTTTATTTTCTCATACGCGTATCTCTTTACATAAAATAAACAAATTGCGGACAAAATTATTTTTCCCTAAAAAAAAATCTGTATTTCCACGGCACAGAATATTCTATTCATATTCTTTTAATATTGCAGTAAAACATTTGTAACATTTCATATCAATTTTAGAAAAATAAAAACTTTTTTCTTCTCAAAGAAAACCTTTTTTTCACTCAGGTAAAATTATCTGTCCAATGCCACTATTTACAACAGGCGCAGTATTGTACCAGTACTGGCTTCAATAAAATTTTTGTGCCACGACAGTACTGCACTTTAAGACTGAAATGCCAGTACTATGCCAGTATTGCGATATTACTAAAATGTCCTTACCCACACAGCACCGAACATTTCCTAAAAATTTATTAAAGATTTACTTGCACACTTGGATGTATTTACTTGTAAAATTTTGTAAAGATTTAAATATTCCACTTTAATAAAGTTTTTTTTTTAAATTCGAGTGGAATACTTTTACAAAATTTCAATATAAAATATTTCTATAAACTTTCAGTGAAATATGTATATTAAAACCTAATAGAATATTCTTATACTACTCCAATGGAATATTCCTACAATATTCCAAAACTACATTCCAAATCCTGTGTAAAAATTTCCATACTATGGCCATATTAGGGAATGAAACACACGGCCTGACTGGGGCCAGATAGGGGCGACACTCAAATGTGGATTTCCTGATCAGGGCCATATAGGACTCAAGAGAAATAAATACCAAGACGAATTATTACCTTAATTGTAAAATTTTATCATAAAATTCCAATTAAACATACTTTAAAATTTTTAAATCTATAAATTGTCAACTTTTAATTGCAATTAAAAAACGAAAAGGAACGCGAAATAAATCTAAATCACACGATTTCTAAAGAATCGATAAATTTCAAATTACGATTCGCAACAACTAAATTGTTATAGCGCTATTCTTAAAATGTTTTCGCGCAAGAATTTAGAGCGAGGACAAGAAAATAATTTTATTGGATGTACGAGAAAGGGAATATTGTGTATAAGGAAAGAAAATAGAAAACTGTTTTATCGTCATTAATTAATTTGAATTTTTCGATAAAAGATGCGCCATCTCTGTAGTAGCATCTGAACTCAATTGAGAGATTGTGTTTGAGCGCGTTTCCTACTGTTTCACTCTTGAAAAGGCAAACTTCACGTAACAAAAAGCAAGGTTGTCGTCCAAGATTCAAGTGGAAAATGCTTAGAAAGCGGTTCGTATCCCAGGTGCATTCCTGAGGTTGACCGCAAGCGCACACATCATAAATAAATTCAGCGTGCGACTCTGTAGACTCTCTCCCCCACTCTTTTTTTTCTTCGCAATAACTGCCTCCTAAATAAAAATAAAATATTTTACTTTAATTTTTTTCTTTTCTTCAGTTATCTCGTGATAACTGCTTCGTTGAGGTTTTGAAAATTAAATTTTCATTTGCCCATTTAATAAAACCCTCTCAAATAATGAATTAGTATTAAATCTATACTCTATCCATTCTCTAATTTCAATATATTTCAATAAGATATTCTCATAATTGTTAATTCTTATTGTTAGCAATTTTTTTGAAACTATTTTTCCTTGTAGCTATAAGGATGATATGATAAAGTGAAGACGATTTTGAAAATTTCGAAAAAATTTTGAAAATATTCTAATTTGAAAATTTATGCACTGATTTTTTAAAATCAAAATAACTCCGGTTGTTTTCAATGTTATTTCAATATTTTATGTAAATTTCTTAGTATAACAAGTACACTCTGGTTATTTTCAAAATTAAAAAAATTTTTTTTAATTCCTCGGTATAACTAGTACTTTTTAAATAAAATTAAAAAAATTTTTTTTCATTATTTATTAAAATTTTTTTAATAAAATTTTATTTATTATTTAAAAAAATAAAAATTTAAAATCTAAATTTAAAATTTAATCCAATTTAAAATTTTGTTTTTTAGTGATAGCCAAAAATAATATGAAATTTTTCGTAAAAAATTTATTGTTGGATCGTGATAACTTTTTGAGAAATAAACGAAAAAAAACGCGTTTTATGATCGTATGTCCAAGAAGTTGGCTACGCCATTTCATTTTTGGTCAACAAAATTGTGATAAAACTAAAAAACAAATATTGTGCTACATCTAGCAAACAATAACAAATATTTAGCTGGGAAAAAAATTTTAATATTTTTCAAAAATTTTAAAAAATGTTTCTTTTATACTTCAATTTTTTTGAACATTTTTCAAAAATCAAAATTAAAAAAAAAATAAAATTTGTGCTAAATGGTGCTTAGCGAGCACATTAAAAAAAGTCTATAAAAATTTTACATCAAGTTTACAACAGCTCTGTCTCATACATTGCAATGAATAATATATTACATTTTAATTCTTATATTCAATTAACATGATTTGAATAATTGATTTTCTATATTATACTAATACTATATATGCATTATTATATTAATATATAATTAAACTTTTTAATTATTTACATATTTAAATGAATAATGTAGTTAAAATAATATGCATTATCATTTGAATTATTTAAGATAAGAATAAACATTAAATAAATAAATTTATTAATTAATATTACATTATACTTATAAATATAATTAATAGATTTATTTATATTTGCTTGTTTTCTATTTCTATCCTCCCAAAGAATATGGCACTGAAAGTTGGTCAAATCAAGTAACACCATCCCACCATTGAGGCGAAGATTGAAACTAAACCGAACCGTCATTATGGAGGATCCTTCATTGTGAAAAACGTCATTGTGGAGAATTGACTGTGTGATAGCGAATTTTTAGCTATTACAACTATTAATTAGCTGCTTTAGCAAGACAAATTAGCTATTTGAGCTAATTATTAGCAGCATTAGCTAACAACAATTGCTATCCATATAATAGCCATTAAGATTAGCTAAGGTAGCTAAAAATTAGCTGAAACAGCTAACTATTTTCTCCATGTATTATACCTATGAGTGATTTTAATATTATGTACCTGGAAAGTCCATACCTAAAAAATCAAAGTTGTACCCTAGTTCTTCGATTTTGTTGAACTTCGAAATTTTGAAGTGGAATAAGCCAGTAAAAAGCTTTAATTCGGTTTTTAAAAATTCTGGATTTACGAGGTTTTTAAATTTTTGTTGAAATTTTAAAAATGGTATGTCTCTAAGGAAATTTAATGAAATTTTCAGGGAATGCTTATTATTTGCAGACAATTTAAGAAAATATTTTAGAAAAAAATTTTTTTTAAACAAGTTATTCAAAAAATAATTTTTAAATAAACAATTTTTTAAAAAGTGCCATTTTTATTTTTTTAATAATAATGATTCGATTCCCACTTATGTCCCGAGTATTTTCCGAAAAAAAATCAATGGAGAGTCTGAAACTTTAGGGAGATATTGAATTTTTTGTCCTTGCGCGAAACCGTAAAAAGCGCATTTTCCGTCTGTACTCTACATATAAACTAATGTTCCAAGTAACCCACACTGAGAAAATATTTTGTATAAAGTTGAGTCAAAAGTTGGTTAAAATGGCTACACAAAGGTATTTTAATAATGTTTAAAATTCTCTTGTATGGTTATTACAATGCATTTTCCAAAGAATGTTCAAAAAGTAATTTAAAGATTAAAACAGATATTAGATTAAACTTTAGTATGCATTTGATCATAAACTGATTTACTATTTCTTTATGCTCTCCTTTGGTAGATATTTACCTACGTGTGTCACAGTTTGTCCAGAAGTTGGGTAAAATGAAAGCCCCACCACACAACTATACTATCAGGACTGTATGTGAAATTCTAGGAGCCCTTAGGAAATTTCTCCTTTTAACAATATTTATAAATGTATTTTAAAATCTATCAAAACTTAATTACTAACATTTACTTTTAACAAAATAGTTAAGGAAGATGAAAGATATTAGTTATCAATAATTTATTATTTTAATTATTTAAAAGTTATAATTTACAAGAAAAAAAGATATTATAGATTGTGATGTTAAATTAAACTATTTTCTTTATTTCTTATTTGCATTTGTGTCTGCATAAATTTATAAAAGAAAAATATGTATAAATAGAGAAATATATTTACGTGAAAAAATCTGTTAATATATAAATTTAAAATTATTTTATCTTTTAATTAGTCATTTATTTTAAAATAAAATAATATTTATTCGGATAAATATTTATTTTAATTTTTTTTATTTTAACTTTTTAAATAGATTAATGTTTGAAACAATTTTATTTTAGTTTTTGTTATTGATATGAAAAATAATTGACATAAAATTTTACTAAAACTTATTTTTTTATAATTGATATTAATTGAAAATAAATAACGAACCCCAAAATTCAAATATATATATATATATATATATATATATATATATATAATCAAATATCATAGAAAACCATAAAAGATCATGAATCAAATTAGTTAATAATAATCAAGAAAATTAAATCATATAATAATTTTAATTATCAATCAAGAAAATTACATTCGTCGATAGCGTGTAATATTTAAAGTAAACTTGATTATAGATTCAAACCGACACACACATACCAAAACACAACCAACATACACAATTTAAATATAATTTATATAAATAATTTTATTTTAAATAGAATATAGCGTCTAATAAAAATAGTAAGAATAAATACATAAGAATATTCCTTTTCCGCGATACGTAAAATAAACTTAGTCTTGAGATAGTCAGATTTTAGAAAATAATATTGAATAAAGGCAGTAGAATATTAAATACAAAAAAATATAATAAAACAAAAAACTTATCCGTTGGCGTCCTTTTTGAGAAGTGGGATTATAGCGTGGGTATGAATTTGGCGTGAAGAGATCTTGAGAGTGCTGGTGCAGGTTCGTTCGAAGCTTGTCGCACCCTTTTGTCGTTCAATTGATCCAGTTTAATTATTTAGAATAAAATCACACCTTCCCTTCGTCACGGCCAATATCCAGGAATATGTGAATTTTCCTTACTTTGAATTTGATCCCTTTGGAAGTCAAAATCCCCCAAAACACCTATTTCCTCACTTTGTATAGCCCTTATTATGTCGCCACTCTATTAAAATTTACGAAAGATTTATTTGAGAATTTAATTAAAAACATGAAAAATATAAGTTCTAAAATAATTCAGTAATCAAAATTCCTACCTCTGGGCTGTCGGCGACACGCAGAGAAGCGGCTATAAATATTTCGACGCCACGACGGAAAGTGAGGAAAATCAGCGCAGAGGGCCCATATAATTATTCTTGCGAATAAGTCCCCCCACACCAAGCAATAAACCCCACTGCCCAGCCCTCCGTCTCTCTACCGCACTCTCCTCAAAACCCAGGAGCCAATTTAAATTCACCAGCTAACGAAAATTCTGACTGTTTCAATACCAATAGTTTTCCTCTTTCATTCTCCCCCTAAACTTTGATAACAGTATAATTTAAAGTATATATATATATATATACAATAATCGCAAACAATTAACAATATGAGACAATCAAAAGCACATATGACGAATGAACTATCAAATATCGTGAAGCAAATTTAATCATTACAAACCATATTTTCATCTCCTCATACTAGTGTCGACAAAAATACAAATAAATACGATATATAATTCTCAAATATACTCATCATAATTACAATATTAATATTATAAATAATGACCATAATTCGGATGACACCGATTCATTCATATTCTCAAGTATGAAGACAATTCAACAAGGCTAATAAATTCAACTCTCCAAAACAATCAACCTCAGAAAACACCCGTCAGCGAGTCATCAAAATTCATTGATTTTTTCAGTCACGTATTTTTTAAACTAATTCGATTATAAACATCCACGCGTCGTTCACGATTTCCAGGATCCACCAATTCAAAGGAGCCATTATTATAATCCTTCGATATCAAATAAGGACTATAATAAAAATGAAAAAATTTACGAGTCAATTTCTTGATCGCGTCTGATTGTTTCGGTACATGCAACAAAACAAGGTCACCGACACTCAAAGATACACCAGATGGAGTTCTCTGATTTTTTGATCGTTTTCGAAATTTTTTTGTAAAGTTTCTTTCGCTAAAATAATTTTTGCATCCTTAGATGAATGAATGGAATCAGGAAAACTTATAATACTCATGATATCATCTTTAGGTTTTACTCCAAAATGAAGCTCCATAGGACAAAACCCTGTCCCCATGTGAGTAGTCGCATTGAGAAAAAACTCCACGTCATTAACACACTTTGCCCATCGGGTATGCCGGTCAGAACAGAGGGATCTAAAAAGTCGACCAATTTCCCGCATAACGCGGTCCACAGGATTACCCTGTGGATGCCTGACAGAGGAGAACAAAACTGTAATTTCCAAATCGCGCAATACTCTTCCCCACTTTGGTGATAAAAATTGTGTCCCATTATCCGACAAAATTCTTCAAGGAGTTCCCATTTCCGGAAAATAAGAATCCCTCAATTTTTTTAAAACTATCTCAGTCGTTTCTCTTTTAATCGGATACAGCTTTACATATTTGGAGAATACATCCAAAACAACAAAAATATATTGTAGACCCCCCACAGACCGAGGTAATGGACCAAAGTAATCAACACTTATCAGATCACCAGGATGAGAAGATTTGACCATACGATAAGCACCCTCCATATTGGTATTTTGAACTTTAACTCGTTGGCAAAGGTCACACGCGCGAACAAATGCATTTATTTCACGACCCATAGATTTCCAGTAATAATACTGAGAAATATACGCCGTAGTCTTATAGGAACCAGGATGACCCAACTTCGAATGAACACAATCTATAATTTTCTTCGTTAAAATTTCCGGGATTACTATTTGCCAAAGATCGCCCTTTTCAACATGTCGAAATAATATTCCATTTTTAATAATAAAAATATTCGTCAATTCATTATTATTAACTTTTTTCCGAATGGAATTGATTGCGGTATCTTTGATTTGCAAAATCTTTAAATTAATTAACGAGTCTCCGAGATCCTTTGAGAAAACTAATTTATTACATTCACAATTTTCTAAATTATTTTCCTCCATACACAAAACATCGATCGATAAATGATTATAATGCAAGTCCATCTCGAATTTTCCTTCGGAATTCCGGCTAAAAAAATCCGCGACAATATTATCCACACCCTTACAATACTCTACAGTGAAATCATATTGTATATACGATTGTATATAATTTCTGCAGAACTCAAACAGTTCTTCGATTTTGTTGAAACTTCGAAATTTTGAAGTGGAATGCATGCCAGTAAAGAGCCTCATTTCGATTTTAAAAAATTTTGAAAAATTTTGGATTTACGAGGTTTTTAAAATTTTTTTTGAAATTTTGAAAATGGTATGTCTCTAAGGAAAATGAATGAAATTTAATAAAATTTTCAGAGAATGCTTATTGTTTACAGACAATTTAAGGAAATATTTTAGAAAAAAAAAATTTTTTGAAACAAATTATTAAAAAAATAATTTTTAAATAAACAATTTTTTCAAAAGTACCATTTTTATTTTTTTTAAACAATAATGATTCGATTCCCACTTATTTCACGAGTATTTTCCAAAAAAAATTGATGAAGGGTCTGAAACTTTAGGAGATATTGAATTTTTTGTCCTTGAGCGCAACCGTAAAAAGCGAATTTTCCGGCTATACTCTACATACAAACTAACGTTCAAAGTCACCTCTAAGTCGTAAATTTTAACCGTATTTAATTTTTCTTTAAGGAGAATGTCAGGCTATAAATTCCTAAGAATACTGTGCAATTTTTAAATTTATATTTGTTTAAACAAATTATTATTATTGATAATTACTAACTTTTTACATATTGTACACAGAGAGGAGTATTTTTATCTAATTTTGCAATTTACTGGACCTAACATAAATACCATTGCAAATTTAAAACAATTATTATTGTTTTAGCAAGATTTAAACAAATTATTATTGTTAATTACTAACTATTTACAAAATAGTATACTTAAAAGATTCAGTATTTTCTAAACATGCAAATTTATCAAACTTTTTTGATATGCAGATATACATTAAAAATAAAATTATATTTTAAACAAAAATAAGAATAATAATTTATTTTAAAATTAATTAACTTTTAATTGTTCTTTTAATTTTAATCTGGGTAGCTCCATGCCAAAAATTTAAAGTTGTTTCCTAG
This sequence comes from Leptopilina drosophilae, assembly GCA_032873175.1. Lineage (NCBI taxonomy): Eukaryota > Metazoa > Arthropoda > Insecta > Hymenoptera > Figitidae > Leptopilina > Leptopilina drosophilae. The sequence goes on along the minus strand of CM065479.1, from coordinate 27,939,028 downwards.
TTCTTCGATTGAGAAATTGTCACAGAACACATGCAAATGAAAATTGTGAAAACGACTTTATAATTATTTGTTTATCATGGTTATAAATATTAAATAAAGAACAAATTACCTAAATTGAAAGCTCTTGAAATTAAAATATTTTTGAGACATTAAAAACAAGAACACTTTAATGAGTTCACAAAATTAAGTGAAAAAAACTTTTACAAAGAAAAGCAACACAATTAATATTAAATACAATTGTTGTTAACAATTACTTAAACAATTTTTTAGCTTTGTTTTTTTTAAATTCTTTTTAGTAATTACAAAAATTTAATTTTTTTGAAAGAAAAATAATATAATTAGGGAAAACATTACCAACCCTAATTATTATTGTTAATTACTAACTATTTACAAAATAGTATACTTAAAAGTTTCAGTATTTTCTAAACATGCAAATTTATCAAACTTTTTTGATGTGCAGATTTACATTAAAAATAAAATTATATTTTAAACAAAAATGAGAATAATAACTTATTCAAAAATTAATTAACTTTAAATTAGGGTTGGTAATGTTTTCCCTAATTATATTATTTTTCTTTCAAAAAAATTAAATTTTTGTAATTACTAAAAAGAATTTAAAAAAAACAAAGCTAAAAAATTGTTTAAGTAATTGTTAACAACAATTGTATTTAATATTAATTGTGTTGCTTTTCTTTGTAAAAGTTTTTTTCACTTAATTTTGTGAACTCATTAAAGTGTTCTTGTTTTTAATGTCTCAAAAATATTTTAATTTCAAGAGCTTTCAATTTAGGTAATTTGTTCTTTATTTAATATTTATAACCATGATAAACAAATAATTATAAAGTCGTTTTCACAATTTTCATTTGCATGTGTTCTGTGACAATTTCTCAATCGAAGAACTAGGAAACAACTTTAAATTTTTGGCATGGAGCTACCCAGATTAAAATTAAAAGAACAATTAAAAGTTAATTAATTTTAAAATAAATTATTATTCTTATTTTTGTTTAAAATATAATTTTATTTTTAATGTATATCTGCATATCAAAAAAGTTTGATAAATTTGCATGTTTAGAAAATACTGAATCTTTTAAGTATACTATTTTGTAAATAGTTAGTAATTAACAATAATAATTTGTTTAAATCTTGCTAAAACAATAATAATTGTTTTAAATTTGCAATGGTATTTATGTTAGGTCCAGTAAATTGCAAAATTAGATAAAAATACTCCTCTCTGTGTACAATATGTAAAAAGTTAGTAATTATCAATAATAATAATTTGTTTAAACAAATATAAATTTAAAAATTGCACAGTATTCTTACGAATTTATAGCCTGACATTCTCCTTAAAGAAAAATTAAATACGGTTAAAATTTACGACTTAGAGGTGACTTTGAACGTTAGTTTGTATGTAGAGTATAGCCGGAAAATTCGCTTTTTACGGTTGCGCTCAAGGACAAAAAATTCAATATCTCCTAAAGTTTCAGACCCTTCATCAATTTTTTTTGGAAAATACTCGTGAAATAAGTGGGAATCGAATCATTATTGTTTAAAAAAAATAAAAATGGTACTTTTGAAAAAATTGTTTATTTAAAAATTATTTTTTTAATAATTTGTTTCAAAAAATTTTTTTTTTTCTAAAATATTTCCTTAAATTGTCTGTAAACAATAAGCATTCTCTGAAAATTTTATTAAATTTCATTCATTTTCCTTAGAGACATACCATTTTCAAAATTTCAAAAAAAATTTTAAAAACCTCGTAAATCCAAAATTTTTCAAAATTTTTTAAAATCGAAATGAGGCTCTTTACTGGCATGTATTCCACTTCAAAATTTCGAAGTTTTAACAAAATCGATGAACTAGTATACAACTTTGATTTTTTAGGCATGGAGCTACCATTATATGTTAAGAGTGTTGTATTTGTGTTTAAGTATTTATAAGGTGTATGAGTGAAATAGAGATATTGTTTAATGCGAAATGTGTAGGTAATGCAGAAATTCGTACATCATATAAAATTCAACAATCGATATTTAATTTTTTTGATCGTTTTAAAAATGTTGGTAATACAGGAAGTAGTCCTAGGAATCAACCATCGGTATGTAGGAATGATGATTTTACTAGTCTCCCCACCACATTTCCTTCCCCACATTTTACCATTAGCTTGTTCACATTTTACTCAATTTTTAACTGAAATTTAAGTTTCCATAGGTCACTCTCTGAAATGTGTTGAATACGTTCTCTCATTTTTTGTTTATATTGTGTTCAAACGTAGACTAGGCTTTATTCCAAAACTTTTCTTTACAAAGTATTGTTGAAATTCTATGAATTTTAATTTAAAAACTGACCAGTTTTATTTTCACCTACGAAAAATTTATTTTGAACTACAGTTGGTTAAACTTTATTCAAAAGCGCATGTGCAGCCATTTTACTCAACTTTTGACTAAAGTTTGTACAAAACATTTTCTCAGTGTAATCATGGAAATTTAACAAAAACTTTTTCGATATGCCGATTTACATTAAAAATAAAATTATTATTTAAACAAAAAAAGAATAATAGTTTATTTAATTATTAATTAACTTTTAATTAGGGTTAGTAAAATTTTCTCTAATTATATTATTTTTCTTTTAAAAAAATTTTAATTTTTGTAATTACTAAAAAAAGGAAAAAAATTTCAAAAAAAAACTTAGTTAAAAAATTGTTTAAATAATTGTTAACAACAATTATATTTAATATTATTTGTTTTACTTTCTTTTCTAAAAGTTTATTTCACTTAATTTTGTGAACTCAATAAAGTGTTTTTGTTTTTAATGTCTCCAAAATATTTAAATTTCAAAAGTTTTCAATATAGATAATTTATAGAATTCAATTGTTAATAATCCAAAGGATTTTTGGAATTATGTAAACTCTCAACGCAATGATAATCGAATTCCAAATACAATGAATTATAATAATCTGTCAATGGAAAATGATCACGACATTGCTGACGCATTTGCCACTTTCTTTAGAAATGTTTATACTTCTCCTACGGTGAATCCTAATGTTGTTACAGATAGCAAATATGATTAATTTCATTTAAATATTTTTTACATAGAAAGGAAAAGCATTTTGAGGAAACTTAAGGAACTGAATGTAACAAAGAGCACGGGACCTGATGACATTCCGCCATCCCTCATGAAGTCGTGTCGCTTAGCGTTTTTAGACGCTGGGGTTATACATCTTATTTAACAAATCATTATCTTCTGGGGTTTTTCCAGATGAATGGAAAAAAGGAATCATTGTACCAATTTATAAGGAAAATTCTAAAACTGAAGTAACTAATTATCGACCAGTACAATACTTAGCACAATTTCTAAAATTTTTGAAGGTCTAGTTTATGACGTTATTTATTTTCAAATATCAAATTTTATTATAGATGAGCCGCACGGCTTCGTGAGAGAAGGATCAGTGGAGACGAATTTATCATTTTACACCGATTTCATTTATCAAAACCTAGAGCAAGGTTTACAAGTGGATGCCGTCTACACTGACTTTCCGAAAGCTTTTGATAAGGTAAATCACGGCATTCTTGTGGCAAAGTTGGAGGGAATGGGATTTGCATCTGATTTAATTTCTTGGTTCAAATCTTATTTAGAAAACCGTAATTTACATATAAGAATATGAAATGAATTTTCTTTCAGTTTCACTCCCACTTCAGGTGTACCCGAGGGTTTGAACTTAGGTCCTTTGTTATTTATCTTATTTGTCAATGACATACACTCAGTGTTTCAACACAGTTTCTTTTCACTGTATGCAGACGACATAAAGATTTTTAAAGTAGTGAAAACATTAGATGATTCTCTTGACCTTCAATCAGACATCGATCGGTTAGATGAGTGGTCTGTTTCAAATAACTTACTATTAAATATGAAAAAATGCTGTATTATTTCTTTTACTAAATCACAATCATTTAAATTTTTTAGTTACAAACTTGGAAACGACTTCTTACATCGAGAAACAATGGTTCGTGACCTTGGGGTAACCCTACAAAATAATTTCTCTTTTCACAATCATATAAGTAACATAATAATTGATGCATTAAAGGTGTTAGGCTTACTCACCAGAAATGCTTCAAACTTTAATAGTTTACATACATTGAGAACACTTTATTTATCCTTAGTAAGACCTATTTTATTGTTTGCCTCTATTATCTGGTTCCCTTTAACTTCTGCCGACATCTCAAGATTAGAGAAAGTGCAAAACAGATTTTTGCGTTTTATTGCTTGGAGGTCGGGGACACCTCATAATTACTTCCTTCATGATTATACTGAACTTCAAAAATTATTTAAAATTAATAAATTGTCCCTGTTATTTCTTTATAATGATATACTGTTCTTATATAAAATAGTAAATGGATTTTTTATTTGCTCTAATTTACATGCTTCACTCAATTTTTATGCTCCTTGCAGGACATTTAGAGGTGTGGCAATGTTTAAGTTGGGTTTCCACAGAACGCAGTATGGGGAAAATTCATTAATTAATAGAATTTGTAAGGAAGCCAATAATTTAGAAACCTCACTAAACTTCTTCGAGAAATCAATTTATAAATTTAAGGCGAATTTGAGAAGGCACATTTTTGACGTTAGCAATGATGAAAATAACAATGAAAATTAAGATTTAAAGACTAACGTCCATGATTTGTTTTCTATTGTTAATTTAGTTTTAATTAGTATTAAGTTTTTGTTAAGTACAAATTTGTACAAAAGGGTCTAAAGCCCGTTTATAATGAAATAAATTACATGTAAATAAATATTTATAACCATGACTAACAAATAAGTATAAAGTCGTTTTCACAATTTTCATTTGTGACAATTTCTCAATCAAAGAACTATGAAACAAGTTTAATTTTTTTGGCATGGAGCTTCCCAGATTAAAATTAAAAGGACAATTATACACGAAGAGAAATTTATAGTAGTGGGTAACATAATTGTGGTTAGGGTGGACATCTTTAATGCTACGTATACAGACAGCTATCTAGATAGTCACCGTTACCATCAATATCATCAGGAGTAACATCTTCGTAGTACGTGGTAGCATAACTATATTTTTTTTTGCATCTGTGATGGTTGGCAGTAGCATAATTATAGTATCGTGTAACATCATCTTTTTAACATCAAAATCTGACTATCCATTTCTCTCAGTGTAATTTAAACAATTTTTAAATAAATTATTATTATTATTCTTATTTTTGTTTAAAATATAATTTTATTTTTCATGTAAATCTGCATATCAAAAAGTTTGGTAAATTTGCATGATTTGAAAAAACTGCATCTTTCAAGTACACTATTCTGTAAATAGTTAGTAATTAACAATGATAATTTGTTTAAATCTTGCTTAAACAATAATAATTACGTTTTCAATTTGCATCAATATTTAAGTTAGGTGCGGTAAATTTCAAAATTAGAAAAAAATACACCTCTCTAGGTACAATATATACAAAATTGGTAATTAAAAATAATGAGAATAATTTGTTTAAACAAATATAAATTTAAAAATTACACAGTATTCTTACGAATTTATAGCCTGACAATCTTCAAAAAGAAAAATTAAATTCGGTTAAAATTTACGACATATACACTGAGAAAATGTTTTGTACACTTTATTGAGTTTACAAAATTAAGTGAAATATACTTTTAGAAAAGAAAGTAAAACAAATAATATTAAATATAATTGTTGCTAACAATTATTTAAACAATTTTTTAACTAAGTTTATTTTTTTGGAATTTTTTTTTCATTTTTTAGTAATTACAAAAATTTAAATTTTTTTAAAAGATAAATAATATAATTAGGGAAAATTTTACCAACCCTAATTAAAAGTTAATTAATAATCAAATAAACTATTATTCTTATTTTTGTTTAAATAATAATTATATTTTTAATGTAAATCGGCATATCAAAAAAGTTTGTTAAATTTGCATGATTACACTGAGAAAATGTTTTGTACAAACTTTAGTCAAAAGTTGAGTAACCAACTGTAGTTCAAAATAAATTTTTTGTAGGTGAAAATAAAACTGGTCAGTTTTTAAATTAAAATTCATAGAATTTCAACAATACTTTTTAAAGAAAAGAAAAGTGTTGAAATAAAGCCTAGTCTACGTTTGAACACAATATAAACAAAAAATGAGAGAGCGTATTCAACACATTTCAGAGAGTGACCTAAGGAAACTTAAATTTCAGTTAAAAATTGAGTAAAATGTGAACAAGCTAATGGTAAAATGTGGGGAAGGAAATGTGGTGGGGAGACTAGTAAAATCATCATTCCTACATACCGACGGTTGATTCCTAGGACTACTTCCTGTATTACCAACATTTTTAAAACGATCAAAAAAATTAATTATCGATTGTTGAATTTTATATGATGTACGAATTTCTGCATTACCTACACATTTCGCATTAAACAATATCTCTATTTCACTCATACACCTTATAAATACTTAAACACAAATACAACACTCTTAACATATAACATAACCTAACCTAATACACACATATAACGTAAGACTAAGTTCGCACACATTTATATATAAATGAATGATTTGAACTGTCCTTATATAGTAAGTGACACAGTTGATTCACAACTTGCGAAAAACGGATGAAAAATGAATAACTAATTAATTACTTGTTATTTTAGTTTTAATATTTTATTATTGGTTTTAAATTAAAGAATACAATTCTTGATCAATTAATGAAGTGTTATTATTTATAAATTAAAAATTTCTTTGGATTTATCAACTTATTTTTACAATTATAAATAAAACATTAATCTATTTAAAAAGTTAAAATAAAAAAAAATTAAAATAAATTTTTATCCGAATAAATCTTATTTAATTTTAAAATAAATGACTAATTAAGAGATAAAATAATTTTTAATTTATATATTAACAGATTTTTTCACGTAAATATATTTCTCTATTTATACATATTTTTCTTTTATAAATTTATGCAGACACAAAAGCAAATAAGAAATAAAGTTAAAATAGTTCCTTAACTATTTTGTTAAAAGTAAATGTTAGTAATTATGTTTTAATAGATTTTAAAATACATTTATAAATATTGTTAAAAGGAGAAATTTCCTAAGGGCTCTTAGAATTTCCACATGCAGTCCTGATAGTATAGTTGCGTGGTGGGGCTTTCATTTTACCCAACTTCTCGACAAACTGTGACACATGTAGGTAAATATCTACCAAAGGACAGCATAAAGAAATAGTAAATCAGTTTATGATCAAATGCATACTACAGTTTAATCTAATGTTTGTTTTAATCTTTAAATTACTTTTTGAACATTCTTTGGAAAATGCATTTTAATAACCATACAAGAGAATTTTAAACATTAATAAAATGCCTATGTGCACACGGAGAGACTTTTAGTTACAAAAATTACTTTATTGTATTTCGATATTTCTAATAAAACGTAAGAATTTAGGGATAATCGAGGTACGATGATGATAGTTCTTATTATATTAATAAGTAGTGTTATTTTTTTATCTACTATTGTAATTTTTAGGGAACAGAAGTTAGTATAAAAGTTTAGAAAGAATATCATTTGATGTTAAGACAATTGCAAATACGAGAATATGGAACATATTTATAATACATGCTGATATTTTTATTTGTAAACCCACTATTTTGAAAACTATTAAATGTAAAAAAATTTTAGAAACTGTATTATTTTTAATATTAACACGCTCTGAAATGGTAAGCAGTTTGAATTTTTACAAAATTTTATTAGATTATTTTCACGAAGGTTTCCTAACAGTTCCGTCCACAACCGAAGACAGTTAATGTTAGGCGAACACTCAGCAAACAACCGAGCGTCATCATCGTCTTGAAAGTATTTTGTTAAAAACGTTTCAAAAGTTATTGGTGATTAAACAATTGAATTGTGTAATAATATTATGATAAATCATATATTTATTTATATACATATGTGACGCGACACGAGAAAAGGGACCTATCGCCTCAAAAGAGAATTTTACAGGGGGGGCGTTTAAAGTGACGCCATGAGCAGAAAACCCGTGTATTTACGCGGACACGTTCAACTTTCGGGCTTTATATTAATTAAACTATTTCAGATTTTTAATTTCTGATTTTTTTACGTGAAAGAGCGACTCAAAATCTATGGAATACGACTAGAAACTCAAAAATGATTTTTTTATCGATAGGTCCCTTTTCTCGTGTCGCGTCACATATGTATTATGTAAGTATACACGTGCCTAGTAACGCATTTTGTATACCCCTACATATATATATGCTATATATATGTAGCGTCACCTAATCTTCACTTTTAGTATAAAGCTTTAGAAAAGATTCAAAAAACTTTAAGACTTATTACCAAAAGTGACGTTGACTATGTCTTTTCATAATCTTTATTAGAATTCTTCTAACTATACCTCGATTATCCCTAAATTCTTACGTTTTATTAGAAATATCAAAATACGATAAAATAATTTTTCTAACTAAAAGTCTCTCCGTGCAGCCATTTTAACCAACTTTTGACTAAACTTTATACAAAATATTTTCTCAGTGTAGAAAAAACTGCGTCTTTTAAGTATACTATTTTGTAAATAGTTAGTAATTAACAATAATAATTTGTTTAAATATTGCTAAAACAATAATAATTATGTTTTAAATTTGCATTGGTATTTATGTTAGGTGCAGTAAATTGCAAAATTTGAAAAAATACACCTTTCTAGGTACAATATGTAAAAAGTTAGTAATTATCAATAATAATAATTTGTTTTAACAAATATAAATTTAAAATTTGTACAGTATTCTTACGAATTTATAGCCTGACATTCTTCAAAAACTAAAATTGAATTCGGTTAAAATTTATGACTTAGAGGTGACATTCAAGATTAGTTTGTATGTAGAGTATAGTCGGAAAATGCGTTTTTTACGGTTGCGCGCAAGGACAAAAAATTCAATATCTCCTAAAGTTTCAGACTTTCCATTAATTTTCTTTTTGAAAAATACTCGGGACATAAGTGTGACTTTTTAAAAAATTGTTTATTAAAAAATTATTTTTTTAATAATTTGTTTAAACAAAAAATTTTTTTCTAAAATATTTTCTTAAATTGTCTGTAAATAATAAGCATTCAATGAAAATTTCATTAAATTTCATTCATTTTCCTTAGAGATATTCCATTTTTAAAATTTACTTCTGACGAACGAAGGAAAATAAAAAATTGGACGATCAACCTTTAAAATATTGTTAAATAATGGAGGTGACCCACTATTTCCCAATTTCCCCTATGATTATTTTTAAATAATTAATTAACTTTTTGAAACATTCTTTTGAGACTTTTTTTTATGTCGACGAGCACAACTCGGCACAGATTTTATTTTTTGAAGGTTTAAAATAATGTTTGGAGTCAAAAAGTGTCGTTTTCTTGAATAATTATTAATTTTTTGAAAAATTGTTTCAAAACTTTTTTATTGTGCTCGCTTAGCACAGTTTGCAATTCACAAATTTTATTTTTTCTAAATTTGGATTTTTGAAAAATTTAAAAAAAAATTTAAGTATAAAAGAAATTTTTTTTAATTTCTTAAAATAATGTTTAAATTTTTTTCCAGCTAAATATTTCTTATCATTTGCTAGATGTAACACAATATTTGTTTTTTAGTTTAATCACAATTTTGTTGAAAAAAAATGAAACTTTTACGAAAAATTTCTTAATATTTTTGGCTCTACACAAAAGAAAATTTTTTAAATCAGAGGGGAGGTGTTTTTTAAAGAATAAAAAATAAAATATTTGTTTAAATTTTTAATAATTAATTAAAAATTTTTTCATTTATTTAAAAAGTATTAGTTATACTGAGACATTAAAAAAAATGCAAAAAATATTGAAAACAACCGGAGTTATTTTTATTTAAAAAAATTAGTACATAAATTTTCAAATTAAAATATTTAAAAATTTTTTTTTAAATTTTCATAACCGTCTTCACTTTATCATATCTTATCCTTATAGTTACAAACAAAAAAAGTTTCAAAAAAATTGCTAACAATGTCGAAAAATTGTCAATCATTTCACATGGAATTGCTTAATACATCTATAGTATTGCAATAAAATATTTAATATTCTTATATCATATTTAATTTAATATTTTAAGCAAATATTCAACAGTATTAGAACGGATCAACCAGTTTGAAAAAGAATACTATTCGGTAAAAAATGAAAATTTTAAATAAAAATTTGTTGTAACAAAATATGCAAAAGTAATAATATTATGTTATCTTTGTAGTATTATTACAACAAAAAAGCGTTTTAATTGAAGGTGTTTTTTGTGTTTAATACACTAAAAACGTCTCAAAATGAAACACTTTTTGTTTTTTTTCTTTTTACAGTGGGAAAATAGAAGATGCAAATAATCTTTCACTGTATTCTAGTTCTAATATTTTCCATTATAAGAATAAAATATTCCTATAATATTTGATATTCTTACTACATATTATCTAATGAATAGATTCTACACGGACGCACAGTGTGCCTTTTTCTGAAAATGTGTTTAAAATCTAGTATCTCTTGAAGGAATTAACGAAATTTCATGGTTCTGAGATAAAATAAAGCTTAATAATTGCAGAATACAAAAAAATTATACAAAAACAATGTTAACAAATTTTAAGGTTAAGAAGAAGCGTCAAAAGACAGAAATTTTTTCAAAAAAATCACAAAAATCACATCTTTGTCTGTAAACTGTAATAATGACTCAGATGAAGTATTATTACATATTTTAAAGGTTTTTGGGTCGCTAATTACGAATCTAAAGTCCGATTTTAATAATTCAAAATAGCGGATCCTGTATGACAGCTAAATAAGGCAAAAATTTTAAAATAATTTCATTTGAATGACACTGGGTACAATAGGGGATTAGAGGGTTGCTGATGTCGAATTTTATGTTAGATTTTCAAAATTCAAAACGGCCGATCCAATATGGCAGACCAAAAATGCAAAAAGTTATTGGATTAACATGAAACTTGGTAATCAGATGTTTTTGGGGTCACTGATGACGAACTTAACCCTTTAAGGACCAGCGGTTTCGATCGAAACCACTTTTGTGTTCAAACATTCATAACTTTGTCAAAAATTAATTAATTTCTCAGTTCTAAACGCCAAACATCCACAAATTTATATTACTTTTTAAAAAAAAATTATAGTGCAATAAATTTACAACAATCTTATAATTATAACAATATTAAAAAAAATGTTTTTGCTAAGAGTTGTTAAAAATATTAAAAATTGTTAAATTGAGGCTCCCAATTCAAGAACCGGTCGGACGCTCGAAAGACACGCGCTAATACCAGTCGGGTAGCAGTGAGCGCCTCTGTGCCACTCACTGCTACCCGACTGGTACTAGCGCGTGTCGTCCGAGCGTCCGACCGGTTCTTGAATTGGGAGCCTCAATTACTTCAAGTAAGGCTCATGAAAATGATTACTCGGGGGTTTTCGGGGTCGCTGATTACGAATCCGAACTCAGATTTTGAAAATTCAAAATGGCGGATCCAATATGGCGGACGACTTTTTTAAAATTTCATCGGATTCACTTGAAATTCGTTACTTGGGGGTTTTCGGGGTCGCTGATTACGAATCCGAACTCAGATTTTGAAAATTCAAAATGGCGGATCCAATATGGCGGACGACTTTTTTAAATTTTCATCGGATTCACTTGAAATTCATTACTCGGGGGTTTTCGGGGTCGCTGATTATGAATCTGATTTTGGTTTTTGAAAATTCAAAATAGCGGATCCAATATGGCGGACGACTTTTTTTAAATTTTATCGGATTCACTTGAAACTCGTTACTCGGGGGTTTTTAGAGTCGCTGATTACGAATCTGATGTTATTTTTTTAAAACTCAAAATGGCGGATCCAATATGGTGGACGAAGATATTTGAAAATTGAGCTAGACTCATGAATATTACCATTTGGGATTCTTGAGGTCACTGATTACAAATTTAATATAAATTTTTTTTAAATTCCTGTTCCTTCACTTGTTTCTGAACAAGATTTCGCACGAGGTATTTTTTTTCTCACAATCAATTTTTCGTTTCTGACGATATTTTAGAGTTAGCAATTAGTTTCTTTCTATAGTCGCCAATAGCGTCACTCGTTCGCATCTGATTCTATTTTTCCGTTAGGCTTTTGTTTTTTCTTTGATTGTCAATGATAGCTTGTCACTTGATTTTGAATCAGGTTTTGTATTAGGTATTTTTTTCTTTATTTAATTAGCAACTGCATCACTCAGTCAATTCTTAAACTGTTTTTTCGTTAGGCATTTGTTTTTTGTAGATTGTCAACACTAGCGTATGTCATTTGTTTCAGAACTTGCTTTTTCGTAACTTTGGTTGCTTCGATTATCCTATAATAACGTTTTTTCGTTAGGCATTTGTTTTTTGTAGATTGTCAACACTAGCGTATGTCATTTGTTTCAGAACTTGCTTTTTCGTTACTTTGGTTGCTTCGATTATCCTATAATTACGATTAGTTACATGTAACACTTTACATGCGATTTTTTCGTTATTTATTTTCTTAGCTTTTTTCATAATTTTTTAAATAATTATGAATAAGAAACAAAACTCCTATTTTCTCCGTAAGAGGAAAAATTTTGATAGTGCTTATTCCCTACCCGACAATCCGGATGATTCAGAATCGGATGGTGATTGTGGATCTTCAGATGAGAATGATGATGATAGAAATTGTGATGTGACTGAATCACATTCCGATTCCAATAACTCGGATGATTCTAATAGTGATGAAAGTATTGCAGATGTAAGTGATATATGGTCTCAAGATAGAACTCTTTTTAAGAATTTAAATAAAACTTTTGAAAGGGATCCAGAAGTCCAAATGAACTTTCATAATAGTTGTCCTGAAATAAGGTATTTTTTTTCTTTATTAACACAAGAAATAATTGATTCTATAGTTCTCGAAACCAATTCATACGCTAAAGAGTCTTCGGATGAAAACTTTAAGTGGAAAGATATTTCTTCTGAAGAATTACAAGCATGGATAGGGATAAACATTATTATGGGGATTCATCGACTGCCATCAGTTAAGAATTATTGGAGTACTGATCCATATTTAAGCGTACCAGCATTATCAGAAATAATGACTCGTACTCGCTTTATGGAAATTACAAGTAAACTTCATCTGAATTCCAATGATACGGCGTATCCTAAAGGACATCCACAGTTTGACAAACTGCATAAAGTTAGGCCTTTTTTAGATGAAGTTAATAAAAAATTAACGAAATGTTACCATCATTCTGATACATTGTCAATTGACGAATCCATGATACCATTCAAGGGACGTTCCTCTTTGAAGCAGTACATGCCAATGAAACCCATCAAAAGAGGTTACAAGGCTTGGTGCTTAGCTGATTCTAAGACAGGTTTCATATTGGAATTTGAGATATATACGGGAAAGTCGAACACAAATGATTTTTCAGGTGATACATTGGGAGAACGTGTTGTTCTTAAGTTGTCTGAACAGTTGAGAAACTCTGGTGTTTTATTAGTCTTCGACAATTTTTTTACTTCAGTGAAATTAATGAAAGAACTAAGAGCCAAGCACATTTTTGCTGTTGGTACAGTCAGGGCGAATCGAATTGGCTTACCCGATATCATGAAAGAAAAAAAGAAGATGGTCAGGGGGGAACATGTGTATCGAACTCAGGGTTGTGTAACGGCGATAAAGTGGATGGATTCTAAGCCTGTAACACTTTTGAGCAGTGCACATGATCCTGAGTCAGTCACAGAAGTGAAAAGAAAAAATAAAGATGGTTCTAGAAGTAACGTTTCCTGTCCTGAATCAATTTCAGATTATAATAAGTATATGGGAGGTGTAGATCGGTTTGATCAATTGAAGGAACGTTATGCAATAGGTAAAAAATCCAAAAAGTGGTGACATAGAATATTCTATTTTATTATTGTTTTAGTAATTGTAGATGCTTATATTTTGTGTAACATTCACAAAAACAAAAATTCGATAGATCAACTCCATTTTCGACTAAACTTGGCAAAACAGTTGATTGGCAATTTTTGTTCAAGGGAAAAGGTTGGATGTCCTATTGCACTTGACAGTAAAAGAATTAAGGTGTCGAAAGAAAAAAGAACAAGTGACAATAAGCATTTGCCGCAGAAAAATCACAACAGCCGTCGATGCCAATTTTGCAGTGTGAAAGGCAAGGTTTCTAGAACTAGAACAACCTGTACAACCTGCAAAGTTCCACTATGCCTCGATCCTTGTTTCCGTCAATTCCATTCAAAATAGTTTCTAAAAGTAAAAAACAAAAACAAAAAAATATATATATAAAACAAAAAAAAAATAAAAATAAATAAAAAACAAAAAAAGATAAAAAACAAAATAAAAAACAAAAAAAAACAAAATAAAAAACAAAAAAAACAACAAAAAACAAAAAAAAAACAAATAAAAAAAAATAAAAAACAAAAAAAATAAAATGGGATCTATGTTCTGTAACCTCCTCGTGGTTGGTCCCGGTAACTACAAACTTGTAGGCTAATTACAGACAACGCTGACGTAGGATTAATCTCCCAATAACACTGAGTAGTTTTTTTAGGAGCTTAAAGCAATTATTTGAAACTTTTGTTCGTAATATTGGTTCCGCTATTTTGAATTTTGAAAAACGAAAATCAGATTCGTAATCAGCGACCCCAAAAACCCACAAGTAGTAATTTTCATGAGCCTAACTCAATTTTTAAATATTTTTATCCGCCATATTGGATCCGTCATTTTGAATTTTGAAGAACTAACATCAGATTCGTAATCAGCGACCCCGAAAACCCCCAAGTAACGAATTTCAAGTGAATTCGATGAAATTTTAAAAAAGTCGTCCGCCATATTGGATCCGCCATTTTGAATTTTCAAAATCTGAGTTCGGATTCGTAATCAGCGACCCCGAAAACCCCCGAGTAACGAATTTCAAATGAATCCGATGAAATTTTAAAAAAGTCGTCCGCCATATTGGATCCGCCATTTTGAATTTTCAAAATCTGAGTTCCGATTCGTAATCAGCGACCCCGAAAACCCCCGAGTAACGAATTTCAAGTGAATCCGATGAAATTTTAAAAAAGTCGTCCGCCATATTGGATCCGCCATTTTGAATTTTCAAAATCTGAGTTCGGATTCGTAATCAGCGACCCCGAAAACCCTTAAGTACAGAGTATGACGAAAATCGCATGACTGAAAAAAAGTCGGGCCTTAAAGGGTTAATGTCAGATATTTAAAATTCAACATGGCAGCAAATTTGTCATCAGTGACCCGAAAAACCCTTGGATACCAAGTTTTATGTAAATTCATTAAATATGTAATATTATTTCATTTGAGTCATTTTTATGGTTTTCAGTCAAAGATTTGTGATTTCTTGACAGAATTTCTGACTTTTGACGCTTCTTCTTAACCTTAAAATGTGTTAACATTGTTTTTGTAAAATTTTCCTGAATTCTGCATTTATTAAGCTTTATTTTCGTCCCAGAACCATGAAATTTCGTTAATTCCTTCAAGAGATACTAGGTTTTATAAAAGAGGACTGAGGTGGCTGTCTAAATTTTACAATTTAGAGAGTTAGTAATTTTCTGCTTAAAGTTTATACAATCTTTACTTTATGTTTTCATTAAATTTTAATTAGGAAAAGTTATAACTAATTTGAATCAGGAACTGAGTTTTTTTGCCCGAAACTACTATTTTTATATTGTTAACTAAAATGAATCGTCAAAAAATATTAATATTCGAAAAACAAGCAAGAAAATCACATTTTCCCTAAAGCACCCAATCAAAATAGCTAAAAAGTAAAAAAACCCAAGAAGAAAAAAATAAAACGGAATTTATTTGATCAGTGTGGACAGGTAAAATAGTAGAAAAAAATTCTACGGTCAAGAAGCGAAATAAAAGAAAAGAAGTGTATACAACGCTTAAGATGCCACCACGAGGATCTTCCCACTCAGGATCACGAAAGGATTACATTGCAGGATCTCTTCAACGAATGGATCGTATTGCCTTTGTGCCCGACAGGATCTGTGGCATCTGACCCTCTCTCCTTCTCTTTTTTCTGCTGTCTGATCTCTCTTCCCTTATGCTCTTATGAAATAACCAGAATAAGATCACGGGTGCGTTCCTGCATAAGCAAAATAAGTGAAATGTCTTGCTGCCCAAAAAGCTTGAACTTTTCAATGTTGAAAAAGAAAAAAGGTCCACACGCAGTGAAAAAGGAGATAGTTTTGAGAAAAAAGGGTATTATAAACATTCCTGAATTGGGACCCTTATGATACAAGTGACATGATTTGTGTGCGATGCTCATGATTTAAATAAGAAATCACTTCATTCTTTTTTTCTCCTTTCCCTTTAGTCAAACCATTGTAACTTTTTAAATCGGGTCATTGAACCTTTAAATCATTTTTGTCATGTTTATTAGGGAGCGTTCATTAACTACGTAGCATGCTGAGGAGGGGGGGGGGGGTTCAGAAAAAAGTCTGCGTGGAGGAAGGTCGACTCTTACCACGTAGTTAATACGTATAGAAAATTTAAATTTGCGTCTTTTGATTTTGCACACTATATCTAATTGCCTGTAATAACGAATTTACGGGATTGGTTGATTTCACCGTTTACCAAAGATTTCTGAACAATTTACATTTTTAACTGTGTTGCGCAAGTGCAAACAGTGATCGCCTTTTACTGGGGCGCATGATTATTCCCCAAATTTCAATTTCCTAATATACAAAACATGGAAATTTTTATCATCGAAACTTCATTTCGCTTAATTTTCAGATTTCGAAATTTCATTTAACCCATTAACGCCTGAATGCACTGAATTTTTAGTCTGACTTAAATCTTAAATATTTTCTAATAAACATATTATTTTCTCTTCGATAAATAATTTTTTTTTTGCATTAAAGTCTCCTCTATCCGAATATGATATTAGAAAATTAATAAAAAATTGTTTAACAATATTTTTTTGCATATAATTAAAAAATTGCATGATTTTTGAAGGTTTTTTATTACAAATTCTTAAATTTTTAAGTCAAAAAATTTTTTTAACATCTAATATTACCATAAATCGTGCACTCGATTATTATACTTTCAAAAAATATATTGACTTTTCAAATTTAAACATTTGATTTTTTAAAATGGCGGCTAAAAACTAAATTTTTTTTTAAAATTTGAAATTTGATGCTCGATATACATTTTTTTAATCTTTGGCTTGAACTCGGGGGTTTTCAGAGTCGCTGATTACGAATTTGATATTAGTTTTCCAAAATTCAAAATGACGGATCAAATATGGCGGACAAATATAATATCAAATATAATAATATATATTAATAAAAAAATAAAAAAAATTATAATTATAATTTATTTTTTTAATAAAATTTATCGAAATTTTATTTGTCATAATGTTCATTTACTCGAAATGAAATTCCATTTATCGAAATTTTATTTGTCATAATGTTCATTTACTCGAATTATCAAGTGACATAAAACGCATTTACTCGAATTCTCATGTGACATAATATATATTATTATTATTATATATATATAATATAATATCAAATATAATATCAAATATGGAAAATTTCAAAATTTGGTTGGATTCTTTTGCAAATCCGTATTCGGGGGTTTTTGGGGTCGCTCATTACGAATTTGATATTAGCTTTTTAAAAATCAAAATGGCGGATCTAATATTAGGAAAAAAAAAGAAAATTTCACTTACCTTTGAAATACATCTCTACCACCTGGTGGAAAAAAGAGAATTATAACGAAAAATGTGCGAATTTTTCAAAATGATAAAAACTTTACATGTAAAAGAGTGCAGAAAAAATTTAATTAATATCAAACAATTAATTTGTCGTCATTAACATTAAAAATTCTTGTTACTAATAAATAGTTATTAATTTTTATTGTTATATTTTTTCATTTTTATTATAATTCAAATATTTTATTAAATAAATATAATAAAATGTAATAATTATTAGCATAATAATTGCATAATATTAGATCCGCCATTTTGATTTTTAAAAAACTAAAATCCTTTTTATAATTAATCAGCGACGCCGAAAAATCCCTGAGTAAGGATTTTAAAAAAATTCCACAGAATTTTCAAAATTTTCTCCACCATATTACATCCGCTATTTTGAATTTTGGAAAAATAATATCAGATTCACGAAGAGCGACCCCAAAAACCTCCGAATACTGATTTATAAAAGAATCCAACCAAATTTTGAAATATTTGTTTGCCATATTGAATCCGCCAATTTGAATTTTCGAAAACTAATATCAGATTCGTATTCAGCGACCCCAAAAACCCCTGTGTGTGGATTTGTATGAGAATCCAACCAATTTTTGAAATTTTCGTCCGCCATATTGGATCCGCCATTTTAAATTTTGAAAAACTAATATCAAATTTGTAATCAGCGACTCTGAAAACCCCCGAGTAAACATTTTCAAACCACAGTTTAAAAAAATGTATATCGAGCATCAACTTTCAAATTTAAAAAAAAATTAGTTTTTAGGCGCCATTTTTAAAAATCAAATGTTTAAATTTAAAAAGTCAATATATTTTTTGAAAGTAGAACAATCGAGTGCACGATTTATGGTAATATTAGATGTTAAAAAAATTTTTTGACTTAAAAATTTAAGAATTCGTAATAAAAAACCTTTAAAAAATCATGCAATTTTTTAATTCTATGCAAAAAAATATTGTTAAACAATTTTTTATTAATTTTCTAATATCATATTTGGATAGAGGACACTTAAATGCAAAAAAAATCATTTATCGAAGAGAAAATAATGTTTATTAGAAAATATTTAAAATTGAAGTCGGACTAAAAATTCAGTGCATTCAGGCGTTAATGGGTTAACATAATTTTTAATTTATCGAATTAATTTTTATCCTAATATTTAAATAGTCGAATTGTTTTTTAATATAATTTTTAATATGTCGAAAAATTCTTTGACCTAAATTTTGTTTTATCGAATGACTATTTTTTATAATTATTAATCCTCCGAATTGCCATTTGACATAATTTTCAAACCTTCGAAATATTATGTTACATAAATTTCATTTATCGAAATTTTATTTCTTATAATGTTCATTAACACGACTTATCAAGTGACATAAAACGCATTTACTCAAATTCTCATGTAACATAACCTTCAAATCTTCAAAATGTCATATTTAAGAAATTCCATTTATCGAAATTTTATTTGTCATAATGTTCATTTACTCGAATTATCAAGTGACATAAAACGCATTTACTCGAATTCTCATGTGACATAACCTTCTAATCTTAGAAACGTCATATTTAAGAAATTTCATTTATCGAAATTTTATTCGTTAGAATTTACATTTATTTGAATAACCATTCAACATAAAACCTGTTTGTCCGAAATTCCATTTGACATAATTTTCAAACATCAGAATTACTTTTTAACGTATAATGCAAGTCACAGAAATTTCATTTGTCCTAAAATAACAATAGAGATGAGAAAAATATTTGAAAATTGCATTGTTATTTTAGGACAAATGAAATTTCTGTGACTTGCATTATAGGTTAAAAAGTAATTCTGATGTTTGAAAATGATGTCAAATGGAATTTCGGACAAACAGGTTTTATGTTGAATGGTTATTCGAATAAATGAATATTAGGACGAATGAAATTTCGATAAATGAAATTTCTTAAATATGAGGTTTCTAAGATTTGAAGGTTATGTCACATGAGAATTCGAGTAAATGCGTTTTATGTCACTTGATAATTCGAGTAAATGAACATTATGACAAATAAAATTTCGATAAATGAAATTTCTAAAATATAACAATTTGAAGGTTATGTCACATGAGAATTTGAGTAAATGCGTTTTATTTTCTCCCAATTTGGACAGTTATTGCAAAATCGGAAAAAATACCAGATATCCTAGAAGGAGAGAAAAACAAGCCTTTTTAGTATGAGGAGAAGTATTTACAAAAAGTAACTGAAAAGAGGTTTTACCTTAACTGTTCAATTTTCATGTTTTTATATTTAAGTAATTTTATTCTCAATGTAATTGTAAACACTATGAATATCATTCTTTTATTTGTTTTTTAATATTTTTGAAAATAATTTGAATTTAAAAAATTTTGAACTGTTTGCTTATAAGTAATCACTTAATTCATTATTTTCTCGAAAACAAACAACTTTTTTAAAGAAAAATTTTTCACATTCGATTTATCAATTCAATATTAAGAAATTAAGTTCTCAGTTTTTCTATAAATGGTATACTTTTTTAATAATTAATTTTGAAGGAAAATATGCGCCATTGATGTAACCTTAAAACAACACACACTTATTCATTTTTCTCGTTAATTTCTGGGTTTATCTCATCAAAATGTTTTTCCTATGGTAAAGCATTATAATATCTCGAAACGTTTTTTTTTGGTATTTCTTTTAATGACCTATAGAATTTTTAAATATGTTTTTTCCGCTTCCTGTAAAATCATGAAATTGTTGCTTGACCCCTTTTGTCATGCCAGCCTTTAAATAAGATCAATGCTAAATATCTTAATAAACGCTAATAGTCTTCTTTCAACAAGTGCAATCAGATTCCGTAATTAATTCAAAGAAAAAAAGAATTAGGTACAATTATTATTTTAATTATTTTAAAATTTTTAAATTATTTTAATTCAGCTACTCAATTGTTACAAACTTTGCATCAACGTTCACTTCAACGGGGACTGTTCTGTGCGAGAGTCCTTAGATTCATTCCCAAACAGTTTTTAGGAATGCTAAACTCTGTGGCGTGCCTGCGCCCGCGATTGTTCAGTTTCTTCGTTTTTTATATACACGGAAGTCTCGGTGTGCGTCGTGTCGTATTATTGGTTTCAATTAATAAAAATTTTAATTTTAAATATAATAGTGAGTGCAGTTTTGTGATAAAGTTCTAGTGTTACAAATGAATTTAGAAGAATATCTAAGTGTAATGTTTAATCTCATTTTGAGGTTACGTGTGTGTTTATTTTGCTTTTAGCCGGTTATGTAATACCTAATTGTTATTATATTTTATTGGAATATTCAATTTAGGCAACTAAATTTAAAGTCTAAAATGAAATAATATGTACAAATAGAGAATACTTTTAATTTTAAAAATCTTCGCATTGGGATTTTTATTTAATCTATAGATATTTAAATATAATCAATTTCCTTAAACGTTTTGTAACAAATCATTATAGTAAAAATAGCAAAAGACTAGTATTTAATTTTTAAAGAGATTCGACGTATAAATATCTAAAGAATAATAAAAATCCCAGCGAGAAGTTTTATAGAATTCAAAGTATTCTAATATTTTCAGATGTTTCATTTTTAGATTTTATATTTAGTCTTAAATTGAATATTCCCATAAAAATAGATATTTTGCCAAATAAAAATAATAATATAGGTCACTAGAAGATCTGCTCACATTATTGTCAGTATAGGACTCGGACTTAAGGTTATCAATTTAGAATGCCTTTCCGCCATTTCCTGTACGACATACCAGTACAGTACCTTCTACAGTGCGAAGGTACATGTCCGGTACAGTACTAGTACGCTGGTTATCTGGGTTATTAAAACATTTTTTTTTATAATAAAAGTTGTAAATAAATTTACAACTTTTATATTTCAATATAATACGTAAATATTTATTTAAAAATTTCGAAACTCTATTTGTAAATCAGGGCCAATGAGCCCCCACCACACAAAATATTCTATAGAATATTATATAAAAATCGCTATAGAATATCCTATAGAGTCACTCTATAAAATCATTCTACACGCAGAAAATTCGATTGAAAATTTTAGGGTTCAGTAGTAATTTAGATTTCATTCCCAAACTTGTCTACCTTTGCGGCTCCAGGATAAAAAACGGGGAAATGAATGGTAAAATATTTAAGGCACGTCAGTAGTCTTAACATGTTTTCGTTCCTATGCATACTTTTACACGGAACAAAGCAGACTGAACACATTGATAGGCGCTTCTGGGCAGAGTCCAAGGAAAGTGTAGTGCTAAATCCCATACTGACAAAAATGTGAGCAGATCTTCTAGTGACCTACATTATTATTTTTATTTGTCAAAATATTTACTTTTATTGGAATATTAAATTTAAGACTGAATATAAAATCTATAAATGAAACAACTGAAAATATTAGATTACTTTGAATTATATAAAACTTCTTACTGGGATTATTCTTTAGATATTTATACGTCGAATCTCTTTAAAAATTGAATACTAGTCCTTTGCCATTTTTACTAAAACGATTTGTTTTAAAACGTTTAAAGAAAGAGATTATATTTAAATATCTACAGATTAAATAAAAATCCCAATGCGAAGATTTTTAAAATTAAAAGTACTCTCTATTTTTTACATATTATTTCATTTTAGACTTTACATTTAGTTGCCTAAATTGAATATTCCAATAAAATATAATAACAATTAGGTATTACGTAACCGGCTAAGAACAAAATAAACACACACCTTACCTCAAAATGAGATTAAACATTTCACTTAGATATTCTTATAAATTCATTTGTAACACTAGAATTTTATCACAAAACTGCACTCACTATTATACTTAAAATTAAAATTTTTATTAATTGATACCATTAATACGACACGACGCACACCGAAACTTCCGTGTATATGAAAAACGAAGAAACTGAACAATCGCGGGCGCAGGCACGCCACAGAGTTTCGCATTCCTAAAAACTGTTTGGGAATGAATCTAAGGACTCTCGCACAGAACAGTCCCCGTTGAAGTGAACGTTGATACAAAGTTTGTAACAATTAAGTAGCTGAATTAAAATAAATGCAAATAATAATAATTGTACCTAATTTTTTTCATCTTTGAATTCCTATTTAAACTTTATTCCTAAACTCTGTAGTCAAGTTAAACTTGCCATAATAAAATATTCTTATTATTTGAGATAAATGAAGATGAATGGGACAAAAAAATTATTTTTTAGAGATGTTTAATAGTTTTTTTAAGGTTTTAATGTAGCCAATTTTTAATACTTTTTACGAATGGCGTTCCAATATTCAGCCAAAATAGTTGACAATTTTGAATCTGTCTATTTGAATTTTTTTAAATCCATTTAAGATTCATAATCTGAAATAATAAATAACTTTTGGTTTGGTTGACTTAATTTGTTTACAGAGTTTAGGAATAAAGTTTAAATAGGAACGCCATTTTCGCATTTTTTTGCCGCTTCTGCCACTTACTCATGGAACGCCAATTGTAACGCCATGCCGCTGAAGTGGTTAATTAAAGGAATCTGATTGCACTTTTTGAAAGAAGACTGTTATCATTTATTAAGATATTTAGCATTGATCTTAATTGAAAATCATTACCAAACTTTTTGGAATAGAGAACCAAAATTTAATATTTCCTTCTGCGATAATAGAAATCATTTAAATTGTTTTATATTTAGTCCGAAATCTGAATTTTCAATTTTCTCCGTGTGGGAATATATTTACCCAGGCAGAAATCAACGACCGGCTTGGTACCGGGCCGGTACCAAGGGCGGACTTGCCGGTGCCGGCGTGAGACCGGCATTACCGCCGGCCCGGAGCCGGTCCAGTCAACAATGATAAACCGGGAAATATCCGTCCCGGTGCCGGTAAACCACCGGTCCGGCACCTTGCCGGTAAACCATCGGCCCGGTACCGGTCCGGTTGTTGTTTTCAGTGTTTTCGTACCGGTTTATTGCCGGCACACCACCGGCGACGTACCTTGCCAGTGAAATTTAGACACCGGCCCGGTACCTGCAATTCTGCCGGCCCGGAGCCGGTCCAGTCAATAATGATAACCCGGGAAATATCCGCCCCGGTGCCGGTAAACCACCGGTTCGATACCGGGCCGGTAGTAAAAAAAAAAATTATTTTGTTACTTTTCTACCGGATTTATGCTGGCACGGTGTCAGATTAGTATATTTTATTAACAACACATTTTTACATATATTAAACGTTAAACAATATTATTTATTAATTAATTTAATTGTAAACACTAAATAGAATGCTGAAACATATGAATTATTATTAATTGTTAACGAAAAATCTGAAGACATGAGGAATTGAACTCCGGACCCTCAGGCTGCAAAGTCGACGCCGCATCCGATAACCTAAACCTGCTTGTGAAAAGTGAATGGAAAGTTTATATATGAAGTGTGGCACCAGGAATAATTACAAAATGTTCTAAATTAATAGAAAAACCTTTTCTAAAAGACAGTTTGAATAATGTAATGTCAAAGTTAATAATTATAATAACATTTGTTAATGTCATTATACGTTGGGACTAAGGCTAAAGAAAAAACGCTGGCATGGTACCGGCTTTATAGAAACAACTTGAAGAAACTTAGAATAATAAAATGTATATAATACCTTGTTAGATTATCAAAATTTTATAACAATAAATCAAATAAAACCTGACCAAAATTATTTTAAACGAACAAAGTTATTATAGGGTGTCTAGTAATTCAGCAGTAACAAATTCCCGGATTTTTGAGTGATTTTCCCAGACAATTTAAAGCTGAATTAATAGAGTTTAATGAAATGTAATTTTTCCAACTATGTAAAAAAAGATTTTAAAAAACATTTGATTTCGAGAGATTTGATTTTCCTATTCTTCCGAATAGTGTAAAAAAATTTCCAAAAATTAAAAACTTAGACTTTTTAAGACACAAAAATATTATGCCGGCAAAACTCCGTCGCCGGTGTAAAACGGTATCAAGTGGTGGTACCGGGCCGGTATTAATTTTGATGCCGGCAAAACTACGTTTTTGGTGTAAAAACGGTATCGAATGCCGAAACCGGGCCGGTTGTCTTTTATTAACCGGCCCGGTACCATAGTGCCGGTACCGGTTATTGTTCGACGTTACTACCGGGCCGGTGCCGGGCCGGTTGTCTTTTAGAAACCGGCCCGGTACCACAGTGCCGGCACCGGTTATTGTCTGACTTTACCACCGGGCCGGTGTCGAACCGGTCGTAGGCATCGGCACACCACCGACTTTTCTGCCTGGGTAATAATATTCCGAGTAAAATATTCTGTAATTGAATTTCCTTCATTACTTCAAAACAATATTTCAAGGATTTCCGACATTTTAAAATTCCTAAAAAATATGGATAAAATATTGATTCCTCATAGAGGAAGTATTGTAATACTAAAATTTTTTGAGTTCGATTTTTGGACATATTTTTATGTTATATGATCTCAGGAGTTTAAGAATCATATTTATAAAAAATATCATTTCGCGTGTTTCTATGTGCGTGTGTGAAAATTACATTTTCATAAATATCTCAAGATTTTGAAGTTGAACTATATTTATTTTTGAATTTTAATTTTACTAAAAAACGTTTTTTCACCATAAATTTAAAAAAAGGTTAGGACACCTATAATTATTTTTGATAATTTTGTAGAGTTGTTTCAGACGCATATTTTGAGCCCTAAATGAACATTTTTCGACCATACTAACTGGAGATATTTAACTTCCAAAAATTAAAACTTTTTTGAAAATTTTGTTGAAAATGAGAAAGTAACTTTGAAAATACCCAGGCGGAAATTTACCACTGTCATTGTACCACGAGACAGCCAGATCGGTGTAGACATTCAAATGGAACATGACAATGTGCTGTAGTGGCTGCGCGTCCGGCGTACAGATTTAGTGCCGCCGAACAACCGGCGTTGTACCGGCATTCGTCCGCTCTAGCAACTGCCGCGGGCCAAATATTCTTTCAAAAGACGACTCGCTTCAGCGGACCGGCGTTCTACTGGCATTCGTCCGTCTAGCCAGACTAAATTATATTTTCTATTGAAAAATAAAATAATAAAATATTTAATTAACTATGCATGGTGCATGTTAATTAATATTTATTTATAGATCATTTTCAGCATTGTTAACACATTCTATATATTTTTTACACATTAAAATACTAAACGCTCGCAAGTAGGATACGAAGTCCAAGCTATTCCTAATCTAAGCACCGAAGTCTAATACGCTAACCACTATACGCTATTCGCTCGCATGCGGATCTGAGCATAATACACCGAAAAAAAATTATTCTTGTTTTAAGAGGACAATTCCTCTTCTAAAATCCTCTTACATTTTATTTTTAAGTTAAGAATATTACTCTTCATTCGAGACTATTCCTCTACTTTTAAGAGGAATTACTCTTAAGTGGAGAATAATCCTCTTAATATAAGAGGACGTTTTTTGGTCAATATACAAAAGGAAAATATGCATCAAAATAAGAGGAATCCTCTCAAAACAAGAATATTTTTTTTCGGTATCGACATTATAATGTCGATATGCAATATCACTACGAAGCAAACAATTTTTGCAACTCATATACAACAATAAATAATAATTTTACAAATACTTTGGAATATTTTAGCATTTTATGAATATTATGTAAAAAATCTAGTGTTTTAAAACAATATTTGTAAATTTTTATTTTTTCAATTATTCTATTATTATATTTATTTATTGTTTTTATTATTAATTTTTTTATATCTATAAATAATTAGCTGTATTCTTTATTTATAAATATTAATGAACTTTGAAAATAACAAAAAAGTTCTTCTTTAATTTATTTGTTAATTAATAAATACAAAATATAATTGAAACCTATTTTTCAAATTTATTAATTTATACAATAAATTTTATATTCTTGTATTGGTAATTCTTTTTTTAATATTTAAACTGTAAACAATTCTTCTACATTGGACTGCTTTTTTTAGAAAAATGATAAATTAGTGTGTCAAAGTTTCCAATGAAATTATATTTCACTATAAGCAATTAAAAGTAATTAGTAAAATAACTAATTAAAATGACCTGTAAAATAGCATTTTTGACGCGTCGCGAAAAATAAACTGTTTGAGTATATCAACCGCACTGACGGACGATGAAGAAGTCTCATATCAGCGATTGGACCTTCAACATGTGGAAGGGGAAATTTTTACCTTTCCTCCATGAAATTACAAGGAGAAAGGGTAAAAACTTCTTCATCGTCCGTGCGGTTGATATAGTCAAACACTTAAACTTTTCGCGACGTGAACTTAGTTGCTCTACGCGCACGCGCAGACCGTGCCAAGAAAGCATTGACAACACTATGCAGAAAGACACATTTTATTTTACTCTGACTAGCGCCTCCGTCGACCGCTTCGCGGTCGACTACGTTGCTTCCATTTTCCATTCAACACGTAATTTTCCTATAAACATTTAAACATGTAATTTTGCATATCTACGTTATTCTTCCCCTTGTATAAATTTAATCTTTTCAATTTAATACACACTAAAAACTAAATTTTCAAGTACATGAATATGTTTTAAATGATAATTTCATCGAGTTGTTTCGCTATTTTCGTTTAACACGTGAATTATCTATGAAAGTTTTTTATCGTAAGTAACTACTCCACATTTACTTCTGTAAATTAATTTCTTTTTCTCTCTGAAGATTAAGCAAATAAATCATTAATGAAGCTTTAAAAAGTCAGATTAACTTCAACTTTTATTCAAATTTTATTATATATTCAATGTCGATATATGAAGAAGATCAGGGTGGCCACTTTTTTTTAAAAAATTGAATTCCCGGTTTTTTCCCAGTTTTCCCGGCCAAATTTTATTTATTTTTTGGTCATTATAAATAGATTGAAACAATATCTATTTAACATAAAAATTTATTTTCTTTTAAAACCAGTCATTTAATAATATTTAATAAATTAGTTTTATAATAAAAGGAAACTTTTCAGTTTCAAAACGTTTTACATTTATAGACAAAACGAAAAGTTTAAATAAATAACAAAAGATTTCTTTTATTTTTCAAAGAAAATCCTTTTATTTTATGCAAGACAATTGAGGCACCCAATTCAAGAACCGGTCGGACGCTTGGACGACACGCGCTAGTACCAGTCAGGTAGCAGTGAGTGGCCCAGAGGAGCTCAATGCTCACTGACTGGCAGTTGCGCGTGTCGTCCGAGCGTCCGACCTGTTCTTGAATTGGGTGCCTCAATTTGTTTTATCCAAAAAATTATAAAAAAATTTTAAATATTAATAACAAACGAAACAAATAATCTTAAATTATTCTGTATTATACATATTACAAATTTAAACTTATCAATATTGAGCTCGTTTAGAGATAACTTTTTTTTGACATTTTTCCGAACCGATAATAATATAAAAGTTGTAAAAGAATAAGAAATTTTTACTATTTTACGAATTTCTTTTTTTTTAAATGAACTAAAATTTTTCATAATGAACTTTAAGATTGATTCTTTAAAACTGAAATAAGCGTATGAAAAACGGGAATGGAAAATAATAGGGCCAAAATAAGTGAAATCGGCCACTTAAAAAAATGTTGTCTCCAATTTTCAAGTAATTTATGATTTTCGGTATATATACGAGTACATTTTTACCCCCTACAATATTTTTCAACAAAAAATTTTATTTTGAAAGTATACACGTGTTAAAGTTTTGGGTCATTTTATTTTCGTTTTCTTACTACTCTAAAACGAATAAAGATAATTAGGGGAGAGCGGGGTTGAACGTGCCGGGGGTAAAAAGTTCCGTTTAATTATATCTTAAAAACAAAAAAGATTTTAATACAATTCAAATAAGGAAAGCGTAAACAATAGCCTAAACAATACTTCCCTCATTTGAATTTCATTAAAATCTTTTTTTGTTTTTGAGATATAATTAAACGGAACTTTTTACCCCCGGCACGTTCAACCCCGCTCTCCCCTAAGTAAACTTTTTTTAAAAATGAAGCCTGAAGTCTATATTTTGAAGATAAAATAAAGCGATTACTAAAAAATAAATTTTTTTAATTGTTAGTAACAATTTTTTTAAACAATTGCAAATTGAAGATTGTTCTCAATGTTTTTGAAAAATTAATTTAAAAAAAAGAAAAATGAGTAACCTTCAATTTTTTTTAGAAATTGTTTAAAGTTTTCTGTCAAAATGCAGGCGAAAATAGAATCCTGTTCCTAGAAACAGATAAAATTGGAAACGGATAAATAAGATCTTCTTTTGTTTTGTTAGAAACATCACTCTTTCAAGCGGATTTTTAAGATCAAGAGTATTTTTGCCTGCATTTTGAGAGAAAACTTTACACAATTTCTATAAAATTGAAGGTTAGTCATTTTTCTTATTTTTAAATTAATCTTTGGAATTTTTTTTTTTTTTTTTAATTTTTTTTTAATTTTTTCAAAAACATTGAGAATAATCTTCAATTTGCAATTGTTTAAAAGAATTGTTACTAACAATTAAAAAAATTTATTTTTTAGTAATCGCTTCATTTTATCTTCAAAATATAGATTTTAGGCTTCATTTTAAAAAAAAGTTTACTTAATTATCTTTATTCGTTTTAGAGTAGTAAGAAAACGAAAATAAAATGACCCAAAACTTTAACACGTGATTACTTCCAAAATAAAATCTTTTTTTGAAAAATATTGTAGGGTGTAAAAAAGTACTTGTATATCTACCGAAAGTTATAAATTACTTGAAAATTGGAGACAAAATTTTTCAAGTGGCCGGTTTCACTTATTTAGTCCCAAATAGAAATTATGAGAAAAATCCTGTGGAATAAACATTAAAAGAAAAATCCGCTTAAAATAAAAGGATTTCGTTAAATTTAAATAACTCAGGGTGTCTAACAAAGATTGAGAAGAAAATTCCCTGACTATTCCCTGACTTTTTCCCTGAATTTTAATCTCTTTTAACAAATTTTATTTCTGCTTTCTTGGGCCAAAAAATATGGCAACTGTCATATTTAACAATAAATTTTTATCTAATGATTGAAACAAACCATAAAAAAAATTTCTAAGTTTTATTAGATTAAAAAAATATGTTATTCATAAGAAATTTTAATGTTTGTATACATTTTTAGAAATTTTCCTGACTTTTAATGAAATTCTCTGAAATTCCCTGACTTTTCCATGACTTTTCCCTGACCAAAAAAATTCTGACTTCCCTGACCGTTAGACACCCTGTAACTATGTTATTTTCTCAGTAATCCCTCTTCCTCACTAACTAAAGTCTGTTAATTTATGTATTCTCTAATATACCTACTTATGTACAATATACTTCTCGAGTAATAATTGAAAAAATATTTTTTTTGGGTCAATTTAAAAATAAAATTAAAAATTAAAAATAAATTTCCGGTTTAGTATCAAATTTCCCGGTCATTTCCCGGTCAAGTGGCCACCTTGAAGATATGATTATTAAATTTTGAAGGTAATTACAAAAGATAAGTTATTCATTTTTAATTGAATAAATATATCATTTAATTTTATCAATTTTCAAAAGAAAAAAAACTTATTTTTTTTTTAATTATCTAACATTTAAACAATATATAACCAGCAATACTACACAACCTACACAACATATTCTTCAACACATGATTTTTTTATTGTAAAATTATTAATTAAATAATTGGAAACTTTTCTACGTTCTTTTACGTTTAATAGTATTTTGTTTTTTTTAATTTTATTTGTAACAAATTAATATTCTTTGATTAGACCTTGGTGAGTTTTTTAGCAACATTTTTTGTTTCTTATTATTTAGCTTTTTTCACAATGTTAAACAAAATTTACCAATTGCATAGAAACACTCTAAGGATACTACTCAACTTGTACCAAAACATCAGTTTTTTTCTAAAAATTTTTAAATGTGAATAATCATTTGACCAAAGCTTTTGTCTATTTGTCAATCAATTCAATTATACTTTCCATATTGAAGTGATGAATCTTTTACATTCTATCATAATTTCATTTTGGATAAAAGGATCATGTTTTCAATTGTATTCCATTTAAATGTTATTAATTTAGACATGGCACAGGCATTAATTTTATTACTGTTTTTCGACAATATTTTGTACACTTTTTAAACAATAATAAGTCAATGTCCTTCGTGTTTCTTCAGACTCTTCTTGTTAGTTCTTGTTTTCAAAATTACATTTACATAAAAGATCAAACCGAAATATCACTAAATATTAGTATAAAGCACAAATAAATTCTCCTGAATGAACACAACCTCAATTTTCTTTATGTAATACATTTACGATACTGCGACTTGCAAAAACGTTTTTTTCCTGTGGCACAAATTTCTCGCTTATTTAATTAAATTTTTAACTTTTCACAATTCCACAAAAAACATTTATTTACTTCGCCCATTTGTTTTTAAATCAAATGTGATTTTTCGCGAAATCAAAAATTAAGCGCTAGACGACCTTGCAATGGTGCTGCTATCTGAGATTAGCTTTACTTGCTTTTCATATAATGATTCCCCATTATTTAAATTTCACGTCAAATAAAATTTAGTATTGTAAGATTAATAAAACAATAAAAATCGCTAATAATTTGCTTAAAACAATAGTTTTCCTTGTGAGTCATGGTGCAATAAATTTTTCAGGGTTGTTTATTGCAAAAAAGAAAATTTTCATTATTTTGGCCGATCTACCACTGATATTTCATTCATTAAGAAATATTAAACTTTAAAATTCTATTAGGGCTGTAACTTATAGTTTGTCAAAAGAATTTTCAAAAATAATAAAATACAAATTGTGCGCTACGCGAAGAATTACTCATTAACAAAAAGAAAAAATAAATTAGCTATTTTGAGCTAATTATGAAAACATTGAAAATAAAGAATACTTTTTGTACTGAGAATTAATTATTCTCAGTACAAAAAGTATTCTTTATTTTCAATGTTTTCATAGTTGTCAAAATATTTCCAATAAACTCAAACTTTAAAATTCTAAGTTAAATAACTTGGAATTTAAAGTTTGAGTTAATTGAAAATATTTTAACAACTAAATGAAAACATAGAAAATAAAAAATACTTTTTGTGCTTAGAAAATGTACGAATAGGTATAATTATAAAAAAGGCATTATATACAGTTCTTAAATGTAAATGCTTCTTTTATTTTTCACACATAATGAATATTTTAAATTTGCATTAACTTCACTTTTTCCAAGAGTCTATTCTGTTATTTTTTTCTTATTTTGCTAAATTTTGTATAAAATTATGATTTTGTTGTGGTAAAAAAATGTAAAAACAACGAATTTCATTTTCTAAAATAAATTTTGAAACAAAATGTTTGTGGCAAAATTCAAAAATTATATTTGTTCAGAAATAATAAAACATTAAAATATCACTTCGGACGAAAACTGGTTTTTAAACAATAATGAAAAAACTGCTACTGTATGTTTTTTTAAAATTTTTACTCATTCTTCAGCAAATAAATGTTTATTTATTATTTATACATATAATATATATGGTTATTTTGTTGTATTTTAAGTCTGTCACAACAAAAATAGAAATTTGTTTCGTTCCGATTAAGTAACTAAGTTAGTGAGGTTAGGAACAATTGTTTACAAAGTGCATATCTTATACATTTAGCACTAACCAGAAATACTACAACATAACACATTCAACACATTATTTTTCTATTGTAGACGCAGCCTAAAAATAAAAAATTAAAAAACATTTAATATACTTTTATTTATATTATTATAATAAAAAACAATTATTTGCCGAAAATAAAATAAGATTCCAAAAGAAAACAAACAGTGGCCATCTTTCTAACTTGGTTTCACGCGTGCGTAAGAGCAATGTCCATTTTTCGAGTTTTACGTGTTCGAGTTACGTTTTCGAGTTCGATTTCCTTTCATTCGAGTTCTATGCTTTCTGTTTTTTTAGAAAGGATATTATTAAAATAATTATTATTATTAGAATAATCAAATAATATAATATCCTCCTTTCTAAAAAACAGAATTATAATTGTACTTTTTAAAAACGCGCGCCATATCGTCCATCTTTTCTATCTTGGCCAATCAAGTGTTCACGTCATTTCACACGAGCGGTAAGAGCAATGTCCATTTTTCGAGTTTTCGAGTTTCACGTGTTCGAGTTACGTTTTCGAGTTCGATTTTCTTTCGTTCGAGTTCTATGCTTTCTGTTTTTTTAGAAAGGAAACGCAGTTATTTTCACATGCTTTCAGATATACTAGGTATAGATACCAAATTCAACACTTCAATTTACCATTTTCATAAAAAAGCTGTAAATTTCTATTCATTTACGAAAATGTGATGATCGAAAAATTCCTTAACATTCGGTCTTCTACTGTTCCTTTTTTTCGACCATCACATATTCGTAAATAAATAGAAATTTACAGTTTTTCTATGAAAATGGTAAATTGAAGTGTTGAATTTGGTATCTATACCTAGTATACCTGAAAGTATGTGAACATTTCACAACTTGGACTAATTAAAATGAGGAATAATAATTTCAAAAAAGGAAACTACATTCGTTCATATTACTTACTCTTTTGTTTCTAAATTATCAATAAAACAATCCTTTCTAAAAAAACAGAAAGCATAGAACTCGAATGAAAGGAAATCGAACTCGAAAACGTAACTCAAACACGTGAAACTCGAAAAATGGACATTGCTCTTACGCACGCGTGAAACCAAGTTAGAAAGATGGCCACTGTTTGTTTTCTTTTGGAATCTTATTTTATTTTCGGCAAATAATTGTTTTTTATTATAATAATATAAATAAAAGTATATTAAATGTTTTATAATTTTTTATTTTTAGGCTGCGTCTACAATAGAAAAATAATGTGTTGAATGTGTTATGTTGTAGTATTTCTGGTTAGTGCTAAATGTATAAGGTATGCACTTTGTAAACAATTGTTCCTAACCTCACTAACTTAGTTACTTAATCGGAACGAAACAAATTTCTATTTTTGTTGTGACAGACTAAAAATACAACAAAATAACCATATATATTATATGTATAAATAATAAATAAACATTTATTTGCTGAAGAATGAGTAAAAATTTTAAAAAACATACAGTAACAGTTTTTTCATTATTGTTTAAAAACCAGTTTTCGTCCGAAGTGATATTTTAATGTTTTATTATTTCTGAACAAATATAATTTTTGAATTTTGCCACAAACATTTTGTTTCAAAATTTATTTTAGAAAATGAAATTCGTTGTTTTTACATTTTTTTACCACAACAAAATCATAATTTTATACAAAATTTAGCAAAATAAGAAAAAAAATAACAGAATAGACTCTTGGAAAAAGTGAAGTTAATGCAAATTTAAAATATTCATTATGTGTGAAAAATAAAAGAAGTATTTACATTTAAGAACTGTATATAATGCCTTTTTTATAATTATACCTATTCGTACATTTTCTAAGCACAAAAAATATTTTTTATTTTCTATGCTTTCATTTAATTGTTAAAATATTTTTAATTAACTCAAACTTTAAATTCCAAGTTATTTAACTTAGAATTTTAAAGTTTGAGTTTATTGGAAATATTTTGACAACTATGAAAACATTGAAAATAAAGAATACTTTTTGTACTGAGAATAATTAATTCTCAGTACAAAAGGTATTCTTTATTTTCAATGTTTTCATAATTAGCTCAAAATAGCTAATTTATTTTTTCTTTTTGTTAATGAGTAATTCTTCGCGTAGCGCACAATTTGTATTTTATTATTTTTGAAAATTCTTTTGACAAACTATAAGTTACAGCCTTAATAGAATTTTAAAGTTTAATATTTCTTAATGAATGAAATATCAGTGGTAGATCGGACAAAATAATGAAAATTTTCTTTTTTGCAATAAACAACCCTGAAAAATTTATTGCACCATGACTCACAAGGAAAACTATTGTTTTAAGCAAATTATTAGCGATTTTTATTGTTTTATTAATCTTACAATACTAAATTTTATTTGACGTGAAATTTAAATAATGGGGAATCATTAAATAAAAAGCAAATAAAGCTAATCTCAGATAGCAGAACCATTGCAAGGTCGTCTAGCGCTTAATTTTTGATTCCGCGCAAAATCACATTTGATTTAAAAACAAATGGGCGAAGTAAATAAATATTTTTTGTGGAATTGTGAAAAGTTAAAAATTTAATTATATATGCGAGAAATTTGTGCCACAGAAAAAAAACGTTTTTGCAAGTCGCAGTATCGTAAATGTATTACATAAAGAAAATTGAGGTTGTGTTCATTCAGGAGAATTTATTTGTGCTTTATACTAATATTTAGTAATATTTCGGTTTGATCTTTTATGTAAATGTAATTTTGAAAACAAGAACTAACAAGAAGAGTCTGAAGAAACACGAAGGACATTGACTTATTATTGTTTAAAAAGTGTACAAAATATTGTCGAAAAACAGTAATAAAATTAATGCCTGTGCCATGTCTAAATTAATAACATTTAAATGGAATACAATTGAAAACTTGATCCTTTTATCCAAAATGAAATTATGATAGAATGTAAAAGATTCATCACTTCAATATGGAAAGTATAATTGAATTAATTGACAAATAAACAAAAGCTTTGGTCAAACGATTATTCACATTCAAAAATTTTTAGAAAAAAACTGATGTTTTGGTACAAGTTGAGTAGTATCCTTAGAGTGTTTCTATGCAATTGATAAATTTTGTTTAACATTGTGAAAAAAGCTAAATAATAAGAAACAAAAAATGTTGCTAAAAACCTCACCAAGGTCTAATCAAAGAATATTAATTTGTTACAAATAAAATTAAAAAAAACAAAATACTATTAAACGTAAAAGAACGTAGAAAAGTTTCCAATTATTAAATTAATAATTTTACAATAAAAAAATCATGTGTTGAAGAATATGTTGTGTAGGTTGTGTAGTATTGCTGGTTATATATTGTTTAAATGTTAGATAATTAAAAAAAATAAGTTTTTTTTCTTTTTAAAATTGATAAAATTAAATGATATATTTATTCAATTAAAAAATGAATAACTTATCTTTTGTAATTACCTTCAAAACTTAATCATATCTTCAGGGTGGCCACTTGACCGGGAAATGACCGGGAAATTTGATACTAAACCGGAAATTTATTTTTTATTTTTAATTTTATTTTTAAATTGACCCAAAAAAAATATTTTTTCAGTTATTACTCGAGAAGTATATTGTACATAAGTAGGTATATTAGAGAATACATAAATTAACAGACTTTAGTTAGTGAGGAAGAGGGATTACTGAGAAAATAATATAGTTACAGGGTGTCTAACGGTCAGTGAAGTCAGGGAAAAGTCATGGAAAAGTCAGGGAATTTCAGAGAATTTCATTAAAAGTCAGGAAAATTTCTGAAAATGTATACAAACATTAAAATTTCTTATGAATAAAATATTTTTTTAATCTAATAAAACTTAGAAAATTTTTTTTATGGTTTGTTTCAATCATTAGATAAAAATTTATTGTTAAATATGTCACACGGAAAAAAATTTTTACTGTGGGGAACAGCTAATTTCGAAAATAAATAACATAAAGAATCTATTCAACTAATTCAGTGAATGATTTCCAATGCATTAGTCAACCTGTTTCTCTGATATAGAGAAAATGAATTTCACTGGTCAGCCAAATTGGAAATATTTGACAGTTTACCATTCTCATAGAAATTTCTCTAAAATCACAAATATCAAATTTACATTTATTACCTCTAAATACGTATTAATTTACTAATTTTACATTTTATTAGTTATAATATAAAAAATATAATTAATAGAATTTGAATATACGCTTTGAACATTAATTTAAAAATGTTTTCATTCAAGTGTTATTTTGAGGTTATGTTGTTTTCAAAAGGTAAAGCAAAAGATATCATTTTCGCTGGATCAGCGAAAATGGATTATCGATGGAGCCAAATCAGTGAAACTTATAGCTATTATAGTGATTGTTATCTATACTTTATTAGAACTTTTCTTAGCGTGCAGTTGCCATATTTTTTGGCCCAAGAAAGCAGAAATAAAATTTGTTAAAAGGGATTAAAAGTCAGGGAATAGTCAGGGAATTTTCTTCTCAATCTTTGTTAGACACCCAGAGATATTTAAATTTAACGAAATCCTTTTATTTTAAGCGGATTTTTCTTTTAATGTTTATTCCACAGGATTTTTCTCATAATTTCTATTTGGGACAAAATAAGTGAAAAAGGCTACTTGAAAAATTTTGTCTCCAATTTTCAAGTAATTTATGACTTTCGGTAGATATACAAGTACATTTTTACACCCTACAATATTTTTCAAAAAAAGATTTTATTTTGGAAGTAATCACGTGTTAAAGTTTTGGGTCATTTTATTTTCGTTTTCTTACTACTCTAAAACGAATAAAGATAATTAAGTAAACTTTTTTTAAAAATGAAGCCTAAAGTCTATATTTTGAAGACAAAATGAAGCGATTACTAAAAAATAAATTTTTTTAATTGTTAGTAACAATTCTTTTAAACAATTGCAAATTGAAGATTATTCTCAATGCTTTTGAAAAATTAAATTACCATATAATGATGCGCAATTTTCCAAAGATTAATTTAAAAATAAGAAAAATGACTAACCTTCAATTTTATAGAAATTGTGTAAAGTTTTCTCTCAAAATGCAGGCAAAAATAGACTCTTGATCTTAAAAATCCGCTTGAAAGGGTGATGTTTCTAACAAAACAAAAGATCTTATTTATCCGTTTCCAATTTTACCTGTTTCCAGGAACAGGATTCTATTTTCGCCTGCATTTTGACAGAAAACTTTAAACAATTTCTAAAAAAAATTGAAGGTTACTCATTTTTCTTTTTATTAAATTAATTTTTCAAAAACATTGAGAACAATCTTCAATTTGCAATTGTTTAAAAAAATTGTTACTAACAATTAAAAAAATTTATTTTTTAGTAATCGCTTTATTTTATCTTCAAAATATAGACTTCAGGCTTCATTTTTAAAAAAAGTTTACTTAATTATCTTTATTCGTTTTAGAGTAGTAAGAAAACGAAAATAAAATGACCCAAAACTTTAACACGTGTTTACTTTCAAAATAAAACTTTTTGTTGAAAAATATTGTAGGGGGTAAAAATGTACTCGTATATCTACCGAAAATCATAAATTACTTGAAAATTGGAGACAACATTTTTTTAAGTGGCCGATTTCACTTATTTTGGCCCTATTAATTCCCGTTTTTCATACGCTTATTTCAGTTTTAAAGAATCAATCTTAAAGTTCATTATGAAAAATTTTAGTTCATTTAAAAAAAAAGAAATTCGTAAAATAGTAAAAATTTCTTATTCTTTTACAACTTTCATATTATTATCGGTTCGGAAAAATGTCAAAAAAAGTTATCTCTAAACGAGCTCAATATTGATAAGTTTAAATTTGTAATATGTATAATACAGAATAATTTAAGATTATTTGTTTCGTTTGTTATTAATATTTTAAATATTTTATAATTTGTTGGATAAAACAAATTGTCTTGCATAAAATAAAAGGATTTTCTTTGAAAAATAAAAGAAATCTTTTGTTATTTATTTAAACTTTTCGTTTTGTCTATAAATGTAAAACGTTTTGAAACTGAAAAGTTTCCTTTTATTATAAAACTAATTTATTAAATATTATTAAAGGACTGGTTTTAAAAGAAAATAAATTTTTATGTTAAATAGATATTGTTTCAATCTATTTATAATGACCAAAAAATAAATAAAATTTGGCCGGGAAAACTGGGAAAAACCGGGAATTCAATTTTCTAAAAAAAAGTGGCCACCCTGATCTTCTTCATATATCGACATTGAATATATAATAAAACTTGAATAAAAGTTGAAGTTAATCTGACTTTTTAAAGCTTCATTAATGATTTATTTGCTTAATCTTCAGAGAGAAAAAGAAATTAATTTACAGAAGTAAATGTGGAGTAGTTACTTACAATAAAAAACTTTCATAGATAATTCACGTGTTAAACGAAAATAGCGAAACAACTTGGTGAAATTATCATTTAAAACATATTCATGTACTTGAAAATTTAGTTTTTAGTGTGTATTAAATTGAAAAGATTAAATTTATACAAGGGGAAGAATAACGTAGATATGCAAAATTACATGTTTAAATGTTTATAGGAAAATTACGTGTTGAACGGAAAATGGAAGCAACGTAGTCGACCGCGAAGCGGTCGACGGAGGCGCTAGTATCTAATAAAAATAGAATGATTCAATCTCGTTTCAACTGGGATTTCCCAACATAAGGAATTAATTGGTTTTAACATTACAAGCCCAGTTTGGACGTTGACCACATTGAAGCCCAACCGACTTTTCCACACGGGTAAATATAATAATTCCACTTTAGTTCTATGGTATGTTTAAGAAAATTTTATAGAAATATTAGTTAAAATTTTATAAAAAAACTTTTTCACTGGAATACAAATATTTCATGTATTTTAATTATATGAAAATAGTTTATTGAAATTTTATAAAACAATAGCTCTCATTCCTGAAATATTTCATTAGAACAATAGAGAACTACGGCCAAGTTGTACTTTTTTTATATAATTTTGGTGTTCATTTCATGAATACTTTGCTTTCTCATAAAGATAATAATATATTAATAGAAATAATTATATGAATAACTTTTTATAAATATGGAAAAAGGGAAATTGTCTAAGTTTTTTCGAGATTATTAGCAATTTTTTAAAAAATTTTTTTCTTTGTAGCTATAAGGATAAGATATGATAAACTGAAGACGATGTTGAAAATTTCGGAAAAAATTTGAAAATATTCTAATTTGAAAATTTATGTATTAATTTTTTTTAAATTAAGAAAACTGGTTATTTTCAAAATTAAAAAATTTTTTTTTTAATTCCTCAGTATAACTAGTACTTTTTAAATAAAATTAAAAAAATTTTTTTTCATTATTTATTAAAATTTTTTTAATAAAATTTTATTTATTATTTAAAAAAAAAAATTAAAATTAAAAATCTAAATTTAAAATTTAATCCAATTTAAAATTTTGTTTTTTAGTGATAGCCAAAAATAATAAGAAATTTTTAGTAAAAATTTTATAGTAGGATCGTGATAACTTTTTGAGAAATGAATGAAAAAGTCTATGGCCCCCCGTTGATACTGACGCGCTTACGAACGTATGTCCAAGAAGTTGGTTACGCCATTTCATTTTTTATCAACAAAATTGTCATAAAACTAAAAAACAAATATTGTGATACATCTAGCAAACAATAACAAATATTTAGCTGGAAAAAAATTTAAATATTTTTCAAAATTAAAAAAAATTTTCTTTTATACTTGAATTTTTTTGAACAGTTTTCAAAAATCAAAATTTAAGAAAAATAAAATTTGTGCTGAATTGTGCTTAGCGAGCACAATAAAAAAGTCTATAACAATTTTACATCAAGTTTATAACAACTCTATCTCCTACATTGCAATGAATAGAATTGTTTTAGTTATAAATTATTACTGTTATACCTATGAGTGATTTTAATATTATATACCTGCATACTTTAAAAGAAAATAGTAGCCCACAATTCCCAGAATGTTTCATTTTACAAAAAGCTTTGTATTATTTTTTCATTAAAATTTCATGCAAATTTTTCTGTTTGAAGTCAAAGTAAAAAAAAGAAAAGATATATTAAAATTTTTTTAACTATGCTATTCTTAAAAATCCTTGTGAAAACAATAAGAACATGAACGCCAAAAATAAATGTTTGAAAATAAAAAAATTGGATGATCAAACTTTAAAATATTGTTAAATAATGAAAGTGACACACTATTCATTCCCCAATTTTATCTACGATTACTGTTAAATAGTTAATTAACTTTTTATAACATTCTTTTGAGACTTTATTATTGTGCTCGCTAAGCACATTTCAGCACAAATTTTTTTTTTAATTTTGATTTTTGAAAAATTTTCCAAAAAATTGAAGTGTAAAAGAAACATTTTTAAAAATTTTTGAAAAATATTTAAATTTTTTTCCAGCTAAATATTTGTTGTTTGCTAGATGTAGCACAAAAATTGTTGACTAAAAATGAAATGGCATTGCCAACTTCTTGGACATACGTTCGTAAGCGCGTCGCGTCAGTCTCAAAAGGGCGGCACAAACTTTTTCGTTAATATCTCGAAAAGTTATTGCGATCCCACTATATAAGTTTTACGAAAAAATTCTTATTACTTTTGGTTATCACTATAAAAAAAGTATCTATTTCACATGGTCGAAATTTAAAAAAATTTTATAATTTATATTAATTTTTTTTTTAATACTTTTAAATAAATTTTCCACTTTATGAAAATTTACTTTATCTAAACAAGTAATATGCAAAAATATTTGAATTTAAATTAACATTATATGTTTTTTTACAAAAGAGAGAGTTAGCGATCATTCCGTAGAAATAAATGGACCAAATGAAGCAGAATCTATTTTGCACTCGACATTAGCCACAGCGAGTCTTAATTAACTTCAACCCAGAAGTTCTTGCCCAGATCGGTTCTTTCTTGCTTTTGTTTCTGAGATGCCCCCTGATGATTTTAAGCATAAAATGAAAAAAATCTGTTGGGCCGTTTTTGAAAAAACTGTTATTTAACATTTTTGAAAGAGGTTAATTAACTTATTTTTTTCTAAAATGAGTGCAAATAATCGCCACATCTACTTGTCATTAAAATGATATCAGAAAATAGGCCCTAGGTACTGAGTATTTTTAAGTAACTTTATATCAAAAAAATTTATTTAAAACAGTGAAAAACGGGTAAAAAATGATTTTTTTTTAATATTACTCACTCCCAGTACATATACACCTAAAATGACCTATAGAAGAATTAAAGAGTATAAAATTTTGAAGATAACAAAAAAATAGATTACTTTATCATTCAATCTTTCCGATTTTTGGACTTCTAAAGTCAGATGTTAGCAAAAAATATCGAGAAAAAATTTTTACGAGTACGAGAAATTGAGGAGTTGCGGCGTTGGACTGTTAATGGAAATATTAATTTAGATCAAATTGACAAATTGTTACTAATATTAAGGCGCAGAGTATTGCCTGATCTTCCAAAATCGGCCAAGACACTTTTACAAACTTCCAGTGCACAATATAATATTGTTGAAATGGAAGACTGTAATGGTGATATTAGAGAATTCGTCTATTTCTCCCTGGCAAAAAGTCTTGAATGATGCATCGATTCAAGAACTTATCCAATTGAAGTCATACAATTAGTTGTAAATGCCGATGGAATTCCTTTAACAAAATCTGGAGCTTAAGACATGTGGGTAATAGCAGCTAAAGATCACTATGATCCAGATGTTTTCTCACCATTTCCTGTCGCAATATTTTATGAAAACGGGAAGCCAATAAGTGCGGAACCTTTCTTAAATGATTTTAAAATGAAACTTAATTTCTTACAAGTAAATGGCTTACAAATTTCTAATTGACACTTTAGAGTTCGCTTGAAATGTTTTGTGTGTGACACACCAGCTAGAGCATTTTTAAAGTGCACTGTAGACCATACAGCTCGAAATGCTTACGAACGGTGTACTGTCACCGGAAAACAGATTAATGGATATGTCTTCTAGAAATATGCATCAAAGAGATCACCATTATTTACAATCACCGCTACTTCGCATAGAACCTTCTATAGATATGGTGTTCAGTTTTGTTTTAGATTTTATGCATCTTTGTCTTTTAGGTGTGATAAAAAGATTAATCGATTATTGGATGAGTGGAAATTTTAATGTTCGATTAGAACAGTTAAGCAAACAAAAACTTAATGATCGTCTGGTAAGTTTAAAAAATGTATTCCTGTAGAATTTCAAAGGAAAAGTAGATCTATGAAGTTTTATGCTAGATGGAAAGCAACTTAGTTTAGGTTTATGTTGTATTCAGGACCAATTTTACTAACAAAGATTTTGCCAACTAATTTGTGTAAACACTTCCTTCTACTTCACGTAGCCTACAGGATTTTGAGTTGTCAAGAATTGTGCCATGATAACTCTGAAGTAGCTAAACAATATTTATTAATCTTTTTTAAAGTCTTGCCTTGGTATTATGGTAAAATGTTGCAGGTTTTAAATTTTCATCACCTAATCCATTTTGCCAATGACGTTTATAAAATGGGGTGTACTGTGAGTCATATAACTGCTTTTCCCTGTGAAAATCTTTTGGGAAAAATATAGAAAAAGCTCCGCACTGCAGTTAGACCACTTCCTCAACTTTGCAGGAGATTACATGCAGAGTATTTTGTAAAGAATAACAAAATTGTTGTATCTTCTATACTTGAAATTTTATGTAGAGATGGTAAAAAAAATCTGAAAATAAGATATAAACAGTATATCTTAACAAACAAACTATCCGACAATTTAATTTTGCTTAAAAATAATAAAATACTGAAAATAGAAAATATATATGGACCTGAAGAATCTCTTATAATCGAAGGAAAAGTGTGGAGAAATAAAAAATCTATTTTCAACTATCCATGAGACAGCAGCATACTAGAAATGTGGGAATTGCAAGAGGAACTAACTGAAAATCTTATAAGTATTCCAGTTTCATCGATCGACAGGAAAATGGTTCAAAAGCACAGGAAGAATAAATACTTTTGCAGTTCAACTTCTTCACTAAACAATATAACTTATTCTAACACTATTGACTTATAGTAGGTGGATTCCACGTCAGTTCAACACACTTATTTTCATGACTTGTTAGGATTTGGCTGTACTTTTGTAAATTTATTACTTTTATAGTGATAAACAACTCCACCAAATATTTTTTCAAAATTTTGAAAATTACCAAAAATATAGCATTTTCAAAATTTTTGTCTTTTTTTAAAAAAGTGCTATAACTTCATTTCTAATTAACCGATTTTGGATTTTAAAAAAAGGATTTCTTTGGTTTAAGTATATTTTAAGATACAATTAATATAAAAAAGAAAAATTCAAAAAAATCCCTCAAAGGGATTCAATGTAAAAAAAAACGTAACCACAAATTACGAACATATGGGGCAAAATTCATTAACTGCCCATGTAAAAAAATTAATTTTCTCTAAACTTTGCTAAAATGTTACTATTATTAGTGGAAATAGAAATATTAATTTTTTTAATTTGATAAAATATTTTTTGAGTTATGGAGTTTCAAAATTTGGATTTTTTGAAAATATATTTTTTTCGAATTAATATATTGATAAGTAAAATTAATCAAATTGAAAGTATGAATAGTGATTATTAATGAGGTTTTCACGGGCCAGAAGCTGGTGACCTTATTTCTATAGGCCATGTAAAAATCAAAGTGGGACCATGAGAATTCTTGAGGAAAATAATAATTTATCTTTATTTTGCATAGAAAGTAATGATTTTAATTAATTTCTTCAAAAAGTTCCAGTGT
This sequence comes from Leptopilina drosophilae, assembly GCA_032873175.1. Lineage (NCBI taxonomy): Eukaryota > Metazoa > Arthropoda > Insecta > Hymenoptera > Figitidae > Leptopilina > Leptopilina drosophilae. The sequence goes on along the minus strand of CM065479.1, from coordinate 27,894,796 downwards.
CCCACTCTAATGTTTACATGACTTATATGCAAAAAGGTAAGGTTTCGATTGGGATAGGTTTCGAAAAAATAAAAAACACCGATTTTAAGATACAGTAGAACTTGGTTAACACGATTCTGTGGGGACCGTACTAAGAATGCGTCTTATGCGGGAAAACGTATTAGGTTAGATATAAAATGTATGTCTTTTATTGCAGGGACCACCATAAATGAGAGTCTTAAGCGGGAAATCGTATTAAACGAGATCGTATTAACCGGGTTCTACTGTATATTGAAATTCTGAATTTGACCTTGAATTTCAAGGTTAAATTAACAGAAAACAACTGTTTTTCATCACCAGCTTTTGGCCCGTGGAAACCCCTTTAAAAATCACTATTCATACTTTAAATTTGATTAATTTTACTTATTAATATATTAAATCGAAAAAGATATTTTTAAAAAAATCCAAATTTTGAAACTCCATAACTAAAAAAATATTTTATTAAATTAAAAAAAATTAATATTTATATTTCCACTAATAATAATAACATTTTAGCGAAGTTTAGAGAAAATTCATTTTTTTACATGGGCAGTTAAGGAATTTTGCCCCATATGTTCCTAATTTGTGGTTACGTTTTATTTTTTTACTCTGAATCCCTTTGAGATCCCAAGATGAAACTTACAGGACATGTAAAGCACATTTGCCCTTACATTTAGTAAAATTTTGAAAAAAATCGAAGACGATGTTTTTTCAAAAACGGATTTTTAATTTTTCAAAATTTCAAAAAAAAAAAATTTTTGAATCTTTCTTTTTTATATTAATTGTATCTTAAAATATACTTAAAACCAAAGAAATCCTTTTTTTAAAATCCAAAATCGGTTGATTAGAACCGAAGTTATAGCATTTTTTTAAAAAAAAGACAAAAATTTTGAAAATGCCATATTTTTGGTAATTTTTAAAATTTAGAAAAAAATATTTGGTGGAGTTTTTTATCACTATAAAAGTAATAAATTTACAAAAGTACAGCCAAATCCCAACAAGTCATGAAAATAAGTGTGTTGAACTGACGTGGAATCCACCAGTAATTTAAATCGCTACGCAGCTTTGTTTGTTCTATAAATACAAAAATATTTGTGACATATTGAATTGCTTATTAAATCTAAAAAATGTTCGAAAACATAATAAATATAATTGAAGAAAGTGAATTTATCATTCGGTAGTATTAATATTGAAGATAAAAGAATTTATCAATTATCCGAATCAAATCTCTCGAAAATAAATTTCTTGATTAAGCACTAGATTTCGTTATGAAAATAACGAAATCTTGGGGTGCATGTAGCTCAGTGGTCAGACCAGTCTACCGGCAATAGAAAGGTCGTGGGCTCGTATCCCACCATGCTAACTAATTTTTTCTGAGTTCTTTGATAATTTTGAAATTATTAATTAATTTCGAAAAAATGATTTTCAGAAAAAGCAGGTTTCTGTATTAGGACAGCTGCGCTGTCGATACATATGAAAAAATATATTGTATTTTCATAACGAAATCTAGTGCTTACTCAAGAAATTTATTTTCGAGAGATTTGATTCGGATAATTGATAAATTCTTTCATCTTCAACATAATAAACATAGTTTATGATTATTTAAAAAAAATTTTAATTTATAAACACTTATTAATTATAACTAATTCTTCAGAGAAATTCAATTATTTTTATAAGTATATATATATATATATATATATATATATATATATATATATATATATATATATATATATTAATACTTACTAATTTCAAAAGTAGTTACAGTAATATTACAAATTTCGAGCTGAAAAGTACTGAAGGTTTTTAATTGCCCCACGCATGCGCACTGAGTTCGTGTAAATAGTCAAAAGACGACAACACAAATTGGAATAAAGCAGTTGCATTCACGTCTAACGATATTTAATCAACATTATTCAGAATCGATCAGTGATCGGAAGTGTTTGCAAAAAATTCTATAATGTGAATAGAAACGTTACTGGAGTAAAAAATTAACTTAATGTGGTGTTGTGTCGTCGTGGTTGAACTGTCCATAGTAAAAGTAGTAAAAGTGCCCTGACGCATGGTTAATGTGTTTTTGGATTTTTAAGGAGAAAATTATTGTTTTCATTGAATAATAAAATAAATAATTATAACGTAATGAATACTTTCATTATTTACTTGTGAGCCGAAAACTTCAAGAAAGATGAATTTGAATAAAAAATATCGACAAAAATCAGGTAATGATACTTTATTTTAATGTTATGTTCATCTAATACCATGCGGGTTTGTTTGTTTGTACAAAAAGTTGATACTTTCTAAAACTGCAAATATCTAATAATTTTAATAAAAACTATGATCACAAAGATTTTTTTATAAAATTTTAATGTAAAACCAGAAATGAGTATTTTCCTTTATCTATCTCACACAATAATTTTCAATAGAGCAATTAAAATTATTTTTGTACAATTTATTTTTAATCGAATGAAACTATTAATTTTTAATGTTCAAAATTATATTATGTCTCCACAGCAAGATTATATGTAATTTATTTGCCCAAAACAAAAAATAAATAAATAAGATCTACTATTAGTAAACAATCTTACAGTTTTAAGGACGAATGAAATTATATTTTTTCAAATATAAATATTCTGTTTTCTCAATAATGAATAATAACAATAATAATAAAGGTTAATTATTTCTAAATTTAGGAGCATCGAATATGGAAGTCAAAAAATAACAGATAGTATTATTTGTAAAAAATAAATCAAAACTTGATAATGATGAATTGGATGAGAGTTCGTCAAGCACAGAAGATACTTCTGAGAATGTAGAAGTAGACTTTGTTCTATTTAATTGGATACGACATGATTTAAAAAAGGCTTTTTAATTAAATATCCACCACCGCCTCATGATAAATAAACAATAAACGAGTTCCGAGCCTTGGTAAGAAATTGTTCTCCTCCATTGAGCATTTGGCCTGAGTATCCAGTAGATCTTCGTGGGCATGCACGTAAGTTTCTACATACTATATCTCAAAAATATTTTAATAAATATAAATTTATATTGTTGAATGTTTAGAAACATATAAAAAGGCATTGAAACGTGTCCATAAATTATCAACAAAAGATGAATACGTGTATACTACCGACGATCAACTTCCACAAGTAAAAGCAGAATTAATTAAAAGAACCATTCGACATATTAAATTAAAAGTAGATGATTCGAAACAAAATAATTTGATGAATAGTATCAAAAACATTTAATTGAATACTTCTCAATGGAAACCAAAAATAAACAAAAAACATGCGTCTACTTTACTCCAACCGGCCAATTTTATAGTTTCTGATCAAACAAATAGTGAAGATGGTAAATATTGAAAATTCTTTTTTGTAATAAGGATTAATAAATGTACTTTTGTTTTTAATACTTTTTTTGCTACAGATAAATTAAACGATTTAACAGTTAATAGTCCCATTCGAGAAATAAAGGGTTATTCTTTCGAGGAATTGGTAATTCTGCAAGGTACGATAATCGTGCTTCCCTTGTACATAAATGCTACATACTTATACATAGGGGAGAGTGGTCTTTAGTCGGCATACTAAGGTATTTGGATGAAAATAATAAGAAAATTGAATTTATTGACTCTGGTGAGTTTTGAAATGTGTTTAGCGATCGTTTTCCTACAAGTATATGATATTGAGAACGATATCGAATGGCTTTTGTAATCTTAATGCAATAAAGAGTGAGAAGGTGCATTTTGTAAATTTCTTAAAATAGTGTTCCTAAGTCAGCACCCCCTGGTCCTAAGTCGGAATCTTTTTCTTTGCTTAAATATAAGAAAAAAGACAATAATGCTTACGTTTAAGCTGAATTAAAATATATTTAAAGCAATTAGGAGAATAAATTACGCACTATTTGGCTATTTTTGCTTACGAATTAAAGCATTGGTTTATTACTATAAGGGAGATCGGGGCGTAATGAACTTGAATTTATTCAAAAGTGATAAATCAGATTAATTTCGGTTTTTTATCAAAATAATGTACTTGGTACACCGTAAGCTTGTGCCAGGTTATATTGTTATTTATTAATTATTGTTAAAAATATGGTAGAAAAAGTGATTTTGACGCTTGAAAGTAAATTTTTGAAATTTTAGATTTTTTGTTATATCTTTTTCAAAATTACTTGTAAAAAATTTTTGTATATTAGGTTTTGAGCTTTAGACATTTTCCACAAAGAACAATTAACAATTTTTGTTTAATACTTACGATATTAATAAAAAATAATAAAATTTTCAACAAACACCTCCGGGGCGTAAAGGATCACTTTGCTTACTTTATTAAGAAAAACCTATTATATTTAGAATATTAAAAAAATAATCCTGTCAAGTTTAATTTCTTGTAACTTATATATTAATAAGTACCAACGATAACCTTTTATAAAAAAAATATTTGGAGAAAAGATTTTTTAAGGGAATGGATTTTGTATTTCGCTACAACTTTTAAAAATTTGAAAATTGCATGAAAATGTTTAAGGTTTAAATTAAATATGTTCCATTTTTAATATTCTTTGTTATAAATATACAATAGAAACCAAAATTGTCAATGCCCTAATAATAATTAATGATCTACATTATAATTTCATTGATGATCCATTTCACCCCCGGTCACTTTCGTCCCGGCCCCAGTCGAAATTCCTCACCTTGCATTTCTCCAAAAACATTGTTCTAGAATAGAAGGTATAAGTGATATTAGGGCGCACTTTTTTGAAATTGAAAGCTGAGATGTTAGGCTAAGTTTTCCACGTTACGAACTTTTTATTAGAGCAAGAATGACGAATTTAAGCAACAAAAAGTGATCCATTACGCCCCGATCTCCCTACTATAAAAAAGCAGAATATTTTTTATAATAATGTTGAAAATTGAAAAAAATTAATTTAAAAGTGACAATCAGCTATAAATCTGCGCCCCATATCTGTAGAGTAAAAACACAAAAAATATAAAAACAAAAATAAGGCAAAACATAAAAAAATAAACAAATAGGTGCCGACTAAGGACCACCTGTTTAGTGCCGACTCAGGACCATCAACAATGTATACAAATTTCACATCATTACACAAACAACAAAATTTTAATTAAAAAATTGACATAACCCATCAGTTACAACATTAAATGAAGAAACCAGAACACTCACTTATTTGGAATTTTCAAAATATTTACTTACCTGCAGCTACTTCCGTGTAAAGGACGAAATTTATATTCAGTTTGTGGAAAAAAATAAGAACTTGCTTACGATGAGTAGATTAAACAAGAATAGAAATTTTGTGAAAAATTACGTCCGTGTCTATTAACATGTCGAATCACAAAATTATTTAATCGACATGTGTGCCATTTTTTCAAAAAAGGGGGGTGCCGACTTTACCCGCAGTGCCGACATAAGACCACTTTCCCTAATTATTATTTCTAGATTCTAACAGTCTAATTATGGAAGAAAAATATACAGATTTGGAAAAATCACTGAATATTCAAGGTATGCATCCACTCAAAAGAATGTAATGCTATTATCACCAGTCAATAATCATATTTTAAACAAATATTTACACGTGTTATTTGTAATTGTTTACATAATTACACTCAAGTATTAAATTATTAAAATGTTAGTCAAAATTTATTTTTGTGTAGGAAAAAAACGAGGAATTCGACCATTTTTCACTAACCAAAATTATTCGTCACGATGTGAATGACACATTTAATAATCTGAATATTTCTCCTACGTTTGCCTCGAGAGACGATACTTTGAATGCATTTAACGTTTCTTCGTCACTATGCAGCCAAAATAATGATAGTGAACATGAAGGTAATATTTAGTAAAATAATTCACGAAGATTTACAATAACAAACTTTGCACTGGATAATTAAGTTTAGAAAAGTAATAAAAAGTAGTTTTTAAACGAAAAATTAAACTTGAGTACCAAAAAAACTCGTTTTAGACACTTCACGGAAATGAAAAAAATTCCATTCCAAATTCATGAAACAATGCAAATATTTATTAAAATAATTTAATTCTTGTGAAAAATTTTATATATGCAAATTTTTAAAAAATGACTTCTTTCCACTAATTTTATACAAATTCTAATGTAAATAATTAAATTCCTGAAATATTTTTGTTATTCATTAAAAGAATTGAATTGTTACGAAAATTTTTCCAAAAATTGTTTTAAATAATTGAATTTCGTTTTGGAAATTTGATAAAAATAGTAGATATTGAAAGTCAATGAATTGCGAAAAGTTTTTAAAAATAATTGAATTTCCCAGAAGAAATTTACTACTTTTAAAAATGTTTGAAATCTTGTAGTAAATGTTGTTATTTTTAAAAATAATTGTATTTTGCAAAGAATTTTATAGACATTGTTTTAAATAATTGAATTTTTTTATTAATTTATTTAAAATAGTATTACAAATAATTGAAAAATCCATTTTTTGCGAAATTTTATGTAAGTAGTAGATATTGAAAATAATAGAATTTTGAATATTTTTTCAAAATAATTTAATCGTTTTAAAGAATTGTATTATAATTTTTTATGAAAAGTTTCTTATTTTTATCGAATTTAAAGTAGTGGAAATTCTTAATAAAAAACAGAAATAGTAAATTTTAGTGGCTAAAATCTAAAAAATATCTAAATAGTAGTTTAACGTAAAAAAAGTAGTAAATAGTAGGTTTTAGTAGATGAGTGCAAAGCCTGTAATAATAATTTAAATTTTTGTTGCAGAAGCAATAAGAGAAAACCTAAAGGAAACTGAACAACCACATTACTAGAACCCTTAAAATATCTCCTATTTAGACGAAAACCATAGTAGGTTCAGCAAAAAATATTAATTCTGAGAACGTTGTCAGATTTATTTACAAATCAATTCTTTCTGTTCGCAGATGTTGATGACAGTAAATTCACAACTACTCATAGCAGGCGTAAGTATATTAATTACAAGAATATCATTAATTCAAACGAAAATTTTTTCTAATTTGAAAAATTTTATTATAGTACATTCTGCAGAAATTTTCAGTCCTTTTTTAACTAAAGAAGAAAAAGGTATATTTAATAAATTTTTTTATCAAATTGTTTAAGATATCAATTTTAAACATTAATCTCTATTGTCGTTGGTTTTAGAGTATCCGTGGTTGGCAATTCAGAAACTCATTAAAGGACAATATTTAATTCATCTGAACTAAAACCAAATAATAAAACAAGTTGCACGAATTAGTGTTGCACTTGAAAGTTCAAGTTCTATTCAAACATCAACAAATGTTTTAAGTTTTCAAGAAAAATACAAATTGAATTTACCGTTTGAAAACCTGGAACAATTTGAAGAATTTTATTGTCTTTTAAAATCAGACAAAATCTGTCAAAAGTCTTTTGTAAATAATTATTTTTTAATTAAAATTTTTGCGTGAAGACTTTAGGTTATTTGAAATTTTATAAATTATATTTATTTATTATTTAAAAATTTTATTACTTTTTTTAGAAGAAATCCATACTTTGCTTCATTGATAATGATGATATATTAACGTGTAGTATAAAAAAATATTTTACAAAAATATGTTTCAAGAAATGTTAAAATGTGTTATGTTAAAATACACTGCGATACAGCAAACGGAAGGAAAAATTTTATTTAAAAGCACAAGATTCTGTAAAGCTATGCTAGGGATAATTATTTAGTTATTTAAAATTCATTGTATATGCAATTATTTAAAATTATATTACATTTATTTTAAAAATTATAGTGCTTATATTGAAATAATTTATATTTAGATTTTAAAAAAAAGTGTTCTAATTAAAATTATAACATTTTCTTATTATTTAAAATTATTGTAATTGTTTATGTTCAATATAATTATATATCTTTTATATATGTTTTAAACAATAAATATAATTTGGAGGAAGAAACGAAAAGAATTACATAAAAAGACGTTTTTAAAAGCTTAGAAACGACTATTTCTAATGCCAAAGACTGGGAGTGATACAGAGTCTTACGGTCTAAAAAATGCGGAGGGTTAAAATATTGTGTGTACAAAAAAATTATTTTTTGTTATTTCTAAAATTATTTAAAAATTAATAACATTTTGTATTTCCAAGAACAGTTCTTTTAATATACAATTAAAAGTCACTAATAAGTTACAAAGAAAAGTAAGTACTTGAAATATTAATTGACAATATTTTTTTGGATTATTATATTTTAAGTGCTTATTTTTTATTAGATATAGACTAGACTTTAATAGCACTGCTTATCAGACCAAGAACGCTGGTCTATTCTAGACCGTAGCATGGAACTTTCGTTTCAGTCCTAAACAGCCGCTCGACAAGACCGTCTACCGAAGGTCTAGAAAGACGCTAGACGGTTTCTTCAGCGCTTGGTCAGCGCCCTAAAATTTTCCCATATGGGTTATACTGAGAAATAAAAAAAAATTTTTTAAATATTAAAAATAACCGGAGTTATCTTAATTTAAATTCATAAATTGTGATTAATAAATAGAAATAATTACCATTTTTCATTATTAAAAAATGAAAGATAGAATTTTGTTAAAATTCCAAATTAAAAAAAAGTTTTACATATTTATTTCTTTAACTCACATACTAAATAATAATTGGGTTTTTCTTTTAATAAACGAATTTGATAACTTTTAAAAATTTTTAATTAGTTCTGGATTTAAAAGTATTTTCAAATTTGAAATTTAATGAATTTGTCAATTTCTAAATTTTCAAAATTTATTAAATTAGACAATTGAACCTCCCAATTCTGTAACTCGATCTGCGCTCGAACGATAAGCGTAAAGGCAGTCAAATTAATTTTGGAAGAAATCCGTCAATATTTGTCCGAGTTAAGACGATTTATGTTTTAAAATTCAATGAAATTGTGTTACAAAAAATTTCTAGTTTTTTGTCTCTACTGTCAACAATATTCACTTTACAAAAAAATTTTAAAGAGAAAAAAGTTGCGCATTTTCATTTTATAAAAGATAAGTGTTTTTAAAAATATTTATTTTTAACTATTAATTTTTTTCATACTTTGGCCCGACCGACTGCCTTTACGCTTATCGTTCGAGCGCAGATCGAGTTATAGAATTGGGAGGTTCAATTTTTATAATTTTAAATTTTATTCAATTTTTTTATTCAAAACTAAAATTTAACAAAAATTTTGTAAAATTTAATACTAATAAAAACATTTTGACAAATAAAGAATGAATGTTATTGACAAATTTCGAAAAACGGCGATATTTTATGCAAAATTTGTTAAATTTTCATTTTAAAAAAAAATTTTAATGAATTTGAAAATTTACTATTTTAATAAATATCAAAATTACATTTTTCAACAAAATTGTCAACAAAATATTATTTTCAAAAATTTTACAATTTAAAAAGTTTAATTTCTCCTGTTAATATTAGCATAATTTCTATTTAATAATTATAATTCATTAATAATAATAACAATTTTTTAAAATTAAAATTTGAATATATTAAAAAACTACTCAGCAATTTTCTTTGCTTCCTGATTTTAGTAAAAGAAATATTTGAAAATAAAAATTTAATTTATAAGAAAATTGAAAACAATTGATATTAGTCAATTTTGAAATTCCTTAAATTTTTTTAATAAAAACAAAAATTGAATAAAATTTATAAAATATCGCAGTTTTTCGATATTTGTCAATTACTTTCATTCTTTATTTGTTAAAATATTTTTACTTGTAATGAATTATACGATATTTGTTGAATTTTCGTTTTGAATAAAAAAAATTAAAAGAATTTCAAAATTGGAAAAATTGTCTAATTTTATAAATTAACAAATTGACAAATTCATTAACATCAGAGAACAAGATTATCACAATAAAAATTAAAGGATTTTGCGCTTTTCAACGTTTTTCCGAACGTTCAAATCGGCTATTTTTAATATTTTTCGACAAATGGCGTTCCACTTTCTTTCAATTTTTACACAATAAAACTTGTATTGTTATTGAAAAATGTTATTCACATACAATATTATAATATAATAATATAACTTTTTATTATATATATATATATATATATATATATATATATATATATATATATATATATAAATATATATAAATATAAAATATAAATAAATAACTATTATTGATTATTATGAATGGTAATATTATACGTATATGTTTTTGTTAGTCTGGGCCTTGCCGCGTGGAACGCCATTTGGAACGCCCTGCCAGTGAAGTGGTTAATTAAATTGCAAACTTGAAAATATTATTTATTTAATATTATTTATTATACATTATTTTTAGTAAATGAAAAATGGTTATTATTTCCATTTATTAATCACAATTTATGAATAATAATAGATTTTTATAAATTCAAGATTGAATATTATTTTCAAAGCATACTGAGCATTTTTTTTTGGTTATAAATTATTAATTTATCATTATTTATTCTATTTTATTCTAATTGTATTATTTATTTTATAAGAATAGAATGGATTTGGAATTAATTGTCAAATAATTGAAAATTTCCAACACGCGTGAACACGTGTGCGCGTTATGCTTGGAAGTTAGGGGTCATACACAAACTATGTAAGACATTAAGGGGGGAGGGGGGGTCAAGATAAATCTTACTAATAGCAGAAAAAATGGCGCTAATGTATAGAAAATGTCTTACAGGGGGGGGTGTCAAAATTTCTCAAAAAATGCCTTACGTAGTTTGTGTACGGCCCCTTAGTTTCAACCGTGCCGCATAGGGCGAGCAAACATCACTTCTATTCGCATTGAAGTTACTCCAGCCCGTACAATCATACAAAGGCTGAACTCCTCATGTCTATTCGTAAAATATAATTCTGACCCCTGCCTCTCCTATTTTTGCACAAGATGTGAAGCAATTTTTTTGAATGAGAAAAGGTCTCACTATTTACTGTGATGACTTTTTTCTGTTACAAATATTATATTTAAAACAAATTAATCAATTTTTAAATTTTGTAATTAAATAATTATAATTTTAATTAATCATTTGTTTTAATTTCAAAAATTTTATTATTGGCGCAACTATTAATGTACCAGTGATGACTGCCAATTGGCAGCCATCATTACACAAGACCACAAAATTTTTTTTTACTCTTACGAAACCGGAGTATGTAATCCTAAAGCATTTTTGGCCGCTGAATGCAAATCCGTTGTCCGTTTGTCAATAAAAAAATAAAAAACCACATTGTTTTTTAAAACACAACAATAAAATGTACTTCTCTTTCAACAACTCAAAAGCAATGTGAAAATTACTCCATCACCCTCTGTTTTTTTACATTGAAAAACCAACCCATAAATTTACAAAATTAATGTTTAAAGAAAAAAAAGAAAAACCACATTGTTTTTCAAAATAGAACAATAAATTTATGTACTTCTCTTTCAACAACTTAAAAGCAATGTCAAAATTACTCCATTCCCTTCTGTTTTTTTGTTGAAAAACCTACCCTTTAATTTACAAAATTAAAGTTTAAAGTAAAAAAATGAAAAATCACATTGTTTTTTAAAATAGAACAATAAATTTATGTACTTCTCTTTCAACAACTTAAAAGCAATGTCAAAACTACTCCATTCCCCTCTGTTTTTTGTGGAATAACTTACCCCTAAATTTACAAAATTAAAGTTTGAAGTAAAAAAAATGAAAAACCACATTGTGTTTCAAAATAGAACAATAAGTTTACGTACTTCCCTTTCAACAACTCAAAAGCAATATGAAAATTGCTCCATCACCCTCTGTTTTTTTTAAATTGAAAAACCAAACCCTAAATTTACAAAATGAGGGTAGGTTTTTAAAAAAAGAAATAGTCCAAATCTCAGTTTGGGCAACTTTGGGTATATTTCATGCGGATTCTTTTTCTTAAATTGTAAGACGAAGCAGTTGAATAATATATCACGACTATGAACGGAAAAAATACAGCTCTCTTTGTATCAGCAATAATAATAAACTAAAGGGAAGTCATAAACAATATACATCAATCATATAAGCACCACGATTGATGACTTTTAGCAAGAGTTTCTGGAAACATGTTAAAGACGATAAATTAATTATGCGTATATCTATCTGTATGTTAATAAAGTGCATTTCTCAAAACAACATTCCTTCGAATGATAAACAGATTTTAATAACAAGATCCTCGCGTTATTTTGTCATTGAAGAAAATATTTCCCATATGAGTTTAAAGACATTCATAAGTTTATAATTCTTCTACCTTTATGCAGACGGAGATGAAACGACTTTGAAGAAGCTTCATAATCATCATATATCCATCGCTTCCCCTACATTCTCTCTCTCTCTCTCTCTCTTTCGCCGAAATATCTTATTAAACGAGAAATTGAATATTAATTACATGTTTTTTTCTTCTACAAGTGCTGTGAGACATTATCTTTGGATAAAAGTGAAAAATATATGTATCCGTTATACCAAGTTCCAATTATAGAAGAATTAGAGTCGCTATAAATGATGGTAGGTGAGACGACATATGCGGGTTGTTAGAATTAATTTCTACATGTCTAATAAAGGTTCTCAACAAACGAAATACAAACAGATAACTAATTTTCTGTTTCAATTTAAATTTTTATTTTTCGTAAATTTTCCTTAAAGTGTGAATAATTAATTTCTTAACTTACTAGGTATATGATTCAATTATTGCAATAATATTATAATAGAATATTCATAATATTATTAATATTATCATCATTGTGAAACGTTTTGCAAAAAAATTTTAAATTAATCTATTCTTGAAAGAAATGTTATTAAAATTGTTTTGAAAATATTTAAGCGGATGGGAAGAAGAACTCGCCGAGATGTAGCACTTTTAAAAAGTGCTACATTATAGAAAATAAAGAGGCGCATCTTTTTTTCCTTTAAAATTTTTCATATGACAATTAGTTTAAATAATAAGTGCAAAAAACTAAAAAAAAAAATAATTTTTATTTTTCATTAAATTTTAAAACATGAATCATCGTAGTTAAGACAAATATTGATAAAATTAATCGGTATTTAATGTACAAACTCGTTAGGGTCTATGGAAGACGATAACATATAAAAAAACAAAAATTAATAATGGTTTAATATTATTTAATTGTTATTAATGATCTATCAGCAATCACATTTTCTTACCTTCACCGACAAAAAGTCAGTGGGGAAGTTTCGAATTAAAAGAACTTGCAGTGAAACATTTGTTCTTCAATGTATGAAGATGTTTCCTGTAAAATTGCAAATTGATTTATTGAAAAGTTTAGAAAATATCGAAGTTTAAAAACCTAGGCGGAAAAGTCGGACGAATGTCGGAGTTAATAACCGGCTGGGATCCACGCCCGTACAGACTGCAAGTAGCGACGCTCTGTACCGATTTGGTTCTGAAAACGCAACAGGCGGGGTATACAGATTATGCTCCGACTGTCGGAACCATCTTCCCACTAATGTCAGTACGGGCTCGGTACTGGATTTCTTCCGCGGATCTTATTCTTCTGCGGCGTCGGAAGAATCACGGATATGTTAAGTCCGTACTGGCTCGGTGCTGGGCCGGATCCGACTGCGGATCTTGTCATTTATTGTCACATCATAAATCACATTATGAATTTATTTTTAATAAATGTGTCATAACTAAATAACTATTACAATAATTAATTGAATTATTTTAGAAAATAATGATTAATTAATAAATAAATTTAATCAATATATTAAGTAATTATTTATTGTGACTTTTTTTTCAAATTAAACAATTAAAAAAATTTGTCTTACACTTTTACTTTATAATTATTATGAATAAATTTATATTATTAATATAAATTTATTATTATTGAGATATTATTAATTAATATTATATATTATTAATTAGTATTAACATTATTGAGAATTAATAATAAATTATTAATATTAATATTTATGTTAATTAATAATATCTCAATAATAATAAATTTATTACTATTAAGATATTAATTAAAATTCTTAATATTATTATGTTCAATATTATTATATTGAGAAACAATTATTTAATATATTGTATAATAATAAAAATATAGCTGTAGCATTGACACGTAGTAATTCTACAAGTTTTATTTCGGCTCGTGACACTTAAGAGTATTTAAGATTTAAAAGTCCCATGCGAGCGTAGCATAGTGGTTAGCCTGCGAGATTTCGGTGCGGAAATATTCAGTTAGGCGTAGGTTCGTACCCCCAAGCGTTAGGATTTTTCAAATGTCTATGAAAGAAAAAATTGCGTTTAAGTGTATAAAAAAATAAACAAATGTGTAAAGACAGAACTGTCAATGACTTGTCATCAGTATTTTTATCTTTTGCAATTAATTATTATTTTTTGAATTGATATTTGTTAAAATTATAATTTGGATCCGATCTGGTTGTCAGGCGGAAGAATGCCAGCTATTAAATTGAAAATCCGCAGTCAGTAGAGTGCTAGGTCCCAGCCGGTTGAACTATACACGGAACGGCTTCTCCCGGCCGGTAGGAATGCCAGTTCCGAGCCGGTTGCCAGCGCGCTCCTGGCCTAGTCACTATTCGGTAGAATGCCCGTTCACATTCGGTTGGCAGGCAGTTCCGAGCCAGTACAGTTACACCGGCGTCAGTACTGGCTAGGATTTATATAATAAATAAATAATAATATATTATTAATTAGCAATGAAGAAAAACTTATTTATTCTACCGCCAATACAAAATCGTGCTTACCGCATCTGAGAAATATCTAATGTCGGTTAGTTAGAGTAACAAGGAATTATAAAATTCTAACCTTTTTTCAGTGTGTGTCCTACTCGTTGATGGATGGAAAAATAAAAGTAAAAATCAGGCAGAGAAGCAGGCGCAACGCGCCTACATCATAGGGTTTCGTGGCCTAAAATGACAAAAATTATGATAATGATAATGAATGAATAAAAAGATAAATAATAATTTATTTAGAAATTTTTTTTTTGAATTAATTGTTTAAAATTTTTAATGAAGTAATTGGTTCTTTTAGTACTTTCGAGTATTTTCATGTCGCATATGTTTTCAATGAAAATAAGAAATAGGAGTGATTTAAAATATATTATAAAAAAGTATAACTTTAACAAATTAAGAATTCAATAATTTATTTTTAGCAATATACAAAAATTGTAGAACTATGTAAATTACCCATTACCATTACCCTAACAACAGTTGTTATGACAACCATTACCATAGTAACGGTTGACATGGCAACGGTTGTTATGGCAAACATTACCATAGCAACGGTTGCCATGGCAACGGCTGTTATGACAACCATTACCATAGCAACGTTTGTTATGGCAAACATTAACATAGCAACGGTTGCCATGGCAACGGTTGTTAAGACGTAAGACTTAGGACTTGAGACCTTCTTATACCGAAGTTGCCATGGCAACGGTTGTTAAGACGTAAAACTTAAGACTTAGAACTTAAGACCTTCTTATACCGAAGTTAAGTCTTAAGTCTTAGGACATAAGAACTTCTTATACCGAAGTCTCGGTATAAAACTTAAGACTTAAAAACTACGGACGGACACCGAAGTCTCGCTATAAGGGTTTTGGCCCTTGGCCACGAAACCCTAAAAATGAAAAATATGTCGTGACAATGATACATAATGCAAATGGAGAAAGGATATTTTTAGCCAGTGAAGACTACACTGAGAAAAGTGAAACTGCACTATCATTAAAAGGAACTATCAGTAAAGCAATTGTCGAGGCAAAAGAAAAATATGGAACAGAAGTTTTTGCTGTTGTTTCGGACAATGTTTCTTCAATGGTTTGCATGGATAAACATATTGATAGTTGGCATACAACTTGCCATAGTCACAGTGGTAACTTATTGGCTAATTCGTTAGTCCACTCATCAGATATTCCTAAGCAAGTAATTCCGGTTTTAAGAGAATTTAAGTTATCGCCCTTTTTAGAATGACAATTAATTAAAAAAAAGGTATAAAAATCAGTTTGACCGGAAAATTCAGCAAAAGTTTCTAATGATGTAGCAGCAATAATTAATGATCCGAAAATTGAAAATGAAGTCCTGGAATTTACCATCGTTTTAGATTCTGTATGTGAACTAGTTAATAAATGCCAAAATGATAACAGCAATATAGCTGATGCCATTGAAGAATGGCTTAAATTACAATTTCCTATTTGTAATCAAAAGTTTGAGGAACTTCTTAAGGATCGACTAAAAAAAGTGGTGAAACCAATAGCTTTAGCAATTAATATTTTGCATCCAAAGTATAGAGGACAGAGTTTTAAGGACAATCTACAATATAATAATCAAGCAGAAACTTTCTTAAAGAAAAATTTGGATTCGACAGGACAAGAAGATTTAAATTCTTATTTAAAAGAAAAAGGAATTTTTAAAATTCTTTTAGAAAAGAAATTTCGAAATCCAATAATTTTTTGGTCTTCAGCAGAGTCTCATCATCCTGAATTGTCTTCATTAGCTTCTAATCATAACCTTGATGATTATGACACAAATGTGTAATCTGCAATTTATTTTCAGACTTGAACTATTAGCTTAAGTTGCTAATTTTCATTAAAGTTCTCGAAATTAAACACTTATCTATTTATTAATAAAATGAATTAATTCTCCACTAATTCCATTAACACTTTTTTAACTGAATAAACAAAATTATAAGTAGTTCTTGTAAATGAAATTTTAATTGAAGAAATCGGGAAATTGTCCAATTTTCGGCTGAGAATAGAAAATTTGTATAATTTTTTTTAAATTTCAGCACAACTTACGATTATTATTAGGAATAATTAAATGTTATGTTATTAAATGTTAAATGTATGCAATTTTTTAATTACTAAACATAAATTATAATTTTTTCTTCAGTGAAATTTCATTGTATTATTCTTATTTAAATTAAAAAATTAAATATATATTCAAAACTTATTTAGATGTTTATAGAATTATCGTTCTTATTTGTAAGATATTAACAGCCTTTTGCAATTTTTTAATAAACATATTTATTGTCATGTTTTTAATGAATAATAATATAACCGTTGTCACAATTATCTGATGTCTACAAAACATTTATTAACTGTTCACAGAGGCCATGTGAAATAAAAGTTATTACTTAAAAATAAAAAACATTGTACAATTTTCTCTTATCGAAAGAAAATCGAATATTATGCCAACATAAAAATTTTAATATTATTATTGTAGTAGTAACAAAAATATAAAATATTTTAACGTAACATTTGCTTTTTTAAAAAATGTTTTAAAGTATTCTAACTCACATACATAACAATTAAAATCATTGTTCATTTTTCTTGTAATGTAATAAAATATTAAACTAGATTTTTAATATTATTATCGTAGTAGAAAAATATATTAAGTAATTTAACGCAACACTTTACATTTCAAATCACATTTTTTTAAGTATACTTTAAGTTACACTATTTTACTTTGATCAGTATCACAGTTTTAAATTGTAGTACACGTGACGAAGATTTTCTATTTGATCTTTATTTAAATTTTTTGGCTTATGAAAGTTACACTTAATTTCGACATCAAAAGCTGGTATTTGTAAAATTTTTAATGCAAGTTTTGATAATTCAAAGGCCTCTTGCTCTGACATACTCCAAAATGACATTGGCGACTTAATATTTTTAGCAGTAAGTTTACAAAAAATGTCTTTATTGTTTTTAAATTTTAACAACTGCTCTAATCCGTCTTCGTTAAGATTTTCCACTAAAAATTCGTTTACCTTTGCTAATTCTTTAGTGCTTAATCGTTGACCCCAATAAACTGGATGTAAATAATTAGCTGTAAGAAACACTGGTAATGTGACATTCTGAAAATGCATCGAAATACTCATTTGAAGGTTTTCATTGTCAGCATTTAAAAGCA
The DNA here is from genome assembly GCA_032873175.1 of Leptopilina drosophilae. Taxonomy (NCBI): domain Eukaryota; kingdom Metazoa; phylum Arthropoda; class Insecta; order Hymenoptera; family Figitidae; genus Leptopilina; species Leptopilina drosophilae. The sequence goes on along the minus strand of CM065479.1, from coordinate 27,876,922 downwards.
AATCAAACCAAGTTTCAAGAGCATCCGCAATTAAAAATTCACTTTTATCGATCTTTCGAATAAAATTCACAATTTGTTTAAAGTTGTTTTGAAGAATTTCAACTTCGGCTATTAAATTATCTTCGAATACAAGTGAAGTAATCTCTCTACTACAAGTAATTTGTTCCTCTGCAATTTTTCTTTTCAATATTTTTATTCTGCTTAAAAAAGTTGTATTTGCATTAAAATGAGTCTTCCATGTTTCAGGTTCAGTTACAGGAATTCCTTCTGTTTCGTTTGTGAAATCAATAAAATAATTCCCATATTTTTGAAAATGTTTTAAGATAAGTCGAACTTTCTCGTAAATTTCTGAATTAATCAAGGATTCTGCAATCAAATTTAGAATTTGAATACTGCATGGTATAACCCATAAATTCAGATTTACATTATCCAGGAGTAAAAAATCTTTTGAAATTATTGCAATTACTTCTGTACAATAATTACTGCTTGCCAATTCAATAGATTCAATTGTGGTTTTTTCAAGCTCCAGTTCTTTTTCATCATCAGGCAATGTGAAATTATTAAGGAAGAATATTTTTTCATTCGATCTGTGAGCAAAAACCATTATGACATTATTTTCTTCAATTATAAATAAACAACCAAACTTTTTTACATCTTTTTTACTATTGCCTGTAGCAATTTCCTTTTTAAAGATTAAATCAAGCAATGTTGATGAAAGAATTTGCGGTGTTGGACAAATGTAAGCTGGTCTCAGTTGTTTAATAAAATCTTTAAACGTTTTTGATTCAACAATATCAAATCCTGCATTATTATTAATTATGAAACGTGTAAGCGCTTCATCGATATTATTTTTTTCCTTTTCCGAAATTCTGTGTAAAAAATTATTAATTGCTTTTTGTCGTCGAATCACAGGGCAAGCAGTAACAATTTGAGTGGACTTTGAAAAAGAGGTGTTATCAGAACCATTTAAATCAACTATTTGCATGCTTACATCTGAAGAATAATTAAGCTGAAAAAATGTATAACTTATTTTAATATACTATAATTTGCAAAAAAAAATTATCAAAACACAAACAATAAATTTATTATTTTACTTTTTTTAAAATTACAAAACAAACTCACGTTATTGTTGTTAAAGAATATTTCGTTTGTATTACTTTTGTCAGATGTGCAGCCTGTAGATATGTCCATGTCATCGAAAACCGAATTCGAGGTTATGTTCATAGGTTTTTCTTGTAAAATGCATTTTTTTCTGAATAAAAATCGTTTTTAATTATGTAATATAATTAATAATTAAAATTTATATTGAAAATATGTTTCTACAATCAAAAATTCAAACTTACCTATGGTTTCTTAACCTCTTTTCACATGTTTTTGACAGTGTCCTATTGCAAATAGAATAAAACGCTACATCTTTTCTATTTTCTTTTCTTGAAATAAAAGATAATTTATCCCAAAACTCAATCCTCGGCCTTCCACCTTTAAAGCTACTCATTTTACCTATTATAAACAGGCCTGATTATATACTTTAATAAAAATGTGTAAACAATCTATTATTCTATTTCACATTAGAAATAGAATATTTTAGGCGCTGACATTTTGAAAAAGTAATTTACGTAAAAAACTAAGCACGTAAATTACATACGTAAAATACTTGTAAAAAACTATGTAATTTACGTAGGGTAAATTACCTTTACATGCCTGGTCATCGGTGTTTACATTCAGGCAAATTCTTAGATGAAAGTTATTATTTAGAATCAGTGTTTTCTATTATTTAGTGAATATTTTTGTTTGCTAATTTTTTTTGTGAAACAAATAATTCATAAAATAAATTAAAGGTTACGACAAGGGTCATTTTCTACTTTGCACGGTCCTGAGTTTGACAGCAGGACAAAGCTAATCGTGTCGTTTGCAGAATTACAGTGTATGTAGATTTAGCAGTGGCGGTTAGTTGTTAGAAATACTATGTCATAGGGTATAGGGTACTAAGATCGAATCCCTTGAAGCGAATTATGAATTTTAATGGTGATAAAATGGTGCATTCTGTGTCGTTTAGTTGCGTATAGCCGTCAAGTTATCAAATTAAGTGAAATGCTATAAAAAAAGTAGTATCTGGAAATTATTTTTTCTTGTTTTTAACATTTTTTAAAAGTTCGCGAATTTTTTGTTAACTTTGGCGAAAAGTTCGGAAACCGTACTATGTTTCTAGTGAAGGTGTTGATGGAATTTTTACGATCTGTGTTTGTTGATTTTCAAGAATTTTGTGTCCCATCCAAAAGTGATATACTAGTTCACGAGAGATTCGTGAACTTTTTTTTCCGTGTAGTATGTTTGGCATCTTTGATTAAGATTTTAAAGTCAAAATAATACAATTCAGAATTATTTATTCATCCAATTTTTTACATACATATATACATTATAATTTTTAAGATTATTTCTGGAATTATTGATGTCAATAACAACTATTTATGCTAAAATTTTGAAGTTTGAAGCAATGTACACACAGACATCTGATTTTATTAATAAGGATGGTAAATGATATTAAAAAATATTAATTTATAGCATCCAGCCCCTCAATTATTTTTCAATTATTAAAAATGAAGATTTTTTATGATAAAATAGATTCCACAGAAATTCAAGAATACCTGTGATACGATACTTTGATTATACTACTGGGAAAAAACTTCGATACTAAAATGTTGTGCTATTTTAATTCTAGATTTAACTTTTAGAGATTTGTAGCATTGTAAAGGCAAAAGTTACACAGGGTGTCTATTATTATTTCTGTTTTACAAACTATCCGGTTTTTCCCAGCTTTGTCAAAATTTTTTTAGGTGTATTTTTTATTAAGGTAGTACGCTCGCGACAGTCACTCTTAAAAATATATTTCACTAGCATGCTATAGTATGGTGCAGTTACTGTAGCACCTGCTTCAAGATTCTTTTGCCTGACTGTACTGAATACATAGCCAGCCCCATGTACAGACACACTCACACACAAGTATATTAGTCAGGTTAGAAAGTGCGGCAACGTCGCAATTTTTTAGTGCTGTGTAATGAAGGTATACGAAATATATACAGTGAATGAACTCTAATAAGTTGTCAAATGTTATGGAGATGCATTTTTTGAATAAACAATTTCAGGAAAAAGGGAAATTTGCAAAAGCAAATGTTTCCAAACACCTAAAAAAATGTGTGGATGCAATGAACTTTTTTAATAAATACTAAAATATTTATAGAGTATTTTAAAAATACATTATTATATCAATTTTAGTATTATAAGTTGTCTGTTATAATATGATTATTTTAAATCATTTAAAATTTTTAAAAGAAGAGAGTTATAAATACGATTAATGTTGTGATATTATTTTTTTTTAAATTATCGACTTTAACATTAAAAGTTGGCTGTTAATAGAATCATTTTATTGCATTCTGAATATTATTAATGCAGTATAAATTATCTACTTTCAAAACTTGTTTACAAATATGTATAATTATTTCTTAATCGTTTATGGCCATCGTTCATATTGTTTTAATTTATAACATGTATTGTTAATGTAAAAAAAATATTTAATATTTGTTAAACATTATAACAATTTTAATTTTACTAAATAAACAACATTTACAACATTAAACATCAGTCTCTTCTTTTTCATTTTTCAAATTTTTCGCGCACTTTTCTAATAGCGTCATAGTGCGACGTTGCTACATGTTTTCGTCAACAGTACGTACGATTCAAAATTAATAATTTTTAAAATACTATATCTTTTAAACAAAACGGTTAATGTTGGTTTACTTTTTTGTTATAAATTTCTCAAACATTCATTTATAATATATTAGTTTTTTAAAACAATCTATAGAAAATTTTAGAAGTTATTAGAAGAAATGTGCCTTTTACATGCACTTTTCATAGGTTAACCATGTTAAATAACAAACTTTGAACTTAAATATCTTGTTTTAGAAACGGTCAATTTTTTTAATATTTTGCAAATACATAGATCTTGTTATTAACTATTCAGATTTCAAATTTCATAAAATTCTATAGAAAAGTGGGATCACGAGCGTACTACCTTAAACGTAAATTTTCTTGGTAAGTCATAACGATAAATAAAACTTTAAATGGCTACAAAAATTCACATATTTTATGAAAATACTCTTTGATGGGTTTTTGTTTTTACTACTACTTTAAACAGGGGTTCTACCAACTGGGAAAAATTGGAAATATGAAGGAATTTAATTTAATCCGGAAAAACTGTGAATTCAGCTTATGCAATATAGGTCTTATTTTAGATTTTAGCAATAATGATACAGTTAGTTTGAATTCGACTTTTTAGAGAAATATGCAGGAAATATGCAAAATAGGAAATATGCAGGAATTTAATTAAATCGGGAAAAACTGTGAATTCAGCTTATGCAATATAGGTTTATTTTAGTTTTAGCAATTATGATACAATTAGTTTGAATTCGACTTTTTAGTCGAATTAGTCGAAAATTGTAGAAGTTTTGGATTAACTTATAATACTATACACCCTAAAAAAGTAATCTCATAGTTAGAGGAATAATCCTCTTCTAAAATCCTCTAAAGTTTTCCTCTCAAAACAAAAGTAGTCCACTTGAATGTATATTATTTTTATTCTTTGGTGGTTAATCATAAAACAAAACAATTTTTTAAGGTTCAAATGTCAGAAACATTAAATTCAAATGTATTAAAAAACCAAATATACATATTAATTAATGTAAGTAATTAACCATTAAAAATTAATTATATTTATTGAAATAAAACCGTTTAATTCAGTGCAGAAAAAAGCTTTTTTTTATTATCTTATAATAATAATTAGCAAATAATATCGGAGAGGAAAATCCTCTAAACTGAAGTGTATTACTTTTGATACCATATACAAGAGGAAAATATGCTTTCAGTTTAGAAGAATCCGCATCAAATCAAGATTACTTTTTTAAGGGTGTAATTAAATTTCTACAAATAATTGACAAACATTGTTTTCTGCATTTTAATTAATTAAAAATAAATTATTTGATGATAAAAAGTCAATCACTGATTTAAAATAGTAATATTTTTCTAATGAAATAGTTGATGGTAGCTAATTATTATTTTTTCCTGTCGAATTAAATTCCCCATTATTTCTTATTTTTGGAGACTGGTAGACACACTATTGAATGTATTTGAAAAAACTAAAACCCGTCGAAGACGGGTACGACAGCTAGTTATTAATAATTACAATAGGGAGTTGGAATGATTAATAAAATGTATATAATTTGTAAATTAGGAAAAAGAGATACTCACAAAAATAATTTTGACCATAATAATTATGAAAAGTAAAAGTTAGAAATTTACATCTTACACTCTGCTTTAGAAAAATTACTATTTTTATTGGGAAGAAGCAGAGGTGCTGAAAATATTGCTTGTCTTAAATTTAAATATTTACAATTTAAAATTGTCATTTGGGAACATTTCTACAGAAAATAAGAATTTTATTTCTTAATGGTATTCGATTGGTCGAACGGTGGTGTACGAAGAATATCCGACTATAGTCGAATATGACCGATTAGATTTCATCACGTGATTGTTTTAAGTTCCCGGCGTGGTTTCTGCATTTCAATAATATTTGAGATTCAAATATATGTACACATACATACAGTATTAAACAGTATTAAATATTTATTAAATGGTTAAAGTTACTTTTATTGTACCTTAAATTCCGAAAATTAATTTTCAGTATTTAAGCATGATTTAAAAATGTAATTAAAAAAAGAGAAAAAATATTTTAAATGATAATGAATAATTAATTTTCAGAGTTTAGTAGAATTTAGATTTTACTTTATATTTTAAAGTTAATTTAAACTTGACTATAAATAAAATTTACATACAATTTGTTAATTTGAAATTAAACTTGATTGAATATTCAAATGTTTTAATTTTTTTATTTTAAATATTCCGAAATTCTCTTGCAAGCGGTAATAATTTTTCACGTTTAGTATATAAAGAAGTTCCTTTTTTTGTAAAGCAAGGGTAGCTCCATGCCCAAAAAATCAAAGTTCTACCCAAGTTCTTCGATTTTGTTGGAACTTTGAAATTTTGAAGTAGAATACATGCTAGTAAAAACCCTCAATTAGATTAAAAAAATTTTGAAAAATTTTAGATTTACGAGGTTTTTGAAATTTTGAAAATGGTAGGGGAGACTGGGGTAAACACGCGCACAGGATAAACCCACTCACTAACGATTTGACGCTATAAACTCAACTTAAGATGAAGATATTTGTACTGTGAATAGTACTTAACATACAACTAATGGTAACGAACTTTCGTTCAATTTCATGAATTCGTCATAGAATCTGAGACGGCATATTGTTTTTAGAAGTGCAAAAAAAGAAAAATAATTTTCGGATTTTTAAGTTTTTCGATTATTACACTGTCCGACACTAATTTTGGCTATATTTGATTATGATTAACAAAAAAATAAGAGGTGCTAGAATTTTGTTTCTGATATCAAATGAAAGCTTGAACCACGACCAACAATTTCCTTGAGGAAAAATTCAAAGGCATTTCCGATAAGGCAATTAAAAACGATTTTTTCTTTTGCATTAATTTTTGTTATTAATCAAATTTTATTAGCACCATGTATAACCTCAGCATTGTGAAACAAGTGATAAACAATAGTATATTGTGCATCTAGGGAGAAAAATGGGTGATTTCCACGAGTGTGAAGTTTGCAAATCGAGGCGCAGCGAGCGCACGAGCCGAAAGCGAGTGCTTGCAAGCGAAGCCGAGAACTGTAAACACACGAGTTGGAAATCATTTTTTCTCCCGAGTTGCACATACTATTTTTTCTAACATACGTATACCGAAAGTACAAATATTTAATGAACAATTAAATACATTTACACCACGGTTGATTACAAATAAAAAAAGTTAATTACGTAAGTTACGTAACTGTTGAATGTAAATAAAAATTCAGTTACGCAAATCACGTAACTGACGTAATTTACGTAACTTGCGTAGAATATTTAAGTTACGTAACTGTCGAATGTAAAAAAAAGTTAGTTATGTATGTTACGTAAATTGCAGAAGTTACGTAAGTAACTTAACTAACTTAACTTACATACGTAAGTTACATAATTAACATCAGATACGTAATTTACGCCTGTTGTTTAAGTTACGTAAATCACGCAACTGATTCACTAATGGTCATACTTTGATTTATACGTCGCACCTAATAATAACATTATCGAGAAGGTAAGTTACCCTGATAATGACGTCAGCGGGAGGAAAAGTACTTTTTCTCTCGCTCACAGGAAAAGATCAACTTTTCTCTCGCCTGACAGGTAGGAAAAGGTGTACTTTCGGTGCGTGTGTTAGAAAAATTATTTTTTTAGCATTTAAATTCATAACATTGTATGTTATTTTGAGGTTAGGGGAGACCAAGGCTAAACCGGACAAGTCAAATATTTCCGAAACCGTGAAGAATTTCAAATCGTGTAAATAACCTATGAACGCGCAATTTCGTGATGCATATGCTGCATGAGGTTTTAGGGATGTGTCATTTTTCTTGTAATAATAGTTGCCGTTAATATGTGAAAATGTTTTACTTTTACCTCAAAAAATGTTTTGAGGTAAAAGTAAAAAAAATTTTTCTTCATTTTTTTGGGTTTTTATCGTTAAAATTAAAGTGCAAATATCATACGACCATTTTTCTTTTAAATCAAGGTGTACTGAGTTTAGTAGAAAAAAAGTTTAATGGAAAACATTAAGAAGAAAAAATATATTGCAGGTTAATTATTAGATGACGGTGTAGGGCTGAATCGGACATCGTGATTAAAAACAACCAAATCTTTGAATTCATTAATTTATTTTATATTAATTAACTATTTTATATTATATTCTTTGCATAGAACCACTTTAAAACTAAATAAATAAAGAATTTATTTTAAAACTCGAATTTGCAAGCGAGTTGCTGTAAATAGACAAGTCTGAAAACTGTAATTCATTTTATATTATATTAATTACCGATTTGACATATTATATTATATTCTTTGTATAGAACTATCTACAAATAAATAAAAGAAGAATTGATTTGACTTTTCTACAAAAAAGACGAAAATTTGTGTCTCATTCTTCAATTAATTGGCCGTGTCCGATTTAGCCCCATGGGGTGTCCGGTTTAGCCCCACCAATTTTCGTATTTTCGTTTTCAAGGTAGTCACCTTCGAAGCAATATATCTCCAAACCTACTGTAGTTTTTAAAAATCGAACAAGTGCGATTTGTAGGTGAAAGTACAAGCTTCAAAATGGTATATTACACTTTAGCAAAAAGTATGCATTTGTATGAGTTTTCTGGTCGAAGACCAAATCCGTCCGGTTTAGCCCCGGTCTCCCCTACTTATATTTCATTCCAAAAAAATGTTTAGCAATCAAATTTTTAGAAATCCCTACAAAAGTTTTTAATTAAAATTTTATTTAAGCGTTTATTGTATTTTACAGTTTTTATATCTTAATTTTAAATAAATTAAATTAATCAATTCTTCTAATAGAAATTAAATGCCTAACTAGTAGAAGAAAAAAAAGTATATTAAATTAGATATTCAGTAATCATACGAATTAAATTTTTTGTTATATTTAAACACATAATTAATTAATAAAATTAATTATAATTTAATTTTTTATTATAAAAATTATTTTCACATTGTTAAATGTTGAAATTTATTTTAATTTTTTATATTGTCTGCTTTTATTCTAATGTATAAACACAATTACTGAAAGCAAAGTTTTAATTTTGGAAAAACAAAATGTTAAATTCACAGGAATACTTTATTTCATAGACAACAATTATATGTTCAACAACTATATATTTATTTTGTTGAGTATGTACATCGAGATTGCTAAACATTTTTTTGTAATAAAATATAAGTAACCTGAAAATAATATAAAATGTTAGGAATTTAAATGCTAAAAAATTCATTTGTTTATCACTTGTTTCACAATGCTGAGGTTAAACATGGTGCTAATAAAATTTGATTAATAACAAAATTTAATGCAAAAGAAAAAATCATTTTTAATTGCCTAATCGGAAATGCATTTGTATTTTTTCTCAAGAAAATTGTTGGTTGTGATTCAAGCTTTCATTTGATATCAGAAACAAAATTCTAACCCCTCTTATTTTTCTGTTAATCATAATCAAATATAGCCAAAAACTTGCTTTTTTCACTTTTTAACACTATTTTTCTCAAAAACTCGACGTGCTGAAGCACTGATTTTTTTCAGATTCTTAATCAGCGTCAAAAAATCTATCGAAAGTGACCAGAATTATTAGTGTAAAAAAAAATTCATTTTTGTCGGACAGTGTTATTTTTGAGACTTACTTTACTTGACAAATTTTTTTTGATGCTATTGGATGTCCTTTTTCGAAATATATATGAAGTTTTGTTTGATTTCAAAAAGATTTATTTAAATTTATTTTGAAATTTGAGAAATACATTCGGGGTAAAGTCGCTCACATGAAGTCGAGGTAAAGCCGCTCACTTATTAAATTTGTGTAGGAAGCCAAATCAGTATTAACTGTATTTGTGTTTTTTTGGCGATCTTAAAATTTTTAATATTAAAAATATTTATTAAAAGATAAATAATATTCATTTTCTAACAATATTATTAAATTATTGGGTAATTAGTTGAATATTTAACATTTTGAACGTCCCGAATTTTACGATTTGTAGCGTTTTTTTTCAATAGATGGCGCCGAACTATCAATATTTGTTGACAACATTGAGCGGAATCATGTCCATATCAGTCATTATTAGTGATTATTAGGTTATAACGGTTATAACAAACAACGAAAACAAATAATCCAAATTTGTCGCTGTCTTTTTTGTCTAAAAAATGATTCAAATCTAAGATTGTTGTCTTCGTTCAGTTCACGTTTTATCATTGTTTATTTTTAAACTTAAAATTTCGAATTTCATTTGCTATAGTGAGAAGATGTAAAATAGTGTTTGTTTTCGCTGGTCTTTATTTATACAATTTCAAAATTCGAGCTTTTGTCTTTCCATGAAAGACCTCATCAGGTTATATCAAATCAATCTAAAAAATTGTTTTACAAATTAAAAAAGAAAACAAATAAGAAATAACATATAAAATAAAATAACATATAAAATAAAATAAAAAAGAAAACAAGTTCAAAACATAATCATTTTCTCTTTATAAAGAGATCACAAAAAGAATTCTCACCATGTCAAAATACAACAAAAAAGTCACAGACACACAAAAATAAAACATAATGTCAAAAATACATATAAAAAACACATATATAAGTTAGCATTAGACAGTACTGTGGTCTACATTTTTTAAGATTATTATTTACTAAAAAACAATAATTCTCGTCAGCTGTCAAAAAACGTTATAACCTCAAAACCATGAGTGTTCGTTTACAATGCCTAAATTCTACAGTGTCATTCACATGTCGTCGAAACTTAAAGTTCTATTCACATTACAGCGAAGTCACAAATATTTAACCATATATCATAAAAAGAAAAAAAACTTTTTTAACTAATTTAAAAAAAAAAAAAAAAAAAAAAACAATTATAAGGACATATCGGATATTAAATAAAAATATAAATCACTAAGGTTATTTATGTCGGTTCGTTTGTTTACAGAATTACTAAATTTAACAATATAAAACATTTCCTTAAAAAGTCGCTTCCTGAGATTCGACTCATTACAAATAATTTTGGTGTTATTGAAATTGAAGATGTGGTCATATTCATGGGAATGTGCAACTAGAGAAGAAGCTCTTTTATCATTTTTGCAATCTCTCTTATGGGTACTGACCCTGTCCTTTATATAGTTCATAGTCTGACCGATATACACCATCCCACATTCGCATGGAATCTGATACACAACGTGACTTTTCAAATCGAAAGGTGTAATATCTTTATGCTTTGAGAAACAACCAAACGGATCCTTATTATAATGAAAAACAACATTAACATCAAACTTCTTAAAAAATTTTATAAAGAAAATGTGAAGTTCGTCAATGAAAGGAAGAGATACACATTTTCTGAGGTCAATAGTTTTTGATTTGTTGACTACTCTCGCATTAGAATCAAGAGGATTTGTAATTTTTTTGAGCCTCAAATCAATATACTTCTTAACGAAAAATGCCGGATAATCATTTGAAATTAAAATATTTAAAACAGTATTTAAATTATCGTTGATGAATTCAGTCTCAGAAAGTTTTACCGCTCTATCAACAAGAGAGTAAACGATCGAGATTTTATCCTTCATACAAATGCTTGAGTTGAAATTTACATATCTACCTGAAAAAGTTCCTTTTCTAAACCAATTTGTTCTTAATTTGTTATTATCTCTCATTATTAGGGCATCCAAAAAACCAATACAATTATTTTCTTCAACCTCAATAGTAAATTGGATTTTTGGATGATAGCTATTGAACACATATAACAATTCGGGAATTTTATCACGTGGAATACATGTCAGAATGTCGTCAACATATCTTCGATAAAAAACATACTGAAAGTTAATTCTTTTTAAAACATCAAACTCTAATTTTTCCATAACGAGGTCAGCTATGACACCCGATAAGGGGGACCCCATAGGTGTACCAAAAATCTGTCTATAATATTTGCCTTGGAAAATACAGTATGCATTATCCAAACAAAACTCAAGCAGTTCACAAAAATATGTATCATCAATGCCAGTGTGTTCTCTAATTTCCCTCCATTTTAACTTTACACATTTTAGTACCAAATCCTTAGGAATATTTGTAAAAAGGGATTTTGCATCTAGAGAGACTAAAATAAAACCATCCGGTATATAAAAATTTTTCATCTCAGAAACCAAATCAAAACTATTTTTAACAAAATGTTCAGTTTTTCTAATGACCTTCTGAATCGGTTTATTTAAAAATTTTGAAAGATTATATAAGGGGGATCCACAGAATGAGGTGATAGGTCTCATAGGAACATTTTCTTTATGGATTTTTGGTAGAGTGTAAAATTTTGGAGCCACAGAATTGTAACTCTTAAGAAAAGCTTTAGTATCACAATTTATAAAACCTTTATGTAAAATTATTTCAATCAATTTATTTAAATTTGCCTGTATATTTTTGGTAGGGTCTTTCTTTAATTCAGTATAAACTTCTTTATCATTTAATAATTCTAAAGTTTTATCCACATATTCCTGTGAGTTCATTACAACTGTCACATTCCCCTTATCAGCATTTAGAATTTTAATATCCTCATTGGATTTGATATAGTCTCTACATTTTTTTCCCAATAGTTGAAAATCCAGAAGATCATTAGTATTAACTTTACGAACATCCGAATTCATATAATTTTGTAATTTATTTGATAAGGAACCTCTAAATAAGGATCTCTTATCGTCTTGAATTAAGTAAATCTTTTCCTCAGTAATTGCTAATGTGTCTCTAACAACAATATCCCTTTCAACCGGATTGGTATAAAATTTATTTCCAAGACTCAAAAAATAACTAATGTCTTGAGGAATATGTTTACTAGACAGATTCTTGATCCATTTCGGATTCGGTTTGTAATGCTTCTCAGAAGAGTAAAATTTATTCTGTAGCCATTCAAACTTTTTTATAGAACCATTAATAAGAAACTTTTCATAATTATAGCAAATAGTGTCCTGACTTTCAAAAAATAGAAGAATATTTCCATCAATATCTAAGTTAACAAGATTGTTTCTTATACTGGAAGTGACAATTTTTAAATGATTGATGGTTTTTAAATTGTCGGAGATTTCGAGGTTAAGAATGTTAATTTTAAAATGAAAAAATAATTTTTCGTATTTACTTTCAATGAAATGATTGTTAAATCGTATGTTATTGTTTAAATTTATTATATGAGCAGGTAAAAAACCCTTCTTTCTGCACCTGAGTAAGTAACGGTTATGATTGTTACATCTTGCAAGTTTTTTCATTTCCCTGCAATAGTGCTGTGATTCCTTGACGATATCATCTCCATACGCCAGTCTCAATAAATGGAAAAAAGTTATGTCCGTTTCGGCATGATTTGATAACATCATTTATTCAATTTAGTTTAATATATATTTAAAGATGTATTTTGGTGTTGACCAGAATAAATTGTAGTGAGAAGATGTAAAATAGTGTTTGTTTTCGCTGGTCTTTATTTATACAATTTCAAAATTCGAGCTTTCGTCTTTCCATGAAAGACCTCATCAGGTTATATCAAATCAATCTAAAAAATTGTTTTACAAACAATTCAGGTGCAGAAAGAAGGGTTTTTTACCTGCTCATATAATAAATTTAAACAATAACATACGATTTAACAATCATTTCATTGAAAGTAAATACGAAAAATTATTTTTTCATTTTAAAATTAACATTCTTAACCTCGAAATCTCCGACAATTTAAAAACCATCAATCATTTAAAAATTGTCACTTCCAGTATAAGAAACAATCTTGTTAACTTAGATATTGATGGAAATATTCTTCTATTTTTTGAAAGTCAGGACACTATTTGCTATAATTATGAAAAGTTTCTTATTAATGGTTCTATAAAAAAGTTTGAATGGCTACAGAATAAATTTTACTCTTCTGAGAAGCATTACAAACCGAATCCGAAATGGATCAAGAATCTGTCTAGTAAACATATTCCTCAAGACATTAGTTATTTTTTGAGTCTTGGAAATAAATTTTATACCAATCCGGTTGAAAGGGATATTGTTGTTAGAGACACATTAGCAATTACTGAGGAAAAGATTTACTTAATTCAAGACGATAAGAGATCCTTATTTAGAGGTTCCTTATCAAATAAATTACAAAATTATATGAATTCGGATGTTCGTAAAGTTAATACTAATGATCTTCTGGATTTTCAACTATTGGGAAAAAAATGTAGAGACTATATCAAATCCAATGAGGATATTAAAATTCTAAATGCTGATAAGGGGAATGTGACAGTTGTAATGAACTCACAGGAATATGTGGATAAAACTTTAGAATTATTAAATGATAAAGAAGTTTATACTGAATTAAAGAAAGACCCTACCAAAAATATACAGGCAAATTTAAATAAATTGATTGAAATAATTTTACATAAAGGTTTTATAAATTGTGATACTAAAGCTTTTCTTAAGAGTTACAATTCTGTGGCTCCAAAATTTTACACTCTACCAAAAATCCATAAAGAAAATGTTCCTATGAGACCTATCACCTCATTCTGTGGATCCCCCTTATATAATCTTTCAAAATTTTTAAGTAAACCGATTCAGAAGGTCATTAGAAAAACTGAACATTTTGTTAAAAATAGTTTTGATTTGGTTTCTGAGATGAAAAATTTTTATATACCGGATGGTTTTATTTTAGTCTCTCTAGATGCAAAATCCCTTTTTACAAATATTCCTAAGGATTTGGTACTAAAATGTGTAAAGTTAAAATGGAGGGAAATTAGAGAACACACTGGCATTGATGATACATATTTTTGTGAACTGCTTGAGTTTTGTTTGGATAATGCATACTGTATTTTCCAAGGCAAATATTATAGACAGATTTTTGGTACACCTATGGGGTCCCCCTTATCGGGTGTCATAGCTGACCTCGTTATGGAAAAATTAGAGTTTGATGTTTTAAAAAGAATTAACTTTCAGTATGTTTTTTATCGAAGATATGTTGACGACATTCTGACATGTATTCCACGTGATAAAATTCCCGAATTGTTATATGTGTTCAATAGCTATCATCCAAAAATCCAATTTACTATTGAGGTTGAAGAAAATAATTGTATTGGTTTTTTGGATGCCCTAATAATGAGAGATAATAACAAATTAAGAACAAATTGGTTTAGAAAAGGAACTTTTTCAGGTAGATATGTAAATTTCAACTCAAGCATTTGTATGAAGGATAAAATCTCGATCGTTTACTCTCTTGTTGATAGAGCGGTAAAACTTTCTGAGACTGAATTCATCAACGATAATTTAAATACTGTTTTAAATATTTTAATTTCAAATGATTATCCGGCATTTTTCGTTAAGAAGTATATTGATTTGAGGCTCAAAAAAATTACAAATCCTCTTGATTCTAATGCGAGAGTAGTCAACAAATCAAAAACTATTGACCTCAGAAAATGTGTATCTCTTCCTTTCATTGACGAACTTCACATTTTCTTTATAAAATTTTTTAAGAAGTTTGATGTTAATGTTGTTTTTCATTATAATAAGGATCCGTTTGGTTGTTTCTCAAAGCATAAAGATATTACACCTTTCGATTTGAAAAGTCACGTTGTGTATCAGATTCCATGCGAATGTGGGATGGTGTATATCGGTCAGACTATGAACTATATAAAGGACAGGGTCAGTACCCATAAGAGAGATTGCAAAAATGATAAAAGAGCTTCTTCTCTAGTTGCACATTCCCATGAATATGACCACATCTTCAATTTCAATAACACCAAAATTATTTGTAATGAGTCGAATCTCAGGAAGCGACTTTTTAAGGAAATGTTTTATATTGTTAAATTTAGTAATTCTGTAAACAAACGAACCGACATAAATAACCTTAGTGATTTATATTTTTATTTAATATCCGATATGTCCTTATAATTGTTTTTTTTTTTTTTTTTTTTTAAATTAGTTAAAAAAGTTTTTTTTCTTTTTATGATATATGGTTAAATATTTGTGACTTCGCTGTAATGTGAATAGAACTTTAAGTTTCGACGACATGTGAATGACACTGTAGAATTTAGGCATTGTAAACGAACACTCATGGTTTTGAGGTTATAACGTTTTTTGACAGCTGACGAGAATTATTGTTTTTTAGTAAATAATAATCTTAAAAAATGTAGACCACAGTACTGTCTAATGCTAACTTATATATGTGTTTTTTATATGTATTTTTGACATTATGTTTTATTTTTGTGTGTCTGTGACTTTTTTGTTGTATTTTGACATGGTGAGAATTCTTTTTGTGATCTCTTTATAAAGAGAAAATGATTATGTTTTGAACTTGTTTTCTTTTTTATTTTATTTTATATGTTATTTTATTTTATATGTTATTTCTTATTTGTTTTCTTTTTTAATTTGTAAAACAATTTTTTAGATTGATTTGATATAACCTGATGAGGTCTTTCATGGAAAGACAAAAGCTCGAATTTTGAAATTGTATAAATAAAGACCAGCGAAAACAAACACTATTTTACATCTTCTCACTACAATTTATTCTGGTCAACACCAAAATACATCTTTAAATATTCATTTGCTATATTTTATCAATAATAAAATCTATAACTTGTTACATCCAAAATAGTAAGTACATTTTAATTTTCTCTTCATAAAATATTATTTAAATTCACAGTTGCAATTTATGAAACGTATACTTATTATTCTCCCCTATATCTCTAAGGAAAATGAATGAAATTTAATAAAATTTTTAGAGAATGCTTATTGTTTACAGACAATTTAAAAAAATAATTTGGAAAAAAATTTTTGAATTTAAACAAATTATTTAAAAAATAATTTTTAAATAAACAATTTTTTAAGATTGCCATTCTTATTTTTAGAGCTGTGCAAAAAGCTCGAAGCTCGATCGAGTATTTTCGAGCTTTTCATTTTTCGAGCCGAGCTGAGCCTAATCAGTTCGAGTTCGAGCTGAGTCCGAGTCCGAGTCGAGCCTCATAAAAAGCTCGAATAATTTCGACTACTATTTTTAGGGTGCTCGAAGTTTTCGAGTACTCGATTGGAAACGAGTACTCGAATTCACTCGAGTACTCGAAATTATTCGAGCTTTTAAATTGCAAAAAACTATTAATAAGTAAAAAATTTCGAATTTAAGGGATTTACTGATCGTAGAAAATCGTTGTGTGTTAAAATAATTAACCTACTAACTAACTTAAGAGATTTAGGGAGAATTCGATGTTTTTTACTTATTATTGTATTTTTAATTATTTATAAGCTCGAATTCACTCGAGTGCTCGAAAAATTCGAGCACTCGATACATCGAGTGAAGCTCGGGCTCGTTCGGCTCGGCTCGAAAAAATTGAAGCTCGGCTTGGCTTTTCGAGCTTTTTGCACAGCTCTACTTATTTTCTTTACATAATAATGCTTCGATTCCCACTTATTTCACGAGTATTTTACAAAAAAAAATTGATAAAGAGTCTGAATCTTTAGGAGATATTGAATTTTTCGTCCTTGTGAGCAACCGTAAAAAGCGCATTTTCTGGCTATACTCTGCATACAAACTAATATTCAAAGTCACCTACAAGTTGTAAATTTTACCGAAATTAAATTTTTCTTTTTCGAGAATGTCAGGCTATAAATTCATAAGAATATTGTGCATTTTTTAAATGTATATTTGTTTAAACAAACTATTATTATTATTGTTAATTACTAACTTTTTACATATTGTACCAAGAGAGGTGTATGTTTTCCAGTATGTAAAGTGATTTTCAGTGCTTAAAATGATCACTTTACATATTCTTGTGACTGATGAAAAACGAGCAAATAAAGCTTTAACACAACAATTTACAATCACATTTTCTTATTTTAGCTTCAAGAAAATTTCATTTAACAGTTCCCCACTACACCTAAACTTTCAGTAATATTAAAAGTTGATAATATATATGATCTTGGGAAGGTGAGATTTGAATAAAAATACAAAAGTGTGTCGTTAAAGCGACGTTTCGCTGGCCAGGGTTTGCCAGCCTCATCAGGCTAAAATTTTATTAAATACAAAAGTTACACATCAGTATTTTTTTACAAAACGGTCTCAGAGCACTATTTCAATTAATAAACAATAATAATATACCTAAGTTTTGTTAGAACATGGAACACATATAATACTAACGCGTCAAAAAAATAAAAAGATTTCGTCGAATTATAATAAAAACTAATCATTCTACACTTATAATAGTAAAATTTTAGAGAAAGAGACGACATTCTCAGAACAGCGATTCACTGTCAACTGAAAAAGAATTTTATTCATCTTATAAAGTCAAACTAGTAAATACGTCAGAGAAGTCAAAGAACTAAAATGTAAACACATTTATAGAAGAGGTACAAGTTACATTGATTTTATTATTTTCTTTGTGGACACGAGTCCAAACGTCTAAGTAAAGGAAAGAATGTTTTGTTTAGGGTGAAGATATCTTCCTATCTGTTGATAGTGGAACGGTTAGTTTTTATATAAATCATTTCAGATATTCGTCTTTTTTAAAATTAGGTTCATTGTCCAATATTTTTGCATTTTCCCAGTCAAAATCATAATTAAAATTTAAGCGATGTCGATAGACCACAGAGTTATCATTCACTTTTTTATGTTCGTTAATGCGAGTTTGTAATGATCGGTTTGTTTTTCCAATATAAGTTTTTGGGCAGTCTTTGCAATCAAACTTATATACAACATTCGTTTTGTTCCATTTTTTGGTTATATCGTTTCCCAATTTTATGATTTGAACTAGAGTTTTTATTTATGATGGGAACAGAAATACAATTAAAATCTTTAAGAACGTTTGACAACTTAAAGAAATATTTTTCATTGAAGGGCAAAGACACCTTGGGAATTAGACTATAGATATTGATTCTATTTTGGTTATTATTATTCTCATTAGAGAATCTTAGTTTGTTCATTCTAATACCAATATCTTTTTCGATGAAATCCAAGGGGTGATTATTATTTTCTAGAATTGTTTTAATTTTCTTAAAGTTGTCAGAATGAAACTTTTTATTGGACAATGAAATGGTTCTATGAACCAAGTTGTACACAATGTTCTTTTTTCGTTGAGTTGGATGATCTGAAAAATAATTTATAAGTCTGTCAGAAGAAGTAGGTTTTTGAAACCAGTCAGTGATTATATGGTTAGTTTCTCTAATGAGTGTCAAATCAAAAAAGTTAATCGAATTGTTTTTTTCTATTTCGATAGTGAACTGTAGTTTTTGGTTGTAAGAATTGATAGTGTCAATTACAAGATCGACGTGTTCTCTTCTTACAGCCAATATTGTGTCATCTACAAATCTAAAATAGAATAGAGAGACACAATTATATTTTTCTTTTAAAATTTCAAGACAGTCAGTTTCTAGATCATTCATTACAATGTCAGAAACAAAGGCTGAGATAGGTGAGCCCATGGGTGTTCCGTAAATCTGCCGGTAAAACTTTCCGTCGAGTGAGAAATACGTGTTATTGAATACAAACTTAGTACAGTCGACAATGTTACCGAAAGGAATCTTACAATTTTCATTTATAGAGCGTATGCGTCGATCTAAACTCTGAATGACTAGTTCACAAGAAATGTTTGTAAACATAGAACTCACATCAAGTGAAAGAAAAGTGTAGCTGTCGTCCATAGCAAGGTTACACAATTTTTTTTAATTCTAAACTATTATTAATATGAGATCGTGGTAAACTAAAACAATTTTTTAAGGAATTATATGTCGGACTAACATTCCAATTTTTTTTTACAACTCTGAACGAGCTGAGAAGAGGGCTCTAAAGTTTTTATGACTTTGGGTTTTACGCGACGAAAGGACCAGCCGAGGACCATGCGGAAAACACATGGTGATCCTGGGAAAGAGAGAACCTGGGACCGATGGTCTCTTTTGAGGAGAACACGGCCCCTCTGGGGGAAATCGGACCAGAAAGCGTCGAACGTTTGGCGAGGCAAAACCGTTTGGCTCTCGCGCGGAACCCTTTTGCTAATTGTAATTGCTTCACGTAGAAATTCTATCTTGAATTGTACAAGACAACTTCGAAAATTCCTGAATAAATCCTTTTGTGTTTTAAACCGATTTTATTTATTTCAACATTACCTTGTGGGAATTATTTTATTCACCACATATATAATGTTTTGGCTAAAAAATGAGTAGGGCTATTAATTAGGGAAATAATAGGACGAAGTGGAACATTTTTTTATGTATTTTTTGAAATCCATACGCTTTAGCCAACACAGAGTCAGTCAAGGTCAGTTGATTCGGATGGTATGTTTTATCAAGGAATTCGTTTTCATTTAAGTTTTAAGTATTTAAGAATCTCTGATGTCTCTCTCATTAGTTTTTTAAGAGGGTTCTTTTTTATAAGTTCATACGTTGAAGCCTCGGAAAACAAGTTTGACATTTTGTTTTCATAATCAGACTTATTTATGAGAACGGTTACATTCCCTTTGTCTGCTGGAGTAAAAAAGACTTCAGAATTATTTTTAAAAAAGTTTTGTTTTTTGTAATTTTTTAAAAAAGGATCTATTTTGATTAGTCGGTAAATGTTCATTAGTCAAGTTGTTCTTCAAAATATCAGAAAATTTTCCTCTTAAAGAATTTTTTGAAGAGTCGTAAATTTCAAGATAAGATAAGGAGGACTCTAAATTTTTAATAGAATTTATTATGTCTTTTCTTGAAATTCCATTTGAAAAACTAAAATTAGCACCCAGTGATGCGACTTCAATGACTTCCGGAGTAATATTCAGTAATATTGTTAATAGTGTTGCAAAAAATGTTGTATGACACTCGTGCATAAAGTTGTTTATACTCGTGTGATTTGCACCACTCGTTTCTTTAAAACAAAACGATAAGACGTTTCCTATTTTGGGTTTTTCTGCTATTTTCAACACTTTCTAATAGTGTAAACAAATTTAGAAAAAAAAATTTTTTTGACTTTGAAAAATTATATTAAAAAATAAAATTTCAATTTTTATCAAAAGGAATTATTTTATTTTTAAACAAAATTTTTATCATAAAGTTCAGATTTTTTCCTAAAAAAATGTATAGATCAAAAAGTGGGACAAGAAATTGTAATTGGCTATTAACCACTTCGGCGGCATGGCGTTCCAATTGGCTTTCCATGAGTAAGTGGCAGAAGCGGCAAAAAAATGCGAAAATGGCGTTCCTATTTAAACTTTATTCCTAAACTCTGTAGTCAAGTTAAACTTGCCATAATAAAATATTCTTATTATTTGAGATAAATGAAGATGAATGGGACAAAAAAAATTATTTTTTAGAGATGTTTAATAGTTTTTTTAAGGTTTTAATGTAGCCAATTTTTAATACTTTTTACGAATGGCGTTCCAATATTCAGCCAAAATAGTTGACAATTTTGAATCTGTCTATTTGGATTTTTTTAAATCCATTTAAGATTCATAATCTCAAATAATAAATAACTTTTGGTTTGGTTGACTTAATTTGTTTACAGAGTTTAGGAATAAAGTTTAAATAGGAACGCCATTTTCGCATTTTTTTGCCGCTTCTGCCACTTACTCATGGAACGCCATGCCGCTGAAGTGGTTAAAAAATGGCTACAGCATACAATTTTTAATCGATTTGAGTGTTCTTTGATTTAAGTCAAAGGAGAATAAATAATAATAATAATAATAAATAAATAATAACTCGAATATAAGATAAGGAGAAAAAAATCCGTTAAAGTCACTTACGTAGTTTTTCTATCGAAAAAGTGGTCGAAGCTTAGCGCTGGCTATGAGATAAAAACCTCGGATTTGATATGCTTGAATATACCAAATTTCTTCTATCAAAAAGTGAGTTAAGCGCACTACGTAATCGCCATTCGGCTAAACTTGGATTGCCTTCGGATCAGTGGATTTGTAGCACGAAGTAACTGGCCGGCGTTTTATGCGTAACACGTGTGTCAAACAAAATTTATTTGTTGATTTAACCCTTACGGGCTCGAGCCGGGTCCCTCGGACCCGGAGGGATATTTTTATATCTAGTTCCGGTTAAGAAAATATTATTAGAAAATCAACTTCACATTAGACTTGAGGGCGTAAAAACACACATTCTTTACTTTTTTAAATAATTTTTAATTTATAAAATACTCTGGAAATTTTCCTTTTAAGTCGAACATACGTAAAGACTCAAGCCGGGTCCGACGGACACGGGTTATAAATACGTATAAAAAGTTAGACATTTTTTTGCAATGTTGCATTATTTTGTAATGTTTCAACATCACCTACTGTAATAATTGTAAACATATCCCAAATAATTCCGGAAGTGACGTATTGCGAAAAATATAGTGCGTGTTGTACGTTTTTTGGAAAATTCCATTCCCAAAAGTTAAAGAACAGAAAATCGATCAGATTTTCTTTAAAATCGGTACTCGGGGGTTTTTGGGGTCACTGATTACAAATGTGATGTCAGAATTGAGCTGCCGGATCAAAGAAGGACACATAAACTCGCCGCGCTAAAAAACGTTGGCCCCTGGACACTTAAAATTAAACTTTTGATTTTAAATGTTTATTATGCATATCCTTATAGAAAATTTGATTGCGCATCTTTTTTTCCTATAAAATTTTTTTCTATCTATTACCGTTTTCGAAATAATAAAGAAAAACCATTTTTTTGAAAACATGAAATTTAATTAAATTTTTCACTTCAACCCGCGATATTTCAGTCAATTTTGCATATGTTTCAATATCACAAAAACTAAATTACTCGTTGAAATATCCTGAGAATGATGAAAAAAGAAAAAAATTGTTTTAATTAGAAATAAAATTGTTATTAATTTTCTTCTAAACAATTGCAAAAATCGTGAAGTGCAATTTTCACGGGCTTCGTTTAACGGGGGAATTTTAAGCAACAACAAACTTTCAGTGAGAAAGTTGTTTATTGTAGTCCAAAGAAGTTTTTTGTAAAGTTATATTACAATTGAATAATTAGTAATAAATTAGTGAATGTTTAAAGTTGCACGAGCGGCTGAACGGATGGTTTGTTTTGATTTACTTAACCTCTAAAGGCGAAACAAAATAGTCCAGCTTCTTTCAACAAACGGGCGTCACACGTTGAGCCGCGCGTGCAACTTTAAACATTCACTAATTTATTACTAATTATTCAATTGTAATATAACTTTACAAAAAACTTCTTTGGACTACAATAAACAACTTTCTCACTGAAAGTTTGTTGTTGCTTAAAATTCCCCCGTTAAACGAAGCCCGTGAAAATTGCACTTCACGATTTTTGCAATTGTTTAGAAGAAAATTAATAACAATTTTATTTCTAATTAAAACAATTTTTTTCTTTTTTCATCATTCTCAGGATATTTCAACGAGTAATTTAGTTTTTGTGATATTGAAACATATGCAAAATTGACTGAAATATCGCGGGTTGAAGTGAAAAATTTAATTAAATTTCATGTTTTCAAAAAAATGGTTTTTCTTTATTATTTCGAAAACGGTAATAGATAGAAAAAAATTTTATAGGAAAAAAAGATGCGCAATCAAATTTTCTATAAGGATATGCATAATAAACATTTAAAATCAAAAGTTTAATTTTAAGTGTCCAGGGGCCAACGTTTTTTAGCGCGGCGAGTTTATGTGTCCTTCTTTGATCGGGCAGCTCAATTGAAATATTCAAAATAACGGATTCAATATGGCGGTCGTTAAATTTTTTTTTTGTTTTACGTCTAAATATAGATAATAATTATTAGGTAATTTAGCTGAAGATTTCTTTCAGGTGTTTTATATTTCTACCATTATTTTACATTACTATTTTTTAAATTATTTTATATATATATATATATATATATATATATATATATATATATATATATATATATATATATATATATATATATATATATATATATATATATATATATATATATATATATATATATATATATATATATATAATGTTTATATAATTATTTATAAATTATACGGTGATTTGTCTGCAAATATTTTTTTTATTTTTTATATTATTTTTCATTATAAATAATTTTGTTTTTAAACTATTTTTTAAAATAATTTCTTTAAAATGATACAATTATATGTTAGATAAAAAATATTAACAATTTTTCTATCAAATTTTTGATTTCTATTGAATTGAAATACTGGGTCCCTCGGACCCGGCTTGTGCGTGCAGGCGAAAAAACGAACTCGAGCCCGTGAGGGTTAAGTATTTAATTCATATTAATACTCATTAAATAAATAAATATTGTTCTTCTCATAAAAAGTATATTTTATTTGTTATATTACCTACATCTTAATTATTCATTTGAAAAGTGTGTTAAAATAATAAAAATTAATTATAATTATTACATATTTTATTTATTATTTTATAATTATTATATTATTCAATATAATAACATTATTAATAATAATAATATTCAGTGATACAAAAGTTAAATATTTTTTAAGGAATTATAATAATTAAATAATTATAATTATATATTTTAAATTTATTATAATAGATCATAAAAAAACATAATTAATAATAATATTTATTTAAAAAATAATAATTAACTGAGATATTAAATGTTTTTATATTCTTTTTACTGCGACCAAATTATATTTTTACTATCATGAAAAACTGCTCCCCTACCATGTGGACTAGGACCAAAAAAAAATACCCGTGTCTGGACGTTTTGCTAGATCAAGTCGTTTGTGGCTCCTACAGGGGTGAAAACAACCCTTAAATGAAAAGTGACAAGTTATATTTTAAAAATAGATTCAATTTGCCTAAAACTCGTTACTCGGGGGTTTTTGGGGTTGCTAATCACGAATCCGATGTCAGTTTTTAAAAATTTAAAACGGCGAATCCAATATCGCGGCTGTCAAAATAAAAAATTTATCGGACTTGCTTGAAACTTGTTACTCTGGGGTTTCTGGGGTCGCTGATTACAAATTTTTTTGTTCCTAGTTTCCAAATATGATTAGTTTTTTTGTGTGTGAAAAGAAAAGTTAAATTTTGTAGGACGGTGATACAAACAGTTTTTCTTAATTTTCTCAGTTTGATTGAAATGTCGCTTACCTAAGTTCTTCCTTAGTACGGCAGAATTAATAAAGCATAAAATAATATATTTTAATTGTTATAAACAATATACAGCCAAACAACGCGCAGAGGCGGTGGATTGCAGAAGTAAATGTTTATTTTGACCAATTAAAAGTTCTTGTCCTACTTTTTGACCTATATATTTTTTTTAAGAAAAAACCTCAACTTCATGATAAATATTTTGTTAAAAAAATAAAAAAATGTCCTTTTGATAAAAATTGAATTTTTATTTTTTAATATAATTTTTCAAAGTCAAAAAAAAATTTTTTTTCTAAATTTGTTTACACTATTAGAATGTGTTAAAAACAGCAAAAAACCCTAAAATAGGAAACGTATTTTTGTTTTGACTTAAAGAAATTACAAATTTTTCAAATATTCCATATAAGACCAAAAGAAATATGTTTCTCGTCAACGACGAGATGTGCTGCTTTTCAACATGAATTTCAAACGATTGTAGGACACTTTTCCCAATCCATTATTCCCAGTCCAACCTTCCCGATGGACATATTTCCCGCAACCAATCATTCCCAAAAAACGATTTCTCCATTACCTAAATTTCCCAAAGTTTAAATTTTTCCAATATAGAATAAAACTCAAAATTTTTGAAAAATTAAAAAATCTATTTTCCAGTTATTTTTTT
The DNA here is from genome assembly GCA_032873175.1 of Leptopilina drosophilae. Lineage (NCBI taxonomy): Eukaryota > Metazoa > Arthropoda > Insecta > Hymenoptera > Figitidae > Leptopilina > Leptopilina drosophilae. The sequence continues at coordinate 27,851,510 of CM065479.1, read as the reverse complement.
TATAAAGGGTTATCATTGGTAATCATTTTATTAATATTTTAAATATAATAGGTTTTTCTTAATAAAATATGCTAGCCAATACGCTCCGGCCAAAGTGATCCATTACGCCCCGGAGGTTTTTATTGAAAATTTTATTTTTTATCAATTCCGTAAGTATTAAACAAAAATTTTCCATTGTCCTTTAAGAACAAATGTTTAAAGCTCAAAACCTGATAAACAAAAATTTTTTACAAGTAATTTTGAAAAAGATATAATAAAAAAACAAAGACTTCAAAAATTTACTTTCATAAGCCTCAAAATCACTCTTTCTACCATGTTTTTAACAATAATAAATAAATAACATTGAAACTTGGTACAAACTTACAGTATGCCAAGTTCATTGTTCTGATCAGAAACCGAAATTACTCTGGTTTACAACTTTTGAATAAATTGAAGTGATCAATTACGCCCCTACTTTTAATATTTTTGGGAAAATAATAGGTTGGGAAAAGTTGACTATGGGAAAAAGAAAGATTGGGAATTTTAACTATTGGGAAAAATGGATTGGGAATTGTGTCCACCAACGATTTCAAACACCTACAATTAGTAGAAAGAAGCCATAAAATTTTCCAAAAGACCATATCCTAATAATTTTGGGGTAGTTCTTTTTAATGGTGTGGTCAAAATTTTCAAAAAATGATATTATACCCTTCTTTTTTTAAAAAATACTTAAAAATGTCGAGTTTTTTTAAAGAATTTTTTTCTCCACCATAACATTTTTTAAATAAAACAAAAAGTATCAAAAACGTGTTCCCGATAGTAATACTTGAAAAATATCGATTTTTAATTTTAATTTTTTTTATTTTAAATTTAAAATGGCGCTTGAAGGACAAAAAAGTTTCCTAATTTTACGTAAGATAACTAACTTTTTCAAAATTGCTCAAATATAATTGAAATTTGTTACTCAAGGGCTTTGGGGTAGCTGATCAGGAATCTGAAGTCAGATTCAAAAAATTCAAAATGTCGGATCAAAAATGGCGGCTTAGTTTTTCAAAATTACTCAGACTTGCTTGAAAATTGTTACTCGGGGTTTTTTTTAGGTCGCTGATTACAAATAGGAAGTCAGATTATGCGCTTTTTTAAAGCAATTGTCACAGTATTTCCTTTTTCGCATTTTGCATTTTGAGGTGCAACAGTATCGAGGTAAATGCTGTTTTTCTGTCTCATGTACTGACGATTTTTCCGTTCTTACTTTGTTCAAATAATCTTTGCTGATGCGCATAACCAAAAATTTTGTATTTTATTTTCCGAACAAGGAAATACGGCAAAAAATGCAAGTTATATTACTGTGACAATTGCTTCAAAAAAGCGCATAATACAAATTAATAGTATTAAATAAAAAGTTAAAAGAAGTAAATTTTAAAATTGAAAAAACAAAAAAAAAATTAAAAATCACTGAAAAAGTTAAAAAAAATTATTCTCTATATCGCCTACCTCCTCGTGATAAGAATCGGGCAACTTTAATTATTTAAAAGCTAAAGGCGACTTCGAATTCAAAATCAGCGACTCCGAAAACCCCAAAGTAACAAATTTCATGCAAATCTTTGGAATTTTGGAAAATTAAGCTGCCATTTTGGATCCGCGATTTAGAATTTTTTGAATCTTACTTCATATTTGTAATCAGCGACCTAAAAAAACTCATGAGTAACAAATTTCTAGCAAATATGAGTAATTTTGAAAAATTAAGCCGTCATTTTGTATCTGCCATTTTCAATTCTTTGAATCTGACTTCAGATTCGTAATCAGCGACCGCTAAAATCCCCGAGTAACAAATTTCAATTAGATTTGAACAATTTTGAATTTTTTTTGAATCTTACGTAAAATTAGGAATATTTTTGTCCTTGAAGCGCCATTTTAAATTTAAAAAAAATTAGAAGTGGATATTTTTTAAGTACAACTATCGGAAACACGTTTTTGATACTTTCTGTTTTATTAAAAAAATGTTATGGTGGAGAAAAAAATTCTTTAAAAAAAAATTACATTTAAAAAACTTGTCATTTTTAAGTATTTTTGAAAAAAAGAAGGGTTTAATATCATTTTTTAAAAACTTTGACCACGCTATTCGAAAGAGCGACCCCAAAAGTAGTAGGATATGGACTTTTGAAAAATTGTATGGCTTCTTTCTACTAATTGTAGGCGTTTAAAATTCATGTTGAAAGGCAGCTCATCTCATCGTTAAAGGGTTAATATTTTCAACAATTAATTTTTCGCAATTTGAATTCTTCCTCTTGAGTATAAAATAATGTAAGTTTACTAAAGAAACCATATAATTTACAAAAAAATCATTTGAAAAATCGAATTTTAAAAGTGACACTTTCAGAAGAATCACTTAATATAATTATAATTTTATTATTATTTTATTACATTGTTGAATTATATTGTAATATTATTATATTTTAACCAAAATGTTATATAAATATACTAACAATTCAAACTGTATAGTTGTTTTCTTAAATATTGAGACTGTTGGAATTTATACAAACTTGTAGCACAGCGCCAGTGAACTCAGCGTCAATGGAAGCCATGCTTGCGAGCCATAAATCGCTTTGCACCGCCACAGTTATTATTTAATCACTTTTTTGTAGGAGTCTTGATTTAGCCTTCGGGGAGAGCGGTCGTGTTTATATTTACTTGTCGTTATAGGCAATTGTTAAGGAATATAAATTGTGTTGAGTTATTCTTATTGTGTGTGACTAACATTTTGATGTGAAAACTGTAACTTTCAAAAGTGAATCTGAAACCTTTTTACCAACATGACCTTAAATGAGGATACTAAAGCAATCTTGATGGACATTCAACAGGATATCAAATCCACGAAAAATAATGTTGGTCAACTGACGGAGGACGTCAAAACTCTGAGAAACTCAGACGAAAAAATATTACGAGAATTAAAAATCTATAAAAATAAGTGCACAACACTGGAAAGGAATAACAATGCATTAACAGAAAAAGATGATATTCTGGAAAAAACGATTGAAAGTTTAGCAATTAAAGAAAGATATGGAAATATTATCCTATATAATATAAAGGACTCTCCCAAAGATACAATGCAAACTGTTCTGAAAATCTTTAATGAAGCAAGTATAAATATTAAAGAGGAACATATAGAAAGTGCTTTTCGATTGGGAAAATAAACTGGAAATAGACCGATTTTGATAAAACTAGAAAATTCAAAGAACAAAAAGTGTATATTGGAAAGTGCTCAGAAGCTACATTCTATGGGCATTGGATTTTCCAACGACTTCACCAAAACTTAATTAGAAACGCGTAAAAAACTTAAGCAAATACACTCAGATGCATTAATGCTGTCCTTCCGGTTTGACGGTATTTTGCAAAGTCGTATGATTTCTGTCAAAATGTTTTCAGTTCATGGCATATGATAACATTCCTAAGTCACGAACTAAGAATATTTGATAGAAATGACACGACTTTTCAAAATTCCTTTAAACCGGAAGAACAGCATTAATGCATCTGAGTGTACAAAACATCTTAAATGAACGGGAAATAGTAGCCGAAATTAGAGGAACTAAAATAATGATAAATGACACTCTATATAACTTGAAAGAAGCTCAGAACTGGATGGAAGAAAGGGAAGCTGCTACAGGAATTCAAGAAGAATTCGAATCAGAAGGTAGGGAATCATCGATGTCCGTACAATCCTCAGGTAGCCGCAAGAAAGGAAGGAAGACGAAAATGAATTCACCGACAACAGCAAAAGTCAAAAAATCAAAACAAATGCAATTAAAGTCGATTAAAAATTTTTTAAAAAAAGGACCAACCTGAATAGAGCCGCAAAAAGACAAAGGCAAAGAAACAAGCGAAGCACCAAGGGATCCAAACCACGGATAATGGTTGTGTTCTCTAATATTTGTAAATATAAAATGGAATCAATTTATACCAGCGATGAATATATATTTGTTAAAATTGAAAATTACGAAATAAAAATACTAATAGGTCTAGTCTATCTGAGCCCAAACGCGGATATTGATAAATTGTTAGAAAAGTTAAATGAAAAAATTTTTAACATACACCTGGAATTTTTAAATCATGTGATTATAATAGGAGATGATTTTAATGGGAAAATAGGAAATTTAAACCAAAATAGGGGAAATCTTATTTTTGATAATATAAATATTTTTAATAATAGATCGACTATAGATGACACGGAAAATAAAAGAGGTATCAAGATATCAGAATTCTTTGAGAATGAGGGTTTCTTCGTTTTAAATGGGAAATCCAGGAGTGATAACCCTGCCCAATTTACCTCCGCGGAAAAGGGTAACGCTTCCATAATAGACTTAGTATATAATAGACTTAGTATTAGATGTGACACCTGAACCTTTTATTTTCAAGCTTGCGTTATTATAGAAATTTGTCATAAGCCTATCGAGTTTAGAGCCACAACCAAGTGCATATAATTTTTCCAGAGAAAGCCATGATTCACCGAGGGGAAGGCGCTTTTGAAATCAACAAATAATGCAAATAATTTATTTTTTGTGAGAGCCCAAGTGCTCCGTTCATTGACGATTTTAGGATTCTACATATTCCAACGCGTTCGGATCGTTTTCCCGTTTGTTTGACTTTATTGAGTGATAATTTTTTAGGGTTTCGTGGCCAAAGGCCAAAACCCTTATAGCGAGACTTCGGTGTCCGTCCGTAGTTTTTACGTCTTAAGTATTCAGTCTTAAGTTTTAAGTCTTATACCAAAACTTCGGTATAAGAAGTTCTTATGTTCTAAGACTTAACATCGGTATAAGAAGGTCTTAAGTTCTAAGTCTTAAGTCTTACGTCTTAACAATCGTCATAGCAACCGTTACTATGTTAATGTTTGACATAACAGCCGTTGCCATGGCAAACGTTGCTATGGTAATAGTTGCTATGGTAATAGTTGCTATGGTAATAGTTGTCATAACAGCCGTTGTCATGGCAACCGTTACTATGGTAATGGTTGTCATAACAACTGTTGTTAGGGTAATGGTAATGGGTAATTTACATAGTTCTACAATTTTTGTATATTTCTAAAAATAAATGATTAAATTCTTAATTTGTTAAAGTTATACTTTTTGATAATATGTTTTAAATCACTCCTATTCTATATTTTCATTGAAAACATATGCTACATGAAAATACTCGAAAGTACTAAAAGAACCAAATACTTCATTAAAATTTTTAAACAATTAATTCAAAAAAAAAATTTCTAAATAAATTATTATTTATTTTTTTTATTCATTCATTATCATCATTTTTGTCATTTTAAACCACGAAACCCTATGATGTAGGCGCGTTGCGCCTGCTTCTCTGCCTGATTTTTTAAAACTAAGAATGACTCAGAAACTCGCCTAAAATGGAAAGAAGAAAATGCAGAAAAATACAAAAACGTAATTAAATATCCTAGCAATTTACAGAGTTTTGCCACAGTTGAGGAAATATCGAATAATTTAATAAAATCTATCATGGAAGCTGCAAGGATTTCAGATATGATAGTACCTAATAAAACTAATAAGCTTTTCTCAAAACCTTGGTACGACTTTGAATGTAAGCTGGGTAAAAGAAAACTCAAAAAGTTATTAAAAAAATGTAAAGAAAAAAACTTCAGTTTGCACATTATACAAAAATATACTCAAAGTAAAAATAAATATCATAAATTGATCGTAAAAAAGAAGGAAGAATATAAAAATATTATTACAGAAAAAATAGCTTTAACAAAAGATTCTAAGTTATTTTAGAAGCTGATTAACAATTTTAGATATAAAATAGCCCACCAAGATATAATAGATATTAAAATATGGGAAAATTTTTTTAAATCAATCTATCCAAATAAATCCTTTAATGATCTTAATATTAAGTTAGAAGAAATGCAAAATGTTTATTAAGATTCAAGTATTTCATTGGAGGAAACTCTAAAAAACTTGAAAAAATGCAAATATTGAAAAGCTGCTGAACCTGATCAAAGAGGGTACGAGTTTCTGGAAAACTTACCGGGTAACTTAATTTTATATTTAAATTCTTTTTTTAATAAAGTACTAAAAACAGAAGTAATGCCAGAGTCGTGGGTACAAACTTACGTTAAAATGATTTACAAAAAAGGAAAAACTGATGTCCCGGCAAATTATAGACCTACATCTTTAATGAACGGCATCACGAAGGTATTTACACAAATCCTTGCTAATAGATTAGTGAACTGGGCGGAGGATGAGCAACTGATCCCAGAATGGCAAGCGGGATTCAGGAGGGGGAGGAGTTGTGAAGATCATATTTTTACGCTGAACTTAGTAATTCAATGCAGGTTAAGTTTGCCAAAAAATAAATTATTTGCATTATTTGTTGATTTCAAAAGCGCCTTCCCCTCGGTGAATCATGGCTTTCTCTGGAAAAATTATATGCACTTGGTTATGGCTCTAAACTCAATAGGCTTATGACAAATTTCTATAATAACGCAAGCTTGAAAATAAAAGGTTCAGGTGTCACATCTGAGAGTATAGGGATTACAAAGGGAGTGCTTCAGGGAGATGTTCTTAGCCCCGTCCTTTTTACTTTGTTCATAGCAGATTTGGAAAATTTTTTTAAAAATAAGGGAATAAGGAGAGTCTCAATTGATCACAAATTTGAAATCTTGATCCTAGCATATGCAAATGACCTTGCAATCCTCGCAGACTCAGTGATTGATATGGAAAAAATACTTAAATTTTTGTACAAATACTGTCAGGCTAATGATTTAGAAGTAAATATTACAAAAACAAAAATAATAGAGTTTAAAAGAGGAGGACATGGTCATAAGAGAATGAATAACAAAAAATATACAGATTTCGATTATGGTGGGGGCAAAATAGAGATTGTAAAGGAATATGTCAAATTAGGTGTGATGTTTGGTAACTCAACTCTTTTTACGAAAGCGAAGAATGAAATATTTAAAAAAAGTAAACTTGCAATAAACTCAACACTGTCATTAATACACAAATCAGAAATAGACTCATTATCTTCGATTGATACGATCTTTGATAGTCTGGCACTGAATGTAATGATGTACTCGGCGCTTTGGGGATTGAGATATTTAAGTGAAATGGATAAAATACAAACACTTTTCTACAAAAGAGTACTTCAATTGCCGAACAATACACCTCACTATGCGGTGAGAATCGAAATAGGTATTAAAGCATGTCGGGTAAAATTTTTTAAAAAGGTATTAAACTTCTTAGAAAAATTTTTAAAAACAACAGATGATCGATACCCGAATAAGTGTTATCAACAATTAAAAAAAATGGTTAGGAAAAAAACTAATATAAACAAATTTAATTGGGCCTCACAGGTTAAATTTTCTTTATTAAAATGGGGATAGAGGAGGAATGGGAATCCCTGAATCTGTCAACATTGCAAAAAAATAAATTAAAATGGATTAATAATTATGGTTATATTTTAAAACAGAGAGACTATCAGCAGGCTTATTCCTCCTCTTCTCTATTAATATATCCTCGTTTGAAATTTGATAATTACCCGCAAAAACATTTAAACATAGGATTAAAATTAAATGATCTAAAAATAATAGCAAAAATTCGTCTACTAAATAAATTTAATCCGAGAATCATAATGAAGAAATCGAAATGTAACTTTAAAACTAATAAATATTGTAAATACTGTAATGAAATTTTTGATGAGGAATTCTATGTCTTCCATGTAATGGAAGAATGTAAGATGTTTGTCGCAGAGAGAAAAAAGTATGTATTTGAGAATGAGGATATAAACGAAATAAGAAAAACATGGTTGGACTCGCTCAATGGTATCGATAAAAATTCTTTAAAAAACAACAGCTTTTGTTAAATGTATTATAAAAAAAACGATTGTATGTCTTGAATTATTTGGGATAAATTTGTAAAGACTTATTTGTATAGATTTTTTAATCTTAAAGCAAATAAATATTATTATAACTTTTTTTGTAATTGACGTAAATTTTTTTTCGAAACGGTTTATTTTTCAGGAAAATGTTCTAAAATTTTTAGGGTCTTTCTTTCACTCTACAAGGAGTAAAAAAAAATTATTTTAGATGAAAAACAAAATTTTTTTTTTTTTAAAGTGATCCGTTTGAGAAAGTCTGACCCAATATCATTTGTTACATTTTATCAATAATAAAACCTATAACTTGTTACATCAAAAATTGTAACTTTATTTTAATTTTCTCATAATAAAATATTATTTAAATTCACAGTTGCAATTCATGAAACCCATAATTATCATTTATTGAACCAATATTTATTATTTATATATAGAACTCATAATTTATCATTAATAATTCATAATGAAGACGGAAATAAGGAAAAATTTAATATATGTGACGCTCCATGGTGAAAGGAACCTTAGCTGTTTAAAATTTTATGTTACGTTTAGAGTAGTTTTAGCTTCATTAAAAATATATTATTGATTATTTAACATCAAAAGCATATTTTTCTGAAAATATTGCATATAATAATGAACTAAATATTAATAGTTTGTAAAGAAAATTAGTCATTTTTATTTATTTGTACTTCTAACTTTAGTTCTGTCAAAAACAGCTAAGGTCCCTTTCACCGTGGAGCGTCACATATACAAAATAAAACTGTTGGGATTACCTTAAATTCTTAAAAAATCAAGTGAACGGGTTTACCCCGAGGGGTGAGCGGATTTACCCTGGAAAATTGTGATTTTGAAATTTGGTATATGTTTATTAAAAATTTTCCCTAAGTAAAACTAAGAAAGATAAATCAAAAATTCTTTTTTATTTTGTTAGTAGAAATCATAAGCTGTCAAATTATATAATTTAATCAGGATTTAGAGAATAATTTCTTAGGTTTTTATCGTTCTGAAAAAAAGTGAGCGGGTTTACCCCAGTCTCCCCTATATAAATTCAGAATGGCTCCATATCCTCAGTTTTGTCTTTAAATCGAAAAAATTACCCTTGAATGTACAAATTAAAAGTTTGAATTAAAAATAATTGAATGACAGATTGTGTTGCAAAACATAACAATAAATTTAGACACTTTTCTTTTAACAACTCAGAAACAATGTGTCTTGTTGTCACTTTTTAATTCTAATGTTGATTTAGAACTAATGTTGATTTAGATTTATTTTTTATTTCTCATTTAAAAAATAATGGGTGATGGAGAAATTCTAGCATTTTTTCTGAGTTGTTGTAACAGATGTTTGTTTTATTTACAACTAAAACTGTTAATATTCTTATATTTTAATCTTTGAACATGTACATTTAAGGGTAGTTTTTTCGATTTAGAAAACAGAGTGATGGAGTAATTTTGATATTGTTTCTGTATTGTTGTAACAGAAGTACATATTTTTTATTGTTTTTTTTTGCAACACAATATGGAAAGTTCTACAAAAGAGGAAATCTCGGAGGGATTGAATGGTGTCCAATGTTGTGTTTTACATTAATTTTGAAAAAAATTAAATTATTATTAATGGGAACTGTAGTAATAAATGATATCTATTATGCCATAAAACGTTTCTCTGTTTCAAAAAAATATTTTTTGCATGAAATATGTATTTAAGTCTTAAATTCTCAGTTTTTGTCATGTCCCAATGTGAAAATGAAAGATAATAAACTATATATAAATATTATTTTTAAGCATTTAAATACAAAGTTTTGTTCCTCGAATTCATTCTCAGTTTCCTAGCATCATTAAAAACGTTAAAATTATTGAGAATTTTTATTTCGATTAATTTATCATTTTTCAAAGTGCTTAATAAACGTTTACAAAATATGGTATAACTTACATTTTAATTAACTAACAGTTAAATTAACTAAAATTGTGTTCACCAACTGACATAGTAAGAGCAACAATTGTTCATGGTATTAAAGTGATTGCGAAAAAATAATCCAACTATTGGAAAAATTTTAACAGAAAACTGACCCGGAATTATTAAATATTTTTTTTAACTTTACTACTGTCTCAACTACTGCACAACCATTGTTAAAATAGTTATAGTTTTTTTAATATTAAGGATTTCTTTTTCATGACCAAACCCTGGCTAGAGACACTCATTTCTCAAACCTTGCAAAACCATGGCTAATGACAAAATTATCTCTACCTTAGCAAAAACCTAGATAGAAAAAATGCTACTTAACCCTCGATGTGTTTTCCATAGCAAAACCACAGGCGTGTGTCAATTGAGGGTTCACGTGCAATAAGGGGATACACATGGAAGTGAAAGTCCCAGCGGATAGCGATTCTGCGGCTGCGCGAGAGGACAACGAATAGCCTGCGCGTCCCCTTATCGCACGTGAACCCTCAATTATTTCTCATCCCTGGTGAAACAATAGGAGCCAAAATTAGTGAAACCGGCCACTTGAAAAATTTTTGTCTCCAATTTTCAAGTTACCTATGATTTTTGGTAGATATATGAGTACACTTTTTCCCCCTAAATTTTTTTCAAAAAAAAAATTTATTTTTGAAGTAATCTGGTGTTGAAGTTTTGAGTCATTTTATTTTCATTTTATTATTACTTTGAAACAAATAAAGATAATTAAGTGATTTTTTTAAAATTAAAGCTCAACGTCTATACTTTAAGGATTAAATAAAGCGATTGCTGAAAAATGAAAATTTATAATTGTTATTAACAATTCTTTTAAACAATTGCAAATTGAAGAATGTTCTCAATGTTTTTCAAAGATTAAATTACGATGTATTGATGAGTAAAACTCCAAGCATTAAAATTAAAAAAAGAAAAAACAGTAACCTCCAATATTATAGATATTGTGTAGATTTTTCTGACAAAATACAGGCGAAAATTTACTTTTAATCATAAAAATCCGCTTAAAAGCGTGAAGTTTCTAACAAAACAAAAGTCGATCTTATTTATTCGTTTGCAATTTTATCTTTTTCTAGTAACTCGAGTCTAATTTTGCCTGCATTTTTTCAGAAAAATCTACACAATATCTATAATATTGGAGGTTACTGTTTTTTCTTTTTTTATTTTAATGCTTGGAGTTTTACGCATCAATACATCGTAATTTAATCTTTGAAAAACATTGAAAACATTCTTCAATTTGCAATTGCTTAAAAGAATTGTTAATAACAATTAAAAATTTTCATTTTTCAGCAATCGCTTTATTTAATCCTTAAAGTATAGACTTTAAGCTTTAATTTAAAACAAAATTCATCTAATTATCTTTATTTCTTTCAAAGTAATAATAAAATGAAAATAAAATGACCCAAAACTTTAACACCAGATTACTTCAAAAATATATATTAAAAAAAAAATTTAGAGGGAAAAAGTGTACTCATATATCTACCAAAAATCATAGATAACTTGAAAATTGGAGACAAAAATTTTTCAAGTGGCCGGTTTCACTTATTTTGGCTCATAGGTAAAGTAGTTGTTGAGTAACTTTTTTTCTAGCTGTCAAGTTTTTGCAAAGGTAGAGACATTTTTGTCTTTAGCTATGGTTTTGCAAGGGTTTTTTGCAAGTGTCTCTAGCCAGGGTTTTTGCCAGTGTTGAGAAAATAGTGTCTTTAGCATAGGATTTAACATGGAAAAAATCATTAATTTAAAAAAAAAATATATAACTATTTTAGTAATGGTTGTGCAATAGTTGAGATGGTAGTAAAGTTGCAACTAATTACTCAATAACTAGCACAACTATCTATACGCGCGCAAGCGGCCGTAAAATTTTCTTTTCCGTTGTTACTTTCAAAATTTGTTTTTCCAAAGTTAATGAAAATTCTTAATTTCTTAAGAAATATAATTAATTAAATAGTCTTTAACGTCCGAGATACTTCATAAATAAGTCAAATTAATGAAAACGAAAACATTGTGACAAAGTAACAAATTTTATTAACTCCAACGTTTCGAAATCAAATCGATTTCCTCTTCAGAGAGTCTATTAAAAAAATATATACAAAATTAAAAAAATAATAAAAACTATTTTAACAATAAATAAAAATAAATAAAGTACATATTCAAAAAATTATATTACCAAAAAATAATAATTAAATAAACGAAGACTTAAAATTTAAACCCTGACGATGAAGTAGAGTCTGGAGTCAGAAAATTATAAAAATTGAATTAGAAAAAATCAAAAATAAAAATAGAAATAAATACAAATTGGAAAAATTAGAAATAAAATAAGTAAACAATAAACTCAAAGAAGAAAAAATAAACAATAAATAAATTTTTGAAAAATAAATAAATATTTTATAAACAGAATAAGTGAAAAGAAATAAAAAATAAAATTAACATACCATAAATAAATAAATAATCCGTCTTAAAAACACATAAATAATAATAAATAAGTAATAAATCACAATACAAAATATAAAAATCACAAAATAAAATAAAATGTATTGCAAACTGCAAAGTCAAATTTAAAACTGAGCTCCAAACTCTAACGATACTTTACAATTAACATTAATTGAAGAGAGACAAACAAAAACCAATAAAAACAATAAGATGAATAAGAACAGAGAATGAAACACAATGAGTATTATCACGTTAATTACTTGTAATAAAATTTATAATCATTTTGTAAGATTTATCAAAATTATCTAAATCGGTCATTTTATTTAAACTATTTTCTCCTTCTTTTTTATGAAAAACATTTTATGAAAATCAAAAGAAAATAGAGAGGAGATTAGGCATAAGGTTTTAACTCTTAGTTCTTGTTACATAAAAAACCCTAAATTCATTTCAAATTCTGACAGAATCATAGCAAAAAATATTAAATTACCACAAATTTTCTGAAGAACAATAAAAAAAACTTTTCATTACAAATGCCGATAAGGGTAACACGACTGTTATTTTAAATAAACAAGAATATTTTGATAAGGTAAATTCCATGCTTTGTGACAAAAATACATATTATTTAATTACTGAAAATCCATTAATAAATTTACAAAAGAAAGTTTTTATTAATTTGAATAAATTAAGAAATGATGGTTATTTGGATGAAAATATAAAAAGAAAAGATTTAATAACAACAAACACAAATTTAGCAAAATTTTATGGTTTACCAAAAATACATAAAAATAATTGTCCGCTTAGACCTGTTGTTTCAACTATTAATTCTCCTATTTATTTTATGTCTAAATTTTTTACAGATAGTTTATGCCAGTCATTACCTAAATCTTTTTCTTATATAAAAAATTTGTTCAATTTTAAAGAATCTATTAATAATTTAAAAATACCACACGATTATGTTATGTTGCCTCTTGATGTTTCGTCCTTATTCACCAATGTACCTATTGAGCTTGTTGTGAAGGGTGTTGAAGACAGATGGTCATAATTTGAAAAATGTACCAAGATTCCTAAAGACGAATTTAAAAATTGCATCGTATTCATTATAAACAATATGTTCTTTCAATTTAATAACAAATATTATAGACAAAAATTTGGCACGCCTATGGGTGCTTCAATTTCTCCAATTCTTGCTGACATAGTTATGCAAGACTTGGAAGAAAATATTATCAATAATTTAGATTTCCCAATTATTTCATACAAAAGATATGGGGATAACACATTTTTATGTGCTCCAATTAATAAAATAACTCAGGTTATTGATGCCTTCAATTCCTTTCATGATAAGTTACAATTCACTCATGAAATAGAATGCAATAACGAAATTAATTTTCTAAATTTAAAGATCATAAGATCGGAAAACAACAACATTATTACTGATTGGTACAGAAAGGATAGTATTCAGGAAGACTATTAAACTATTACTCGAATCATCCAATACAACATGAAATTGCAATTGTTAAGAATCTAGTTGATACTGCTTTGATGCTTTCCGATTAGAAATTTCATAATAAAAACCCTAACTTAGTAAAACTGGACTTAAAACTTAATAATTATCCGGATGAATTTATTAACAAACATGCGAATAAAAGAATTATTGAAATTAATAATAGAAAATTCTCAAATAACATTAGTAATAACAACAATAATAATACACTAGTTAAGAATATAGTTTTTCCTTATTATGGATTACTTAAAGATTACTTAAAACTTTTAAAATTCAAACTGTTTTTAGCGTTCATTCAAAATCAAAAGGAAAAAATCAAAAGATTACTTAAAACTTTTAAAATTCAAACTGTTTTTAGCGTTCATTCAAAATTTAATAAATTCATTAAACTTGGTAAGGATAGGCTCGAGAGACAGAATCAATGTAATTGTGTTTATAGATTTAAATGTAACTGTGGTAAATCATATTTAGTGCACACAAAAAGACCGCTACATATTCGTAAAAAGGAACATATGAGTAATTCTAATTTAAATGACAAATATCATAATGCCATTACTAACCATTTGACAAATTCTAATAGTGACACTTCTCCACATTTTATAAAATGGGATGATTTTGATATTTTGGATATTGAACCAAGTCTTAACAAAGGATTATTGTCAGAAATGTTTTTCATAAAAAAGAAGGAGAAAATAGTTTAAATAAAATGACCGATTTAGGTAATTTTGATAAATCTTACGAAATGATTATAAATTTCATTACAAGTAATTAACGTGATAATACTCATTGTGTTTCATTCTCTGTTCTTATTCATCTTATTGTTTTTATTGGTTTTTGTTTGTCTCTCTTCAATTAATGTTAATTGTAAAGTATCGTTAGAGTTTGGAGCTCAGTTTTAAATTTGACTTTGCAGTTTGCAATACATTTTATTTTATTTTGTGATTTTTATATTTTGTATTGTGATTTATTACTTATTTATTTATTTATTTTTATTTATTGTTAAAATAATTTTTTTTTTTTTTTAATTTGAATATATTTTTTCATTAGACTCCCTGAAGAGGAAATCGATTTGATTTCGAAACGTTGTAGTAAATAAAATTTGTTACTTTGTCCCAATGTTTTCGTTTTCATTAATTTAACTTATTTGAAAAATATTATTTTCATACGGTTTTTTATTAAATTTAGCCATTTAAACAACTCGTATAGTAAATGACAAATTATTTCTAACAACAACTTGAATTATAATTCAAAATTCATTTCAATAAAAGTTGGCAACATTTTCAATTATTTCAATTTTTTGAAAATATTTTCAGAAATAGAAGTATTTTTAAAAAATTTTAGTTTTATTTTTTCCAGAAACCATTTTTCGAAAATTCTAAATTAAATTTTTTAAATCTTTAATATCTTTTGTTAAATAATCATTTTAAAACTTATTCATATTTATTTTTCCTGAGGAATTAAAATTTAAATTAATTTCAAGAAAAACCTCATGAAATATAATTATTTCTAAAGATTGCAACTGTAATCCATCCAAAATTTAGAAGTGGCGACTATGACAAAAACATCGATTACGTTCAAGCACAATTCAATGACAACATTTGCGTGTAACGAACCCTTCTTGTTATCACCAAACAATGAATCTTAATCCCTTCTTTAATTCAGTAAACACTTCTAATTCAAATCGACCCTCTAATGTACAATTTAATTTTTGTAAGAAAAATGAACACGTAGAAAGTCATTGTTTTCAAAAAAGAAACCAGTCACATATAGACACCATGCGAAACGACAGAACAACAGTCGATAAAATCACGCGAATATCAAGACGATTACAATCAACCAGAATAGAACATTTGCTGCGACTACTTGTGGACTCCGGATCATTAATAAACTTGAGAAAAAATTCTTTTATACCTCCATCGGTGCCTAGATAATCATATGAGGTAACTGTACATATTTTCGTGCTAGAACCTTATTCCGTGCTATTTCTTTTTACTAATGAAAATAAGGAATTAATAAAATTAGCAAGTGGAAAATTGTAGAATAGACATTGCTATTTATTAGATTAATATTATAAGTTTTATTTCACTAAAATATTTTATTAATTTTTTATATTAATTAGTATTAAATGATATCACGGAATAACGTTCTAGCACATAAATGTATACATTTACCTTATAAAGGAATTCCAAACAGAAAAATTAAAACAAACATCCAAACAAAAAAAATGCAAAAGACTATTTGAATAAACTTCACACTTTTTTCATCGTCGACGATAATTTTCCTTTACCTGAAGATGGTATACTAGGTTTACCATCCACTCGTGGAGGACGGGTTTATTGTACCACCGAAACTAATAATACTAATCAAAATCCCTTTCTTGAAAAAATGGTAACGTTGCAATCTTCGATAATTCTTACGACCTTCATTATGTCTAGACTATCAGGAATAGAACAATTACTGTTCCTATTTGTAATGATTCAACACAATTTAAACACATTGATTCTAACGAATTAGAAAATCAACCTTTTTTAATACTGACGCTAACGAACTATATTCCATAACACATAGTGAGTGGGCAGAACGTTTAAAGCTTTTAAAGAAGAATCCCCGGTTGGACCATATTGAAATGGATTATAAAGATATTATTCAAAAAATAGTACAATATTATCACGACATATTCAGATTTCCTGCAGAAGTTCTTTCAGGAACACAACTCGCCTCTCACAAAATAATATTAAAAAAAGATAAAATCATTAATCATCGATCCTACAAACCTTCAGAGTGTCATAACCAAGAACTCACTAGTCAGGTTAATTTGACTATTGGTAACCTCTTACCAAATTAACAAAGATTAACAAATAATTTGTTTGGACGCAGAATTATTAAGATGCTTTTGATCGATTGAAAGACGCTTTTTGCAGTGCACCAGTTCTAAGATACCCTAAATTCGAAAAAGAATTCGTCCTCACGATCGACGCTTCAAGCGTAGGACTAGGGACTCAATGCACCTGAAGTAAATTATACTACGACTGAAAAGGAGTTACTAGCAATATTGTGGACTACTAGAAGACTTAGACAATATTTTCTGGGTGGGAAATTTAAAGTCTTCACCGACCACCAAGCATTAAATTGGTTATTCAACGTAAAAGACCCTTCATCTAGATTGATGAGATGAAGATTCAAAATGGAAGAATACGACTATGAAGTCGAATACAAGAAAGTATCAGAAAATTCTGCTGCCTGCTGGAAACTGAGTAACTTTATTAATTCCAGCACAAACCTTAAATCCATTCGTCGAAGAAGACAATGATAATGACGACCAAGATGTTTTTGATCCAACACCACCAATACCCATGAATAAAGAAATAGTTCAAAAATTCTACAGATGGTCTGCTAATAAGACGGAAACCTGTAAAATTGAAAAACCTAATGCGAATGGAAAATTATGAAGAAAATTCACAATGAGAGATACTAATGATTCAAATATAGTATTTAACCTTAATACCTTAATACTCAACAGTAAAAAGCGCATTTGAGCCGCCGGATCGTAGAAGGGCACGTAAATTTTTCTCGGCCGAAATCGAAGTCCCCTGGACATCAAAAATTCGACTTTCGAATTTAAATATCTCATGTACATATCCTTATAAAAAAATTTCATTGAAAAATGTTGTTTTAATTATAAATAAAAAAGTTATTAATTTTTTAGTGAGATATTGCAAAATTCGTAAACTGAAATTTTCACTAAGCGGGAAAGTTGAGCAAATTTTGAGCAACAAAAAACATCCGGCGAGAAAGTTGTTTATTAAGATCTAAACAAGTTTTTCCCGAAAGTTACAGTTCAATTAAACAATTAGTTAACAAACTACAGTTCATACTTTTTTTTGCAGAAATTTCTCTCAGTGTAATACGGGTGAGAAACGCGCGCTGGGCGTTCAGCCGCAGACGACTTTTAACATTCGCAATTTGTTAACTAATTGTTTAATTGAACTGTAACATTCAGGAAAAACTTATTTAGACCTTAATGGACAACTTTCTCGCTGGAAGTATTTTGTTGCTCTAAATTTGCTCAACTTCCCCGCTTAGTTTCCCCATTATAGCTCAAAGGCATGAGTACATACTGTCCATTCAAGATATGTTAACAAAATACCTTGTACTACCCATGTGAAAGGAATTCGGAAACTTTCCGGAAGAGGTTTCCGGCAATTTGCCGGAAGCGGTTTCCGGAAAATTTCCGGAAATTATTTCTCTTCTGGAAGACTTTTTCTCTTCCGGAAGACTTTTTCTTCCGGAAATCTAATTTATTTTGATAGGAGATATTCTTCCGGAAGATTTTTTCTTCCGGAAACTTTCCGGAAGAAAAAATCTTCCGGAAGAATATCTCCTGTCAAAATAAATTAGATTTCCGGAAATTAATTAAGTTTGGTTTAATTATAAACTTTTAATCTGAAATAATTAAATCAAATTGACACACAAAAAAAATGGATTTATATTTATGAGAAAAAGAATTATCAAATATTAAATATACTTTTTTATTAATAATTTTCCGAAAAATGAAGGGTTAGATTGTCTCGCTTATTTGCGGAAGAAAAAAAATCTTCCGGAAGAATATCTCCTGTCAAAATAAATTAGATTTCCGGAAACTTTCCGGAAGAATATCTCCTGTCAAAATAAATTAGATTTCCGGAAATTAATTAAGTTTGGTTTAATTATAAACTTTTAATCTGAAATAATTAAATCAAATTGACACACAAAAAAAATGGATTTATATTTATGAGAAAAAGAATTATCAAATATTAAATATACTTTTTTATTAATAATTTTCCGAAAAATGAAGGGTTAGATTGTCTCGCTTATTTGCGGAAGAAAAAAAATCTTCCGGAAGAATATCTCCTGTCAAAATAAATTAGATTTCCGGAAACTTTCCGGAAGAAAAAATCTTCCGGAAGAATATTTCCTGTCAAAATAAATTAGATTTCCGGAAATTAATTAAGTTTGGTTTAATTATAAACTTTTAATCTGAAATAATTAAATCAAATTGACACACAAAAAAAATGGATTTATATTTATGAGAAAAAGAATTATCAAATATTAAATATACTTTTTTATTAATAATTTTCCGAAAAATGAAGGGTTAGATTGTCTCGCTTATTTGCGGAAGAAAAAAAATCTTCCGGAAGAATATCTCCTGTCAAAATAAATTAGATTTCCGGAAACTTTCCGGAAGAATATCTCCTGTCAAAATAAATTAGATTTCCGGAAATTAATTAAGTTTGGTTTAATTATAAACTTTTAATCTGAAATAATTAAATCAAATTGACACACAAAAAAAATGGATTTATATTTATGAGAAAAAGAATTAACAAATATTAAATATACTTTTTTATTAATAATTTTCCGAAAAATGAAGGGTTAGATTGTCTCGCTTATTTGCGGAAGAAAAAAAATCTTCCGGAAGAATATCTCCTGTCAAAATAAATTAGATTTCCGGAAGAAAAAATCTTCCGGAAGAATATCTCCTATCAAAATAAATTAGATTTCCGGAAGAAAAAGTCTTCCGGAAGAGAAAAAGTCTTCCGGAAGAGAAAATGTCTTCCAGAAGAGAAATAATTTCCGGAAATTTTTCGGAAATTTTCCGGAAACCGCTTCCGGCAAATTGCCGGAAACCTCTTTCGGAAAGTTTCCGAATTCCTTTCACATGGGTAATTTCTTTAAGGGGTCGTATAACTTTTTTAGCACTAAAATCGGATGATTTAAAAAAAATTTTTGCTCATATGTCATTGTGTATGTTAAGAAGCTTTAAAAAAAGGATTTCAGATTGGAAAAAATATAAATACCTTCCTTCTACAGAGCGCGCTTTGTCTACTGGTAAAAATTACTTTCAATTACGGTTGTCACTGTAGCTCATAGCAGAATCGTCTAAAATAAAAAAATAAAAAATAATTTCAAAATAGATGACTTAATACAGGACCTAAGCCTTGAAATACTTAAAAATATCAAAAATTAAGAAAATGGCAAGTTTTTGGATCTCAAAATCTGAAAAAAAATAATTTTTTTAAACAGTAATGATACACAAAAAGAGTAATTTTGAACATTAGTAGTAAATCAGAGGTTCAGGTCCTGTATTAAGTTGTCCACTTTGGAATAAAATTTTATTTTAGACGATTCTGCTATGAGCTACAATAACAACCAATAATTTTTACCAGTGGCCAAAGCGCCCTCTGTTGAAGAAAGATACTTATGTTTTTTCAAATATGAATTTTTTTTAAGACTTCTTAACATACACAATGATATGATATAAAAATTTAAATCTACGATAACCACTACACCTAGTTTAAAATATCCCGTATTAGTAAGGTTATGGCAAGAAAGATACGAAAGGTATATTAAATAGACTTACGTAAGATTAGAAAAATCAAAGGAAAAATACAAAAGAATTGAAGATACAAGGATTGTATTACCTCTGCGTTTGTTCAACAATGGTGACCTTGTAATGATAGAAAATACGAAAAAACACAAATTTTGTCCAGATTGGAAAGGATCTGTAGTAATTATTAAAAGTTCCTAAACATTAATTATAAAATAACTTTTAATAACACTCGATCAGTTATCCATGCTGATAGATTAAAAATATATCATTATATTCATGCTCCTGGAGCATGAAGATTTACAAACTGTACACTTAATCACAATTCTTATCCCTACCTATTAAATTATCCTCAGAAATAGGGGAGAGTCACTACGGTCGGGCCACCTCAAGTTTCTTACTTAGTTGTAACAAACTGGTGCCATTTACCATTGCATGTAAATATTTATTAGTGATGGTAGAAAACTTTTTATGTAACTTTCATTAAGTTCCAATGATGTTCGCGAGCAGTACAAACGTAAAACGTAAATGTGTGGTGAATTTTTGAAGCAAAACTTTTACTTAGTTTTGAGAAAAATTAATTAAACAAAAGGGAAGCTGCAAACAATAAAGTAAGATGATGAAATTTATACAAAAGAGAGTGCTTTAATACTTTGGTATGTTATTTGGTTTTTGTATCGTGAGTAGTATAGCTAGGCCGGTTCTGGATAATGTTGTTGGTAATATAAATTCCTACCTACCGACAGTCGGTAACTTGCCCGCAATCTGCAATACCGACATATCGGGTAAGTTGTTGACCGTTCCGGTCGCTAGATGGCGTTGCTTGCAGAGGGTATAATTTGCATATATTTAAATTAGTTAACCCTCTTTTTAATTTGCATATAATTAAATTAGTTAATTTGCTACCACTCACTTTTCTCCTTCTCTCTTTCAGTTTATGCAAATACCACCCACTTTTCTCCTGACAGTCGGTAACTTACTCGCAATCTGCAATACCAATCGCGAGGGTATGTTGTTGATCTTTTCTGCCGCTAGATGGCGTTGCTTGTAGAGGGTCTAATTTGTATATATTTTTTCTCCCTAAATCTGCAATACCGATCGCGAGAGTACGTTGTTGATCATTTCTGCCGCTAGATGGTGTTGCTTGCAGAGGGTCTAATTTGTATATATTTTTTTCTCTCTCCTCTTTCAGTTTATGCAAATACCACCCACTTTTCTCCCTCCCTCTTTCAGTTTATGCAAATACCACCCACTTTTCTCCCTCCCTCTTTCAGTTTATGCAAATACCACCCACTTTTCTCCCTCCCTCTTTCAGTTTAAGCATATACAACCCACTTTTCTCCTTCCCTCTTTAAGTTGTATGCAAAATCCGCCCTTTTAGACGTGGAATATGCAAATACCACCCACTTTCACCAGTTACCTATGTAAAAATACATTACTTTTAGCTAACCACCACCTCCCACCCACCCACTTTTTCCCTTTATATTTTATATATTACCACCCACCACCACCCACTTTGCATAAACCAGAAATTTCAAAAATCGTATAGAGCACCGCGAGGGACC
The DNA here is from genome assembly GCA_032873175.1 of Leptopilina drosophilae. Classification (NCBI taxonomy): domain Eukaryota; kingdom Metazoa; phylum Arthropoda; class Insecta; order Hymenoptera; family Figitidae; genus Leptopilina; species Leptopilina drosophilae. The sequence goes on along the minus strand of CM065479.1, from coordinate 27,829,819 downwards.
AAGCTTTCGCGAGATACCGCGCCGGTGCTGTGAGTAGTGGGAGTGGATGATGCGGTAAGGTCCAGTGCGCAGCAGAGGTGCGCGTACGGTTACCGCGTTGAGTGAGTGGATAGTTCCATGCGTCAGACCTTGCTGTCTGCCTCATGCAGGATGCTTCACTGGTACTACAGCACCGTAGGGATAAATGTATTGCCCAAAAATATGTAAGCAAGTTTTAACTTGCCTATTTTCAAAATAACAATAGTATTGTTTGAAAATTTTAAAACAAATTTTAACCTGCATCTTGAATCGAATACAGACATTGTCTTAAACAACCTTCAGACAAGTTTTAATCTGCCTGTAGATGATAACAAAGACATTTTTTAAGAAACCTTTTTGAGACGTCGTTTTCATGAAAGTTTGTACACTTCCACTAAGTAACTCTTCTTTTTTAATTTAAAGTGGAGGTTGTTGTGTGCGCAGTTGTTAAAGTGGGGGTAAGGAGTGAGAGATAAAGGTAAGTTTACACCTAAGAAACTTGAAAAATTAAACTAAAAACACACACTACATTAAATAAAATATCCATACTTCGCACACGTTAAATCAGATAAAAATAGCAATAAGTCCCTTTAATGTTACCAGATATTTAGTAATGAATATTACAAAAACTCCTAATATTGCCGAAACTTTAATTTTAGAAACGATAATAAAAATGATGAGGATGATGAATAAATGTTACAAATATTTATATTTTCTAATTTTGGGTAAACTATGAAACTTTTTTAAAAGTACTATTTATAACCTAAAACGACATACATAAGGCTTAAATTTAAAAAAAATTTTGTCAAACACTTTTAAAATTTGACCCATTGAAGTGACTCCATCATAAAATGCAAGAATTTCCGTGATAAAAATTCCTCAAATATAGTTCGTCTAAAATGTAAAAATAAAATTGATTTAAATTTATTATACCACTATCTAGGCCCAACTCTAAGGATTTGTGTTATGCAAATTTATTTCTCCTATAGCTGAAGAATGACCATTATTTTTTTATAAAAAGCATACTCTTGTCTTTGACAGGCGACCATTTTTTTTCAAATATGTTTCTTTTTGAAACTCTCTGTACGGAAACTAGATAATATTATAATAATTGTTAATATAGTTAAAAAAGTTTCATATGGTTTATTAGAAAAGAAATTCTTGAAAAATGCCATTTTTCGTGACGTCACAACTGTTGTTCCCCTTTCTTAATAGCGAATTAACAATAAATCAGTATTTTCAATTCCTCAATTCTTGCGAGGAGAAATGAATTCTTTAATGACAACCTTTTTTCTTAAAAATCAAAATGAAACCAGCTTTAAGGTCATGTTATTCAGTGTGCCGTATTTTCATAGTAAAGTATATGAAACATGTGACCGACAGATTAGCTCGGTCGGATAAGATGCCTCGCTTGGCGGACGTTCTAGGACCAAGGGTACTTGGTTCGCGCCCATTTGGCTTGGATTTTTCCGGCATGTGAGATAATCTGAGCGGGAGGTTTGACGACGAGGTATAATGATGTGCACTGTCGATTATTGTCCGGTACACACCATTAGAACTCGACTGTCGATAAACCGGTTGTACTCAGGAGAAGGTTTTCTACAGTTTCCCTCTCCTCTGGCGAGAAAACCCATTAGACGGGTAGTCCAGGCTAATGCGAGTACTCCTAAATTTCGAAAGACGTTCTGTAGGCGCAAACCTAGTATTAAGAATTGTATGTAAGGAAAATTTGTAAAGCAAGAAATTGTAAGAAACACTTGTGTAGCCAAGTATGTAAGGCTGAAGACAGGTGTATAAACCAATAAATAAAATAAAAAAAAATAAAAAATATATGAAACATGTGACCATTAAATAACATAACCTTTATTTTTTCTATCGATTCCTTTGTTCCTTTTAAAATCTAGTTAAAACCTGCTTAAACATTATCAGGCAACGTCAATATTCACGTAAAGATCAGTGAATATCTGCGTGAAGACATTTACTGTCAGAATATATCTTATTAAGAGTAAAAATATTAATGTAAAAAAGTTATATATAACGTTTCTTAAAGATAACTTGAATTCTCTACAAAGTACATTCATTCAACTTTTCCAAATGTTAACTTTAATGCTCTGTCTACTAATGTGACAGTTATTGTTTAAAATCTTCTACTTGAGTTGTTAAAAAGAAATTGACTGATGACACTTTTTCATCTACAGTTCATGCTTATACAGAATTCATTAAAACGGTTCCAGTCATAAGCTCCTGCACTAGTACTCTGTCATTCTGACTCAGGCAATTGATCCCATGATGTTAGCCACACTTTGAGGCTTTACTAGATTTGACAAATGGTTAACTTCTTCAAATGTAAGCTTTATCTTTTATGAAAGTTTACTTTAACTTTTCCAGTAGTTAACTTTAACTTCTTAAAAGTTAACCTTAACTTCTTCAATAATGCATAGATAAAAATGGAGAATTGAACAAACTATCTGGAGATACAAACAGACTATATTTGAGGTTAAATGTTTTGTAACCATCTCGGAGAGATAAATAGATACTTTGGTGATCAAGTTGACTATCTCGGAGAGAAAAATTAACTATCTAGACAATCAGGCTAACACTCAAAACCTAACTCTCTCACTTTGGCCATCCAGTTTTCTCAGTGTGAAGGAGCAGAGTGAATTCCTTGTAAACAACATATATACACGGAAAAAAAATTTCTTGTATAATTTACAGGATTTCCCGCTCCATCTATGAGCCACGGTTGTAGTATCCACAAACGGCTGAGTTTATGGAATACATAAACCAAACTGCAACAGACGAACTGCAGGATTTCTTAGTACTATTACAGATTCATTTCTGCTACACCCAAACCAGCTTGTTAGAAAAACACTACAATGAAATAAATGCTTTGACATTATCGACAATAAAAGTTTGGTTAGGAAATTCTTAGTAACTTGAAAATAAGAATCTTTTCTTTTAGCAAAACGCATAATAATAATAAACACAATTTCGAAAAACCATAAGTACCACTTTGGCTGACAAAGTTATTCAGAAGAAACATTTAGTTTATCTATTTTAAGTTGAAAATGTTATTAATATATAAATAAATTATAATTCTATTTAAAAAATTTATGAATGATGAAGTATTTAAATGTAACTCTGTGATTTGTCTCTTTGCCTTAGTACAATTTTTATGTCAGTTTTGTCTATTCCGTTTTCTATCTGATACGATTCAACAATACTGAGTGTCAGTATTGGAAACCCAGCTTTCGTGTGTGTGAGATGTTTGGTGCGTTTTTAAAAGAGTTGTGCGCCGACGAATCTCATGCAAGGTAGTAGACGAAGGTACAGAGGGGCTGATTTTTTTAAGTGTCTTCTATCTGCACGTGAAAAAACATTAAATTGACAAAAGCTTTATCCTTAAGAATAAAAAAATGTATAAGGAAAACAATTTCTGACTTTTGTATATGATAAAACATATAAAAAACTTTATAGTATAGTATAGATACAATCTTTGTATTATAAGGACACAATGATACCAGTCAAATTAACTTTAACTTTTCGAAAAGTTTACTTTAACTTTTCCAATAGTTAACTTTAACTTTTTAAAATGTTAACGTTAACTTTTTCCACAGTTAACTTTAACTTTTCAAAACGTTAACGTTAACTTTTTCCACAGTTAACGTTAACTTTTCTAATAGTTAACTTTAACAATTTCATTAATGATTCTTAACTTTTCAAAAAGATAACTTTATCTTTTCAAAATGTTAACTTCAGTTTGACTGGTATAGTTGTTTTCTTAATATAAAGATTGTAGTAAAATCTTCTATGTCTGTTTTAAAAGGAAACAATGATACCAGTCAAATTAACTTTATCTGTTTAAAAAGTTGACTTTATCTTTTCTAAATGTTAACTTCAAGTTGACTGGTATAGTTGTTTTCTTAATCTGCAGGTATAGTTGAACACTTTTGAGTTTTACTGAACGAACGCTTGAAGTTCATATTTTATGAAAGTAGGGTTATTTTACAAAATAATTAAACAAGAAATATGATATTCGATATTTTAAAAATCATGGTGTCTGACTGTATATGCAACCATTTTTGAGTAGCGCAATGAGTAGAACAAAGTTTTGTTGATAATTAGTAATAAATATTAAATTTATTGTAGTAGGTAACCACTACTAAGGTTAGGTTCTAGACAGGTGATAATTGGACACTGACTAGAATGCCCTCTTCTTTAGGTAGGGAAATCTATCTGGATCTATTTATGTGACTATTAAATTTTTTAAACTCGTCCCGACTAGAATACCTCTAGTTAAATTTACACATTCTGATATTCTACTCAGGTACTTGACAACGCGATCTACTTAGAACCTCTATTTTTCAACATCATCAACTGATATTTCAAGCTTGACAAAATTAGAAAGGTCGTGGCGAATTTTTCTAGTTTGAGCCTGACTGACGAAAGGGAATCTATTTAGAGTCTTTTTAGATTTCGGACTGAATATAAAACAATTTGAATTATTTGTATTATCGTAGGAAGAAATATTGAGGTTTGGTTCTCTATCCCACAAAGTTTTGTAATGATTTTCGATTAAGTTCAATGCTAAATATCTTTATAAAGGTAAATAGTCTTCTTTTAACAAGTGCAATCACATTCCGTAATTAATTCAAAGGTAAAAAAATTAGGTACAATTATTATTATTTGCATTTAATTTAATTCAGCTACTCAATTGTTACAATCTTTGTATTAACGTTCACTTAATCGGTGACTGTTGAGTACGAGAGTCCTTAGATTCATTAAGATGGAGATATTTGTACTGCGAATAGTACTTAACATGCAGCTAATGTTAACAAACTTTCGTTTAGTTTCATGAAGTCGTCATAAAAAAGAGGCGGTCAATTGTTTTTAGAAGGGTAAAAAAATGATCTTCTGATTTTTAAGTTTTTCGATTATTATTTTTGTTTGATTTCAAAAAGATTTATTTAAATTTATTCTGAAATGTGAGAAATGTATTCGGGATAAAGTGACTCACATGAAGTCGGGGTATAGCCTCTCACTTATTCAATTTGTTTAGGAAGCCGAATCATTATTAACAGTATTTGCGTTTTTTTGCGATCTTAAAATTTTAAATATTTAAAAATACTTATTAAAAGATAAATAATATTCATTTCCTAACAATTTTATTGAATTATTGAGTAATTATTAGTTGAATATTTAACATTTTTAATGTCCCGCATTTTGCGATTTGTAGCGATTTTTTTCAACAGGTGGCGCCGAATTCTCAATATTTGTTGGCAACATTGAGCGAAATCATGTCTATATCAGTCATTATTAGATTATAACGGTTATAACAAACAACGCAAACAAATAATTAAAATTTGTGGCTGTCTTTTTCGGCTAAAAAAAGACAAATCTAAGTTTGTTGTCTTCGTTCAGTTCATGTTTTATCATTGTTTATCTTTAAATTTAAAATTTCGAATTCTATTTGTTATATTTTATCAATAATAAAATCAATAACTTATTACATTCAAAATTGTAACTACATTTTAATTTTCTCTCAATAAAATATTATTTAAATTCACAGTTGCAAATCATGAAACATATACTTATTATTTAATAAACCAATATTTATTGTTTATAGAACTCATAATTTATCATTAATAAATCATGCTGAAGTCGGAAATACGGTGAAATTTAATATATACAAAATAAAACTGTTGGGATTACCTTAAATTCTTAAAAAAATCAAGTGATCGGGTTTACCCTGAGGGGTGAGAGGATTTACCTTGAAAAATTGTGATTTTGAAATTTGGTATATGTGTATTAAAAATTTTCCCTAAGTAAAAGTAAGAAAGACATATAATTTTTTTATTACTTTTTTCTGGAGAATTAAATTGAAGCTTATTAGAAGTTAATAATATAATATATAAATTCTACACTAAGAGAAATGTATAGTAAAAATTAAAAGTTTTAGACTGTCCGGTACTAGAGGAAAATATCAAAATTGCAGTATTTATTTCACCAAAACAAAGTTGAATTTAAAAAATGTTTATGAAAATATTATATGTTTGTTAATTGATTTTGGTATTATATATTGTAGAGTTAATTAATTCATAAGTGAAGCAATATTTTTTCAGAAGTTTTAATTTTATTTTTTGAAATTCTTAGGTGTCCGGTACTAGAGGACTTTCCCCTACATATGCTAACTCTCTGATTGTAGTAACTACTATCGCAAGTATTGTCGAAGTTTAACGTGAGCGCATGTGTTGACTGTGACAACACGTTTCAATTCTATTGAAAAAATTCGTGAGTTTCCGAATTCATCTAAAATGATCAATTTTGTAAAAAAATATTTCAGTGTTGTGGAATATGGAATCTTTGATTCCAATTTTTGACAGTTAGTAATGATTTTTGCTTGAGTTGATCAAAGACTTTTCAATTTATACATATGTATAACCAAAAAAATTTAAAAGGATTGAATTTGCTTTTAAAATGAAAGGCTAATGCTTACACAAGCTACTTTCATTTCACAATAAATTTTTTAAAAGTGTTGAAAAGTCTGAGAAAGTTGTAAGTAAAATAAGACATACGATTATCGCCCAATAGAACGGCATTGATTGGTTTAAAAGACCTAAAATGGGTAATCAAACATTTTTCAATAAATTTTTCTCTGAACACAGACACTTTTTACAAAATCTGCATATATACACTGAATAAGCGTCTTCTAAATAATAATCATTAAAAGATTGTTCCAATCCATGCATAAACATTATTATACAATAAAAAATAAGAAAGTAATGTAATTAAAAAAAATCGGACAAGTGCGAGTTGCACTCGCACTAAGATCAAGGGTTCCCTACACAAATATTCAAACAAAATTTTTTTAAAATTATTTTAACAAATCTTTTAAAATTAAAAACAAATTAAACAAAATGATAATATACTGTTATAAGATTAGAATAAATATTTTTATTATTTTTATTATTTTATTTTATTAATAAATTTTTATATTTCTCTGTAATTGTACTTATGTTTACCCATCAGGTTAACTATAATTTTCCTGTAATCTGCACTTAAAACTAAAGCTCCTTGCTGAATTTCAGCTCACCAGGTTCTGAATTGTAGAAGTTAAGGGGGGGACAGCGTCATTTTTGGCAATATTTTTGAAAAAATTTAATTTCATTCCCTTCTATTTCGCAAATATGTATACCAATCGTTTTCGCTATAATTTTCCCGTAATCTGCACGTAAAACTGAAGATCCCTACCCAATTTCAGCTCACCAGGTTGAGATTTGTAGATGTTAAGTGGGGGACAGGGTCATTTTTTGCAATTTTTTCGAAAAAATTTAATTTCTTTCCCTTCTATTTCGCAAATATGTAGGCCAATCGTGTTCGCTATATTTTTTCTGTAATCTGCACTTAAAACTAAAGATCCCTGCCGAATTTCAGCTCATCAGGTTCAGATATGTAGAAGTTAAGGGGGGGGCAGGGTAATTTGTAGCAATTTTTTTGACAAAAGTGCCCCGCACCAAATACATGGAAATAAAGGTCTCGGTGAAATTTTTTTATATTTTGTAGTTTTGTAGTTTATGACCTATTAAACAAAAAATGTTAGTACCAAAACTCAAAAAACGGACAGTTTTTGAGTTACACGACTTAAAAGTCACGAAATACACAAAAAATCGAAATATACAATGTAAAGGAAACAATGTTCTTTATAAGAGCAATCTATAAAATTCTTTAACAACTCTTGGCATAAAAAGCAAAAAACTTGAATAATGATATGTTAAAAGATAGCATATTGTAATTATGGTTGTAACAAACAACCATCGATCAACCATATTCGGATGAAAATAATATTATCCAGTTCCTAAAGATTTCAACTAATCCATGATTTTTAAATAATTATGTTTAACAAGCATTTAACATATAACTGTAGACGCTTACAGTTCTTCAATGGTGATTATGGTTACTACCAACAACCATTAAACAACCATTGTAGAACAAAAACAACGATTCTTACAGATGGAGATTCAGCAATCTAAAAATATTTTATGTATGGGTGATTCTCCACGTAGCGCACGATTTAGTTATTACTATTACTAATTTTTTTTTCAAATTGAGTAAAAGTCTATATAGAATCTTCAAATATAGTGTTTATGAATGAAGTATCAGTGATGGGCTGGACAATATATTTATAATTTTTCTATTTTTTAAACAAATAATTTTTATATATCTGCGTATATATTTTGCGGCTATACTATTCAGCCATAGTAAAATGAAAGCACCTGTTATATTTACAGGCAAATGGAATAATAATTATCTGTGAATTATAGAAATTTATGCTGTAATTAAGAGTAGATTATAAAATGGAATTAAAATTGAAAAAAAATTTTTTGGGAAATTTATGGTAATTTATGCGGTAATTTATGAAAAATTATGCGGTATTTTATGGAAATTTATATAATTATTTATTACATTCCTAAACTTCAACGATTAAAACAATTTGCTTTACTTCACTCTGTTGGTGTTATTCAGTTCACTCTGTTGTTACACGCTGTTTAATACAGAAAAGCCGTACCATGACAAGAAGGCCAGACCATGACGCTGAGGTCAGACCATGACGCTCAAGAAAAAGTTATTTTTTAAACAATTTATTTGCGATTTTCATTCTGTTTCATATTTACGTCATTTATATTCACTGATCTAATACTACTACACTTTAATTGACGTAAAATATTAATAATTATTAATTTTATTGAGAATTATGTGAAGCCAGACCATGACGATTCTGTGATTCCCTATGCAAGTTTGGTGCTTTTAATGTGTAAAAAATTAAACAATTAATTCTCAAATTAGTTTCTCTCTTAGTAATTTACTTAGGAGAGTTTGTTGTTGCGTTTTTCTAATATTGAGTAAAGTTTCCATTTGATTTTTATGTAAATAATACAATTTTATAAAAAGGCCAGACCATGACGCAAAAACGAGGGACAAGAATTAACATAAAAAAAAATTGTTTTAAATAAATTTTTTTCGCAAGTTCATTGTTTTTCACAATTCTATGAACATAAACAATACGAAACTATGAATAGTTTTTAGATTAATTACTGTATTTTATTAAAAATAACAATTTTTTTATATACATCGTACTGGGGACAGGCCAGACCATGACGTTTTGGTACCTTAAAACAGCTTTTAAAGCAAAATTATAAATTTTTAAATGTAAACGACTATTGGCTTTTGTTTGTAAACACCGAAATTAGATTTTCTCATTCAATTCATTGCAATATGTGCAACTAATTTCTTAAAAAATACGAGGGACATTGAATTGTGAACTACGCGGAGAATCACCCGTATACCACTTAAAATCGAACGTATTAAGAGTTCTTCGTTAGTGATTATGGTTACTATACCATCAACCATTAAACAACCATTGTAGAATATTAATATACTTACAACTTCCGACTAAACTCAACGAATATATAAATCTTTTACGTATATCTAGCAAGAAAACCACTTAAAATCGAAAGTGTTTAGAGATCTTCGATGGTGATTATGGTAACTACCATTAATTATTGTAAAACCATTTTAGAATAAAAATGATTCTTACAACTTCAGCAATCTTAAAATCATTTATGCACATCTAGCAATGTATACCACTTAAAATCGAACGTATTAAGAAACGCGAACGTGTCGCACGCTTCAGTTTTAAATGCATGCATTTTACGGGCATTTAGTGCTTTCTATTGCTTGCAATCTTGATGTGATTTCCAACAATGATAAATGTAGAATCTACTTTTCAATACATCTAAGTATATATCAATTAATTGTTTGTTTATGGACTAGCAAAACTTTATTGCTTGCCCTAATGCCTAATAAAATATACAATAATAATTGTGGAATCAAATAACTTATTGCAGAAGGAAAATATTAATGAGTTAGATTTTTGTTTGTCTTTTCCTTCTTAGAACATTCTAAATAAAAAAGTTATGATAATACTTTAAAATCGTTCAATTAAACATAAGTTGATTCTATCAGCGATTCTCATCATACCTTTAAATATTTTTTTAATATACATATTAGTGACTGTGAATAGTGTACGAGAAAAAATTGATAATGGAATACAAGGTGTGAAAGATTTTCTGAACGCTTCACAGCCAAGATAACATTGTACTATTAAATGTCGAAGTCATTTTTTATGTTTTAATGAGAGTCCAGAATACAGTCAACGTTGGTGTTAACGCGTTGATACAAACTCGTCGTCCTATCTGTAAGAATCGTTGTTTTTGTTCTACAATGGTTGTTTAATGGTTGTTGGTAGTAACCATAATCACCATTGAAGAACTGTAAGCGTCTACAGTTACATGTTAAATGCTTGTTAAACATAATTATTTAAAAATCATGGATTAGTTGAAATCTTTAGGAACTGGATAATATTATTTTCATCCGAATATGGTTGATCGATGGTTGTTTGTTACAACCATAATTACAATATGCTATCTTTTAACATATCATTATTCAAGTTTTTTGCTTTTTATGCCAAGAGTTGTTAAAGAATTTTATAGATTGCTCTTATAAAGAACATTGTTTCCTTTACATTGTATATTTCGATTTTTTGTGTATTTCGTGACTTTTAAGTCGTGTAACTCAAAAACTGTCCATTTTTTTGAGTTTTGGTACTAACATTTTTTGTTTAATAGGTCATAAACTACAAAACTACAAAATATAAAAAAATTTCACCGAGACCTTTATTTCCATGTATTTGGTGCGGGGTCCTTTAATTCCTTTCCCTTCTATTTCGCAAATATGTAGACCAATCGTTTTCGCTATAATTTTCCAGTAATCTGCACGTACAACTGAAGATCCTTACTGAATTTCAGCTCACCAGGTTGAGATTTGTAGAAGTTAAGGGGGGGACAGGGTCATTTTTTGCAATTTTTTTGAAAAAATTTAATTTCTTTCCCTTCTATTTCGCAAATATGTAGACCAATCGTGTTCGCTATAATTTTCCCGTAATCTGCACGTACAACTGAAGATCCTTACTGAATTTAAGCTCACCAGGTTGAGATTTGTAGAAGTTAAGGGGGGACATGGTCATTTTTTGCAATTTTTTTGAAAAAATTTAATTTCTTTCCCTTTTATTTCTCAAATATGTAGATCTATCAGGTTCGCTATAATTTTTCTGTAATCTGCACTTAAAACTAAAGATCTCTACCGAATTTCAGCTCACCAGGTTGAGATTTGTAGAAGTTAAGGGGGGGACAGGGTCTTTTTTTGCAATTTTTTCAAAAAAATTTAATTTCTTTCCCTTCTATTTCGCAAATATGTAGGCCAATCGTGTTCGCTATATTTTTCCTGTAATCTCTACTTGAAACTGAAGCTCCTTGCTGAATTTCAGCTCACCAGGTTCAGATTTGTAGAAGTTGAAGGGGGGACAGTGTCATTTTTAGCAATTTTTTTGACAAAATTTGAATTCTTTTCCTTCCCTTTCGCAAACATGTAGGCCAATCGGGTTCGCTTTATTTTTCCTGTAATCTGCACTTAAAATTGAAGATCCCTACCGAATTTTAGCTCACAAGGTTGAGATTTTTGTAGAAGTTAAGGGGGGCGCCCATTTTGCGTGGCTGGGACGGACACACGAGTGTTTTCATAAGGGTTCCGTCAGTACACCTATTGTGTACGGAACCCTAAAAATATGACAATTCAGTCATTGTGCTCGATCTGCGACGGTATGAAAATTTTAACAATGATATAAATAGATCCAGATCGATTTCCCTACCTAAAGAAGAGGGCATTCTAGTCAGTGTCCAATTATCACCTGTCTAGAAATTGTTAGTGTGGTTGGCCTTACTACTTCCTCATCAGCGCCCCTTTTTAAATAAGGCGAAGTTTTATTTAAATTTAATATTTATTACTAATTATCAACAAAACTTTGTTCTACTCATAACGCTACTCAAAAATGGTTGCATATACAGTCAGACACCATGATTTTTAAAACATCGAATATCATATTTCTTGTTTAATTATTTTGTAAAATAACCCTACTTTCATAAAATATGAACTTCAAGCGTTCGTTCAGTAAAACTCAAAAGTGTTCAACTATACCTGCAGATTAAGAAAACAATTATACCAGTTAACTTAAAGTTAACATTTAGAAAACATAAAGTCAACTTTTCGAACAGATAAAGTTAATTTGACTGGTATCATTGTTTCCTTTTAAAACAGACATAGAACATTTTACTACAATCTTTCTATTTAGAAAACAACTATACCAGTCAAACTGAAGTTAACATTTTGAAAAGATAAAGTTATCTTTTTGAAAAGTTAAGATTAATTAATAAAAATGTTAAAGTTAAATATTAGAAAAGTTAACGTTAACTGTGGAAAAAGTTAACGTTAACTTTTTGAAAAGTTAAAGATAACTATTGGAAAAGTTAAAGTTAACTTTTTGAAAAGATAAAGTTAACTTTTCGAAAAGTTAAAGTTAATTTGACTGGCATCATTGTGTCCTTATAATACAAAGTTTGTATTTTTACTATACTTTATGTATAAAGAAAATATTAATACCAGTCAAATTAAAGTTAACTATTCGAAAAGTTAAAGTTAACTTTTTGAAAACTTATAGTTAAATATTGGAAAAGTTAAAGTTAACTTTTTTAAAAGTTAAGGGTAATTATTAAAAATGTTAAAGTTAACTATTGAAAACGTTGATTCACAGTGTCAATGAAACCATGTTATCAATTCATTGAGTTAGAATGCTAGAGTGTTAGGACTGTAATCGTTTTTAATTAACTCAGTATAAGCATGATAACCTTAAAATGTACACTGATGGATCTTTGGATTTGTAGTTGAGCAATATATGTGACAGCGGCTCTATTACACTGCCGTCCTTTTTAAAAAAGGCACTATCTACATTTTTTAAGAAAAATGAGTTTTTTATATGGCTGGATTCATTACAAAATTCAAAAATTATCTGTGCAATCGAAAATTATAAATTTTAATTAGTGAAAATGTTAATTAGATTTTAATTGTAAAAATTAGCTAATTATCCATTTTTGTTGTAGATAGTGACGCTTTTAAAAGGAAAACGTCCCCATCTTAATTGTAAAATACTGCTTTTTAGCCGCCAAAAATGTGCACTATGTACATAGGCCGCCGCCATATGTATTTCCTTCAATTTTTAGTTTAAAATTTTGCACTATCTACTGTTTTGCATATTATTATTTAAAATTATAAATTTATTTTTGCACCAATGAAAAGAGCGGGTCCGATTTAGTTAAGAGCAATAGATTGATTTACAAAATTTTATTTTTGTTAAGAGATATAAATGCAAACGCGTTTAGTTAAATATCTCGGTTCGAGTTAAAATGTAGATAGTGCCTTTTTTAAAAAGGACGGCAGTACAGTTTTGGTGCGCTGTGTGTGTAAATGTCCAAAATGTTAGTGAGCGGTTTATTAAAGCAGTAGGGATACCGCCATTGGTTTGCAGCTTAACAATTTTAGGACTGTCACGCGCCTAACATTGTACCGGAGCTACCCAAATGTTTAGTCAAGAAGACTAGAGACAGGAGGGCTAACTTGGCTGATTTCTCACTCACAGCAGTGAGTCAGTATTAGTGGTTATCTTATTACGTATATCTTACGTTATATTTTTAAATACGTAACACGCGTGTGTGAGTGGAATTGCAGAATCGAAACACGATATTTGGCGCAATCTAACCACGCTTTCATAATCCCCCTTATATTTGTCCCACCCCCACTACAGCAGTTAGCCCTCCTGTCTCTAGTCTTTTTGAGTATAATCTTATAGCGTTCCACCAAAATAGTCAGTAGCAGCCTATCTAAAGAAATTCAATATTTTCAGTTTAAATTTATTAACTTGTAATTTAAATTTCATACATATCCGTACGAGGTAAAGGGAACCTTACGTCGAAAAAAAATAAGGTCATAGTTATTAATAAAATTCTATAAAGTTTTTTATATGTTTTATCATATACAAAATTCAGAAATTGTTTTCCTTATACATTTTTTTATTCTTAAGGATAAAGCTTTTGTCAATTTGATGTTTTTTCACGTGCAGATAGAAGACACTTAAAAAAATCAGCCCCTCTGTACCTTCGTCTACTACCTTGCATGAGATTCGTCGGCGCACAACTCTTTTAAAAACGCACCAAACATCTCACACACACGAAAGCTGGGTTTCCAATACTGACACTCAGTATTGTTGAATCGTATCAGATAGAAAACGGAATAGACAAAACTGACATAAAAATTGTAGTAAGGCAAAGAGACAAATCAGAGAGTTACATTTAAATACTTTATCATTCATAAATTTTTGAAACAGAATTATAATTTATTTAGGTATTAATAACATTTTCAACTTAAAATAGATAAACTAAATGTTTCTTCTGAATAACTTTGTCAGCCAAAGTGGTACTTATGGTTTTTCGAAATTGTGTTTATTATTATAATTATGCGTTTTGCTAAAAGAAAAGATTCTTATTTTTAAGTTATTAAGAATTTCCTAACCAAACTTTTATTGTCGATAATGTCAAAGCATTTATTTCATTGTAGTGTTTTTCTAACAAGCTGGTTTGGGTGTAGCAGAAATGAATCTGTAATAGTACTAAGAAATCCTGCAGTTCGTCTGTTGCAGTTTGGTTTATGTATTCCCTAAACTCAGCCGTTTGTGGATACTACAACCGTGGCTCATAGATGGAGCGGGAAATCCTGTAAATTATACAAGAAATTTTTTTCCGTGTATATATGTTGTTTACAAGGAATTCACTCTGCTCCTTCACACTGAGAAAACTGGATGGCCAAAGTGAGAGAGTTAGGTTTTGAGTGTTAGCCTGATTGTCTAGATAGTAAATTTTTCCCTCCGAGATAGTCAACTTGATCATCAAATTATTTATTTATCTCTCCCAGATGGTAACAAAACATTTAACCTCAAATATAGTCTGTTTGTCTCTACAGATATTTTGTTCAGTTCTCCATTTTTATCTGTGCATTATTAAAGAAGTTAAGGTTAACTTTTAAGAAGTTAAAGTTAACTACTGGAAAAGTTAAAGTAAACTTTTAAAAAAGTTAAAGCTAACATTTGAAGAAGTTAACCATTTGTCAAATCTAGTAAAGCCTCAAAGTGTGGCTAACATCATGGGATCAATTGCCTGAGTCAGAATACCAGAGTACTAGTGCAGGAGCTTATGACTGGAACCGTTTTAATGAATTCTGTATAAGCATGAACTGTAGATGAAAAAGTGTCATCAGTCAATTTCTTTTTAACAACTCAAGTAGAAGATTTTAAACAATAATTGTCACATCAGTAGACAGAGCATTAAAGTTAACATTTGGAAAAGTTGAATGAATGTACTTTGTAGAGAATTCAAGTTATCTTTAAGAAACGTTATATATAACTTTTTTACATTAATATTTTTACTCTTAATAAGATATATTCTGACAGTAAATGTCTTCACGCAGATATTCACTGATCTTTACGTGAATATTGACGTTGCCTGATAATGTTTAAGCAGGTTTTAACTCGATTTTAAAAGGAACAATGGACTCGATAGAAAAAATAAAGGTTATGTTATTTAATGGTCACATGTCCCATATGAGGCATTTTACGTGTAATGTCCTAAGTTAAAATTTCAACTTCTTGAAAAAAATTGAAACTCGAGAAATTTGTTGTTCTATCAAGTTTTTGTTCCCCAAAAAATATTTTTGACTTTTTCGAAAATTTGAAGGGGGTAGAGGGGGCCAATTTAACCAATTTTGCTAACACCGGCTGCTTTGCGAATTTTTTCTGAACGTACTTTTAATGGGAAAAATTTTTCAGAATATGTTTCAGAAAGGTTTTTTCGTCCTCTTTTCAATGGTGAATTTTTATTTTTTAATATTTAAAAAATTTATCCCAATTTTTGATAATTAATATTTCAATTTCAATTTCCAAAAAAGGGTCCGTTTTATTTCAAAATAAATTATTGCAAACGAAAGCTGAGGTTTTTTCCTATGCGCATGTAAATTTTCAGAATGCCCTTTTTTTGTTTTTGAGTTATTAAATTTCAAAGAATAAATTTTTGCGCGCTGCGTCTCACCTCGCATCACGCTGGGTACCACGCGGCTCAGTGCCACCGCAACGCTGCGCGCAGCAATTTATTCTTTGAAATTTAATAACTCAAAAACAAAAAAAGGCATTCTGAAAATTTACATGCGCACAGGAAAAAACCTCAGCTTTCGTTTGCAATAATTTATTTTCAAATAAAACGGACCCTTTTTTGGGAAATTGAAATTTAAATATTAATTATCAAAAATTGGGATAAATTTTTAAAATATTAAAAAATAAAATTCACCATTGAAAAGAGGACGAAAAAACCTTTCCGAAACATATTCTGAAAAATTTTTCCCATTCAAAGTACGTTCAGAAAAAATTCACAAAGTAGCCGGTGTTAGCAAAATTGGTTAAATTGGCCCCCCTCTACCCCCTTCAAATTTTCGAAAAAGTCAAAAATATTTTTTGGGGAACATTTCTACTTGATAGAACAACAAATTTCCCGAGTTTCAATTTTTTTCAAGAAGTTGAAATTTCAACTTAGGACATTACACGTAAAATGCCTCATATACTTTACTATGAAAATATGGCACACTGAATAACATGACCTTAATGCTGGTTTCAATTTGATTTTTAAGAAAAAAGGTTGTCATTAATGAATTTATTTCTCCTCGCAAGAATTGTGGAATTGAAAATACTGATTTATTGTTAATTCGCTATTAAGAAAGGGGAACAACAGTTGTGACGTCACGAAAAATGGCATTTTTCAAGAATTTCTTTTCTAATAAACCATATGAAACTTTTTTAACTATATTAACAATTTTTATAATATTATCTAGTTTCCGTACAGAGAGTTTCAAAAAGAAACATATTTGAAAAAATGGTCGCCTGTCAAAGACAAGAGTATGCTTTTTATAAAAAAATAATGGTCATTCTTCAGCTATAGGAGAAATAAATTTGCATAACACAAATCCTTAGAAAGGGGCCTAGATATGTCTGTGTGCTAAAAAAAAATATATTCATGTTCGAAAAACGTTCGTAAAAATTTTTAAAAAGTTTCATTTCACATCTCCTTCGATAACGTATTGTAAACGTTTCGTGTACTGAGAACGTTTTTAGATTAATTTTTATATAAATCTTATATTTCCTTTTTCCATTTTTAAGTGCATTTTAGCATTCTTTAGTAATTTACGGGCCATTTTTAGAAATATTCCTTCATTTCACATTGATTTTCAACGGTAGCCTGACCGTAACGACATTTTTTTAAAATGTTTATAACTTTTTCAATTTTTGTCCAGACACTTTCTGATGTACAGAAGAAACATTCCACATTAGATGATCTTTCTAACCATATGTCAGAAAACGTGAAATTCGGCCTAGAACGGAAGTTATGTACACAAGTCAAAAAGTGACCCGACCGTAGTGACTCTCCCCTACTAAAATGTATTTTTAACGATCTTTTTAAATGTTTTAGTAAAATTCTTGTTAATAAATCAATTTTTTACATGAATGATAAATTTCTTCTCAGAAATTCAATTACTTTTTAAAAATTTTATTAAAATTAGCAACTATTCAATTATTTTCGTAAATAATTAAATATGCATCGTGGGATTTCAATTATTTTTAATATATTTATACAGGAATTGCTCAAAAAGTGTAATTATTTTTAAAAAATTAATTTCAATTCCTCAAAAATATCAATTCTTTAAAACAATTTTTTTAAAATTCTTTGTAAGATCAAATATTTACATAAATATTAGAATTTTTACAGAAATTCAATTATTTTCTAATATTTTAATAGAATTGTTTATAGAAATAAAGAAATAAATAAATCAATATTCAATAAATCAATATATTTAAATTTATTTATTTGCAAAATTTAATTGCTTTCATAAACAACAATATTCATTATCACAAGAATTTAATTATTTTCAAAAGTAATAAAATTACTGGAAAAAATCAATTGCTTTATTTTAAAAAATTTTTTAAAAAGATTCTAAGTAAAAATTTAATTATTATTAAGATAATAAAATTCTTCGTTAGAATTCAATCAATTTTAATAAAATATCTCGAAGAAATTCAATTTTTTTAGAAATAAAAAATTTTTGGTAATATTTCAATTATTTTCAAAATTAAAAAAAAATAAATTATTTTTTTTATATATGGGTGATTCTCCATAAAACCGACAATTTGGTTATTGTTATTTTTATTATTTTTTTCCTTAAAAATAAAAATCATAATTTAAATTTATGTTGCAATGTATGAAAATTTATGGAAATATATGTTGTAATTTTATAAATTATTTTAAATTATTTGTCGTAATTTATTAACATAATTTAAATGAAAATAAATTCTTGGCAACTTTCAGAAATTTGTACGTTTATTTATGAAAATTTATAAAGTAATTAATGTCACAGCTTACTAAAATTATAGTTTAAATAAGGTAAATTTTATTAGTTTAATTTTATTTGGAAACAATTACAAAAATTGTTGTAATTATACACTTGTTTAAACAACAAGTTCAATGAAAGACAACAAAGGCTTCACCATGACGCAAAATAAATACTATTTTTTAAAATAAATTATTAACAATTTTCAATCGGTTTCATATTCCTGTCTTTTATATTCACTGAAATAATACGACTATACATTATTTGCTAAAAAATGATTTTTTTTATTTATTATGAAATATGTGACTTCATTTAATTACTAGTAATATATATATATATATCTCGCTCGCTAAAGCTCGCTCGATCACGTGTACATTTATTGATATTTATTTATTTATTTAATTTTTTAGAATTGATATTAATGATATAAATTTCGTTCACATAAAATTTTTTAAAACATAACATTATACAAAATAATAGCATAACAACTGATAATTTTTAATTTCAAATTAATTAGGAGAGACCGGGGCTAAACCGGACGGATTTGGTCTTTGACCAGAAAACTCATACAAAAACATACTTTTTGCTAAAGTGTAATATACCGTTTTGAAGCTTGTACCTTCACCTACAAATCACACTTGTTCGATTTTTAAAAACTACAGTAGCTTTGGAGATATATTGATTCGAAGGTGACTACCTCGAAAACGAAAATACGAAAATTGGTGGGGCTAAACCGGACACCCCATGGGGCTAAATCGGACACTGCTAATTAATTAAAGAATGAGACACAAATTTTCGTTCTTTTTAGAAAAGTCAAATCAATTCTTTTTTTATTTATTTGCAGATACTTCTATACAAAGAATATAATATAAACTGTACAATTAGTAATTAATATAATATGAAATGAATTACAGTTTTCAGGCTTGTCTGTTTGTAGCAACTCGCTTGCGAATTCGAGTTTTAAAATAAATTCTATATTTAATTATTTATAAAGTGGTTCTAAGCAAAGAATATGATATAAAATAGTTAATTAATATAAAATAAATTAAAGAATTTAAAGATTTGGTTGTTTTTAATCACGATGTCCGATTCAGCCCCACACCGTCATCTAATAATTAACCTGCAATATATTTTTTTTTCTTAATGTTTTCCATTAAACTTTTTTTCTACTAAACTCAGTACACCTTGAGCCAAAAGAAAAATGGCCGTATGATATTTGCACTTTAACTTTAACGATAAAAACCCAAAAAAATTAAGAAAATTTTTTTTTTACTTTTACCTCAAGAAATGACATTTTCACATATTAACGGCAACTATTATTACAAGAAAATTGACACGTCCCTAAAACCTCATGCAGCATATGCATCACGAAATTGCGCGTTCATAGGTTATTTACACGATTTGAAATTCTTCACGGTTTCGGAAATATTTGACTTGTCTGGTTTAGCCCCGTGTCCGGTTTAGCCCCGGTCTCTCCTAATTCAATTTCTTGGGACTAAAAAATATAATTTTATTTCTATAAATTGAAATAGTATTATTATTATTATTAAATATTTTTATTTAAATATTACTATTCCTATATTACTATTATTACTTTTTCGAGCAAAAAGTTAAAAAGTAAAACTTTAAAATTTCTACAATTAATATTTACAACATACTGAATGTAAAAAATAATTCCAAAATTTAATGAAAATTACAATGACGATGTAAAAATTAAAATTCTTAATTTAATTTTTAAAATTAAATACTGCAATATTTACTATTAGTATTTTTGACTAAAAAATTGCAATATTTGGGTAGTTCAACAATTGAATGAAGAAAATAATGAAAATTTTGGCCCAATATGCTCTTTTCTCAAATAGTTTAAGAAAAAATCAATTTTTAGTATGAAATATTTAGCACTATTTTAAGCAAATTCGAATTACTTTGATCTGAATTCGTGAAATTTTCCCTAAAAATAAAAAGTATATTTTTTAAATCGAAATGCTGAAAAAACAATTTAATTTAACTTTAAAATATATTTACTAAAAAACAGTAATAAAAATATTTTTTTTATAAAAGTTACGGCAAATTGAATTTTTTGAAAGTTTTTAAACAAAATTTTATTTCTTCTAGATGAATGAACCGATTTAAATGAATCAAGCGGGCATATAATAAAGGGGATAAAATAATTATACTTTCGTTTAGAATTAGAGACTTCTTAAAGAGTTTTCTTTTTGAATAATTATTTAATTTTATAAAAAAATAATTTTTTTAATGTTCTGCGTCTTTTAAATTTTTTTGAAAATTACAATATAAAATTAAAACTATAAGAAATCAAAATTCGTTGAAAAGATTTATTCAAGGAACAATTTTTGAAAAATTGCAATCAAAATTATATAGCAGCGGAGATGGGAGTTTGACGTTTTTCTGAATTAAAAAATTGTTTGCACCTACGAAATAAACAAAATACTCTCCAGTTAACATTTATGTAACCATAAAATTGATTAAAACTAAGTATAGTCTTGTTGCACTATACATTTTGATTTCTAATAGTTTTATTTATGTTGAAATTTTTATCAAATTTTTCAAAGGCGCAGAAAATTAAAAAAAATTTGTTTATAACAAATTTGTTAAATAATAATAATTATTATTACACTGTCACACAAAAAAAAATTGATGCTCTGAGCTTTTGATCAGACTATGACTACTTTATGTTTTTGGGGTCGCTGAAACCGAATCCGAAGTTCATTTAACCCCATCACGTCAGGGTTTTGAGATAATCTCAAAAATAACTTAAAATTTGACCCCAAAATTTGTTAATCAACAAACATTTTTATTTTCAAGTCTTACTACCACTACTTTATGTTTTTGGGGTCGCTGAAACCGAAACTGAAGTTCATTTAACCCCATCACGTCAGGGTTTTGAGATAACCTCAAAAAATAACTCAAAATTTGACCCCAAAATTTGTTAATCAACAAACATTTTTATTTTCAAGTCTTACTACCACTACTTTATGTTTTCGGGGTCGCTGAAACCGAAACTGAAGTTCATTTAACCCCATCACGTCAGGGTTTTGAGATAACCTCAAAAATAACTCAAAATTTGACCCCAAAATTTGTTAATCAACAAACATTTTTATTTTCAAGTCTTACTACCACTACTTTATGTTTTTGGGGTCGCTGAAACCGAAAATGAAGTTCATTTAACCCCATCACGTCAGGGTTTTGAGATAACCTCAAAAAATAACTCAAAATTTGACCCCAAAATTTGTTAATCAACAAACATTTTTATTTTCAAGTCTTACTACCACTACTTTATGTTTTTGGGGTCGCTAAAACCGAAACTGAAGTTCATTTAACCCCATCACGTCAGGGTTTTGAGATAACCTCAAAAAATAACTCAAAATTTGACCCCAAAATTTTTCAATCAATAAAAATTGTCAAATATAAAAATAATTTTGTTTTGTTCCCTGTAGAAATAAAATATATAATTATGATTTTTATTTCAGGTTCTAAAAACGATATAAAAATTAAAGTCATTCTTGTTTACATTAAGAGTCAAGAGTTCTAAAAATACATTTTGTTCCAAAAAAATGTTCTCCTTCAAAAATTGGCAACTGCTAGCACTAGTTACGAAATTTTCGCTTCGCCTACAGTTTGTTCCAAAAAAAGTGCTCGTTCAAAAATTTGCAACTGCTCGCACTCGTTACGAAATATACTATTCTGTTGGTTAGTACATTGCACTATAGTTGATACTGAACTAAGTGCCTTACTTACCGTCATGATGAGTCTTGAAAATTTTCCATGATTTAAAATTTTTGGGTTTTCGGGGGTTCTGACAACAACTGGAACTGATGGGATTAAACAGACTTCAGATTCAGCTTCAGCGACCCCAAAAACATAAGTTAGTGGTAGTAAGACTTGAAAATAAATATTTTTATTGATTAAAAAATTTTGGGGTCAAATTTTGAGTTATTTTTTGAGGTTATCTCAAAACCCTGACGTGATGGGGTTAAATGAACTTCGGATTCGGTTTCAGCGACCCCAAAAACATAAAGTAGTGGTAGTAAGACTTGAAAATAAAAATGTTTGTTGATTAAAAAATTTTGGGGTCAAATTTTGAGTTATTTTTTGAGGTTATCTCAAAACCCTGACGTGATGGGGTTAAATGAACTACGGATTCGGTTTCAGCGACCCTAAAAACATAAAGTAGTGGTAGTAAGACTTGAAAATAAAAATGTTTGTTGATTAAAAAATTTTGGGGTCAAATTTTGAGTTATTTTTTGAGGTTATCTCAAAACCCTGACGTGATGGGGTTAAATGAACTTCATTTTCGGTTTCAGCGACCCCAAAAACATAAAGTAGTGGTAGTAAGACTTGAAAATAAAAATTTTTGTTGATTAAAAATTTTGGGGTCAAATTTTGAGTTATTTTTTGAGGTTATCTCAAAACCCTGACGTGATGGGGTTAAATGAACTTCAGTTTCGGTTTCAGCGACCCCAAAAACATAAAGTAGTGGTAGTAAGACTTGAAAATAAAAATGTTTGTTGATTAAAAAATTTTGGGGTCAAATTTTGAGTTATTTTTTGAGGTTATCTCAAAACCCTGACGTGATGGGGTTAAATGAACTTCATTTTCGGTTTCAGCGACCCCAAAAACATAAAGTAGTGGTAGTAAGACTTGAAAATAAAAATTTTTGTTGATTAAAAAATTTTGGGGTCAAATTTTGAGTTATTTTTTGAGGTTATCTCAAAACCCTGACGTGATGGGGTTAAATGAACTACGGATTCGGTTTCAGCGACCCTAAAAACATAAAGTAGTGGTAGTAAGACTTGAAAATAAAAATGTTTGTTGATTAAAAAATTTTTGGGTCAAATTTTGAGTTATTTTTTGAGGTTATCTCAAAACCCTGACGTGATGGGGTTAAATGAACTTCATTTTCGGTTTCAGCGACCCCAAAAACATAAAGTAGTGGTAGTAAGACTTGAAAATAAAAATTTTTGTTGATTAAAAATTTTGGGGTCAAATTTTGAGTTATTTTTTGAGGTTATCTCAAAACCCTGACGTGATGGGGTTAAATGAACTTCAGTTTCGGTTTCAGCGACCCCAAAAACATAAAGTAGTGGTAGTAAGACTTGAAAATAAAAATGTTTGTTGATTAAAAAATTTTGGGGTCAAATTTTGAGTTATTTTTTGAGGTTATCTCAAAACCCTGACGTGATGGGGTTAAATGAACTTCATTTTCGGTTTCAGCGACCCCAAAAACATAAAGTAGTGGTAGTAAGACTTGAAAATAAAAATTTTTGTTGATTAACAAATTTTGGGGTCAAATTTTGAGTTATTTTTTGAGGTTATCTCAAAACCCTGACGTGATGGGGTTAAATGAACTTCATTTTCGGTTTCAGCGACCCCAAAAACATAAAGTAGTGGTAGTAAGACTTGAAAATAAAAATTTTTGTTGATTAAAAAATTTTGGGGTCAAATTTTGAGTTATTTTTTGAGGTTATCTCAAAACCCTGACGTGATGGGGTTAAATGAACTTCAGTTTCGGTTTCAGCGACCCCAAAAACATAAAGTAGTGGTAGTAAGACTTGAAAATAAAAATGTTTGTTGATTAAAAAATTTTGGGTTCAAATTTTGAGTTATTTTTTGAGGTTATCTCAAAACCCTGACGTGATGGGGTTAAATGAACTTCATTTTCGGTTTCAGCGACCCCAAAAACATAAAGTAGTGGTAGTAAGACTTGAAAATAGAAATTTTTGTTGATTAAAAAATTTTGGGGTCAAATTTTGAGTTATTTTTTGAGGTTATCTCAAAACCCTGACGTGATGGGGTTAAATGAACTTCAGTTTCGGTTTCATCGACCCCAAAAACATAAAGTAGTGGTAGTAAGACTTGAAAATAAAAATGTTTGTTGATTAAAAAATTTTGGGGTAAAATTTTGAGTTATTTTTGAGGTTATCTCAAAACTCTGACGTGATGGGGTTAAATGAACTTCGGATTCGGTTTCAGCGACCCCAAAAACATAAAGTAGTCATAGTCTGATCAAAAGCTCAGAGCATCAATTTTTTTTGTGTGCCAGTGTTATTAGTTTATTATAATTATTAATTATTAATTATTATTATTATTATTATTATTAATTAATTATTATTATTATTGTTTTTTTTATTCACGGGGGTGAAGAGGAAATGCATTTACGCATGCCCAGGAAGATCCCACTTGCCTGGGGTATGTCGGGCTCGCACAAAATGCAAGAAAAAAAAATAAACCTCATATACCTGCTTTTTACGGCAGTCACAATACCGACTAAAACCTCTTCTTGCTTCCCCTGGGTTTCGAACCTTCTGCCCACCTACGGAACTACCTAGTGGCTTCAGACTTCGTAGATGGAGGTCCCGTTTAGTCGCTGACGCGACTCTTCCGTGCCGCTCTTGTTCTGGCCTATTTCCTTCTTGTTCTTGACAGGGTCTTCTTAGCTTCCTCTAAGGCAGTCCTGAGTACCCTGCACCGACCTGATCCGGCGACGTGTTGGATGTCCTCCTTCTCGCCGAACTTCGCCTGGCATAAGAAGCAGCTAATGCTCTTCTTACAATCTGCTGCTTTATGGCCAGCTTCTCCGCACTTGAAGCACGCAGCTGACCTATCTAATCCTTGGCAATCTCTGCCTATATGGCCAAAGTCAAGGCACTTGTGACACCTTGTGACCATCACTCTCCTGCTAATTCTGCAGGACACAAAACCGATTTTAATGTGCCCCATCTTCTTCAATCTGGCAGCGTCCTCCTGGGTGGTGACCACGACAGCGAGCTTAATATCTCGCTTATTTGGTCCGAGAACCGTCACCTTCCTGCTTCCTGCTGGTACCGTAGAAACTTGCTCCAAGGCACCCTAGACGTCTTCTTTCTCAGTAAGGCTGTCCTTATCGCGGATTTCCAGCGTAGTTTGCCGGTCCGCCATCTGCACCTTACCCAGGTCACCGATCACCTTAGTCACCTCCTCGGTGAACAGCTTCTTGTTTGAAGACCTTCCAATTTTAATGAGAAGGTCTCCCTTTTTTGTGGGTAAAGCTCCCACAACCCTTGTCTGGCTGGCCTCCAGGTCAGCTTCTCTTCGAACTTTCGCCAGCACTTCAGCGAAAGTATTTCCTTCTGACACTTTGACGATGACTGTGGCTCTTCCCTTCTTTTCTGGAACTGGCTTTGGTACCGTTTTGGTCCCCTTGCCTGCAGTCTTTTTGGGAGGTCTCTCCTCCTTCCTTTTTTGGATCCTTCGTTAGCTCAGGATCGCTTCTCTTCCGCTTCTGAGCATCCAAGACAACGTTTCTTAGCATTGCTGCGTTGAAACTGTCACGTCTCGTCCTTTGGTCTTGCCGTGCTTCTTCAGACCAAGTTAATTCTTGGTAGAATTTCTCATCTTTTCTGGCGGCTGCTGCGTGCTTTTCCTTCACATCCCGTATGAGCGACGTCAGACTTCTCAGTCCATCCTTGATCGTCATGTTGACATTCTTCTGGACCTCACAGAATTTCAGCATCTTGCTGATCTCTTCCTCCATTTTTTGAATGCTTGCTGCCTCTTCCTTCCGCAGCTTAATGCATTCATCCCGATCTTCATTGCAGCTAGCAATGTCAATCGCAGAAGCATTACTGAAGACAGAAAAGCAGCTGGCTTGACTGGTCACGCTGCTCGTGCTTCCTTTTCTCTCCACCTTGTCCACGATGATCTGTGGCACCTCCAATGCGTTGTTGCCCTCCTGAATCCTTGGGCCACTGGCCACCGCCCGCACGCTCGAAAGCGCTTGACGATCGGAACCAGTGAGGGATTTAGCCGAAGCATTACCCCGCAGGTACTCTTCCATGTTTTTACAATCGCTCATGATGGATGTTTCCTTTTTTGCTGGTTTTGGTCCGCGTCGAGTATTTGATTTCCTCGATACCACCTATTCCACGAAAGAAATAGGAAGCGTTTACCTATCCGCGACCTGGCACGCGTCCGATAGAGGACCAACAACCCCACGCATAGAACAAGTTCCATGCGCCCCGGTGAAACCGAAATTCCAGTCGGGGACGGAATTATTATTATTATTATTATTATTATGGTGTCTACTCAGCGATCATGGCCCGAAGTTTACTTCTGGTCCATGCGAGAGATACACCGACCTTCGAGGTCCGAGTTTCTTAGCTCACCTGACACTGGATATCATAGACGTCGCATCAATGCTTCGGCAATGCTATAACGTCTATGTAACTAACGGAGGCGGTTCAGGGCCCATCCTGGCCAGATGGTAGTACCCTGTTAAGGCCCAATTATCCCTCGATACGGGACAAACACCCAGTATGAGCGATTGTAAAAACAAGGAAGAGTACCTGCGGAGTAATGCTTCGGCTGAATCTCTCACTGGTTCCGATCATCAAGCGCTTTCGAGCGTGAGGATGATGGCCAGTGGCCCAAGGATGCAGGAGGGCAACAACGCGTTGGCAGTTCCACAGATCATCGTGGAGAAGTTGGAGAGACGAGGGAGTACGAGCAGTGTGACAAGTCAGGCTAGCTGCATTTCTGTCTTTAGTAATGCTTCAGCGAATGACATTGCTAGCTGCAACAAGGACCGAGATGAATGCATAAAGCTGCGGGAAGAAGAGGCGGCATGCATTCTAGCAATAGAAGAAGAGGTCAGTAAGATGATAAAGTCCTGCGAAGTCCAAAGAAATGTCAATATGACAATCGAGGATGGACTTAAAAGCATAACATCGCTCATACAGCAGACCAAGGTAAAGCATGCAGCGGCTACAAAAAAGGACGAGATTTTCTACCAGGGATTGACCTGGTCGGAAAAAGCTAGACAAGATCGCAGAGTAAGAAGAGATCGTTGTAACGCAATTGTGTTAAGAAACGTCGTCTTGGATTCTCAGAAAAGGAAGATAATAAGCGATCCTGAGCCTGCGAAGGATCCAAAAAGGAAAAAGGAGGAGAGACCTCCTAAAAAGACTAGAGGCAAGGGGATCAAAACGGTTCCAAAGCCAGACCAGGTCAAGAAGGGAAGAGCCACAGTGATTGTTAAAGTGGCAGAAGGAAATACTTTCGCCAAAGTGCTGGCGAAAGTTCGAAAAGAGGCTGACCTGGAGGCCAGTCAGACAAGGGTTGTGGGAGCTTTACCCACTAAAAAGGGAGACCTTCTCATCAAAATTGGAAGGTCTTCAGACAAGAAGTTGTTCACCGAGGAGGTGACTAGGGTGATCGGTGACCGGCAGATGCCGGACCGGCAAGCTACGCTGGAGGTCCGCGATATAGATGCCCTTACCGAACAGAAGGATGTCAAGGAGGCCCTTGACAAACTATCTACGGTTCCAGCAGGAAGTAGGAAAGTGACGGTCCTCGGACCAAATAAGCGAGGCATGAAGCTCGCTGTCGTGGTCACCACCCAGGAGGACGCTGCCAGATTGGAGAAGATGGGGCACATTAAAATCGGTTTTGTGTCCTGCAGAATTAGCAGGAGAGTGATGGTCACAAGGTGTCACAAGTGCCTTGACTATGGCCATATAGGCAGAGATTGCCAAGGATTAGATAGGTCAGCTGCGTGCTTCAAGTGCGGAGAAGCTGGCCATAAAGCAGCAGATTGTAAGAAGAGCTCATGCTGCTTCTTATGCCAGGCGAAGTTCGGCGAGAAGGAGGACATCCAACACGTCGCCGGATCAGGTCGGTGCAGGGTCTTCAGGACTGCCTTAGAGGAAGCTAAGAAGATTCTGTCAAGAACAAGGAGGAAATAAGGCCAGAACAAGAGCGACACGGAAGAGTCGCGTATGCGACTAAGTGGGACCATTCATCTACGAAGTCTGAAGCCACTAAGTAGTTCCGTGGGTGAATAATAGGTCTAATATTAATGGGTTTTTAACATGGTATGGTCGATGTAAGTCCTGATGTCTAAACATTAGGCAATCGACTGAGTCCTGTATGTTTCAATTTGTAATAAATTGTCTCTCTATAAAGATTTTACTGTTTTCATAACCTTTCCAATTGGATTTATTCGGTTGTAAAGTTTATGTTAACTACCCTGCAGAAAGCTAAAAAAAAATTATTATTATTATTATTATTTTTTTTTTGTAGTCGGAAGTGGAAAATCTGCGAATTCAGATACCTGAGTAATGAATTCCCAGGTTATGTGGGGATGACCGCTCTTGTTCTGGTCGACCCACTAAAAACCACTCCCGTCTTATTCTGGGACATCTAATTCACTTACTGAACTACCTATTGGCTTTACTTCGCAAGTGGAAGTCCTCTCTCTTAGTCCGCCCTGTCCGTCGTGTTAGACAATTATATACATTAACCACCAGGGGGGAGTCGCGGGAGTGGGAGGAGGAACTAAAACTACTTCCTCCTCCCCCTCCCGCAAATCGCCCTCAGCGATTTCTCCAGGTTAACCTCTTCTTCCATCCACATCTTTTGTCTTCATTACCGAAGTAATGAAGAACTCGATGTGGCGCCAAGAGTCCGCGCTTTGGAGCATAATCGAGACCATGTTATCAGCGGTGAATTGAGTCTCTCCGTGCTTTCTTTCTAACCATGTGGCGAGGTGGGGAATCAGGCTGTTAATCCACCTTCCTTTGGATTCCCCATCCCATCTTGCCTGCCAACTATCGACGAGTCTGATTCTTGCCGCTTTGCAGATAGCCATCTTTAGACTACCGCTGCACTGTTGTTCCCACGATACCGCCCGTTCTTTGTTGATCCGAAAGACTTCCTGTCTTTCTTTTGCCATCAAATCTGTTGGCGGTGTACTCGCAAGAACCAGAGCAGCGCAACCATACACCGTCCTATAGGCTGAGATTACTCTCCGTGAACTCCCTGTTTGTACAGAAAGTAACCTATCCAAGATGCTGCGGGTCGTAAGGGCGTCGGCCCATGCAGGGGCAGCGTAAGGCTGCTTTGCTAGACCCACAGTCGCCACTAAGCGCCGCTTTTTTTCCCTGGGACCACCAATGTTGGGCATTAACCTCGATAGGTTACCCATACATTCGGTGGCCTTGAGCGCTGTGGTATCCACATGTTGGCCAAAATTTAACCTTTGGTCCAACGTCGCTCCCAGGTACTTAAGCTTTTTTCCCCATGAGACTTCAGTTCCACCTATTTACATCTTAGGGGCTTCAAAAGCTCTCCGGACTGTAACGAGCAAAGCCTCGGTCTTCTCTAGGGCCATTTGCAGTCCGTGACGATCTAACCAACGCTCTACGCGCCGCAGACTTTCATTGAGCTTTATCTGAAGAAATTTGGTTTCCCGTTCTCTACACACCAGAAGTACGTCATCTGCGAAGGCTTTCAGGGTTATGTCTTCAGGCAGTTCCATTCTCAGGAGTCCGTCGTACATGACGTTCCATATAAATGGACCCACCTTCGACCCCTGTGGTGCCCCGCAGGTCATTTCTTCCTTGAGATGACACACATTGCTTTCGTACACGACCCATCTGTCGCTAAGAGAGTTGTCCATCATTCGCAACAGATAAGTCGGTACTCCTTTTTGTCTTAACGACTCAATGCAGATGTCCCATCTCGCAGAATTAAACGCATTCAGTATGTCGATGGAAACAAGAGCACAGAAACCCTTCTTCTTCTCCTGATTGACTTCCTTTGCCAGGTTCACAACAGAGAGTATTGCGTCAACTTTTGACCGGCCTTTCCGGAAGCCAAACTGGTTCTCCGATAGGCTATTTTCGCCTACCAGGATTCCCTGAAGTCTTTCTAGAACCATAGCCTCCAGAAGTTTCCCCATCGTATCCAACAGACAAATTGGTCTGAACGATGATACTTCATCTAGAGGCTTATCGCCTTTCCTAAGAAGGACCAACTTTTGCACTTTCCAGTCGCTGAAGAACTCTCCAGCTTTTAAACATGCATTAAAGACGTTGAGAAGCAACTCTGGATACACTGCGATCAACTCTTTTAGGATCTCGCTCGGTATTCCATCATTGCCTGGCGCTTTGCCGTTCTTCAACGTCCTTGCCGCCTTTATAAGTTCTTCCTGCTTGAAGAGTTCCTCCATCTGTACTACGCAAGTATAGTCCTCCCTGGGGCTCGGTTCCACGTGGGGAAATAGCGCTTTTATGATCTTCTGGACCCATATCGGATTGCCTAGACCGGGGGTTTGTTGCCTTGAAACTAATTTCTTAGTAACAATTTTAAACGCTAATCCCCATGGATCGGTCTCGGTCGTTCCGATTAGGTCCTTCCAGCACTTACGTTGGCTACTCCTTATAGCCCGCTTAAAGATACGTCTGGCTTTATGCCAATCTTCTTGCAGCGCGAGGTCTCCCTTAGAATGGGTATATTTCCTTCGCGCCGCGTTGCAATCTCTTCTTAAGCGGGCTAGTTCATCGCTCCACCAGTACAGAGCACCTTTCCTTGCTTTTGTTTGGTGCCGGCGAGGCATGGAGTGGTTGCAAGCATCCACTATAATTTGCCTCGCCTCTCGCACTATGCCCTTTAAAGAAGTTAATTCCTTCTGCCAGTTGAGTCTCTTAATAAGGCGAGCCTCAACCATAGATTTTGCCAACTTCTCCCTGTTCAGTCTTCTAAGGTTCCAGGAGGGTTTATTCTTACCCTTTTGTGGGTGAATGTGCCCTCCAGTCTTTTCCTCGGAGACTAAAAACTCAATGTACATATGTGAGTATACATGTGTATGTATTTAGTGTATATGTGTGAGTGTACATGTGTATGTGTTTAGTGCATATATTTAAGTATACATGTGTATGTGTTTAGTGTATATGTGAGAGTATACATATGTATGTGTTTAGTGTATATGTGTGAGTATACATGTGTATGTATTGTGTGTATATGTGTGAGTATACATGTGTATGTGTTTAGTGTACATGTGTGAGTATACATGTGTATGTATTGAGTGTATATGTGTATGTTTTTAGTGTATATGTGAGAGTATACATTTGTATCTGTTAAGTGTATATGTGAGAGTATACATGTGTATGTGTTTAGTGTATATGTATGAGTATTTACATAAATAATTCTTCGAAAGAATTCAATCATGTCGATAAATCGTGCCACATTTACGTCTATGGCCATATATGTCCATCTCAAAAATAAAATACTAAACATAATTCGATTTGAATGACCAAGTGCATATTGAAGTTTTTGGGGTCGCTAAATCCGAATTTCAAATCAGATTTTCAAAATTTAAAATGGTGGACCTTAAATTGCGACTATGAAAATTTAAAAATCTATCAAATACGCTTGAAACTCGTTACTCTGCGCGGTCCGTGTATCGAATTTTTTTTACTGGGAAGTTCAGATTCTTTGAATATATGAAGAAGAATTTTATTTAATAATTATAGAAATTAATAATCGAATTGAAATGATAAAAATAATATTAATGAAGTTGCAGTAACAATATTATTATAATACATAATAATGTTTTTATTACTTAATTAATCTAAACTATTCTAAATTATTGAATTTAAAAAGGTTTGAAATTTATAATTTCTATGGAAAAATAATAATGACAAAATGTTTATTTAAAAAATATGTTTGCGAATAATTTGACAATTAAAAAATTTGTAAATAAATGTAATATAACATTTTTTGAGTAACTAATCACACTAAATGAAATACTTTGACATTATCAACAAAAAAATTTTAGTTGGGAAATCCTTACTAACCTAAAAATAAGGTTCTTTTATTTTAGCCATACGCATCATAATAACAATAAACACAATTTTGAAAAACATAAGTACTATTTTGACTGACAAAGATGTTCATTTGAAACATTTATTTTATCTATTTTACATTGAGAATATTATTATTATTGTGATTTCTCTTCGTATTTCCATAATTTTTATGTCAGTTTCGCCTATTTCGTCTTCTTTGCTGATTCAACCATATCGAGTGTCAGTATCACGGTGGGGTCCACTCAATGAATTTAGTTGGGATACATAACTTTACAAACATGACTGAAAGCCGCCACCTGGATGAGGTATTGGTACTAATGTCACCACTTGTATAACTTCGCAACATATTAAAATTCAAAAACTATTAACTAATTTAAAATATGTTTTTATTTCTTAAAAAGTGTGTAAAAAATGACAGGAATACAGTATTATTTTTGAAAAACATAACATTTATTCATAACTTAGCTACTACATGTAATATATTATGTGTTACAAAATTATATCACTTTTTGATACAAATAATTATTAGTTTATCAAGTTTCATGCATATGCAATAAATATCATATAAATACATATAAAAATAGTATTCATATAACATTCTGTACATTAATTATTAAACATAATAATAAGAAATTTAATATATTCACAATATCAACAAAATTAATTTATAAAATATAATTAAATGAATTAATTGCTAATTAATTTTTGGTCGGTACTTTCATAATTATTACATTTCTTAAATAGAAAATTTTCCGGAAAAATTATTTTACGGAACAATAATAAAAAATTGCTTTCATTATTTTCATTACAATAATTGAAAATACATAATGTGAAATAATAAATAATTTAAAATATAACAAATAAGTGAATATTCTTGACTTTGTGTGTACTGTCTGTCGAAATAGTACAGACGAGATAAATAATAAATAAAATCCGTTTGTCTTAAAGTTTCAGAGATAAAAATTATTTAAACTAATTTAATTCAAATAATCGATTCCTGAATAGATTCAAAAAATTAAAGAAAATAAAAACTAAATAATAATTAGTTATTAATTAGTTAATAACTAATTATTAATAAATTAATATCTAATTAACATTTATATTAATTTAGTTAATTAAATAAATTAGTCTAATAATTACGCGAAATCGAGAGAATTACTTACTCCCAAATTTAGTATTTTCTCTTTCTTATTTAAGAAACACTAAACCGTAGGTCTTTTCCTGAAACGTAATATATTGTTATTTTTAAGAGAAGTGTTTAAATTAAATGAAATTGTATTAATTTAAGTTCATTATGTACGAACTGATTTTGAACTGCTTCTTTAAATTTCCTGGAAGCTAAGTAATGCTAGTGAGCAAGGTTTTCTACACGACTTCCTTTGCTAGCAAGTGTTTGACCCGATAAGATTCCATTTATGTGAATACACCATCGAAGAATACAGTTCAAGACAATGCATTCACTAAATCTTTTGGCAATTAATGAGCGATGATTTTGACAAGTGATCCATTTGAAATCAATTTTAGGTTTTTAATGTTGTAAAAGAACCTCTCGTAAATTATGTGTCCACGCAATCCTAGGCAAAATATTGTTTAGTATGTTTAGAGCCTTAGTAAATCCACGTTTAAAGTACTTTGCAGCTGCAACATTAATTGATTCCATATTGCTTTCTTCCATAAGACAAAAAAATTCATTTCTTCTATTGTCACAGAAGAAAACGTTTTTGCAGTCAATGCAATTTATAGTATCCTTTAATGATACAAGTATGGATCTAGCTAGTTCTGCAGATGATTTAACTCTTGTCGCAATTCGTAAAGGTGACCAACTCTCTTGACATGTTTCTCGAGGATGGGGTGCATCATCTAATTCTGAGGAATGATTACCACTAGCTTCCGTGTTTAAATTTGCTTGTTGCATGAAAGTACCTAAAGATGTTAATGGTGTAGCATTATCATTTAAGCAACTGGCGCCAATGGAATGTTTCGAGGTAAGATTTGAAATCAGTAAGGCCTTATAAGATCCCTGTTTGGAAACAAGTTGGAGTATTATTTCGACATCCATTACTTCTAAGACTTCCGAAAAAGTTTTCAATGGGGTCCTGATTAATATGTCCAGTTTTCATAAATTTGAAACCCTTCGTTTTCAGTATTTTCCATAATTCTAGAAAACCTTCCAGATTGAGTCAAATCTTTGATCCGAAAAGTCTGCATATTTAGTAGTGTGAATGGCACATTTTTCCATTTCCATTGGTCCGTTAGATGTATTGATTGGTCCTAAAAAACATAAAATAATTAATTAATAAAAAAATATCAAAATCTCGCATTGGTCAAATTTCAAATTTTTTGGTAACTACTCATCCTTGCAAAATTAAATTTACGAAAATTTCGTCCAGCAAGATGATAAGTTGCCAAATGCGCCACTGGACAAATGCTCCATTTTTTTGTTAACTTTCCAACCTTGCTTATTGAAATTTCTGAAATTTATCGATCAAAGTTGTTCAGCTACCAAAAAATTCAGAAATTTTCTTCCGCAGGGTTGAGCAGTTGATGATTTTTGAATTTTTTGGTATCTGCCCAACTTTGCTCGATAAAGTTTTCAGGGAGCGTTTACACCTTCTGTAAAAACTGTCCAGAACAGAAAATTTGCATTGGAGTAAGAGAGTCAGATACACAGTCTGGCTCTCTTACTCCAATGAAAAATCTTTTGTTCTGGAAATTTTTACCGAAGGTGTAAATGCTTCCTCAGAAATTTTAATAAGCAAGGTTGGGAAGTTAACAAAAAAATGGCGCATTTGACCGGTGGCGCATTTGGCAACTTATCGATTAGGCAGCAGCCAAAAAATTTAAAATTTTACCAGTAACATGTGCAGAAAGTAATTTGAAAAAAAGAAAAATATAGTTATTTTTATATTACTTGTTTTATTTACTTATTAGTTATTAATATTTATTTGTATGTTTTTTATTATTTGCTTAAATTTTTATTTTGTTATTTATTAATTAGTAGTTATTATTTATTTATATTTCTATTTTATTTGTTTATTAGTTATTATTTATTTATATTTTTTATTTTATTATTTATTAGAATGTATATTTTTTATATAAATTACGGAAGTTATAGAAAAACCAAAATTTGTGCATAATTTTCGAAAAAGACAAACCATTGAACTTTGCTGTTGTTTCCAACCATTTTGCCATAGAGCGACTAAGAACTTGTCTACAAACTGAGACCTTCATTTTTCGTTTAACTCCAATTTTGACATGCTAAATTGTTACTTTCGGAATATTGCGATACATTTTGTCACTCTTAACGTCCATTTCATAGGCTTGCTCAAAATGTTTCCACTGAACAAACTGCCTTTCAGAAATCAATTTCTTTTCAGCCTCTTTATAATTCACTTCTAAATCTGTGGTAAGTAAATTATTGCGATCACCTTTGTCTAGGTGTGGAGTATCAAACAAGGCCACGACTTTTATGTTGCAAACTTCTATTACAGCCCTATATGGACCTGAAATATTAATAAAAAAGAAAGTGTATCAGTTATAGGTATGCAATTTTGACGAGTTAATCTGAAGAGGAGTAGAATTGTATATTTTCAATTTTTGTAAATTTTTCAATGGTTCTGAGTAGGGACAGGAATGCAACTATTACTCGCCGTGCTAATCTGGCCACAATCGGGCGGTGCATTTCATTTTCCCTACTAAGGCTAAAATTTTTATAATTTTTACACGGCTTTCTAAATAAAATTTGAAGTGAATATAGAAAAATCTCCAAAACTTTGTAACTGAATGTTGTAAAAGAGAATATTATAATATTATTTATTTACAAGGTTCAACTGCATTACGCTTGCAATTTGCCACGTATTCAGATCGCAAATCTTTAATTGCCTTAACATTAGAGGTTCCTTGATCGCAGACAGTAACAATGAGTTCCAATCCTGCATCTTTCAATAGAGTAACATTTTCTTTTATACATGACATCAATTGTGCATAGGTTGTTTGGGAATTGCAAAAGTAATACGAAAGAGGAAGTTTTGTATTCTTTAATAACCCTCTAACCATGAATACTAGAACATGATCAACAAATTTACATGTCCTTCTATTTCCAAAATCTTCAAATCCGATAATTTTATCTTTTTTGTAATCGTACGACAAGTGTGCTTTCAAATGTGCCTCATCCCACATCAAAAGTGATACTTTTTCCTTTTCATCCTTCACATTATCTGCAGCCTGTTTTAAAAGATCTCGGATATTAGTGTTAATACCTGTGTCCAATTCAATTTTTGATACATGTCTTTTCACTGTTGTTACAGAAGGCAATATAAATGGAGAGTTCATGAATCTGTACGCTGAGGGTGACCGTTTATATATCGATAAGGCTAAGAGTTTTTCTTCTTCAGTGAATCTTCTGCCTTTTGATTCTTTGTTTGTATTGCGAATTTGCATTTCAATTAATGTTCTTTGTGAACTAGATAAATCTTTAATTTTTTTATAAAACGCAATATATTTGGACACCTCTTTTGCTTTATTCTGAAGTCTACATAGAGAAGAAAAATTTTTAATTATTTTTCTTTCTATTATTATTAATATAATTGATTATTTTAATTAATAAAAGTAAATTAATATTAACTAAATAATATTTAAAAAATACAGACTATAAATTATGTAAGCCATTTTTTCTAAATTTCAATTTTAAAAGATATTTTTAAAAAATAGGTGAACCCCTTTTTCCCTGTAAATCTTTCTGTTATTGATACCTGTTTAATTTAACTTCCGATCTAGATTTTTTTTTTCTTAAACTTAAGACTTCAAGGTATATTTTATTAGCCCTCGGTGACAAATCTGCTAAATCGTTTTGTTTTTGTATTAATCTTTTCTTCCATGTTCGATTTTTAATAACTTTTGAAGCTTTTAATTTGGAAGAAGGTTGTTCCATTTGGAATGAATTATAAACTTCATTACTACTACATTACTACTACTACTACTACTACTACTACTACTACTACATTACTGAAGTACATTACTACTTCATTTTATCAGTGCACTCTTATCAGAAATTACTTTTTCGTCATACAATGATTTTTCTGTAAATTTAGATGCAGATGGGCATAAGATTTCAACTTTTTCGATGGTTCAGGATTTGTGGATATTTCTAAATTTGTTTGTTCATATAGTCTAGTATCTTTCAGTGTGGATAAAAATTCGACTTCAGTTGATTGGCATGTCTCAACGGGAGAATAATCAATTGACTTTTCACATGAAGGTCTTTGATTTTCAATATTTTGAGGAAGAAGTAACGTTGGTACAGCTTGGTCTTTTTAAGCGAGGTCTTATAAACGTTGTTATCCACCTATCTTCCGAAAAATGCATATGACAAACCCGGTACTGCTTTTTGCGAATGTCATCATAGGTCATCAAATCGAGCTTTTGATTATTAATTGCTTTTAACCATTGGTCACCAACTGACAAATTTGCAGGAAATTTGTGTTTTTGTGCTTTGCTGTTAGATTTACAACCTGGAACTATGCAACTCCATTTCAGCAACCTTTTTAAATATGAAAAGAAAATAAAAGGCATTAAAGTTTAAAATAACCATTTTTTATAATATTTATTAATCTAAAATATAAAGGTTAATTAATAATTTACATGAACTATATAAAATAATTTAATTAAAAATATTTCTCAATTATTTAATGATAATCAATTATAGCCTTAAATAAATCAAATAACAGAAAGAATATGTATGAAAACTACTCAATTTTCTAATACACATTTATAGTGAAACATAAATTGTTTTATAGTGTTTTAATATCAGTTGTAAACTTAGATACAATTTTTCTTATTGTAATGAAACGGTTTTTAAAATTTTAACTATTCGATATACTTACCTTTATTGTTTTTCTTTTTATGCATAAACATTAATTTATAAAAAAATTAATCAAATTACAAATGTTGAACACTTCAATTAGTATATTCCAGGAAGTAATTTTTAATTATTATATTTAATTTATATAATTATATTTAATTTATATAATTATATTTAATTTATATAATTATATTTAATATATATAATTATATTTAATTTATATAATTATATTTAATTTATATAATTATTAAATTCATAATAAAATTGCATAAATAAAAATAACAAAGTATTTGACAGGAGAATACATTTGAAATTGCTGCTTGTGGGGATTGGCCAATAGATCTCGCATCTACAGTCAATTCCCATATAGATCTCTCACAAGTGCAATAAGGGCTAGACTTGTAGCATATATACAAGTTCCGAATTTGCTTCCCCCGTCTAGGGCAGGTCTCCCACTACGTAGCCTTACTGATGAGTCCAAGTAGTGGGGACCGGGACGAAACGATATTAAGTGGTCTTCATACCACACTTACATGGTTGATATATTTTTATCTCCATATGCTAAGTGACGCTAGCGACGTCTGGAGGAGGTAATAGTAACCATTTTTCTGCACTCCAATTAAATTCAGTGAGTGGACCCACCGTGGTCAGTATTAAAAACACAAATTTCGTGTGTCAAACAGAAGGTTAGGTGCGTTTGTTAAAAGCGTTGTGCCCAGACGTTTTCGAAACTAACAAAATATAATGGTTAAAGTAGTGATATCGTATCACAGTAACAAATCCAACAATACAATATGACTGTATTAGCCAGAATTCTCACAGTAATCAAGAATAATTTTTTTCTGAGCATTTTTAAAGCGAATCAGAATATTCTTTATAGGATGAGGGAAGAAATAAATATTTTTTCAGAAAATCAGGGAAAAACAAAATTAAGCTTTTGTGATCATTTTGAATTCAGAAGGAAATATATAAGTAAAAGAATGGTACAAATATAAAAGTGAAATTGAAAAACAAGAGCAATTTTATTACACTACCATGTTCCAAAAACTAAATAAATTTTCCTAATCTTTTTCATATCTTTTGTTACGATTTTTCATCTCTATTTACAGGAATCGTATATATACGTTATTAATTAGGGTTAAATCACTAGTTTACCTACATATTTTCAAGAAACTGTCTGCTAATATATACTTTTTATCGAGAAGACCAATGATAAAGCACTAATTGACATTTTTATACATACATAAACCTGCATTTGAAATCGGGAATAATTTAGTTAGTTATCAAATGTTTCAATCTATAAACTGCTGTTATGTATGGGATCGCAGTTCTCGATGCATCAGATATATATGAATGTACAAATTTCCCTCTGATTAAAATCGCCATTAATTGATACTCAATGGAACAGCATGTAAGTATTCTTAATGTCCTTTTCTTTTGATCAGCGCGACTTAACGATATAAACCGCAAAAAAGAAAAATGAAAAGGAAAAGAAAAATTAAACCATATCTGCCTTTTAAGTTAATAAAATGTAATTATTATCGACAATCATATGTTACATAACATATAACTTTATACACGTGCGATCTAACTTTTACAAATTCACACTTGTCATTTTGAATTGAACAGAGAGGGAAAAAATTTATTTTATTCGAAAAATGGAGTAAGTATTATTTAAATCTTCTCAAAAATTGTAATTCAAATTAATTAATCTTTAAAAATAATTAAGTTGCTTTTAATTTTTTAAATAATTAATTTATTTTAATTTCTGAAAATAATTCATTTACTTTTATGGTTTGAAAATCATTAAGTTATTTTCATCCTTAATTTTAATAAACTTACCAAAAGGAATTAAAATAGTAAAGCAAATAACATGTTTCAATAAAAATTTATTTATTAATTGAAATTAAAATAATTTTCTACTATAAATTTTCAGTAGTTTTTAACTAAAATTTCACTGCCAAAGAATTTAAGTTATTGTAGTTAAATTTTACAAAAAATTAGTAATTAAAATTTCTTTAATTAATTATTTTGCAAATAATTTAAATCCGTAATTTTTATTTTTACATTATTAGTTTTAAGTTTTTAAATTATTAATATTATTTGTTTAAATTAATTATTAATTTATCTTAGCTTTATTATGAAAAAGTGTTGAATTAGAATTTTTAGACGTTGAGTTTTTTTAATTCATATTTAGAGAGTAGATAGAATATTAAACTTTAAGCTGAATAAAATTTAAATCATCAAATAAAGAAAATAAACTTTTAATAGCACACACTTCAAGAAAAAAGTTATCATTGGTCAAAGGACAACATATTACAAGAGCTAGAAATGTACAAAATTAAAGTAATAACAAGACAATTATTTTTAAATTGCTACTTAAAATTAGGTTTTACTGAATACGTGCACTTCATCTGAAATATAGAATTTCTCAGTTAAATAATAATAAAGTTTCTTAAATTTCGTAAACAATGTGAAATTTAATATACACATTGTATTATATGCTTTTTGTTTTTTATTTCGCACGTAACACGATAGAAATTTAATATCTAAATTAAAAACTGCATTTATTAAAATAAAAAATATCAAATCATATTAATATCATATCAAATCAGACTGTCGGATAATCTATATATATATATATATATATATATATATATATATATAGATTATCCGACAGTCTGATTTGATATGATATTAATATGATTTGATATTTATATATATATATATATATATATATATATAAGATGAGACTTTTGTCTGTACATTGCTCAGAACTTAAAATTTTACACATAATTATTCGTTTTGAGCATCCAGGATTCTAAAAATGCCAATAAAAAATTTCGTGTATGTATGTATGTATGTCCGTATGTTACAGAATCTTTGTTCGCGAATCACTTAAAAACGGCTGAAACGTATAAAACCAAATTTTGCAGAATGTTTGACCTTGTGCCAAGGAAAGTTTAGAAATTTACAGATTAAAAAAATATTAAGTAGAACGGGAGATATTCAATTTTTTCAAAAAATTAAAAAATAACAAATTTTCAAATTTTACATTTTTTAAAAAAAATGCTTTCAAACTTTGTATAATTGAGTATAACATGTTATTTAGTCACATTCTATAATAGATTTGCCAAAAAATGTCCTATAACTAAGATATAAATATAAACATGATTTTTAAAAAAATTTTTGAATCGCAAATATTCTAATTTTATATTTTTTAATTAATTGCTTTTAAACTCTGTATAATTAAATAATACATGTTATTTAGTCACATTTTAGCATAATTTTACACAAAACATAGTATGACTAAGATGTAAGTATACAAATATTTTCAATAGCAAAAAATCGAAAAAATTATAATTGTTATTAATTACTATCAAACTTAATTCAGTAGTATTTTTGGGTCTTTGATTAAGATTGTGGCGTAAAATAATGAAATTCATAATCATTTTTCCAATTAATTCAATATTTTTTAATTGAAAGAAATTCAGGAACTTTAAAAATGGAGATGTTTTATGATTTTATTTTATTTTCATCTTAAACGGGCTCTAGACCCTTTTGTACAATTTTGTACTCAACCCCTTCGCAGTCCGGCTAAAAATTGCTTGTGATCCAAAAACGGTCAAAGAAAAAAAAAGTTTCTAAAAATGTAATTTCATTGTAATTAAGGTTTTTGGAGTCGCAAAATTCGAATTTGATGTCAGTTTTTCAAAATTTAAAATGGCGGACCCAAATGGCGAATTCGAAAATTTTCAATTTTATCAGATTTGCTTGAAACTTGTTACTCGGGGGTTTTCGGGGTCTTTGATTACGAATCTAATGTCAGATATTCAAAATTCAAAATGGTGGATCCAATATGGCGGTCGAGAAAATAAAAAATCCAACAAATTTGTTTAAAGCTTTTTGAAATCCAAAATGGCGGACCTAAAATTCAATCAAATTTCATGAATCTTGAAATTATCCGCCATATTGGATTCACCATTTTAATTTTGTAAATCTGACATAATATTTGTAATCAGCGACCCCGAAAACCCCCAAGTAACGAGTTTCAAGCGTATTTGATAGATTTTTAAATCTTCATAGTCGCCATTTTAGGTCCACAATTTTAAATTTTGTAAAATCTGATTTGAAATTCGGATTCAGCGACCCCAAAAACTTCAATATGCACTTGGTCATTCAAATCGAATTATGTTTAGTATTTTATTTTTGAGATGGACATATATGGGCACAGACGTAAAGGTGGCACGACTTTTTGTGGCCACATATGGGCCATGGACTGTCAAGGGGTTATCAAAAAATATAATACTAATTAAAATTAAATTAACAATAGAAAACAATTCAATTTAATTGTTATTTTCATCATTACTAACGTCAAAATTGTGCATTCTCAAATTTGCCTTAAATTCATCAATTGATTTGATGATGATAAATATTTTATGAAAAAATGATATTGCAGGATATCTAGAATTGTATGTCACCTGTGATACGATTCTAAATATGTTATATACCAGTACCAGTCTTTGGCGGGTTTTAGTTTCTGCTATAATACTTTTAAATTGCGCGGGGAAACCGATAAATAGCCAGAAATCTAATTTGATTAGGAAAAATCGGTAATTTTATAACAAATTAAAAAAGTTTTATTATAGTAATTTATTTTTAAAATCTGCTTTATACTTTCATTTTTATTGATGTAATATTTATGACAAAAGACCCGAGTCAAAATTTAAGCCCAACTTTTAGCTTAAACATATAGATTTTATTTAGGTTCTAGTATTTAGGATTAAATTTTAATACATTAATTGCAGTACTACAAACACATAAAGTACTAAAAATTGATAAATACTGTTCCTGAATAACAAATTTGACAGAAAAATATCTGTCACTGAATAAAATTGTAATATTTTCTTAACGAAATAGTTAATGTTTACTAATTAGTAGTTTTCCCAGTAAAATTTAATTCCCGATGGGTAGACACGATATCAAATATATTAGCGGAAACTAAAACCCGTCGAAGGCGGGTACGACAGCTAGTAACTAATATATGAAAAGAGAATAATTATTTATTAGCAAATATAACCAATTATTATATAAGAAAATAAAGATTAGTAAAAACTAACTCATTAACACAAACATTTAGTAAAATTTATGAAACAAGTTCTGCATTTCGCGAACATTTAGCTTCTTCATTATAACATACTAGCGCCTCCGACAGCCTTCGGCCGTCTCCGTTGCTTTTGTTCTTCATAAATTTTGTTCATTAAATTTTGTTTCTCTTTCATTATTTTCACTCAATTTTTTCATTACAATATAATAAAAATACTGTTTCATGTAAAAAATTTCATTTCTTTTTTTAATTTTATGAATTAATTTAACTGTTTAAATTTTATATAAGAGAATAATATAATTTTAACTTTATATTAATTTAATTAAATGTTAATTCCAAAACTTAACATATTATTTATTTTGATATTTTTTGCTTTCCCATGTTATTTTCCCCCTTAAATTTATTCAATTTTTTTAATTATATAAAACCTTAATTTTAAGACGCATTAATATTCTCCATAATATATGCATTTTATTGTGTCATTTTAACGAAATATTAATTAACAGAACAGTTTTTATATTAAAATATCATTTGCACACGAAATAGCATTTTAACAAATTGTTTTTTGTCCGAAACGACATTTTTACGCTTTGTCATTATTTCAAACTGTCATTTGTCCAAACGACATTTTTACAAATTATCATTTTTTCGAAAACTATTACAGTAAATTTATATTT
Source organism: Leptopilina drosophilae (assembly GCA_032873175.1). Classification (NCBI taxonomy): domain Eukaryota; kingdom Metazoa; phylum Arthropoda; class Insecta; order Hymenoptera; family Figitidae; genus Leptopilina; species Leptopilina drosophilae. The sequence continues at coordinate 27,786,085 of CM065479.1, read as the reverse complement.
GCAAAAAAGTTTACTACAGTTTTTTTCTCAAAAGTGACATTTGTATAAGCGTCAATTTTTTGAAATAAGAATTCACGAAATAATGCGACAATTCAAAAAAAGTGTCTATACGTCTATCTATTCGTAAAAATGGCAATTCCGTTAAATGTAATTTCGTTACAAAGATAGTTAGATTGAATGTTAGCACTTAGTACGGTCAAAAACATTAGGGGAATAATCTTGAGTTTCTTAATTTTTTTGTTTCTGTTTATTCCTTGCCATGAATATACACCAGTTTTAACTCTACACAATATTTTAAATTGGCACACCGTGAAATCAGCGTGGTTCAAAATTCTATACAAATATATACTTTCCAATGAAAAACTTACACTGTTAGATGTTAATCTAAAGTAAATCTAACATAACTATATATATTTGACTCGATCTTATCATTATAACTCCCCGAAATACGTATAGGCACAAAAAACTTTTTATTTAATAACTCAGTAAGATATAAGATTAAAAAAACCAAAGATCCCTGACTTTTAAAGAATTTTTAAAAATTCTCTAACTTTTTCCTGATTTCCAGTTTTCCCTGACTTGCGTCCATTCTGAAAATTTAAAAATTTCAAGGCGGTGGCCACTTTTTCGAAATTTTTCGAGAAAAATGACTTTTAATCAATCTGAATCAGGTTTCCTGTAATTTTCTCAGAATTATCTCTCAAAAATACACCAGAGACCATGTATCTCACAATTGCAGTGGTCTAAAATTGAAAAGATAACAAATATATTTTTTGAAATTTTTCATTTTTTAAAACAGATTTCTTTTCAATCAATTGGGAAATTTATTTCCTGTATTATTCAAAACTAGCTGTCTACGCGCGCCTTGGCGCGCGTGAAATTTCTTTACATTTGGACAAGTAAAAATCTCTTGCTTCTAAATCCAGTAAGAAATGAAAGATCTATTAGGCGTCTCGAAACACAGATCTAGAATAGAGATTTTTGTTGTTGCATAAAAACAGTTACAACTAATTATTACTTTACCAAACCACATAAAATTATTTAAAGAATTATTAAATAAATATAAATTTACTTTTCGCATAAAATATTATTTATATTGATAACAAAATATGCTTTATAATAATTGTTAAAATAAGATTGTGTATTATTTATTGGTACAAATTTTCAAGACCTATATTCTTATCATGTTATAGAATAATTATAAAACGTGTTCATTGGGCTTTTTCTTTAAAAATAGGGGAGACCGGGGCTAAACTGGACGGATTTGTTCTTTGGCCAAAAAACTCATACAAAAAAATTTTTTTTGCTAAAGGGTAATATACCGTTTTGAAGCTTATACCTTCACCTACAAATCGCACTTGTTCGATGTAGAAAAACTACAGTAGCTTTGTAGATATGTTGCTTCGAAGATGACTACCTCAAAAACAAAAATCCGAAAATTGGTGGGGCTAAACCGGACACCCCATGGGGATAAATCAGACACGGCTAATTAATTAAAGAATAAGACACAAATTTTCGTTTTTTTTTAGAAAAGTCAAATCAATTCTTCTCTTATTTAAATGTAGGTAGTTCTATACAAAGAATATAATATAAAATGTAAAATCGGTAATTATCGGTAATTAATATAATATAAAATGAATTACAGTTTTCAGACTTGTCTATTTGCAGCAACTCGATGCAAATTCGAGTTTTAAAATAAATTCTTTATTTATTTAGTTTTAAAGTGGTTCTATGCAAAGAATATAATATAAAATAGTTAATTAATATAAAATAAATTAAAGTATTCAAAGATTTGGTTGTTTTTTATCACGATGTCCGATTCAGCCCCACACCGTCATCTAATAATTAAACTGAAATATATTTTTTCATCTTAACGTTTTTCATTAAACTCTTTTTCTACTAAACTCAGTACACCATGAGCTAAAAGAAAAATTGCTGTGTGATATTTGGACTTTAATTTTAACGATAAAAACCCTAAAAAATGAGAAAATTTTTTTTACTTTTACCTCAAAAAATGACATTTTCACATATTAACGGCAACTATTATTACAAGAAAAATGACACGTCCCTAAAACCTCATGCAGCATTTGCATCACGAAATTATGCGTACATAGGTTATTTACACGGTTTGAAATTCTTTACGGTTTCGGAAATATTTGACTTGTCCGGTTTATCCCCGGTCTCCCCTACAATAATACGTAATCTGACTTATTGGTTCCGACTGTCTGTTTGATTTTTCCTTAAGAAAAGTTCTAATAATTTTGGATAAAACATATACTTAACACGGTCAGAAGTGAGAAACTATCCATTTTTTGGTGAATGGAAAACAAAAAAAATTTAATAAAAACTGAATTTTTTTTTAATTATTAAAAAATTATAAAATTGTGAAAAGAATAAGTTCTTATAGAAGTGATTTGGCTAACATTTTATTCAGATATTTTGATAGAAACCTCATTTCTAACGTTTAACAAAAATTTGAATAAATTATTAACCCTCACGGGCTCGAGTTTGTTTTTCCGCCTGCGCGCACAAGCCAGGTTCGAGGGACCCGGTGTTTAAATTAATAGAAATAAAAAATTTGATAGCAAAATTGTTAATATTTTTTATCTAACATATAATTGTATCATTTTAGAGAAATTATTTTAAAAAATAGTTTTAAAAACAACATTATTTATAATAAAAAAATAATATAAAAAATATAAAGAACAAAAAAATATTTTCAGACAAATCACCGTATAATGTATAAATAATTATATAAACATTTTATATATTATATGTATGTTACATGTATATATATATATATATATATATATATATATATAATAGTTTAAAAAATAGTAATATAAAATAATGGTAGAAATATAAAACATCTGAAAAAAATCATTAGCCAAATTACCTAATAATAATTATCTTTATTTAGACGTAAAACTTAAAAAAAAAATTTTTAACGACCGCCATATTGAATTTTTTAATTCTGACATCAAATTTGTAATCAGCGACCCTAAAAACCCCCGAGTACCGATTTTAAAGAAAATCTGATCGATTTTCTGTTCTTTAACTTTTAGGAATGGAATTTTCCAAAAAACGTACAACACGCACTATATTTTACGCACCACGTCACTTCCGGAATTATTTGGGATATGTTTGCACTTATTACAGTAGGTGATGTTGAAACATTACAAAATAATGCAATATTGCAGAAAAATTACTAACTTTTTATACGCAATTATAACCCGGGTCCCTCGGACCCGGCTTGAGTCTTTACGTAAGTTCGACTTTGAAGGGAATTTTCCAGAGTTTTTTATGAATTAAAAATTCTTTACAAAAGTGAAAAATGTATGTTTTTACGCCTTGAAGTCTAATGTGAAGTTGATTTTCTAATAATATTTTCTTAACCGGAAGTAGAAAAAAATCTTTCTTTCGGGTCCGAGGGACCCGGCTCGAGCCCGTGAGGGTTAACAAATAAACGCTTTTTAATGGTCCTAAGCTTAATTAAAAATATATAAATATTTATATTTTTTATATACTTATCGATTCGTCTTGACATAAAAATTTCAATTTTATTATATATAAATTTAGATTTTGCTAAAAATTTTTTTTTACTTGAACAAGTTTTTAAAAAAAAACAACTGTAAAATTTTTGTGTGGGATATATTCTATATTCCTTTTGTCCATTTTGAAAGATTAATGTGATAAATAAGCCCTCAAAATTTCATCCGAATTCAAGAAAATCTATGGAAGGTATCATGTTCACACGAAAGCAAGATCTATAAACAGATACACAAATTGTTTAATACATTTTAAAAAATTTTATTATTTAAAGGACTACATAGCTTTCTCACGAGAAATAAAAATCAATTATAAGTAAATAAGCATGAAAATATAATAATATTGTTTATTGTTTTAAGACCTAAAAATCTATACACAATGTAGTTACATGAAATCAATTTATGTTCAAGTTTAAAATGTAATTTCAAAATATAGTAATTTTAAAAAATAAATAAAAAATACACTCAACTTAAAATATTAAATTTATAAATAAAAAATATTGGAAATCATATATTTTTTAATTTGGAAATGAAACTCAAAAATGCACTTTTTGGGAATAAAATGTAAATTAAAAAATAAAAAATAAGGTAAGAAAAAGGAAAAAATGTATAAATTAGAGTTTTTCAGATACTTCAATTTTGCGTAAGCTCGAAATTGGAATCAAATCATTCCTTCATATTAATTCTCATTGAAAGGATAGAATATTCAAAATTTGCACACATATTTTTACATTTAAAAAAACTTGTTTAAAATTGTAATCAAGAAATATATATGTTAAGTGTGAATTCGATTATTTTAATTAATATTATTAAAGAAAATCTATATATTAAGCGAATTCAGGCTTAACTGTATCGAAAGTAATTTTCTATAAGTTAAACTAAAAGACTTAATATTTATTCACCCCAAGATAAACGTTTAACTCTTCATAAAATAATTAATATTTTTGAAAAAGTAGAGGATCCCCCTTTTAAGTGTACTATTAATTCAGTACCTCCGATTAGACGGTATTTTAATTGAAAATATATAAAAAGGAAAAAGGTTGTATATAGCTGTAGACAGTAATGAGACACTTCAGTTATATGAGTAGTACAAATATAAATTTTATTTAATTCATAAAACTTGAAAATTGATAGAAAAATCGTATAATACAAGAATATAAACTATCTTTAAATTATTTACTTGTATAAATCGTAGTAAATATTATTATAAAAAATATCCTTTTAATAGAATATAATTAATATAAGATTCTCAATATTCATATAACAATATAATATCGATAAATCAACAAACAATTTTTATTTATATAATAATTATGTTTTATGTAAATTTGTATTATGTGTGTGTATAAAATGTGTAAAATGGAATAATTAATAATCAACTCACCAACTTACAATTTATTATTTTTATCAAGAATGGAAAAGTATCCTGTTACTTTTCTCAGGTGAATTACTCAGATTCACACCTGTGACAGAATCTCTTATACGAATTATTTCTTCTTTTTTTTAGTATTTCCTTTAATTTGTTCTTCAATTGCTAATTTTGTTTGATTCTTTATTATTATTATCGATATAATACTTCAAATTATTCACTTAATATTCACTTTTTGTATCCTTTTTTAATTATTTATTTTCAATTCGCGTAAAAATATCAATTCACTTTAATCAATTAATCAAATAAAAATTCAAAATCAACCCTTATTTCTGGGGACAAAAATAACACCTCCGCCTTTTGCGGGAAATAAATTCACAACTATATATAATCAACCGCTTTGCGGGAAAAACAAATTATTAAAACTCTCTACCGATTTTCGGGAGGAACACTTAATTTTACGCAGCTTTACTGCGGGAGGAACAAAATCGGACTCATTAGTTAAAACGATCGAAAGTATGGATCACACCTTGAAATTAATATAAAACGATAGAGTGGGGATGCCTGTGCACACGGCTCGCCAATCTTCGTTGTTGCCAGGCAAGCTTTTTGCAAGCTTGCAAATTCCTCAAAATGGCGTGATATAGTTCGATGCTCTGTATCCTCTATTGTCAATGTTTAAGTGTATACTTTTTCTTGGTATTTTACCAATACAATTAAGAGACTTTTCTGTGGAAAGTAACTTATAGCAAAGTAGACAAATTCCTTTTGAAATAAGAGTGATATCTATATTCTTTTAATCAATTTTAGAATTATAATTTTAAAAATAATATTGAATATTATTGGGAATGAAAACAATTGAAGAATGATTATCGTTATTTTTTAGTTTGGATATAACTTAATTATGAAAAAATAGTTTTAAGACAATTGATGAGTTAATTATGTAAAAATCCTGTTATGTCCTGATAATATGTCTATTGAGTACTTAATTCTATTTACAAAAGTCCCAAATTTTTAATGAAATTATACAATATAACAAATTATTAATTAATGAAAAAATTAAAAATAGTTACGAAGTCATACGTAACAAATACCCCCCTTTTTACGGCTGACGTCCCTTGGCAGCTTTATGTTAAACATATGGTTTTGTAAAGTTTTACATATAAGTCCTTCCTTTAGTTATTTTGTAAGATTCGAGATGCTGATATTGCTGGAAGTCAATGGTTGTTTAAACAGAGGCAAGCTTTTGGTTAAATTTTTGTTTTAAAGAATTCGTTTCCTCTCTTTTTTATTTTAGGAAGATTTTTTAACTTAGTAAAGCTTGCTTTTGTTTAAATTAAAATCACAAATCTCGGAATTTTTGTCGACAATAAAAACATTGGTTATTTAAATTTAAAACGATGTCTTTAGGCTTTAGGTCAAGCTTGGTAAAATAAACAAAAAAATTTTTTTTTTTTAATTTTTCTTTAACTATTTTGCCGAAAACTTACGAAAATTTTAATTTATTCTGAATATATATTCCACTTCACCAAACTGGACATTTATTCCAATATATACCTATAATTTTTGTAGTAGCAAAGGTAAATTTATAGTATAGTAAAAAAATTTTGCATTACAAATTTTTAAGATCGAGCGTGGTAAGAAAATTGCATTTATAATTGAAAAATCTGTTGTTTAATTAAACTATTGAAAGCATAAAGTTTTGATTATATATTATTGCATTTTTACCAGGCTTGATATTATTTGCCTTATTTCAGTACGTAGTAGTCTTTTATTAAACATTTTTCTGTTACCGATTTAATTGACAATGTTTACTTTGAAAATAATATTGATACAATTTTTTTAAATAATTTAAATAAATTTTTTTTAAATGCGTGACGTGTAAATATTAAAAAAGCTCGTTAGTATTAACATTACAATTTCTGTGGATTTGAAACGTAGAATACATGACATAAATCTCTTCTCAATAGAATGATCTCATAGTGTCTAAAGTTGAATTTATTGTAACAATTTGTCAGAAAGTTATATTTATGAAATTTTAAACAAACTCATGTTATAAAAGATATAAATGTAAAGAATTTTAAAGAAATAATGTTAATTGTGATTTTGTTTGTTGGCTGACATTGTTTCTTTAATATAGGTTTTGCACAAAATCATTAAAAGAAATGTTTTTAGAGAGAGAAAAAAAATGAACCAAACAAATTTATATAAAAGAAAAATTGAAAATTTCCGATTTTCTGCCTCATACCCCCCTTTTTATGCGCTGTCGTCCCTTGACAGCCCTTTTTACAATTAAAGTAATTTTGTTGTTTTCTGTTAACATTTGAAATAATCCTTTAATTAAAGTCAAAATTTTTTTAATGATTCGTTTCCTTTTTTTTGTTTTAGGAACATTTTTACAGAAATGCTTGCTTTTATTTCATTTGGTTTACAATGGCATATAGTAATGGCGTTGATTAATACATTCTTTGTTTTTATTTAATGTAACACTTAAAATTCAGATTTTAATTTAAAGATCTAGCGTGGTAAAGACATGTTTTATTTAAATTTAATTTTACATAAATTTATTGTATTTTACCAAACTAGATATTTTTTTTGGATAAATAACCTGGTTTATTTGATTGACACTGTTTATGATTCGGATAATTTTAGTTACCTTTAATTTCATCTCTATTGTAATTTGATAAACGTACACATTAATTTATAATTAGCAGTGTAAGTACACATTTTCTATTAAATTTAGACGAAGAATACATGTGAAATATTCTTCTTTTAACAAACTTAATAACGTAACTTCGCAATATTTAAATTTCATTTTAATATGAGTTGTCTTCAACTTAAAAAAATACTTTGTATACAATTTTTGTTTTCTAAATCAAAAGAATTATTCGTTTTTCAGTAAAAGTATAACTTGTAATGGTTGTATAAAATTGTTTGTAAAAAATATTTTTATTATACAACATTGATATATATATATATATATATATATATATTTGTTGTATTTTCAGAATCAAATTAATTTTGGATACTCTTAATATTTTTCATGCTTTTAAAAAAAAATTTTTATAAAGTAGTTCAAGAAAATACAGTTCTTTGAGTAATGACGTTTTTTACGTAAAAATATTTTAAATGCTTATAACTCGGTCAAAATTTGATCAAAGCGGACTTTTTTATAATGAACATTTTTGTTTTCACACATAGTTTGTAAATTACGTACTATTTTCTTTTAAATTTTGTAATACTTCTGACAAGGAAACGTATTCAAAATAGTCCTCAAATTTGATGTTTATTGAATTATTACAAAACATCGTAGCGAGAAAAATTTGGTTTAATTAGGACTTTAAAAAAAATGTGTTTATTTAGCCATAGTTTATCTTGATTTGGTTTATGAAATGTACTAAGATTTATTTAAAAAAATGTGAACTTTGTGCTTCTTTTTAAATGTTTTTCAATAAGAAATTTAATATTTATAATAATTTAATATTCTTCCCTTTTTTTTAATAAAAAGAGGAAGAATTAAATTGTTTTCTTAATGCGAAAGCACTGTGTAAAATGTTTTTAAGAATTTGCTTTTGCATCATATTTCGATTGATTTATCCTTTTTTTAGCTTTCTAAGAGAAATATTTTTATTTCTTCTTTTATCTTTTCCAAAAAAAAATTTTGAATATTAAAAGTTTCAATTTATTATTTTATTAAACTTGATAATTTATATAATTTGCTATTGATGTTAAAACAGTTTTATTTATGCTCGAAATGTAATGTGTTCTTTCTTTGATGTTACTGTTTTATAGTTTTTAAAGTGTTATAAGAAAATTAGTTGCATTTTCTAGAAGTATTTTAAGCATATTTTAATTTACAATTTAGCATATTTTAATCAGAACATCCATAAAACGTAATATTGAATATTTTAATGAATATTATAATTATTCATTATGAAGACATATTACTGATATTTTGAACTTCAATTCGAACATAAATTTGGTTAATTTTTTAGTATTAATAAAGATTATATATACAGTTGTTGTTTGAAATAATGGTAGGGCTTTCTTTTCTTCTCTTATTTCTTACATAACATTGAATAAGTATTTTAACCATGCAAGTTTTGTTTTAATTAAAAATTTTATTTTAATACCGATTTTCAGTGAAGGTGTTTTGTTTATGTCTCCTGTATTTAGACTCAACCATTTTTAAAGCTAGTTAAGTGGTTTAATTTCTATATATTTTGTTTAAAAAATTTTATGAGAAATTGTTTTCTTATAAATTTGTGTATTCAATAATGTTATAATATTTAGACCTCTTTTTTTTAATTGTAAAATTTTAAATAGAATTTTTGATTTTTGAAATTCTGATTCAATTTTTTTGTGCTAATTTGAAAATATTTATTTGCCTTAAATTAATGTTTAAAGAAAAATTAGGTATCCTAATTTCGAAGGTTATTAAAATGCTGAGATAGACTTGATTGTTCCATGCGTTATAACTTTGCTTTTTAGACACTGTGTATTTTTTGGATATTAATTTCATTAAAATACACTTTTTTAATTTATCGCCTATAATTTTTTGAGAACAAGAATAATAAGAAATGTATATTTCATTTAAATTACGTAAAAGTGAATGAGAATTTAATTGTCTATGTAAGTATTTCTTTCAATGTATGCTTCCTACTGACCTAGTCACCTGAGATGTGACCTTACACAGTGTCGCGTATCTAAGTTCGTACACCTGTTTAATTTTATACATTTTGTTTATATTTTATTTCAATCAGTAATTTTTGTACTTAAAAATAATACTGTGGTAAGACCTTAAAAAAATTGATCCAGAAATTAATGTTAGTTTTAATTGTGAATAATATTGAACAATAAAAACATTATAGCATGAAACTCAAAAACATTGAAATCTTTGAAAATCTAAAGTTTATTTTTTTTATATGACAAATGATTATGAGCTAACCTTTCGAAAATTATTTTTTGTATCAGTTGAGTCTTTGTTTAATTTTTTTTAAATATCTAACAATAATTGAGTATATTTCTCTTTCTGTGATAAAGTCATTAGAAATTTTTTTTTAATATTAGTAGTTTAATGTTAGCTATTCATTAATCTTAGTGACATTTGTTTACTGTTTTTCATAAAACTTTAAGGTTTATTTTCTTTAGTGTTTTTTTGTATTAAAGAATTCTCTTAAAGTATTATTGGCAAATATTTAAACCTTACAAGTTAGTCAAAAGCATAATTTGATTAGAGCTTAAATGTCATTTGTTTTATTAGTAATTCAGCTTATAAGTTAGATTGTTATTCAATAAGATCATAGTACTTGATATTTTTATAAGAAGATAAAACAACATGTGTTATCCTTTTTTTTAAATATTATTGTTTTGAAGAGGTTCAGTTCATGTCTATTTATAGAAACAAGCAAAATATTTACAGCATTTCTATTTTTATTGTTATATTTTGATGCGGTAATTACTTCCTAACAAACGATATTCAATAAAATTATTTACCCACATTTATAAAACATGCATATTTTGTATTTATAAGTATTTATTTGCTTAACTATATATTTTTCTTAAAATTTAATAACTCTACATGTATGTATCCCTTATAGTATTAATAAAATTTTATTTAAGTTCTATATCCCATTTAATCAAGTAATAAGTATAATAAGCTATGATATACTTTTTGTTCTATGGTTTTCTATTATGTTTTTATATGAACCCTTTATTTTAAATTGAACGATTATTATATAGTTTGTTTATGATATTTCAAGCCCAAAAAAAGAAGCTTTCTTATGCTTAACCAATACCCAACCTGTTGAAGCTAAGTTTTGTTTCTAGTATTTTTAGTGTTTTACTTCGTAATATTTTATTTTCTTGAAAATAATGCACATTTAAGTTGTGCTTTAAATTTCTACTAAGATTCATTCCTTTGTATTGGACCAGATAGATTTCTTTTTCCTCAATAATTGCTTTCACCAAAATAATCCATTTTCTTTTTCTGTCATCTATTTTTGAATTCAGGTTCACCAAAATGTTCTTCTGTGTGAATGGCAATAGTCTTGTTGTGCGAAAATTTTGCTGAATAAGAGTGTTTAGTGTCATTGTCTTCTTTTTCTTCTCCATGTTTATAGTATCTGTTAAAATGATGACGTCTTCATTTACCTTTTGACCACTAAATTCTTCTTCTTTTCTTCCTTCTGAACTTTTCACATCAAATTGTTCTTCACCTAATGATTTGATTTTACCCAGGGGTTTTCCTTTTCTTAGTTCGATAATAGGACTGTCGGAATCTACTATTGTATTATCTGGAAGTTTTTCATTGATACTGATATTTTCTTCTGTAGTATCTGTATTGGGACTTACATACAACGCCGTTTGTTCATTTTTTGAAGATTCCTCTGGATTATGAATTACTTTCATGTCATTTGATTCATCGTTTTCTGTTTGTAGATGTGGTTCTTTTATGGAGAGTGATACATTATGATCCAATTGTTTTTTATCCTTTAAAGAGCTTTGGTTTCTGGGTGAATCTTTAAAAATAATTGGTGGTATTGTGAAATCATGATCATATATTTTTCTATTTTTAGGCCTGGTTTCTATAAAAGCATTTGTTTCGAAATTGTCATTTACAAAATATGGCTTCTCATAATTTATATACGAGTCATCATAGTTAAAGCATCCATAACCTCTATGTTCCTCTCTTCCGTAATCATCCTGTATGTTGTTTCTTCCATATTCGTCTCTGAGATAAATACTTTCTTCTTCGTCGATAAATCTGTGCTGTAATTTTCTGGATTCAACGTTATATTCTTGCAAATTCTGATCCCTGTTGTAAAAATTTTCTCTTTTATAACCTTCCGATGTCATGTCCATATTTTGACAATGTTCTTCAAAATTTGTGTTCTTATTTTGGTTATTAAATTCATTATGGCCTTGGACCATTTTACGAGCTCGTTGCCTTTGTCGATGGTTTCTTCTTTTCCGCTGTCGGTTACATGGTTGTTCGTATTTTTTCGATGCATCTAGTTCATACATGTTACCTTGGTTTTTCGCATTTTTATGGTTGTACCGATTCTCATGAAAATCATCTATTTCATCATCAGAATAATTAAAATCTCCGACAAAATCACTTTCTTCTATCCTATGCCCATCTTGTATAATGTTATAATTATCTTGGTATAGGTTTCTGTGCCATTGATGTCTAGAAATATTTTCTTGATCCCTTATTTCACAATTATATCCCTCCGATTTCCATCTTAGTATGTGGCCTTCTTGTAATAGTACTTCATATACTGATTTCATTTTTATTTAATACAATTCAAACATAAACAATGAAAAATAAGTGATTCGTTTAACTTCTCTTTAGTTGGAACTGATTTTCAATTCAAAATATCGATAACAATTTTTTAGAAACGTAGTGCGGTAAGACTATTTTCTTATTTCCGCTCATGTTACAAAATTCTACTGCCTTTTTAAGTTTATACCATTTGCTCGTTTTCGATAATTAATAGAATTGCTTGACCGACATAATTACTTGAAAAAAATTTTTTGCAGTTTTTTTTACTGTATTAATTGATCAATTATTTTTTGAATTTTAACACTGATTTGTTGATTTATTTTTAAATAAATTATTTTATTCAAAAAACAATATTTTTAACTTTATTTAATTATTATAATTTATTATTTTAAAATGTAAATTTAAATTTCAATTATTATTTTAATTATCTTACAATAAAAAAATGACAACAGATTTGTTTGAAATAAATTTATATATGGGACGTTTAGCGCCAACCGGGCCACCCTTCTCTCCAAAATTGAGAGCTTTCAAAATTATTGCCCACACCCAAAAATTATTTGTATATACAAGTACTTTTTAAAAATGAGTGGCCTTTTGAAAAATCCAATATGGCGGCTGAAATTTAACCTATAAAAGCATAAAAAACAGTAAAAATGGTTACAAACATATAAATAAAAGCGAATATAATAAAGAAAACAGCTCTACATTAACATAAAATTCATCACTAATGAATAGACTTTGTATACCATAAGTGAAAATAATAAATTTCAAAAATTCAAAATGGCGGAAACAATATGGCGGACAAAAATTCTTAATTTTCATTGAATTTGCCTGCAAATTTTCTCTGAATTTTGGTAACTTGTGGAGCTTTTGAAAATCGTTTAGCAAGATGTCTTTGAGTTTTTTGATGTTTCTTTTTATCATAATAAAAGAATGTAATTTCTTTAAATTTTTCTTTTGCCCATTTAAAAAGGTCTACTGAATTAAGAATGGCTTCAGTCGATTTTGCCTGAAGACTTGCTAGAGTAGCTTCTCTTTTTAGAATAGCACCCAAGCCATCACAAGCTCCTTTGCCGTGAGCTGTCGCATGAAAGTACCATTCTGCTTTAATTCCAAAATCTTGCTTATGATGTACAAGATTACTCATTTGAAACTTATTTTTATAGTGCTGTTTAGCCCCATCAGTGAAATAAATAATTTTCTTAACATTCGGAACGACTTTTCTTATTTCGGGTATGAGTAATTCTTGCATCATGTATACAGCAGCAGTATCATGAGTTGTACTATCAGACAGCAAGATTGAACTTTTGTGCAAAATTTCCTTTCCATTATTATAATAGAAGACTACAGTGTGAACAGAACATTGGTCATTATTATAATGGAAAGCTTGCGCAGCGTCTTGTGCAACGTACGCATAGTTCTCTGCGAAATCACATTGAACTATTACTTCGTCTGGCTGCAAGTTATTTTTTAAATCAAAGAGAAATTTCGACTGGTTTTTTGCAATAAAATCATGAGGCAGTAATATTTCCAATCGATTGGACATCTTCAGAACAAAATCTGACACAGAGAGGCACTGTTTTTTTAATGTGCACCTATCGGTAGCCTCCCACGTGGAATAAATGATTTCCGAAATACCTCTTTGTTCGAATAATTCCATTAAATAATTAGAGAATGATTCAGAGTTTGGACAAAGATTGCACTCTCTTAAGAAGCATTCAGCTTTTGGGCTTTTGCATATCATTAATTGAAAGCAATCTTTGTAACATTTCAATGATATGTCCAGATCATTCGTATATTTTGCAATATTTGCTGCTTCGAACATCATCTTAAAATTTTGATGTATAGTACAGACACAAACACTGTGTGTACCATTTGCACCTGCACGTATACAGTTTTTTGGTCGAAGTTCAGCAAATTTTGTAAAACCAATTGGATGTTCTGGATTCTGTTCTTTGAACTGTTTATGCAGATATGTTATGTCACAAAGTAACAATCGTTTCTGCACCTTCTCTTTTCGCCCTTCATTATATACAGTAACTGTTTCCTTTTTATGCGGCATTATTCTACTGTTTATATCATTTTCATAAAATTCGAGAACTTTCTCTTCCGTCTTCTCTGGTAAGCGTCTTCCAACTTTCGAGGATGGCATAGCTAAAACACCTTCCAGTTTCCTCAAGCTTTTAGCTTTTTTAGCCATTCTTCGAGATGTCCCAAATTCCTGAGAAATTTTACGAGCACTCCAGCATTCAGGAGCTATAGTAAGTATTGTGACACGATGTGGATCATTTTCGGCAAGAGAAGCAAATTTTTCCTTTAACCCATTTAACATGTCTTCTAATTCATTCTCTCTAGTAAAACGCGTCTTTTTATTCGGAGAAGAATCTTCTTCGACATCTGACTGCTCTGAATCAAAACTAATTTCATTGTTTAATATGTCATTAGAAACATGCCTTTGTGAAAAAATGTCTCTACACATTAAACAAACTTTTGCATTTTCATTTAAATTAGGAAATTCCTTTAAAATTAATTTTGAAACTTTTCGCAATCCTTTACCAATATGTCCCTTTTCATTAAAAGGATTTACGCACCTATCTGAGCGAGTTTTTTCCTTCAATATACTCATTTTTTACTTTTTTGACAAAAATTAAAAATCAGCGATAATTAATCGGAACAGAAGATAAAACAGTTTTAAAAAAACTATTTTATTTTAGCCCTGAATGGACTGTTTGAAATATAAGTTTGAATTGAATATTCAGTATTATGAAAAAAAAATCTAAAAATAAAAAGAAAAGTAAACCGATAATAATAGAAAAGACTGAAATTCAACGAAAAATTTAAAAATAAAAAAAATAATTATAAAGAACAGTATACGCATCAACAATTAACTACGCAGAAAAAGAATGTTCGCCAATGCACTTCTATTTAACATATGGAAGCTCAATCTCAGTAGTGAGAAAGAAATGAATTCATTCATGCCCGACACCTAGCGTATATAATAGTAACTAAAACTCTTGCTTGAGTATAGTATATGCACACGTCACGGGTTTGCATATTAAAAAAACCTTGAAATCATGGAAATTTTATACTACAATTGTTTTTTGTTGTCTAATAATCTAATTGATTAATGTTACGATAATTTTTTCTTTTGTTTAAACAATATATTATTGATTATTTATATCATTTTCAAATAAAACAAGAAATTAACAAATTTCTATGAAATAATGAACTTTTTTTAGTACTGCAAAGTATTAAATTAATAATCCAAATAAGAAATTTTGTTAAACTTCTTACAACTATTGCATAAAACTGTTTAAATAAAAAATTGTTGTTATTTATTAACTTTTTATCCATTGCACATAAAAAGACGCAGTTTTTTTTCTAATTTTGCAATGTGTGGTTCTACTTATAATAATCAATAAATATTAAATGTCAAATCGATGTTTTTAAAAATTGTTTAAACAAATAATGGTTGTTAATTTTAAACTTTATTCCTATAGTCCCTTAAAGAAATGCAGTTTCTCTCTAATTTTGTATCTTTCGGACCTACTTATAAAAACCTATGAATGATAAAAGACAAATCGCTATTATAAAAATTGTAAAAACAAATAATTGTTGTTATTTATTAATTTTTTTTATTGCACTTAGAAAGATGTAGTTTTTTCAAATTTTACAGTTTTTGAAGCCACTTATAATAACCGATAAATAAATAAAATGTCAAATCGTTATGTAATAAATTAAAATTATTTGTTCAAATAATTGCAAAAATTGCCATTTGAATAGTGTAGTACTTTCGTTATTCCAACTTCTTCTTACATTATACTCATATAATGAGTATAATGTAACATACTCATATATCTAAGAAATAACGCCGGATTCGTTACCAGCGACCCCAAAAACCCCTTAGTGTCAAATCTCAAGTGATTCCGATTAGTTTTAAAAATTTTGGTATTTTACCAATACAATTAAGAGACTTTTCTGTGGAAAGTAACTTATAGCAAAGTAGACAAATTCCTTTTGAAATAAGAGTGATATCTATATTCTTTTAATCAATTTTAGAATTATAATTTTAAAAATAATATTGAATATTATTGGGAATGGAAACAATTGAAGAATGATTATCGTTATTTTTTAGTTTGGATATAACTTAATTATGAAAAAATAGTTTTAAGACAATTGATGAGTTAATTATGTAAAAATCCTGTTATGTCCTGATAATATGTCTATTGAGTACTTAATTCTATTTACAAAAGTCCCAAATTTTTAATGAAATTATACAATACTAGCTGTCTACGCGCGCCTTGGCGCGCGTGAAATTTCTTTACATTTGGACAAGTAAAAATCTCTTGCTTCTAAATCCAGTAAGAAATGAAAGATCTATTAGGCGTCTCGAAACACAGATCTAGAATAGAGATTTTTGTTGTTGCATAAAAACAGTTACAACTGATTATTACTTTACCAAACCACATAAAATTATTTAAAGAATTATTAAATAAATATAAATTTACTTTTCGCATAAAATATTATTTATATTGATAACAAAATATGCTTTATAATAATTGTTAAAATAAGATTGTGTATTATTTATTGGTACAAATTTTCAAGACCTATATTCTTTTCTTGTTATAGAATAATTATAGAACGTGTTCATTGGGCTTTTTCTTTAAAAATAGGGGAGACCGGGGCTAAACCGGACGGATTTGTTCTTTGGCCAAAAAACTCATACAAAAAATTTTTTTTGCTAAAGAGTAATATACCGTTTTGAAGCTTGTACCTTCACCAACAAATCGCACTTGTTCGATGTAGAAAAACTACAGTAACTTTGGAGATATGTTGCTTCGAAGATGACTACCTCAAAAACAAAAATCCGAAAATTGGTAGGGCTAAACGGACACCCCATGGGGATAAATCAGACACGGCTAATTAATTAAAGAATAAGACACAAATTTTCGTTTTTTTGTAGAAAAGTCAAATCAATTCTTCACTTATTTAAATGTAGGTAGTTCTATACAAAGAATATAATATAAAATGTAAAATCGGTAATTAATATAATATAAAATGAATTACAGTTTTCAGACTTGTCTATTTACAGCAACTCGCTTGCAAATTCGAGTTTTAAAATAAATTCTTTATTTATTTAGTTTTAAAGTGGTTCTATGCAAAGAATATAATATAAAATAGTTAATTAATATAAAATAAATTAAAGTATTCAAAGATTTGGTTGTTTTTTATCACGATGTCCGATTCAGCCCCACACCGTCATCTAATAATTAAACTGCAATATATTTTTTCTTCTTAACGTTTTTCATTAAACTCTTTTTCTACTAAACTCAGTACACCATGAGCTAAAAGAAAAATTGCTGTGTGATATTTGGACTTTAATTTTAACGATAAAAACCCTAAAAAATGAGAAAAAATTTTTTACTTTTACCTCAAAAAATGACATTTTCACATATTAACGGCAACTATTATTACAAGAAAAATGACACGTCCCTAAAACCTCATGCAGCATTTGCATCACGAAATTTTGCGTAGAGTAGAGTGGGGTGAAACCACCAATTTTGCACTTTAAGGACTATAACTTGAAAACTAAAGCCAATGAAAAGCCAAATCAAAAAGAGTTTGAAAGATTGATTTCTTGGCTAAATTTTACTCCATATACTCAACTCTTTATCTCTTTTAGTTTTCGAGATACGGCCGTTTTACGCGACCTCTGCAATTGGTGGTTTCGCCCCACCAGGTGGGGCGAAACCACCAACTGCAATTTTTTTAATGAAAAACGTAAAAATTAATTAATAACAATCGAAAAACAACAAAAAACTAATAAATAAATACAAATAAATAAATTTTTTGCAAAATTAAATTTATTTTAATTACACTGAAAAAATTTAAAGCGCACTGCTGACTTCAATGCGAGACAGCAGCGCGCTTTGTCTTAAGGGATAGCAGTTAACCTCAAAAAGCGAGCATCTCTCTTTTTCGGGGGCAGCAGTTACCCCTGAAAGAGTAACTGCTCGCTTTGTGCGGTTAACTGCGTTCTTTTCTGATAGAGTGTACTGCTGTCCTGCAAAAAAGAAAGCATCTATCTCTACAAAGACAGCAGCGTGCTTTTAATTTTTTCAGTGTAGATATTTAGAAAATGTGGAATATACCGTAGTCAGTTGTTCTTATAAGGCGGTAATAAAATAATTTTTTTTTATTTTTTATTTTCACCGACTTAATCTTTAATAAAATAGAAAGTTTTTTGTTTTTTAATCTTCACTGAATTAATTTTTAATAAAAAATAAAAAATTTTTTATTTTTTTAAATTTGACCCATTTAAAAGCCATTGTTGGTGGTTTCGCCCCAACATCACTTTTTTCAAAAAAATTTAATAACTTCCAAAACACTTAAACAAATTTTTAAAAAAACTACACCAATCCGTTCAGAACACTCAAATGAATAAAGAAATTCTATTCGTCTATTAATTTTTACATTATATTAACAATAATTCAATAATCAGGTAAAAATTTTTTTTTTGAAAATTGTTAACATTTTACATATGTCACTGTCATTAGGCAGATATTTTGGTAAACGGCTTGAAACTTCAGATACCAGCGGAGAATATCAGAACTGTTATTCACATCGAACAATAAGTTGATAACACGTAAAACAAATAAAAGCGAATTGGTGGTTTCGCCCCATGGTGGTTTCGCCCCACTCTACTCTACATAGGTTATTTACACAGTTTGAAATTCTTTACGGTTTCGGATATATTTGACTTGTCTGGTTTATCCCCCGGTCTCCCCTACAATAATACGTAATCGGACTAAATTTGGTTCCGACTGTCTGTTTGATTTTTCCTTAACCACTTCACTGGCAAGGCGTTCCAAATGGCGTTCCACCCGCCGAGGCCCAGACTGGCAAAAACACATACGTATAATATTACCATTCATAATAATCAATAATAGTTATTTATATATTTTATATATATATATATATATATATATATATATATATATATATATATATATATATATATATATATATATATATATAAAATTAATAGTTGTATTATAATATTATAATATTGTATGTAAATATCTTTTTTTAATAAAAATACAAGTTTTATTGTGTAAAAATTGAAAGAAATTGGAACGCCATTTGTCGAAAAATATTAAAAATAGCCGAATTTAACGTTCGGAAAAACGTTGAAAATAACAAAAACTTAAATTTTTATTGTGATATTCTTGTTCTCTGATGTCTAAACTATAGAAATATTCCTTTACAAAAGTTGAATGTGGTGTACACTCTTTAAAAACAGAGTTTTTTTAGGAACGCCATTTCGGTGTTTTTGCCAGTCTGGGCCTCGGCGGGTGGAACGCCATTTGGAACGCCCTGCCAGTGAAGTGGTTAAGAAAAGTTCTAATAATTTTGGATAAAACATATACTTAACACGGTCAGAAGTGAGAAACTATCCATTTTTTGGTGAATGAAAAACAAAAAAAAATTAATAAAAACTGAATTTTTTTTATTTAATTATTATAAAATTGTGAAAAGAATAAGTTCTTATAGAAGTGATTTGGCTAACATTTTATTCAGATATTTTGATAGAAACCTCATTTCTAACGTTTAACAAAAATTTGAATAAATTATTAACCCTCACGGGCTCGAGTTCGTTTTTCCGCCTGCGCGCACAAGCCGGGCCCGAGGGACCCGGTATTTAAAATCAATAGAAATAAAAAATTTGACAGCAAAATTGTTAATATTTTTTATCTAACATATAATTGTATCATTTTAGAGAAATTATTTTAAAAAATAGTTTTAAAAACAACATTATTTATAATAAAAAAATAAAATAAAAAATATAAAGAACAAAAAAATATTTTCAGACAAATCACCGTATAATGTATAAATAATTATATAAACATTTTATATTATATATATATATATATATATATATATATATATATAATATAAATATATATATATATATATATATATATATATTAGTTTAAAAAATAGTAATATAAAATAATGGTAGAAATATAAAACATCTGAAGAAAATCTTTAGCTAAATTACCTAATAATAATTATCTGTATTTAGACGTAAAACCAAAAAAAAAAAAATTTAACGACCGCTATATTGAATTTTTTAATTCTGACATCAAATTTGTAATCAGCGACCCTAAAAAACCCCGAGTACCGATTTTAAAGAAAATCTGATCGATTTTCTGTTCTTTAACTTTTAGAAATGGAATTTTCCAAAAAACGTACAACACGCACTATATTTTTCGCACCACGTCACTTCCGGAATTATTTGGGATATGTTTACACTTATTACAGTAGGTGATGTTGAAACATTACAAAATAATGCAATATTGCAGAAAAATTACTAACTTTTTATACGCAATTATAACCCGGGTCCCTCGGACCCGGCTTGAGTCTTTACGTAAGTTCGACTTTGAAGGGAATTTTCCAGAGTTTTTTATGAATTAAAAATTCTTTACAAAAGTGAAAAATGTGTGTTTTTACGCCTTGAAGTCTAATGTGAAGTTGATTTTCTAATAATATTTTCTTAACCGGTAGTAGAAAAAAAAAACTTTCCTCCGGGTCCGAGGGACCCGGCTCGAGCCCGTGAGGGTTAACAAAAATACGCTTTTTAATGGTCCTAAGCTTATTTAAAAATATTTAAATATTTATACTTTGTCTTATAGATTCGTCTTGACATAAAAATTTCAATTTTATTATATATAAATTTAGATTTTGCTAAAAAATTTTTTTTACTTGAACAAGTTTTTGAAAAAAACAACTGTAAAATTTTTGGTGTGGGATATATTCTATATACCTTTTGTCCATTTTGAAGGATTAATGTGAAAAATAAGCCCTCAAAATTTCATCCGAATTCAAGAAAATCTATGGAAGGTATCATGTTCACACGAAAGCAAGATCTATAAACAGATACACAAATTGTTTAATACATTTTAGAAAATTTTATTATTGAAAGGGCTAAATAGCTTTTTCACGAGAAATAAAAATCAATTATAAGTAAATAAGTATGAAAATATAATAATATTGTTTATTGTTTTAAGACCTAAAAATCTATACGGGTAATTTTCACGTAACTGTAATAATTGGCGGCGTCACAGAAAATACATTCAAAGTAAAAAATTTTTGCTTGGGTATGGATACATTTCACAGGTATATATAAAACCTATTCGCAACCACAAATATGTGCAAATAGATATTATATTTTTTGATAAATTGCAGAATTCCCTCCAAAATTTCAGCTCCGTGGCGTGTCCGTTTTTAAAACTTTAAGTTAAAATTCAGAAATTTTATTGAAAACGCTGAAACTGAAAACGAGAATTTTTGTAATATGAATTATGTATATAGGTGAACATTTTCTACATATAATGCATCTTCTAATACTTCTTATAAAATGTAAAATAGTTTTGTCCACAAATTTTTTCAATTTTGTAATAAGATATTTTTCCCTATAATTTAACTTTTTATGGCACATTTTAATGTTAACTGAGAATTAAAATCTAAAATAAGATCCATGAGCAACAAATATCAGTAAAAAAAGGTTTAAAATTTTCAAGTTCTACACTTAAAAACAATTTTTTTTGTAAAAATGTGAAGTTCACAAAAAAAGTTGTCAGTACCGTGCTATTACTATTCTTTTAATGTAAACACTCTCTATGGTAATTATTACGATTTTTTTAAGATTATATTAGAAACAAATTATCTGCCAAAAGAAAAGATTTATTTTGCAAAATTGTGGGAATTAGGTTAGTTTAAATGTCAACTGTCAGCTCCGTGGTGTCACATAAAATGTCAGTTCCGTGGCGCCTGTGGCGTACAGTGTAAAGGTGCAAATTCATGGATCAACAGTTGCTAGAACAACACATATTACAGAAGAGGACAGACATAGTTGTGTCCTTTTATATTTCAGTGCTTTGGCAACCGTTGACTTATTAAAAAACACCTTAATATTCGAAAAAACACGCCTTTATAATAACTAAGCAGAAGCACAGTTTAATTACTGTTGATTGTAACGCTCTTATTTGAGAATACTTTTCTACAATTAGTTTTATGCGCTAATTTCATAATGTTATGTCAAGCTGATAGTAAATATTTTTGCTGGGGCTATTTTGTGCATTAAAATGCATTTTTTAACTCAGTGAATTGTTTAAATTCAGAATTAAAAGAAAATCAACTTTTGCATATATATGTTATACTGCCTTCTGAAGGTTTCCTATGAGTTAGTCAATGAAATAAATTTTTTTGTCGGAGTTGTAGTTATTAAAAGTTGTTCCAAAAATAGACCCCGGGATGGAGCTACTTTGTGTATTAAAATTTGTGTTTTTATAATGTTACATAAACATTTTTTTGATACTTTCTTATTCATTAAATCTTTTGTGTAGATATTTCAGAGTAAATTAAAAAAAAATTAGATATTAAAAAAAAAATTTTGTAAATATTATACAACAAAATGTAAAATAAAATACTAAGATTTTGCTAAAATCATGATTTATTAAAAATTAACAACCTTTCTTCAAATCTTATATTATTCTGAAAATAAATAACACTTTTTCTTTTTAAATATACATTTTACAATAATACATTATAATAATTATAAAACTATCATTTAAACACATGTAAATAACTTTAAATCATCATTTTAATAGAAGCTTTTCTAAACGTTTTGAATATGATATTTTTTAAAAACTTGAAATTAATATTTTAAGGTTAAATGAATAACAATTTAATATCTAATACACTTTTTCAGTTATTTTAAGAGAAACGAGAGAAATAGTTTTAAGACTAATTTGAAAAACTTATAAATATTAAAGTTAATTTTTTGTCGCTATGTTGCTCACCGGTTAAAGTTTTAATCGTTTTAAGGATTTTAATTAACTTATTTTTAGTTTTTTGACAAAGAAGTTCTTTTTAATAATTTTATTTATTAAATACCTGGCGTACATAAAGTAGCCCCAGTTGACGGCAGTATTATTCAATGCATAGGGTGGTCAGCTCCGTGGCAACCAATTTTTGAAAATTTGTTATAATTTTTTTATAATTATAGTTGTTGTAAAACCATTCAAATGACAACTATATTATGCCCTAATGATGAGGAAAA
The DNA here is from genome assembly GCA_032873175.1 of Leptopilina drosophilae. Lineage (NCBI taxonomy): Eukaryota > Metazoa > Arthropoda > Insecta > Hymenoptera > Figitidae > Leptopilina > Leptopilina drosophilae. The sequence goes on along the minus strand of CM065479.1, from coordinate 27,762,755 downwards.
GTGATATTTAACATTAAAAAAACAAAATTTTTTTTCTTTTAAAAATGATCTTGAAATTGCACAGTTACGTGAAAATCACCCATACACAATGAAGTTACATGGAATCAATTTATGTTTAAGTTTAAAATGTAATTTCAAAATATAGTAATTTTAAAAAATAAATAAAAAAATATTGTAAATTATATATTTTTTAATTTGGAAATGAAACTCAAAAATGCACTTTTTTGGGAATAAAATGTAAATTATTTATCAAAAATAAGGTAAGAAAAAGGAAAAAAATGTATAAATTAGAGTTTTGCAGATACTTCAATTTAGCGTAAACTTGAAATTGGAATCAAATCATTCCTTCATATTAATTCTCATTGAAAGGATAGAGTATTCGAAATTTGCACACATATTTTTACATTTAAAAAAACTTGTTTAAAATTGTAATCAAGAAATATATAATTTACTATTTTTGCAGTTATTATCAAATTATATTCCTTTAAAAATATGATTATGAAATAAAAAAAATTTATAATGATATTGAATTTATCACTTGGTTAAAATTATTTAATTGAGAGATGAAATATTATCAATCTTGTCTTCGTCCAGCAATGTTCATTTGATTGAACAAATTTTGTGACATTTTTTTCGTTTCTGAAGAGGACGACTGTGTCGTTGAAACGTAAACAGATTGTTTTTTATTCGAACCTGACTTAGATAGATTGATAATATTTCATCTCTCAATTCAAAAAAAAAAATTTATATTGAATTCATTTAATTTATTTATTCTAATATCTGTCACTGAGAATAGAGAAAACCATGATGCTCAAACCAAAAAAAGTAGGCGTTACTTTCTTAACTGTTCGTCTCTCTCTCACTTCTACTCTAAACTGAAAGAAAAGACGATACTTCCCACTCCTTCTCTGTATCATGATTTCTCTCTTATATACTCTGACAAACTTCTCTCTCCAACTCTTCTCTGTCATCAAAAGCACAGCAGGAGGGCGGACGGAATTCTTGCGGACAGAATGAATGAAAGAATACGGAAATTAATATATATAATTTATCAAAAATAAGGTAAGAAAAAGGAAAAAAATGTATAAATTAGAGTTTTGCAGATACTTCAATTTAGCGTAAACTCGAAATTGGAATCAAATCATTCCTTCATATTAATTCTCATTGAAAGGATAGAGTATTCGAAATTTGCACACATATTTTTACATTTAAAAAAACTTGTTTAAAATTGTAATCAAGAAATATATAATTTACTATTTTTGCAGTTATTATCAAATTATATTCCTTTAAAAATATGATTATGAAATAAAAAAAATTTATAATGATGTTGAATTTATCACTTGGTTAAAATTATTTAATTGAGAGATGAAATATTATCAATCTTGTCTTCGTCCAGCAACGTTCATTTGATTGAACTAATTTTGTGACATTTTTTCGTTTCTGAAGAGGACGACTGTGTCGTTGAAACGTAAACAGATTGTTTTTTATTCGAACCTGACTTGGATAGATTGATAATATTTCATCTCTCAATTAAAAAAAAAAAATTTATATTGAATTCATTTAATTTATTTATTCTAATATCTGTCACTGAGAATAGAGAAAACCATGATGCTCAAACCAAAAAAAGTAGGCGTTACTTTCTTAACTGTTCGTCTCTCTCTCACTTCTACTCTAAACTGAAAGAAAAGACGATACTTCCCACTCCTTCTCTGTATCATGATTTCTCTCTTATATACTCTGACAAACTTCTCTCTCCAACTCTTCTCTGTCATCAAAAGCACAGCAGGAGGGCGGACGGAATTCTTGCGGACAGAATGAATGAAAGAATACGGAGATTAATATATATAATTTATCAAAAATAAGGTAAGAAAAAGGAAAAAAATGTATAAATTAGAGTTTTGCAGATACTTCAATTTAGCGTAAACTCGAAATTGGAATCAAATCATTCCTTCATATTAATTCTCATTGAAAGGATAGAGTATTCGAAATTTGCACACATATTTTTACATTTAAAAAAACTTGTTTAAAATTGTAATCAAGAAATATATAATTAACTATTTTTGCAGTTATTATCAAATTATATTCCTTTAAAAATATGATTATGAAATAAAAAAAATTTATAATGATATTGAATTTATCACTTGGTTAAAATTATTTAATTGAGAGATGAAATATTATCAATCTTGTCTTCGTCCAGCAATGTTCATTTGATTGAACAAATTTTGTGACATTTTTTTCGTTTCTGAAGAGGACGACTGTGTCGTTGAAACGTAAACAGATTGTTTTTTATTCGAACCTGACTTGGATAGATTGATAATATTTCATCTCTCAATTAAAAAAAAAAAATTTATATTGAATTCATTTTATTTATTTATTCTAATATCTGTCACTGAGAATAGAGAAAACCATGATGCTCAAACCAAAAAAAGTAGGCGTTACTTTCTTAACTGTTCGTCTCTCTCTCACTTCTACTCTAAACTGAAAGAAAAGACGATACTTCCCACTCCTTCTCTGTATCATGATTTCTCTCTTATATACTCTGACAAACTTCTCTCTCCAACTCTTCTATGTCATCAAAAGCACAGCAGGAGGGCGGACGGAATTCTTGCAGACAGAATGAATGAAAGAATACGGAGATTAATATATATAATAACAAATTTTTAATTAATGAAAAAATTAAAAATAGTTACGAAGTCATACGTAACAATATAATTTACTATTTTTGCAGTTATTATCAAATTATATTTCTTTAAAAATATGATTATGAAATAAAAAAAATTTATAATGATGTTGAATTTATCACTTGGTTAAAATTGTTTAATTGAGAGATGAAATATTATCAATCTTGTCTTCGTCCAGCAATGTTCATTTGATTGAACAAATTTTGTGACATTTTTTTCGTTTCTGAAGAGGACGACTGTGTCGTTGAAACGTAAACAGATTGTTTTTTATTCGAACCTGACTTGGATAGATTGATAATATTTTATCTCTCAATTAAAAAAAATTTATATTGAATTCATTTCATTTATTTATTCTAATATCTGTCACTGAGAATACAGAAAACCATGATGCTCAAACCAAAAAAAGTAGGCGTTACTTTCTTAACTGTTCGCCTCTCTCTCGCTTCTACTCTAAACTGAAAGAAAAGACGATACTTCCCACTCCTTCTCTGTATCATGATTTCTCTCTTATATACTCTGACAAACTTCTCTCTCCAACTCTTCTCTGTCATAAAAAGCACAGCAGGAGGGCGGACGGAATTCTTGCGGACAGAATGAATGAAAGAATACGGAGATTAATATATATATATAATAATTGGCTCGTAAGAATCCAGTTTTTTCAAAATTTTCATTTTTTCAGATTTTTTGTTAGAAAATAAATGCCCATACCAACTGTAAACACAATTGTTTTAGTTTTTTCTTATTCCTATAATTTTGTCACAAAAAGCGAGACTAAATGGGTTCCGAACGGTATGCACTTGTGTACTGAACGCTAAAAAATAATTATTTTTCACAATTACGCAAAATTTTGTAACACAAAATTTGCTTTTTTCTCATATTATTGTTCTTATCTGTGTTAATATAAGAGTTTACCTTAAATAATTCAACCAGTAAATTTTAAATTATTAAATGGTATATAGGGAAGACCGGGGCGTAATGTATCAGGAGCGTAATGGATCACTTGAATTTATTCAAAAGTGGTATATCGGAGTAAATTCGGTTTTTGATTAAAATAATGTACTTGCATACTGTAAGTTTGTACCATGTTTCATTGTTATTTATTTATTATTGTTAAAAATATGGTAGAAAAAGTGATTTTGACGCTCGAAAATGAATTTTTGAAATTTTTGTTATACCTTTTTCAAAATTATTTGTAAAATTTTTGTTTATCAGGTTTTGAGCTTTAAGCATTTGTTCTTAAAAAACAATTGACAATTTTCTTTTAATACTTACGGCATTGATAAAAAATAACAAAATTTTTAACAAACACCTCCGGGGCGTATTGGATCACTTTGTTTATTCTATTAAGGAAAACCTATTATATTTAGAATATTAATAAAATAATCCTGTCAAGTTTAATTTCTTGTAACTTGTATATTAATAAGTACCAACGATAACCCTTTATAAAAAAATAACTGGAGAATAGATTTTTTATGTAAATGGATTTTGCATTTCGCTACAACTTTTTAAAATTTGAAAATTGCATGAAAATGTTTGAAGTTTAAATTAAATATGCTCCATTTTCAATATTCTTTGTTACAAAATATACATTAGAACCTAAAATTGCCAATATCGTAATAATATTTGATGATCTAAATTATAATTTCATTGCTGATCCATTACGCCCCGGGTAATGAATTGTTGTTCTAGAAAAAAGTATAAGTGATATTAGGGCGTACTTGTTTTTAATTTAAAGCTGAGATGTTAGGCTAAGTTTACCACATGTTGGAATTTTTATTACAGCAAGAATGACGAAGTTAAGCAACAAAAAGTGAAAAGTGATCCATTACGCCCCGGTATCCCCTACAATCAATTTGATTACAGGGCAAGTTTTTAATAACTGGTTTTTCAATAGCAAAACGTTTTTTTATGAAAACATATAATACTTTTTATTGATTTTTCGTTTCTACTTTACAACAGGGAGAATTTATTTTGAATACAACAACATTAATAATAATTACAACACACTTGATAGATTTAATAATTTATACTATTTTCTAAAAACTGTTACAACCAGCTCCTTGCTTCCGTACAGAAATCATTTCAGCACAGTTGATATAATATGCAATTAATAAAATAAAAATCATCTAAACTCCACACTTTTAATTTGGATACTGTTAATATTTATAAGAAACAAATTTAGAAAATGTTATAGTTGCTGAGTATTATTGTTAAACTTCACGAAATCCATGTAAAATTGAAGAATCTATATGGTAAACGCATCAATTGTCGAGGATGAACCTATTTCTCGAGTCAACAAATTCTGTATTTGACTTAAATAAAATATTACAATTTAAATGCAAACAATGATTAGAATGATGCTTATTAAGTGTCATGAATGTTAAAAATAATATATTAATATTATATTTTTGGTTTGGTGCGTTTACCCTAGAATTACTTATTTATTTTAACTACTTATATTATGTTCAATTCAGGCTTTGCAGAATTAAATTGTGCACAATTTAGTTAAAATAAATGATTTTTTGCAGTTAAACACCGTTAAATTTTACACAGTGAATCTGTTTTTGATAATGGAAATTATTATTATAAAACTTTATATACTATATATTAAATTCAAGAATTTTAACAGTATAAGAATGAAAAAATAATGGTAAATTCTACATTATTTAATAAGACCTGCAGTCACTTGAGTAGACAGCGAGTAAGGGGAAACAAATAGCAGTCCCCACCATGCCACCATATAATCTAGTGCATCGGGCCGAGGGGCAAAGAGAAAGGCGGAGAGCCTACATGGTAAAGTCCCCCACTCCATTCCCCTTACTCGCTGGCTACTCACGTGAGCAGGCCTTTAATTGCATACCGATAAACTTTGCACCTGTTAATTAAATATTAAAAAATAATTTTGTTGAATTCGATATATTTAAATTCTATAATTTTAAAATCTGCGCCCTTTATATATCTTAATGAAAATTATTTTTATTTAATTCCATATGATGTTATATGACATCATTTTTTCTTAATATTTTTATAAACGTGTGTAAAGTTTATAACAGTGTATTCATTATAACTGTGTAGAATAAATTATCATTATTTTTTATTTTCATACAAACATATAGAGTTTAAATTGCAGAATTTAATAGTGTAAAGTTTTCTAACAAAGCATTTTTTTAACGGTGGTTTAACAAAATTTATTTTTATTATTACAAAATAAATCTGCAAGTCTTCAGTGTACAAATTAATTGAGAATAAAATTTAAAGAAATTAATTTAATAAAATGTGTTTAGGTTTCAATGGAGTAATCAAAATAATTATTATTAATTAAATTACTAAAAAATAAAATAAATCTTATGTTTTTTTACTTATATACTTCAGAAAATAATTAAAATATTAATTCAAATAAGTTTGCCAGTCGCAAGTGATTTAAAACAATTAGGTTAGGTATCTTTTAGTATCCATGACAGCTGCAAACTCAACAATATACCAATTTAAATTCGCGCGCCATATTTCGGCCCCGACCTAGCTTTAATATGTACAATTTGACAACTAACTGTTATTGTTTCTTAAAATGTAATATATAATTATATATAAACACAACTTTAAAAACAGCATATTACCTTATTAACAAATATTACAATTGTTAATTACTCATTTACTATTCTTATATGTTGTATAATAATGATATATAATTCAAAAAGTGTATGTTTCGTCGCGAGTTTAACATTGTGTTATGTACAGCTACAGGCTTGGTGTATGTGTATATAGTGTATGTCTATGTGGTTCCATCCTTCGAGTTATTCGATAAATTTCGAGTGTTTCTCGAACTGTCTTTTTTCTAAAAGATTCTAAAGGACACTTATTTCTAAATCATTTATTATTATTTATTTATACTTGTACATGCATTTTATAATGCTTACAAGAGAGCTCCACTCGCAATTAAAAGATAGTTTTATAAAAACAAAGAGAAATTAAAGCGTATTTCTGTTAAGACGATCTAAAAGGATTTTTATAATTGTAATAACAAAAGTTTTAACATAAATAAAATCATTCGAAGACAAAACATTCAGCAAAAATTCTCTAAAATCACCATTTTTTAAAATTAGGGAATTTAGAATCCCATATGTGTTTACACGCCAAGTAACCGCAAAGAATATGAAGCAGACTCATTCTCAGTCCTACAAGAATCACATAATAAATCTAAATGAAAACGATAGACCCCACTGAACTAAACAAAAAACTTGAAGCCTTACGCCTTTATTGTTCGCAAACTAAACTCACCGTAAATGTTGATAAGACAAAATAAACTTTTATTGAATCGTAGGTAATTACTTTAAAGTAAAATTTTAACAATCTCAAGAAATACAAAATTTTAACTTTTTTTGAAAAATATAAATAGCGATTACTTTTATAAATTTTCATGAAATTTATACTATATATACAATCAATCGATTCGTTTTTATGTCAGGAATGACATTTTCACAAGAAAAAAAATGGTGTAAAAAATGTTTTGTAGATATTTTGGAAATCCTTGTCAGATTCTGGGCATTAACCCCTTAACGCCCAACTCGTAAAAATTTTTTGGTCATTTTCAAGCTACGTAATTATTAATAAAACCGTAGACAATTTAAACCAAGGGTACATTTTCTAACAGTTTTGGATGTGCTCTTTCTGATTCCGGTGTCAAAAATAAATTTCGTCCAAACCAACATTAAATATGGCGGTTTTAATGTCAAGAAACAAAAAAAATTTCATTTTTTCAAGTTTGACATTTTTTTCACCTCGAAAAAGTGTAAGAATAAAATTCTATTTTCAACCATTGGTGCATAATAATTATACACTTCCAAGAAACGTAAAGTAGAATTAAAAATTTTAAGATGGCGGACCAATATGGCGTCAAGTCTAAAGTATAATTTGAAAATTTTTGACAACATTGGTCAAATTGTCCAAAAGTAAATGGATTCGCCTAAATTTTGATACTCGGGGGTTTTTGGAGTCGCTGATTACGAATATAAACTTGATTTTCAAAAACTCAAAATGGCGGATCCAATGTGGCTGACGAGTTTTACAAAATTTCATCGAATTTACATAAAACTTTGTTACTCGGGGGTTTTCCACTAATCTTTCATATGTAATTTTTTTCATTTGGGTTGGATTTATGTCACATACTATTGCCAAGGCGCCTGGACTATTTACGGAATTTTAATTGTTCTAAAAATTGTTAAAAAACATGTTACCCATCGAATTTCGAAAAGAAAAAATGCTACTTATTCTCAGAATATTTCTAAATAATATTCCATTTAGAAAAAATGGCACGCTTTTGATAACTTGTTACAGAGCATCGCGCAATTTACGCGTTCTGTATATGGGTAAAAATTCCTCAAGTATCCCAACTTAAAATTGAAAGTCTTTAAATCGGTCTAATTATTACAGTATCTTTAGTACTATGGTAGAGCACTTTTACAATAAAATTTCAAGAAGTTTAATTAAAAGCTGTAGAGGAGGGAGGGGGTTGAAGTTTATGATTAGGTGTATACAGTGGATTATGTTTTCTGCTGTAGCTAGAATACAGTAGAGTAAAAAAAATTGACTATAATTATTATAACTTTTCATTTTCATTTTGTACAACACTGGGAGCAAAAGTTTTTTTTACTTTTTTTCTACACTTTTACGAATTTTTTCTTAACGAAATTTTGAGAAAATCGTGTAATATTTCCAAATATTAGGTCTTGGGTTTTGAAGGTACACACCTCAGGAATATTTACCACCAAAAACTTTCATGAATTTGCAAAGCGTTTCTTTTTGACAAACATTTATTCTCAAAATGAGCCTTTGGGGCAAACCGGACCGTTTTCGGTGGGGCAAACCGGCCATAGGATATTTCCATTAAATTAAAGTTTTATAAAAATTATTTTTAAATAAAATGTTTTTTTCATTAAAATATTTACTTGCAGTGAACAATAATTGTCTTCCAATGAGAATTGAACCCTTTAATATTGTTTCTCTGATAATGACAAACATTTTAATATTTTTATTAAAAAAAATCTTTATTTAATTAAACTTCAATTCCGAATTATTATTTTCATTACTACAACCATTGTTTACATGATTCTTTATGTTTGTTATTATTGTAGATTATGTAAATGTAATATTATAAATAAAAAACCAAACAGGCCGGTTTGTCCCATGGGGGGTCCGGTTTACCCCAGGGGGTGGGGCAAACCGGACCGTTTCCAAAATTTTTTAAAGTTAACACAACAACTAAACAATAAAAGATAAAGTATAGGTATCTCTGAGAAAAAGTTGCGCAATTAAATAATCTTTCAAACAAGCCCTCAAAAAATAAAATCGGTTCATTCGTTTAGTCACAAGAGTCAAAAAACCGTTAGGGGGTCCGGTTTGCCGCACTCTCCCCTATGCTGCATAAGGTTTTAGGGACGTGTCATTTTTCTTGTAATAATAGTTGCCGTTAATATATGAAAATGTCATTTTTTGAGGTAAAAGTAAAAAAAAATTTCTCTTTTTTTGGATTTTTACCGTTACAGTGCAAATATCATACTGCAATTTTTCTTTTAGCTCAAGGTGTACTGAGTTTAGTAGAAAAAAGTTTAATGGAAAACGTTAAGAAAAAAAAATATATTGCAGGTTAATTATAAGATGACGGTGTGGGGCTGAATCAGACATCGTGATAAAAAACAACCAAATCTTTAAATACTTTAATTTATTTTATACTAATTAACTTTTTTATATTATATTCTTTGCATAGAACCATTTTATAAATTATATATGTGACGTGCCGCGACAAAAGGGACCTTAGCTCCCAATAGTGAATTTTGCAGGAAAGGCGATTGAAGTAGAGCGTCTCTGATTGGTGGAGACGTTCCACTAGAATTCAGACCCACTACTCACTACACATTGATATTTGTCCGCGTTACACGAAGCGCACGAATTGTATGTATATGACCAGTGTAGTTGTATTGGAGAGTGGAATGGGTGCTTTTCTGAACAACCACGTGTAAACACTCAACAAGCTCATTTTTAAACATTAATAACAAAAAAATCTATAAGTAAAAAGTATTTTTGACGCTTGTGAGTGAAAGAGCAACTCAATAAATATTGAATGATATACATAACTCGAAATTAATTTTTTCAGAGATAAGGTCCCTTTTGTCGCGGCACGTCACATATATTAATCTCCGTATTCTTTCATTCATTCTGTCCGCAAGAATTCCGTCCGCCCTCCTGCTGTGCTTTTGATGACAGAGAAGAGTTGGAGAGAGAAGTTTGTCAGAGTATATAAGAGAGAAAACATGATACAGAGAAGGAGTGGGAAGTATCGTCTTTTCATTCAGTTTAGAGTAGAAGCGAGAGAGAGACGAACAGTTAAGAAAGTAACGCCTACTTTTTTTGGTTTGAGCATCATGGTTTTCTGTATTCTCAGTGACAGATATTAGAATAAATAAATGAAATGAATTATTATATATATTAATCTCCGTATTCTTTCATTCATTCTGTCCGCAAGAATTCCGTCCGCCCTCCTGCTGTGCTTTTGATGACAGAGAAGAGTTGGAGAGAGAAGTTTGTCAGAGTATATAAGAGAGAAAACATGATACAGAGAAGGAGTGGGAAGTATCGTCTTTTCATTCAGTTTAGAGTAGAAGCGAGAGAGAGACGAACAGTTAAGAAAGTAACGCCTATGTTTTTTGGTTTGAGCATCATGGTTTTCTGTATTCTCAGTGACAGATATTAGAATAAATAAATGAAATGAATTCAATATAATTTTTTTTTAATTGAGATATGAAATATTATCAATCTATCCAAGTCAGGTTCGAATAAAAAACAATCTGTTTACGTTTCAACGACACAGTCGTCCTCTTCAGAAACGAAAAAAATGTCACAAAATTTGTTCAATCAAATGAACGTGTAAATTGCTGGACGAAGACAATATTGATAATATTTCATCTCTCAATTAAACAATTTTAACCAAGTGATAAATTCAACATCATTATACATTTTTTTTATTTCATAACCATATTTTTAAAGGAATATAATTTGATAATAACTGCAAAAATAGTAAATTATATATTTCTTGATTACAATTTTAAACAAGTTTTTTTAAATGAAAAAATGTGTGTGCAAATTTAGAATATTCTATTCTTTCAATGAGAATTAATATGAAGGAATGATTTGATTCCAATTTCGAGTTTACGCAAAATTGAAGTATCTGCAAGACTCTAATTTATACATTGTTTCATTTTTCTTACCTTATTTTTGATAAATAATTTACATTTTATTCCCAAAAAAGTGCATTTTTGAGTTTCATTTCCAAATTAAAAAATATATAATTTCCAATATTTTTTATTTATTAATTTAATATTTTAAGTCTAGTGTATTTTTTGTTTATTTTTTAAAATTGCTGTTTTGAAATTACATTTTAAACTTGAACATAAATTGATTCCATGTAACTTCATTGTGTATAGATTTTTAGGTCTTAAAACAATAAACAATATTATTATATTTTCATGCTTATTTACTTATAATTAATTTTTATTTCTCGTGAAAAAACTATGTAGTCCTTTAAGTAATAAAATTTTCTAAAATGTATTAAACAATTTGTGTATCTGTTTAAAGATCTTGCTTTCGTGTGAACATGATACCTTCCATAGATTTTCTTGAATTCGGATGAAATTTTGAGGGCTTATTTATCACATTAATCTTTCAAAATGGACAAAAGGAATATAGAATATATCCCACACCAAAAATTTTACAGTTGTTTTTTTCAAAAACTTGTTCAAGTAAAAAAATTTTTTTTAGCAAAATCTAAATTTATATATAATAAAATTGAAATTTTTATGTCAAGACGAATCGATAAGTATATACAAAGTATAAATATTTAAATATTTTTAAATAAGCTTAGGACCATTAAAAAGCGTTTATTTGTTAACCCTCACAGGCTCGAGCCGGGTCCCTCGGACCCGGAGGAAAGTTTTATTTTCTACTTCCGGTTAAGAAAATATTATTAGAAAATCAACTTCACATTAGACTTCAAGGCGTAAAAACACACATTTTTCACTTTTGTAAAGAATTTTTAATTCATAAAAAACTCTGGAAAATTCCCTTCAAAGTCGAACTTACGTAAAGACTCAAGACGGGTCCGAGGGACCCGGGTTATAATTGCGTATAAAAAGTTAGTAATTTTTCTGCAATATTGCATTATTTTGTAATGTTTCAACATCACCTACTGTAATAAGTGTAAACATATCCCAAATAATTCCGGAAGTGACGTGGTGCGTAAAATATAGTGCGTGTTGTACGTTTTTTGGAAAATTCCATTCCTAAAAGTTAAAGAACAGAAAATCGATCAGATTTTCTTTAAAATCGGTACTCGGGGTTTTTTAGGGTCGCTGATTACAAATTTGATGTCAGAATTAAAAAATTCAATATGGCGGTCGTTAAAAAATTCTTTTTTGGTTTTACGTCTAAATAAAGATAATTATTATTAGGTAATTTAGCTAAAGATTTTTTTCAGATGTTTTATATTTCTACCATTATTTTATATTACTATTTTTTAAACTATTATATATATATATATATATATATATATATATATATATATATATATATATATATATATATATATATATATATATATATATATATATATATATATATATATATATATATATATATATGTGTGTGTGTGTGTGTGTGTGTGTAACATACATATAATATATAAAATGTTTAAATAATTATTTATACATTATACGGTGATTTGTCTGAAAATATTTTTTTGTCTTTATATTTTTTATATTATTTTTTTATTTTAAATAATGTTGTTTTTAAAACTATTTTTTAAAATAATTTCTCTAAAATGATACAATTATATGTTAGATAAAAAATATTAACAATTTTGCTATCAAATTTTTTATTTCTATTGATTTTAAATACCGGGTCCCTCGGACCCGGCTTGTGCGCGCAGGCGGAAAAACGGACTCGAGCCCGTGAAGGTTAATAATTTATTCAAATTTTTGTTAAACGTTAGAAATGAGGTTTCTATCAAAATATCTGAATAAAATGTTAGCCAAATCACTTCTATAAGAACTTATTCTTTTCACAATTTTATAATAATTAAATAAAAAAAATTCAGTTTTTATTAATTTTTTTTTGTTTTCCATTCACCAAAAAATGGATAGTTTCTCACTTCTGACCGTGTTAAGTATATGTTTTATCCAAAATTATTAAAACTTTTCTTAAGGAAAAATCAAACAGACAGTCGGAACCAAATTTAGTCCGATTACGTATTATTGTAGGGGAGACCGGGGATAAACCGGACAAGTCAAATATTTCCGAAACCGTAAAGAATTTCAAACCGTGTAAATAACCTATGTACTCACAATTTCGTGATGCAAATGCTGCATGAGGATTTAAGGGACGTGTCATTTTTCTTGTAATAATAGTTGCCGTTAATATGTGAAAATGTCATTTTTTGAGGTAAAAGTAAAAAATTTTTTCTCATTTTTTAGGGTTTTTATCGTTAAAATTAAAGTCCAAATATCACACAGCAATTTTTCTTTTAGCTCATGGTGTACTGAGTTTAGTAGAAAAAGAGTTTAATGAAAAACGTTAAGAAGAAAAAATATATTGCAGTTTAATTATTAGATGACGGTGTGGGGCTGAATCAGACATCGTGATAAAAAACAACCAAATCTTTGAATACTTTCATTTATTTTATATTAATTAACTATTTTATATTATATTCTTTGCATAGAACCACTTTAAAACTAAATAAATAAAGAATTTATTTTAAAACTCGAATTTGCAAGCGAGTTGCTGCAAATAGACAAGTCTGAAAACTGTAATTCATTTTATATTATATTAATTACCGATTTTACATTTTATATTATATTCTTTGTATAGAACTACCTACATTTAAATAAGAGAAGAATTGATTTGACTTTTCTACAAAAAAACGAAAATTTGTGTCTTATTCTTTAATTAATTAGCCGTGTCTGATTTATCCCCATGGGGTGTCCGGTTTAGCCCCACCAATTTTCAGATTCTTGTTTTTGAGGTAGTAATCTTCGAAGCAACATATCTCCAAAGCTACTGTAGTTTTTCTACATCGAACAAGTGCGATTTGTAGGTGAAGGTACAAGCTTCAAAACGGTATATTACTCTTTAGCAAAAAAAAATTTTTTTGTATGAGTTTTTTGGCCAAAGAACAAATCCGTCCGGTTTAGCCCCGGTCTCCCCTATTTTTAAAGAAAAAGCCCAATAAACACGTTCTATAATTATTCTATAACAAGAAAAGAATATAGGTCTTGAAAATTTGTACCAATAAATAATACACAATCTTATTTTAACAATTATTATAAAGCATATTTTGATATCAATATAAATAATATTTTATGCGAAAAGTAAATTTATATTTATTTAATAATTCTTTAAATAATTTTATGTGGTTCAGTAAAGTAATAATTAGTTGTAACTGTTTTTATGCAACAACAAAAATCTCTATTCTAGATCTGTGTTTCGAGGCGCCTAATAGATCTTTCATTTCTTACTGGATTTAGAAGCAAGATATTTTTACTTGTCCAAATGTAAATAAATTTCACGCGCGTTAAGGCGCGCGTAGACAGCTAGTAAATAAATAATTTGTATTAAAACTGCAATTCGCAAGCGAGTTGCTACAAACAGACAAGTCTGAAAACTGTAATTCATTTTATATTATATTAATTACCGATTTTACAGTTTATATAATATTCTTTGTATAGAAGTATCTGCAAATAAATAAAAGAAGAATTTATTTGACTTTTCTACAAAAAAAAAACGAAAATTTGTGTCTCATTCTTTAATTAATTAGCCGTGTCCGATTTAGCCCCATGGGGTGTCCGGTTTAGCCCCACCAATTTTCGTATTTTTGTTTTCGAGGTAGTCACCTTCAAAGCATTATATCTCCAAAGTTACTGTAGTTTTTTAAAATCAAACAAGTGCGATTTGTAGGTGAAGGTGCAAGCTTCAAAACGGTATATTACTCTTTAGCAAAAAATATGTTTTTGTATGAATTTTCTGGTCAAAGACCAAATCCGTCCGGTTTAGCTCCGGTCTCCCTTATAATATTATCTATTTTTATAAATAATTGGTAAATAAATTACATAGGACTACAAATTTTCCTTTACTAAAAACGAGATGAGTAAGATCGACTAACTTCAAGTGTAGAACTTTTTCTTGATTGGCTGTTTTTCAAAATCCTTTATTTTGATTGGATAATCTTAAGGACATTTTATATACTGGAGTCAAAGCAGCTAACTTCAAGTATAGAACTTTTTCCTCATTGGCTGAATTTATAATGAAATTTATAATGAGTGATCCTCATTGGCTGAATTTTGTAATGATGGTGCCCTAACACTTTTAAATGTTCGCTTTCTTTTAAAACAAAATTAAAAAATTATAATTAATTAAAATTAAAATTATTAACGAAAAACAGTTTAAGATAATAATTTTTATTTATGGTTTGTAATGAATGAAAAGTTTAATAATAAAATATGTTTAATTTCATTATTTATTTTAGATGCTTCAAATTGTTGTGCGCGCATCTTTTATGTAAAGAATTGTTTGTTCGCTATAGCCATGTAACTTCCCCTCAGTGTAATCGCACAGTTTTTGGTTGGTACGGAAAATTATAAATTTTACAAATCTTAGCAACTGTCAGCCATTTGGAAAGTGTGACACGTGTATTATTTTGATAAGAAGGCTATTATTTGCCAAGTGATTTTTCTTTTGAAAAGTGTTGATCGTGAATTTTGTAGTTTTGTTTTTTGGGCATTAAAAAAAATATAAAGTACAATACATACGTTATACATACAAGAGTATTAAAATACATGTAAGTTCAATTTTAATTTTTTGTTAATATTATTTGTATATATAATTATTGATTATTAGAAGTTTCTTAATATAATATGAATGTTTTGATTTATTAATTTAGAGAATTTAAATAAAGTTAAAGGAATAAAGGACATTTGCCTGTTATTTTGATTTCTGAATGTAAAATTTTGTTTTTTTAAATTCTTATGTTCGTACATTACATAATTATATTATAGTGGTAATAATTTGTGATTTAATGTTGATTTATATTTGTTTTCTTAATCTTACTTATTGATTTTTCCATATTTATCTTATATTCATCTTTCATTACATTCTTGAGATAAAATGAATACATGATTCTTTACATTTTTAATAATCTTATATAAGAAAAGAAAAGACAAAAATTTCAGTTACTGTAAAATGTGACAAAAGTAACATTATTTACATGTGTCTTAATAAATGAATTTTATGAAAAACTAATTTTTAGAAGCGATATCTTTTCAATAAATGAATTAAATCATGTTGAACAAAGAAAGATCTGTAAATCTAAGTGTTGCAGATTTTAATATTATACTTACTATAGGAGAAATGTTAACTGATACTCATATTGATGAATTTGAAAAATTATTGAGAAGGGAATCAAATTCTGCGTTTAGCATGCAATGTACTTTGTATTTATATACGCTAGAATTTATTCGTCCGATTGTAAAAGATGAAAAGCATATTTAAATACTATTTATTGGACCTACTAGATCTGGCATTGGATTTGCACTTATTAAGATGGAATGAGACTTTATATTTTTAATAGTCTTAATGAAGGATGTTTAAATGAAGTTAAAAGGCAATATTTATGTAGATCATATCCTTTTAAACCTCCAGTAGTTTTCACAACTGTTGATCAAGAACCAAAAAGTAGTCTTGCTTGTGGAATATATGCAATAGCATTCGCAACATCAATATATTTTAATATTACGCCCCACTCTGTCAATTACAATTATTGTAATATAAGAAACCACTTAATATTAATGTTTAAAACCAATCGTTTGAGTAAATTTTCGTCAATAAGGTCGACTAATGTTAGAACTAGGATTGTTGAATATGATTGGAAGTGTCTTCTAAAGAATAGAACTAGAGAAGGAAGTTTCCAAAACAGAGGAACTTTATCCATTTGATTCTTATAGTTGACAGTTCAAGCCTTAATTTAAGTCTAATTAAAGACTTCTAGCACGTCGGCATCATTCTCTACACGTGATAAGAAACCAAAATCAGAGCTTTTTAAAACTTTGAGGCAATTTTTTGTAAAATCTCGACGTGATGGACACACTTAGAGGTTGTATTCGTGTTCAGCGATGAAAATTCTATAAAAATATCATTGTCCGATCTTTGAATCAGAGAAAAAGTAATTTTTTGTCGACCAGTGTATTTTTACTTCTAAAATGAAATCGTCAATTTGTGACAGAAATGTTGGTTACAAGCGCACCTTTCGACAAAATAAATATACTTTTGTTTAAAATCAATCTCATAATTTTCCAAAGTCACATAAAGAGACAGGTTATTCTAATGAAATGAACAGTACATGTGATCATTTTTATGTAAAACTTTGTGAACATAAAGTTAACAGTGAATTATTTATAAAATCAAAAAGTAATGGAAATGATGAGGTAATTATTATAAACAGAAGTTTGTAAAGTACGTTTTCAACATCAGTGGAGAATAATAATAGTACATTAGGAGAAGTAATACAAACAAATTATAAAGACAAAGATAATGGAATCATTGAAAATACAACAATTAATTCAAAATTCAGCATTTCAGATGAAATGTTTTATGATATACAATTACAATGCTTGCCATCGAGATCATTAGATGATTGTAATGATTTAAGAAATGGCATTGAGATATTCTAACCTAAAAGAGTGAAAAAGGCCATTTTTAAGATCATTCGTCTCCTTATAAAATTTACAAAATTTTTTTTAATATTCGAACGAGTTTTAAAAGAAAGTAAAATTATTAACCTTTCAAAATTTTCTAGACCCGATCCGATCCGACTTTTTTTCTCTAAGATACAACAATTTAAAGTTCAGGTTACACGGCCAAAAAATTTGGAAAAGTAGTAAACAAATAATTAGAAAGTACTTTAACTTAAGCATCCCACGTTAAAAAATTACCGACAAACTCCGCGGAATCTCCGCGGAGTCACTCTGCGAAGATTCCACTGAGTAAATCCGCAAATATTCCGCGGAATTATGATTTTCTTAAATATACTGAAAATTCACAAAACAAATTAAATTGTAATAAAACCTATTTACAAGAAAATCATTTATGGTTACCTAGTCAATCCATAAATATTTTTTACTAACAATATTAACATAATTTCAAAGTATTCATCTATCCATAACATTACCCACGATTATCCCGGTACGATCCACAGTATTTTATTAAAATTTGGTACAATTTCAAAGGTAAGTTTACTTTTAAGATCGATCACCTGGATATTACCCACGGTTATCCAGTTGGCCTGTCCCTATTTTAAACA
Organism: Leptopilina drosophilae; assembly: GCA_032873175.1. Classification (NCBI taxonomy): domain Eukaryota; kingdom Metazoa; phylum Arthropoda; class Insecta; order Hymenoptera; family Figitidae; genus Leptopilina; species Leptopilina drosophilae. The sequence continues at coordinate 27,744,680 of CM065479.1, read as the reverse complement.
TTTCCAGAGGATCCTAAGTTTCAAATTTAACAGGTAACCTAACCTGGCAAAAACAATTAATCTACTTAACACCCGCGGTTATCCAGGTATCATGTTGATATCCATGTATCCAATCATTTTTTGATCATTTTTAAAAGTAAGTTAGCACAATATGTCAAAGAGGAAACATCTAGCTAATCATCTACTGTTGTCCAGGTATCCGGTCAATTTTTTAATAAATTTTAAAGGTAAGTTAACATAGCCAGCTCATCAACAAACACCAGCATATCAACCACTGTTATCCAAGTATCCGGCTATTATTTTGGACAATTTCAATGTAAGTGAACCTACCCTGACCAAAACGATGCAGCACCTGCTAATAATTCCCACTGATATCCAAAGATATCACGACGAATATTCGAACAATATCAAAGGTAAGTTAACGTAACCAGGAAAAACAATAAATCGTCATAACAACCGCGGTTATTCAGATTTCATGTTAATATTTTAAACAATGTCTAAGACTAGTTAACATAATCTGTCAAATTCGACACAATTGCTAATTATCTAATGTTTGGTTATTAAATGTTTGGACAATTTCAGAGGTAAGTCAATATAACCTATCATAAACCTATCATATACCTGCTAATCATTTAATGTTATCCAGATATTCAGTCGAATGTTTTGGACAATTTCAAAGGTAAGCTATCCAGATATATAGTCAAATGTTTGGAGAAGTTTAAAAATTAGTAAACGTAGCCTGTTATACACGATACACCTGTTAATTATCTAATGTTATTCACATATTCAGTCAAATGTTTGGACAATTTAAGTATCTGCATAACATTAGATAATTAGCAGGTGTATCGTTTATGAAAGCTTATGCTTACTTACCCTTGAAATTGTTTAAATATTCGATAGAATATCTTTCGATATCATTGGGTTATTAGTAAATGGTATATCGTCTTGGGCAGGTTCAGCTGGCTTACCATTCAAATTATACAAACATTCCACAGGATATCTTTGAAATTGATAAAAAATGACATCAGTACTTGTTATCTGTAGTTTATTTACTGGTGCATCGTCTTGGTCAGGGCAGGTTCACTTACTTTGAAATTGTACAAAATAATGGCCGGATACTTGGATAACAGTGGTTGATAAGCTAGTGCTTTGTCTTTGTCTTACCTTTAAAAATTATTAAAAAATTGACTGGATACCTGGACAACAGTAGATGATTAGCTAGATGTTTCCTCTTTGACATATTTTGCTAACTTACTTTTGAAAATGATCAAAAAATGACTGGATACATGGATATCAGTTGATAATTATCTAATGCATCATATTTGACAGGTTGTCTTGACTTACCTTAGTTTTTTTTATCTTATCTAATAGTAACATGATGCCTGGATAACCGCGGGTGTTAAGTAGATTAATTGTTTTTGCCAGGTTAGGTTACATGTTAAATTTGAAACTTAGGCTCCTCTGGAAATGTTTAAAATAGTGACAGACCAACTGGATAACAGTGGGTAATATCCAGGTTATCGATCTTTAAAGTAATCTTACCTTTGAAATTGTACCAAATTTTGATAAAATACTGTGGATCATACCGGGATAATCGTGGGTAATTTTATGGATAGATAGATACTTTGAAATTATTTTAATTTTGTCAGGATATGATAAATATGCTGATTCTTCGATTTTGACAGTTAAGGTGAAAAATATTTATGGATTTCCTGCATAACCATAAATGATATTCTTGTAAATCGGTTTTCTTAAACTCAAAAAAATTTCTAGTAGGTTGGACTACTTTTTAACTACTCTCCGTAGTTCAATAGGTCTTTAACTGAATTTCAAAAGTTATATTGACTACTGAAAAGTAGTGAAGAGAACTAAAAATGTAGTTGGTGTAATCATATTTTGTAGTTGTTCTTATAATTCAACTACTTTTTTAGTCATTTAAACTATTATTTATTAACCACATTAAAAGTAGTTAAATTAACTACACAAAAATAGTTCGCGAAACTAAAAAAGTAATTAATTTAACAACTTTCCACTCAACTATGTAATAGTAGTTGAAAATTTTAATCAAATTTTTTTCAGTGTGCAATTTAACTTGTTTTGTGAATTTTCAGTATATTTGAGAAAATCATAATTCCGCGGAATCTCCACAGAGTGACTCCGCGGGGTTTAATGGTAATCTTTTAACGTGAGATATCTGATTATTAATGTTTTTCAGATTGCTTATTACAAATCCGATGTTAGATTTTTGAAATTCAAAATAGCGGATCTAATATGACGGAAATATTTTTTAAAAATTTAACGGAATCGCTTGAAACTTTTTACTCGAGGGTTTTTGATTTCTCTTCTTGTGACTGTGATGACTCTCCCTGTTACGCTCGTATGCGAGCCGTGTGGGTATACATGTATAGGGAGGTCCTGCATGTTAGTAACGAAAAGGCTGGTGACTGTGATGATGTTATGCTTAATCGTTTTGATAAAAAAAGTGCCACAAAATCTGTTATTAAACCAATTATTATAGCGTAAACCTTGTAATCATGTTAGTGATTGCTTTTTTTATTTGTGTGATATTACAGGTACAATATTAAAAATACAAATAAAATAATCTATGCTGACGTTTCTAATATTACTGGAGCTAAATTAGAAAGAAGGTAAGCTGAAAAGAAATAAGAAATGATATTGACGTTTATGATTATATTATCGAAAATGAAACGGAAAAGAGTTTCAAGTGATTCCGTTAAATTTTTAAAATATATATCCGCCATATTAGATCCGCCATTTTGAATTTTGAAAATCTGACAACGGTTTCAGAATTAGCGAGCTAAAAGACTTCAAGAATATAATGCTAAAGTTGAAGTTCTTTCCAATTATTTCTCTGTTTCTTGAGAGTTGGTAGGTCGTGTAACCGAAAACTTTAAATTGTTGTATCTTAGAAAAAAAAGTCAGATCGGATCGGATCTAGAAATTTTGAAAGGTGAATGATGTTACTTTCTTTTAAAACTTGTTGGAATATTAGAACAAAATTTGTAAATTTTATTAAGAGACGAATGTTCCTAAAAATGGCCTTTTCACTCTTTCAGGTTAGAATATCTCGGAATCCTGACGTGATAGAGTAATTTCGCTGCCAGTTTTGGATTCAGGGAGAGAAAATACATCGAATATGACTTGTCCGGTTTTTGGGTCTAAAAATTGTAGTCCTGTGTAATTAATTAATTTTTTTTTAAAAGGACTTTTTTCTATCTTTGTTTTAAAACCTCACATGTACAGTAGGGTAACCGTTATTTTGCAAAAGATAGAATTTCTTAGGTCGCCGGGCAGAATTTGCTTGAGAATGTTAAAAAAATGAGCTGTGCACGAGAAAAACCCAATCGATAAATAATAACCTGTGCCACCGAAGGGTTAAAGTTTAAATGGGGCTTAACATAAGATTAGTGGGTAGTTGAAATCTTGCGCTTCATTTGCCATTATGTTGCGTTTCTGCACTTCCGGTACTACAAAAAATTTCTCATTCACATATTTTACTCTAAATAGCAAAAAATTAAGTTTCTAATAGTTTTTAGACTAGCCGCTTTATCCGGGCGCTAGATAGGCAAATTAAATAGACGATTATTAAAATAAAACGAATTCCGGGACCACAATAATTTTCTTATTAACATATTTTTCTCAAAATAATTAAAAAATAAATTTTTAAAAGTTTTAAGACTGACCGCTTTATCCGGGCGCTAGATAGGCAAATTAAATGGACGATTATTTAAATAAAACAAATTCCGGGACCACAATAATTTTTTTATTCACATATCTTATTCTAAATATTTAAAAATTAAATTTCCAATGGTTATTAGACGGTCCGCTTTATCCAGGCGCTAAGTAGACAAATTAAATGGACGATTATTTAAATTAAACAAATTCCGGGACCACAATAAATTTCTTATTCACATATTTTTCTCAAAATAATTAAAAAATAAATTTCCAATAGTTTTTAGACGGGCCGCTTTATCCGGGCGCAAGGTAGGCAAATTAAATGAATAAGAAAATTATTGTGGAGCCAGAATTCGTCTTATTTAAATAATCGTTTATTTAATTTGCCTACCTAGTACCCGTATAAGGCGGCGCGTCTTAAAACTATTGAAAATTTATTTTTGAATTATTTTGAAAAAAATATGTGAATAAGAAATTTATTGTGGTCCCGGAATTTGTTTAATTTAAATAATCGTCCATTTAATTTGTCTACCTAGCGCCTGGATAAAGCGGACCGTCTAAAAACTATTGGAAATTTTTTTTAAATTATTTTGAGAAAAATATGTGAGTAAGAAAATTATTGTGGTTCCAGAATTCGTTTTATTTTAATAATCATCCATTTAATTTGCCTATCTAGCGCCCGGATAAAGAGGTCAGTCTTAAAACTTTTAAAAATTTATTTTTTAATTATTTTGAGAAAAATATGTTAATAAGAAATTTATTGTGTTCCCGGAATTCGGTTTACTTAAATAATCGTCCATTTAATTTGCCTACCTAGCGCCCGGATAAGGCGGCGCGTCTTAAAACTATTGAAAATTTATTTTTGAATTATTTTGAAAAAAATATGTGAATAAGAAATTTATTGTTTTCCCGGAATTCGTTTTATTTAAATAATCGTCCATTTAATTTGCCTACCTATCGCCCACATAAAGCAGCACGTTTAAAAACTATTGGAAATTTAATTTTTAACTATTTAGAATAAAATATGTGAATAAGAAAATTAATATGATTCCGGAATTCGTTTTATTTTAATAACCGTCCATTTAATTTACCTACCTAGCGCCCGGATAAGGCGGTCCATCTTAAAACTATTGAAAATTTATTTTTTAATTATTTTCAGAAATGAAATGTGAATAAGAAAATTATTGTGGTCCCGGAATTCGTTTTTTTTTAATAATCGTCCATTTAATTTGCCTACCTATCGCCCGAATACGACGGCCCATCTTACAACTATTGAAAATTTTTTTTAAATTATTTTGAGAAAAATATGTGAGTAAGAAAATTATTGTGGTTCCAGAATTCGTTTTATTTTAATAATCATCCATTTAATTTGCCTATCTAGCGCCCGGATAAAGCGGCTAGTCTAAAAAGTATTAGAAACTTAATTTTTTGCTATTTAGAGTAAAATATGTGAATGAGAATTTTTTCGTAGTACCGGAAGTGCAGAAACGCAACATAAGGGCAAATGAAGCGCAAGATTTCAACTACCCGGATTAGTACACTTTTTTACATTTTGTAGGAGAACTTTTTTTTTAATTAATCCTTCGCCTTGGCAACATTCATATGAATGGTTTTTTGATGTGTTGAACACGAATCCGGTGTCAAAAATAAGTTTTGACAGCTTCCAGTTGTCAAAAAAGCTGTCAATCTTTTTAAAACGACAGTTTTTGTGTTTAGTTTAGTAAATCAAACCAAATTTTACTCAGACAAAAATATTTTAAGACCAAAAATGTCAAACTAAACAAAAATGTGTAATATTGACAGTTGACAGCTGTTAAATAAACTGTCAAACATTTAAAAACAAGTTTTTGACAGTTATTACATTAAATTACTCAGATAAAAATATTTTCAGGGTATTGAGGTAAACGTTAATTGAATTATGCAAATTTGATAGTTGATAGTTGATTTTTAAGTAAGTACCTTTTTCCATAAATTTGTTAATTTACATTAGTTTTTGTACTAGGGTTTTAAAAGTTTGACATCTTTATCGACAGTTGTCAACTGTCAAATTTACATAATTCTATTTAGCTTTACCTCGATACCCTGATAATATTTTTATCTGAGTAATTTAATGTAAAAACTGTCAAAAACTTGTTTTTAAAAGTTTGAAAGTTTAATTGACAACTGTCAACTGTCAATATTACATATTTCTATTTAGTTTGACCTTGTTGTTCTTAAAATATTTTTGTCTGAGTAAAATTTGGGTTTATTTACTAAATTAAACACAAAAACTGTCGTTTTAAAAAGATTGACAGATTTTTTGACAACTGGAAGTTGTCAAAACTTATTTTTGACACCGGATTCGTGTTCAACACATCAAAAACGATAAATATGAATGTTGCCAAGGCGAAGGATTAATTAAAAAAAGTGTTCTCATACAAAATGTAAAAAAGTGCACTAGTCCTATGTTAAACCCCATTTAAACTTTAACTCTTCGGTGGCACGGGTTAATATTGATCGACAGGGTTTTTCTTGTGTATTGCTCATTTTTTTCACTTTCTGAAGCAAATTCTGCCCGGGGACCTAAGAAACTCCACCTTTTGCAAAATAACGGTCACCCTAATGTACAGTTTTAGTACACAAAAAAAATAAATGTTGTTTTTGGTGTTTTCGAATTATTTAATAATTAATTAATAAAAATTAGTAAAAAATTAAATTTTCTACAAAAAATGACACTTTCTATTTTATAAATAATAAATAAATAAATAATTGTTAATAAAAAATTAATTAAATTAAAAATGATATAATAAATGTAGAAAGTAAAAAATTAAAAAGTTATGTTCGATCGAGAAAGTTGAAAAATATAATGAAACGTCACCAAACTTTTCTCCAGACAAATGATTATTTTTGATGTATTTCAGGTCAGAAATATCACGATTTGCAAACATTACGCCGATTTTCGCGATACTTCGTGGAATCACAATGCTATATAAGACTCTTCTTTCCCCAAATTTTTTCTTTAATTCAAAATTGTTAAAGATACGCAATTTTTATATTTAATATTAATTTTAGAAAATTTTGAATTTCTCGGAATATTATTTACGGATTTTTATAGAATTTCAACGTTTTTTAGGCACAAGTATATACTTTAAAAAGCAAGAAAATTTAATTTTAAACAAGATTTTTTTAATTTTAAACAATTTTTTGTTTATTTTATTCTCCCTGAGAAAAATTTTATTAATATATTTGGATTCCTTATGAAATTACCTTCAAATTCATTTTAAAAAATGGATGGGAACTCAACTGGTTTCGGAGAAATTAAAGTTTTTGTAAAGAAAAGACTTATTTGGATCAGCAACGGACGTTTCCTGAAACATATAATATGCGACCTGTGCGGTAGAGTGCTATGGCGTGGCGTCGCTTTCTTTTACAAAAACTTCAATTTCTCCGGAACTAGTTGAGACTCCATCAATTTTTTCTACTGAAATTAAAGATGAATTCCTAAGGAATCCAAATATGTTAATAATAACATTCTTTTCAAAGAGGAGTGAGTAAACTTTTTAATTTTTACCTTCTACATTTATTATATTATTTTTAATTTAATTAATTTTTTATTTGCAATTATTTATTTATTTTACAATTATTTATAAAAAAAAAGTGTCATTGTTTGTAAAAGATTTAATTTTTTACTAATTTTTATCAATTAATAAAAAATTAATTTAACTATGTAAAATAATTCAAGATATCACTTTTAAAAAATGGTAATTTCTACTATGTACAAATAGCACTATTAATCATGAAATAGTAATTAATATTAAAAATGGTAGTTTTTCTAAGTATATTTCATAAAGATTCGCCATTTCACTATGTAAAATAGTGTTTTTAACTTAGTTTTCAAAAACCGTGTCTCTGAGTGTAAAACTGTACATATTAAGTTTTAAAACAAAGGTATGGTTGTCGATAAGTAATTATCAATTTTGAAATTAATTTTAATCTGAAAAAATAAGCTGCGTGAACGAATGCACTGTGCATCTGTGAGGACTCGAACCCTAATTCATAGCTGCCTGTCGCGGGACCTACGCCTATCAATGCACCTTGCCAATACAGCCTGGATCAGATAAAAATTAGACTTTCAGACCAAAATTATTTTTAAAAATTGATAATTACTTATCGACAACCATATTGGAGTAACTATCATATGTAACACCTAACTCTAAACCAGAGAATTCAATTGACATCTAATAGGTGTAACTATCTGCTGATATAGTCGAAATTTTCATATTTCAAAATATTCTATCAGCGAAAAAATTCTAACATTAAAAAATTAATTAATTATTTATTTAACAATTATTTATAAAAATAGTTAATATTATACTTGTTGGATGCGGAATTTAGTAAGCTTTACAATGATATGCCCAAAATGAAGAAAAGTTCATTTGTTTGTAAAATATTTATTTTTTTATTAATTTTTACTAATTAATTAATAACTCAAAAACAAAAAAGGCATGTTTTTGTTTTTGGTATTGAAAGTACATATATTAAGCTTTTTTAAAAATAGGGGAAAATTAATGTTGATTTCCTAAAAAAAGTCAAAAATATTTTTGATTTTGGAAAAATGAAGTTAAATTTTGAATTAAAAAAAAAATTTTGCACCATTCGATAGGAGGAAAAAAACTTTTCGAAAACATGTAGGTCAAAATTTTATTCACTCTACTGTATTTCAGCTACAGCAGATAACGCGTGTTTTCGGGTGTTTGTACGGTAATCCAATCCACTGTTTACATCTAATCATAAACTTCTACCCCCTCTACAATTTTTAATGAAACTTCTTGAAATTGTATAGGTATAGTGCTCTACCATAGTACTAAAGATACTGTAAAAAACAGCCTGATATAAAAATTTTCAATTTTAAGTTGGGACACTTGAGGAATTTTTCCCCATATATGAGCGACTTCATGTCAAGTGATCAAGGTGGAAAAAAATTTTTCCCCAATCGTAGCAAAACTTAGGGCTTTTGTAGTACTAATAGATAGTAATTTTTCGTGAAAATAGTTTTTTTACCCAGTCCAATATTTTCCGAGGAAGAAGGGGTTAAATTTTTTGGTTTTTTAGCATAATGCTTATTTTGATAATTTTTTACTCTTAAACTATTAAACATAAAAATTTGGCAAAGTACATTTTAGAAAGGTTTTTTCATGCTTTTTCGATTGTAAATAAGCATTTTGAAAAAAAATTTCGTTGACCCAAAAAAATCAAAATTAAAAATAAATTTTTATGTTTAGGAGGGAAAGGTTGGGGAGACCGGGACGTAATGGATCACTTTTCACTTTTTGTTGCTTAACTTCTTCATTTTGCTTTAATAAAAATTTTATGATGTGGAAAACTTAGTCAAACATCCTAGCTTTAAATTAAACAAAAGTACGTCGTAATATCACACTAAAAAAAAAATATTTTTATGGTACTGCCATAAATATAGCCAATTCTGACATATTATATTGGTAGATATTGAAGGGAATTTCTTTACATGTACATATTTGATATTCAGAGATTGAGTGATATTGTATACTATGTATTTGTGAGCATCTCTGTTAGTTGTTTTTCTGCATGTTATGAGAGAGTTATACGCGTTTACTTGTGTAGAGAGATATAATTCTTCGAATTACTCGTTAATTTTCGTGAATCGTCGCTGTATTTCGCAGAATAGAATAGCATATCCGTGTTGGGTGTGAGATCGCTCAGTTTTTGGGTATCTTGAAAGATTGAGGGGGGAATGAAAGAAACCTTGTACGACAAAACTCATTTCCCTGAATTTCTCGATCTTGTTGCTCGTAGTCATTCAAGGGAAAAGTTCTCGCCACTCGTGTGTGCATCGCCGATGACCCACAGGTATAGAGTCGAGTTTAATTTTCTGTTTAACATTTGGTTCATTTTTTTGTTATAATTTGGTATCTTTGATTAAATTATAATTTTGTGTAATTTCATTTAAATAAGGTGTGGCGATTAAAGTAATGTGGGAGAATTCACACGTTTGAGGCAAGGCAAAATACTGATCGAGAGATTCAGGGAAGCAAGTGGAATCGAAAATCTAATATAATTTGGTCCACATCTCTGGGATTCATAATACGCTCCAATTGTGTATTGAGAGGAAGTACAAGAGTGTTCTAAATCCTCCTCAACAAATTGAGAAAACACCGCAGAGACGCTGACTGTTCTCCCTTCGACGCCATATTGCTCAACGTTCATTCCCAGCGAGTGATAAGTCCTTTTAATTATTTTTCTATATTCCTTATATTTTGTTTCGACTGATTATTCTTTTTACTATTATTTAAAATTCTTATATTATTTTATTGTACGTATCGCAGTTGTTAATTATCTTTTTATTTTTTTATGTGTACGTGTGTATGTATGTGTTTGAAAGTGAGGCGCCTCCAAATTAATTAATTTGACTGAATATTTTATAATATTATAATTGAATCGTGAATTAATTTGACTGTTATTTTTGGTAATATAGAATAATCTTGACAGTAATATTTGTTTTATTAATTTATTTCTTCATCTTTTGATAATTTGTTAATTTTAATTAAATAATTTTTTTATTTTTAATATTTAATTCAAAGATTTTTGCTCAAATTTAAATTTCATTTTTCTAAAATATAAAATTTGTTACAATATAATACTGCCATACAGTATTGCTGTTTCAGCCATACGCAGTGTAGGACAGCAATATGTCTTTGAGAGACAATAATATGTATGCGGAGAACACGAATACTGTATTTTAAGAACAGCAATACGGTATTGCTGTTTCAGCTATACATCCTAACCATACTTGTATGTCAAAATTAACATTATCATTTTTTTCAGTGCATTTATACTTTTTTTCTAGAACAATATTTTGGAGAAATGCAAGGTCAAAAATTTCACCACGGGCCGGGGCATAATGATCACTACCCGGGGCGTAATGAAATGAAAGCAATGAAATTTTAATTTAGATCATCAAAATATTATTACAGTATTGACAATTTTGATTTCTATTGTACATTTATATAGTCAGAATTTCTCAAACGGATCACCTAAAACTAAAAAATTTTCTTTTTGAACCAAAATATTTTTTTTAATCTTAATATGGTTAAAAAAAATCCCTGAAAATATTAAGCCAAAAAAAAATTTTTTTGTAAAAGTTATTAACAATTGAATTTTTTAGTACTGCTAAATTAACAAATTTTTTTCTCGAGTTCTAGTTGACGGATTTTAAAATTAAAAAATGAGTTTTTTTCGTCTTGAATTGCACTATTTGAATATATTTTTGTATTTAATTTTTTATGTAATTTGTTTATAAAATGTTAATAAACAAATATGTTCTTCACGTCCTAACAAAAAAATTAAAATTGCATTCTATCCCTTAAATGTCTCCGAGTGTAAAACCGTTTCAAAAAAATGAGCATCAATTAGAAAAAAAGTTATTAATTAAAAACTGCAGCTGTGTAGGGCCTTATATGACGTTAAACTCGCCCCGCGCACATTGGCATTTTTTTACAATTTACTGTTCAAATTTGTCTGTAACCTACAAATCTTATCGGATTTTTATGGTCTTGGTCTTAAATTAAAGGGAATAAATTTTGTAAGAGATCGCACTAAACCAATTTTTAAATTTTAAATTATTAATATATTTTTTTAAACTCAAAGTTAACAATTTACAATATTTTTAGAAAAAATCAAGTTTTTTATATTTTCATTGCAGATGATTGAAATCAATTTAAATTAGTCCAGATGACCACCAGATAAATAATAATGTATAATACAATTTATTTAAATTGTTGCAAACAATGTTAATTAACAAATAGATAACGTTGGTTCTTTTTTATGAAGAAAATTTTTTTTGCAGACAAATTTATATTTATTTAAGTAATCTATGTCGATTTTAATAAAAAATTATTTAATTTTAAAAAATAATATTGTTATTAACAATCATCATTAACAATAATCTAGTTTTTATCAATGAAGTAGAGTTTTACATGACTTTAAACTAGTTAAGATATTTAAAAAGATTTCTTTTTTGCTGAAATAAGCCATTTATTTGTTTAAAAAGTAAATTATTTTATTTACAACAAATGTAGTTGTTTGTGCTAACAAATTTTTTAAGTTTTTGAAAGTATGTAGATAATATATAAACATTTTATGTTTAAAAAATGACTAAAATGTTTACAAATGTTTAAGAAACCAGATTATTTTTCATAATAATTGTTTATAACAATAATAATTTTTAAATATAAAATCATTTTATATTAAAATAGACATAGATTACTTAAATAAATATAAATTTTGTGCTGTTATTTTGTTTGGATTTATAATTTTAGTGTGATATTATATTGTTTGATAATCTCATAAATTCCAAAACAAAAAAAATCTCTGCACATGCATGGGACAGTTTTCTTTTCTTTGTTTTGGAATATATGAGATTATCAAACAATATAATATCACACTAAAACTATAAATCCAAACAAAATAAAACAGCACAATATATATTATATCGAATTAAAAATTATCCAATACATATGCAAGGAATTTTCTTTGTTTTAGAATATATGTGATTATCAAACAATATAATATATAAGTTTATTGTCTTAAAATAAAAATTTCATACAATAGAGTGTAAGCTACATAGCCCAATTCATTTCTACATTAAAAGGAAGAAAAAGGAACAAAATTTATAAAACTTAGTACCCTTTTATAATATTATAATAGAACAGATCTCGCTTTTAACACCTTTAATACAAAATCTATTAAAATTTTTATTTTTTTAACATCATTCGAAATCAACAGATCCATCCATGTGGACCCATCGGAGATAATTGAATTTTTGTTTTCAAATATTGAGTATCTTATTCCCATATATGCTGGGCATTCATTCAAAATATGAGCAATAGTCTCTTTTACATTTGTATTATAAATTGAACAGTTAAGTGTTGGGTCTATTAAAAATCTTTCTCTTTTGAATTTTATAACCTGACGCCTAGTTAACAATAATCTTATTTGGCTTATTAAACGAGTTATATACATCGGGAGACCTGAGTTTAAATAATACAGTGTTTTATCTCCGATCGGCAGGCACGGATACAACTGAAGACTTGTTGAGCCCTCTACCCTTGCAATATCTGCTTTTCTTAGGAAGGATTCGTACGACGCAAGAATGGCTCGTGACTCTAATATTAAAGTTTTATATTCCAACACATTTACATTGTTCGGTAGTTGTACATCCTTTATTAAATTTGCAATTTGTAATGCCCAATTATATTTTAAATTACTCTTATTATCTAGTTTGGCCCTTTTAAAAATTACTTTGCAACAAATTCTGGGGTATCTGTCCTCCTGCATACTATTTATTTTTGTTAACCAGTTTAAAATTTGTTTTAATACCGTGTATGAAACACAGATTCTTCCCGCTTCAAGGCGTACGGCGTAGTTTGGAGTAATTCCCGGTAACGATAAAATTCTCTTAAAAAATTAGGTTTGAACTCTTTCTATAGTATTAAGGTAACGGAGACCCCAGACTTCTATTCCATAAACAGCAACACTTTTAACCATACTATCAAACAATTTTTCTTTTGTCGCCCACTTATCTGATTTAGAACGTTCCAAATTATCAAACAATATATTTCCACATTAAATATAAGTTTGTCTGCAAAAAAAATTTTCTTCATAAAAAAGAACCAACGTTATCTATTTGTTAATTAACATTGTTTGCAACAATTTAAATAAATTGTATTATACATTATTATTTATCTGGTGGTCATCTGGACTAATTTAAATTGATTTCAATCATCTGCAATGAAAATATAAAAAAACTTGATTTTTTCTAAAAATATTGTAAATTGTTAACTTTGAGTTTAAAAAAATATATTAACAATTTAAAATTTAAAAATTGGTTTAGTGCGATCTCTTACAAAATTTATTCCCTTTAATTTAAGACCAAGACCATAAAAATCCGATAAGATTTGTAGGTTACAGACAAATTTGAACAGTAAATTGTAAAAAAATGCCAATGTACGCGGGGCGAGTTTAACGTCATATAAGGCTCTACACAGCTGCAGTTTTTAATTAATAACTTTTTTTCTAATTGAGGTTCATTTTTTTTTAAACGGTTTTACACTCGGAGACATTTAAGGAATAGAATGCAATTTTAATTTTGTTGTTAGGACGTGAAGAACATATTTGTTTATTAACATTTTATAAACAAATTACATAAAAAATTATAAAAAATGAAAAAAGTTAAGAACAAAAAATATATTCAAATAGTACAATTCAAGACGAAAAAAACCCATTTTTTAATTTTAAATTCCGTCAACTAGAACTCGAGAAAAAAATTTGTTAATTTAATAACTTTTACAAAAAAAATTTTTTTGGCTTAATATTTTCAGGGATTTTTTTAACCATATTAAGAGTGAAAAAAAATTATTTTGGTTCAAAAAGAAAATTTTTTAGTTTTAGGTGATCCGTTTGAGAAATTCTGACCCTATAACAAAGAATATTGAAAATGAGACATATTTAATGTAAACTTTAAACATTTTCATGCAATTTTCAAATTTTAAAAAGTTATAACGAAATGCAAAATCCATTTAGTTAAAAAATCTATTCTCTAGTTATTTTTTTTATAAAAGGTTATTATTGGTACTTATTAACCACTTTACTGGCAAGGCGTTCCAAACGGCGTTCCACACCACGAGGCCCAGACTGTCAAAAACATATACGTATAATATTACCATTCATAATAACAAATAATATAATAACAATAATATATATATATATATATATATATATATATATATATATATATGTAATATATATATATATATCATATTATAATATTGTATATAAATATCTTTTTTAATAAAAATACAAGTTTTATTGTGTAAAAATTGAAAAAATGTGGAACGCCATTTGTTGAAAATTATTAAAAATAGCCGATTTGAACGTTCAGAATAACGTTAAAAATCAAGAAAACTAAAATTTTTATTGTGATGACCATGTTTCCTGATGTCTAAACTACAGAAATATTGCTTTGCAATAATTAAATGTGGTGTACACTCTTTAAAAAAAAAATTTTTTTAAGCGCGTGGAACGCCATTTGGAACGCCCTGCCAGTGAAGTGGTTAATATATAAATTATACAAGAAATTGACAGGATTATTTTATTAATATTTTAAATATAAAATATTTTTCTTAATAGAATAAACAAAGTGATCCATTACGCCCCGGAGGTGTTTGTTGAAAATTTTGTCATTTTTTTTATCAATACCGTAAGTATTAAACGAGCTAATAACCGGGTTTAAAACGCTTTGGTGAGTAGAAAACTCTTTTTTTTAATGTTTAAACATTCTAGTCCCACTTTTTCATATATATGTCCTTTTAGAAAAAAACCTTTGCTTTCGTTTAAAAAAATCATACCTCTCCCCCCCAAAAATTGAAATTTATTTTTAATTTTGATTTTTTTGGGTCAAAATTTTTTTTTCAAAATGCTTATTTCCAATCGAAAGAGCATGAAATAGTTATTTTCGTATCAAGGGCGCAAAATAGGTGATCTCGCCGGAGTCTTAATCACCTTTGCGCCCATAATGCGAACATAATTTTTTGTCCAAACTGCATGGAAAGTATAGGATTGAGGGCACGCACAATTAAACGCTCATTTTAGTTAAAAATTAAACTCTATATAAATGTTGACTCTTTGAAGTCTATAATGATAAACCTAGTGACACCTAGTGATTTACCTAGTGCAGGCTGTCTAGGTGTCAGGATGACAAGTCTCCTGAAAAAGTGCCAAGACGTGAGAATTTACACTGAAAAAAATGATAATGTTAATTTTGACATACAAGTATGGTTAGGATGTATAGCTGAAACAGCAATACCGTATTGCTGTTCTTAAAATACAGTATTCGTGTTCTCCGCATACATATTATTGTCTCTCAAAGACATATTGCTGTCCTACACTGCGTATGGCTGAAACAGCAATACTGTATGGCAGTATCATTTCTACCAATATAATATGTCAGAATTGGCTATATTTATGGCAGTACCATAAATATATTTTTTTCAGTGATAGTTAGTTTAGTTTTGTGTCGACTCGAAACTAAATTCAGTTTGTTAATTTAGTTTCTACAGAAAAAAACAAAGAATTAACATGCGGGCGGAAAATACTTTACCGCCCGCTTGTGTGACGTCAGCGGGCTATAAAGTATTTTCCGCCCGCATCCCTTACTCCCGGGCAGAATGTGCTACTTTGCGCCCGCCTTAAGTTCCCGAAATGACATTCTTTCCGTGCAGGTAGGACAAAAAAATATTAAATAAGTTAACGAGAATTGGAATAACGTTTTTTTAATTTTGATTGGCAAATACATATGCGATTCTTGTCGAAGATTAATTTCTTCTTCAAAAATTTATGCTAAAAAAGTGAAAGAAAGGCATATTATTTCACCTGAAAATAATAAAGATTATTATGACTTTATCAAATAGCAATTTTACCTCTGAAGACGAAGAAAAAGATGATTCCTACGAAAACATCGAAAAAAGATCAAATAAAAGAAAATTAAATAATTGTCAAAATATTATTCCCAATATACGTTCAAAGTCTTTTAATTCTTCTGATTAGTGCTTGAGTGAAATTAAAATTGCTTTATCAAATTCGTCAACAAAACTTGAGAAAATGAAAATTCTAACTACATTATCACGAGTATGGAGTCCTCGGAAAATTTCTAGAGAATTCGGTGTTCCTCGAAGAGTTGCATCAAATTAACAAAAAACTAAGGAAGTCATTCGGTTATGGATTTTGTACAGAAAATAAAAGGGGCAGCAGGCTACCAGAATAAATTGTTGATAAAGTTGAAGAGTTTTATAAGTCTGATAAATAAAAAACTAAATAAAAGACTTTATTACTATTAAAACGAAGGATGTACGTGAACAAGTACAAAAACGCCTATTATTGGCTAATATTAACGAATTATACGAAAAATTTAAAGATGAATTCCCAAATATAAAAATTAGTTTACCTACATTTACAAAGCTTCGATCTCGTTGCTGTATTCTTGTTGGAATGAGACATGACATGAGACTCAAATTTATTGGAATAAATAATTGTTTGAATAAAAATGGAGTAACTCATTATGATTATAAATAATCAGAGATCCTAAGTACAATGATCTGCGAAAATTCAAAACTTGAGTGTTTTTTCTTAGAATGCAAGAATTTTCCAGGTCCAGCACCGATCATACAGGACTTTTCTCAATTATTTGATGAATACGACATCAACGAAATTTACTTTAAGACACGAACGAGTACCGACAGGTAAGTATCTAGTTATTCAATAGCTTTTTTAAATAAAAAATGCATGTATTAAAATGTTTCATAATTTAGATTTCAATTGTTTAATAAAAGTGAAAAAAGAAAAATTTTTGAAAGGATTAAAAGCGGAGTTACAATTACTTTCAAAACACGACTACATTTATAAATAAGTTTTTCAAGTTGAAAAAAATTACTGACTTTTCTTTTGAAGTAGTAAATTTTACCAATGAATAGTATTTTCCACTAATAATGAATTTTACCTACAAATAATTAGTTTTTTTACTAATTTTACTAGAAGTCTGCGCCGAATAGAATTTTAACGGCGGCGGCGTTCAGTCTTAAATTTTACAAATAAGAGAATTGAAGGGCGCGCTAAAAGAACGTTATAAAAATTTTCATGTATATATATATGGTTAAATCAGTAAGAAATTCTTATTTAGTTAAAAATTATGATAAATACAAACAATTTTTTATCAAGATTCGCGGTAGAAAATCGCCGCCAAGTAAAAGCAAAAAACCGCGAATATATATTCTCGAAATATCAGCTGTTTTTCGATAAACTTGAATAACTCGAGTAATTTAGACAAACGTAGAGCGTAAACTCCTTAATGGATTGCTGAAGTCTTCTAGAATATTATTAATTAGGTTAAAATTTCGACATACATTTCAGGAAATTTTAATACACTTCGAATTTTTTTAAAAAATTTTATTTTTATAAAAAAATGGAATTTTTTGCAATTTAGACTAACGCAGAGACTAAACTTCTAAACGGTTATGTAAAATCTTCTAAAATATTATTCATTGGGTTAAAATCTCGATATATATTCCTGAAAATTTTAATACACTCCGTATTTTTGAAAAATTTTGATTTTTCTCAAAAAAATTGAATTTTTTGACATTTAGATGAACGCAAAGACTAAACTGCTAAGAACATTTTTAAAATATTTTGAAATAGTATTATGGGTTGATAGGCTTGAGATTTATTTTCAAAACTTTACTGTAAAGCATCATATCATATCAAATAGGTAAAAGATAAGTTATTTTTTTAAGATTTTTTTTTCTTATTTATCATATCTTAAATATATTCTTATTTAAAACTTAATTGTATTTTATTTTAAATTATTAGATCAAAGACCAAAATATTTTTACAATTAATTATTTCATTTATTAGAAAGTTGAGATGACGCAAAAAGTTTTAAAATCCCAACAAAAACATCCGCGATGCAAAAACTTCCGCCAAGTAAAAGATTTTGTAACTGTCCAAACAATTAGTGAAATAAAAGTTTACCAAGTAGAATTTATAATTAAAATTTTATTAACGATTTTTTTAAATATTTCCTCTCCTACACAACTCGAAGTACATATTGCAGTTGAAAAAAATAACCCGAGATTAGCTGCTGATATTTCACATTGAGGCTTAATTACATTTCCGAATTAAGTCAATATTCTTCACTGCATTTTGAATTGTAACAAATAAAATTAACTTCATAATTTACATTAACAAAAAACGAAATCCAATTATTCATCATCATAAAAAATTTCTATATCAGCAATTTATAAATCTTGGCGTCAATACTTTCATTAATTACAAGTTAGAAGCATTATTGACGCCATGATTTTTAAATTGCTCATATAGAAATTTTTAATGATGATGAATAATTGGATTTCGTTTTTTGTTAATGTAAATTATGAAGTTAATTTTTTTTGTTACAATTCAAAATGCAGTGAAGAACATTGACTTAATTTGGAAATGTAATTAAGCCTCAATGTGCAATATCAGCAGCTAATCTCGGGTCGTCGTTTTAAACTGCAATATGTACTTCGAGTTGTGTAGGAGAGGAAATATTTAAAGTAAATCGTTATTAAAATTTTAATTATAAATTTTACTTGGTAAACTTTTATTTCACTAATTGTTTGGACAGTTACAAAATCTTTTACTTGGCGGAAGTTTTTGTATCATGAATGTTTTTGTTGGGATTATTAATAAATTGATATTAATTAATGATAATTAGCTTGAAAAGTTAAAGTGTCGTGTTGGCGCTTAATGCTTTCTTTTAGCGCACCCTTCAATTATTAAAAATTTGAATGAAAACTCTTTAAATGTAAACTTAAAAATGAAAATTAGCTTCTATTTTTTAAAATTCAATTATTCAATATTTTCAATTCTATATTCCAAAAAAATCAATTATATTTTCATTAATTCATTATTCATTGACCCTTACGGTCAGTATTTAGTATAAAAACTGCCCTTTATTATTAAACGCCGATAAACAAATAGTTCATCGGCGGCGGCGGCGCAGCGTACAGACATGATGAGCAGCGGCATTAGCGTGGCGGCACATAGTTCTAAATTTTACTAATTAAAATTTGGAGAATATATAGTCTATTCATGCGACTCTGTATGATTCGTGGCCGATAACTACAAAAACTTTAGTACTAAACTTCACAGCAAAAATAGAACATTTCGTAACAAGTGTTAACTTATAAACAATTCATTTCAGTATTAATGTTAAAAATATCATAGGCACCAAATATTAATTATTCTGACAATTGATAAAAACAGTGAGGTTATGTTGAGGAAATGTTTTGACAATGATAGCGAAATCCTATTGCTATATATATCTACGCCTGCGCAAATGAGTTTATCGTGACGCGTTTTTGCAGCAGGCTGTGAGCTACTATTCCTTTTAACTACTAGTCACTTGGACATATAAGATGTTGTCGGATGCTTGTAAACTACAGGTTTACTATACATTTAGCATGCTGTATTTAGTCCTGAATTTAAATTCTTGAGAAATTGAGACAATATGTTGTTAACCTATTTATCTCTACATTTACCTATATATATCTCTATAATTGTAAAACGCTTTTTTCAAACTCTTTTATTTATTATGGTATTCAAGGTTTTTTGAGACGAGATCGTTGGAATAATGTTCCCATGTTTTTTACTTTCTTTTATGTTATTTAACTTTTTTTAATTGGTACAATAAATGAATTCGTAAGTGAGGAGAAAGCACAATATTCGACAATTAAAAAGTACTAAATTTATTATTCATTTTTTAATGTTATATACTATTTTTAGAGAGAGAATTTGTTTGAAAAAATAGAAACAAGAAAATTTGTTTGATTGCACATACGTACAGTGGTAAAGAGTCCGACTCTCACACACAGAAAAATTCGATTGAAAATTTTAGAGTTCAGTAATAGTAATTTAGATTTCATTCCCAAACTTGTCTACCTTTGCTGCTCCAGGATAAAAAACAGGGAAATGAATGGTAAAATATTTAAGGCACGTCAGTAGGCTTAACATGTTTTCGTTCCTATGCATACTTATACACGGAACAAAGCAGACTGAACACATTGATAGGCGCTTCTGGGCAGAGTCCAAGGAAAGTGTAGTGCTAAATCCCATACTGACAATAATGTGAGAAGATCTTCTAGTGACCTACATTATTATTTTTATTTATTAAAATATTTACTTTTATTGGAATTTTCAATTTAAGACTGAATATAAAATCTAAAAATGAAACAACTGAAAATATTAGAATACTTTAAATTATATAAAACTTCTCACTGGGATTATTCTTTAGATATTTATACGTCGAATCTCTTTAAAAATTCAATACTAGTCCTTTGCCATTTTTACTAAAATGATTTGTTTTAAAACGTTTAAAGAAAGAGATTATTTTTAAATATCTACAGATTAAATTAAAATCCCAATGCGAAGATTTTTAAAATTAAAAGTACTCTCTATTTTTTACATATTATTTCATTTTAGACTTTACATTTAGTTGCCTAAATTGAATATTCCAATAAAATATAATAACAATTAGGTATTACATAACCGGCTAAGAACAAAATAAACACACACCTAACCTCAAAATGAGATTAAACATTTCACTTAGATATTCTTATAAATTCATGTGTAACACTAGAATTTTATCACAAAACTGCACTCACTATTATACTTAAAATTAAAATTTTTATTAATTGAAACCATTAATACGACACGACGCACACCGAAACTTCCGTGTATATGAAAAACGAAGAAACTGAACAAACGCGGGTGCAGGCCAGGGATGTAAAGGTAATTTACCTTACGTAAATTACACAGTTTTTTACAAGTATTTTACGTATGTAATTTACGTGCTTAGTTTTTTACGTAAATTACTTTTTTAAAATAACGGCGCCTAAAATATTCTATTTCTAATGTGAAATAGAATAATAGATTGTTTACACATGTTTATTAAAGTATATAATCAGGCCTGTTTATAATAGGTAAAATGAGTAGCTTTAAAGGTGGAAGGCCGAGAAATGAGTTCTGGGATAAATTATCTTTTATTCCAAAAAAAATGGAAAAAATGCAGCGTTTTGTTCTATTTGCAATAGGACCATGAAGGAGGATAAGGAGATGAAACGCCTGCAGTATATTGCAGAAAAAGTTGACACCAAAATGTGGGGTCAGAGTAGTGCGGTTTTTCTCTCCCTACTGGTTACAGCGCTCACAGTGGTAATTTTTTAAACTAAATGGTCACGTGATCTAAGGAGAAAAACATAAATATAACCTCAATGTTTTTGTAGTGAAATGACAGCAAGAATTAATTTTAATATTAACATAATATTATTTTCTCATAAATTTATTATTTTATACTAACTTTTCATTTTTGTTTCCAATTTCAGTCATAAAACTCGTTCAAACCTTAAATATAACCCGATTCATTCAGCTGTCATCTCATAAATGTCACAAACAACCGTGTAGCAGGCGATACATTATAATTCTGTATTTTCCCTCAAGGAGCGCTCGAGACAGTAGGGAGATGAAAACTTCACTACTCTGACCCCCCTATTTGGAGGCCAATAATAATAATAGGCCGTTTCATCTCCTTATTCTACTTCATGAATAGGACACTGTCAAACACATGTGAAGAGAGGTTAAGAAACCATAGGTAAGTTTGAATTTTTGATTAAAGAAACATATTTTCAATATAAATTTTAATTATTAATTATATTACATAATTAAAAATGATTTTTATTCAGAAAAAAATGCATTTTACAAGAAAAACCTATGAACATAACCTCGAATTCGGTTTTCGATGACATGGACATATCTACAGCCTGCACATCTGACAAAAGTAATACAAACGAAATATTCTTAAACAACAATAACGTGAGTTTGTTTTGTAATTTAAAAAAAATAAAATAATAAGTTTATTGTTTGTGTTTTGATAATTTTTATTTGCAAATTATAGTATATTAAAATAAGTTATACATTTTTTCAGCTTAATTATTCTTCAGATGTAAGCATGCAAATAGTTGATTTAAATAGTTCTGATAACACCTCTTTTTCAAAGTCCACACAAATTGTTACTGCTCGCCCTGTGATTCGACAACAAAAAGCAATTAATAATTTTTTAGACAGAATTTCGGAAAAGAAAAAAAAATAATATCGATGAAGCGCTTACACGTTTCATAATTAATAATAATGCAGGATTTGATATTGTTGAATCGAAAACGTTTAAAGATTTTATTAAACAACTGAGACCAGCTTACATTTGTCCAACACCGCAAATTCTTTCATCAACATTGCTTGATTTAATCTATAAAAAGGAAATTGCTACAGGCAATAGTAAAAAAGATGTAAAAAAGTTTGGTTGTTTATTTATAATTGAAGAAAATAATGTCATAATGGTTTTTGCTCGCAGATCGAATGAAAAAATATTCTTCCTTAATAATTTCACATTGCCTGATGATGAAAAAGAACTGGAGCTTGAAAAAACCACAATTGAATCTATTGAATTGGCAAGCAGTAATTATTGTACAGAAGTAATTGCAATAATTTCAAAAGATTTTTTACTCCTGGATAATGTATATCTGAATTTATGGGTTATACCATGCAGTATTCAAATTCTAAATTTGATTGCAGAATCCTTGATTAATTCAGAAATTCACGAGAAAGTTCGACTTATCTTAAAAAATTTTCAAAAATATGGGAATTATTTTATTGATTTCACAAACGAAACAGAAGGAATTCCTGTAACTGAACCTGAAACATGGAAGACTCATTTTAATGCAAATACAACTTTTTTAAGCAGAATAAAAATATTGAAAAGAAAAATTGCAGAGGAACAAATTACTTGTAGTAGAGAGATTACTTCACTTGTATTCGATGATAATTTAATAGCTGAAGTGAAAATTCTTTAAAACAACTTTAAACAAATTGTGAATTTTATTCAAAAGTTCGATAAAAGTGAATTTTTAATTGCGGATGCTCTTGAAACTTAGTTTGATTTGCTTTTAAATGCTGACAATGAAAACCTTCAAATGAGTATTTCGATGCATTTTCAGAAAGTCACATTACCAGTGTTTCTTACAGCTAATTATTTACATCCAGTTTATCGGGATCAACGATTAAGCACTAAAGAATTAGAAAAGGTAAACGAATTTTTAGTGGAAAATCTCAACGAAGACGGATTAGAGCAGTTGTTAAAATTTAAAAACAATAAAGACATTTTTTGCAAACTTACTGCTAAAAATATTAAGTCGCCAATGTCATTTTGTAGTATGTCAGAGCAAGAGGCCTTTGAATTATCAAAACTTGCATTAAAAATTTTACAAATACCAGCTTCTGCTGTCGAAATTAAGTGAAACTTTCATGAGCCAAAAACTTTAAATAAAGATCAAATAGAAAAACTTCGTCACGTGTACTACAATTTAAAACTGTGATACTGATCAAAGTAAAATAGTGTAACTTAAAGCATACTTAAAAAATGTGATTTGAAATGTAAAGTGTTGCGTTAAATTACTTAATATATTTTTCTACTACGATAATAATATTAAAAATCTAGTTTAATATTTTATTACATTAAAAGAAAAATGAACAATGATTTTAATTGTTATGTATGTGAGTTAGAATACTTTAAAACATTTTTTAAAAAAGCAAATGTTACGTTAAAATATTTTATATTTTTGTTACTACTACAATAATAATATTAAAATTTTTATGTTGGCATAATATTCGATTTTCTTTCAATAAGAGAAAATTGTACAATGTTTTTTATTTTTAAGTAATAACTTTTATTTCACATGGCCTCTGTAAACAGTTAATAAATGTTTTGTAGACATCAGATAATTGTGACAACGGTTATATTATTATTCATTAAAAACATGACAATAAATATGTTTATTAAAAAATTGCAAAAGGCTGTTAATATCTTACAAATAAGAACGATAATTCTATAAACATCTAAATAAGTTTTGAATATATATTTAATTTTTTAATTTAAATAAGAATAATACAATGAAATTTCACTGAAGAAAAAATTATAATTTATGTTTAGTAATTAAAAAATTGCATACATTTAACATTTAATAACATAACATTTAATTATTCCTAATAATAATCGTAAGTTGTACTGAAATTTAAAAAAAATTATACAAATTTTCTATTCTCAGCCAAAAATTGGCCAATTTCCTACGTTTGAACGGTTTCTTATCTTATTGTGAACGTATTTCCATTGAGAAAACAATCGTTTAAGCGCAGCTGTGGAGCTGGGAATTTTAAACAACTTTAAAGTTAATGAAGACAATTCAGGATGATGAGACTCTGCTGAAGACCAAAAAATTATTGGATTTTGAAATTTCTTTTCTAAAAGAATTTTAAAAATTCCTTCTTCTTTTAAATAAGAATTTAAATCTTCTTGTCCTGTCGAATCCAAATTTTCCTTTAAGAAAGTTTCTGCTTGATTATTATATTGTAGATTGTCCTTAAAACTCTGTCCTCTATACTTTGGATGCAAAATATTACTTGCTAAAGCTATTGGTTTCACCACTTTTTTTAGTCGATCCTTAAGAAGTTCCTCAAACTTTTGATTACAAATAGGAAATTGTAATTTAAGCCATTCTTCAATGGCATCAGCTATATTGCTGTTATCATTTTGGCATTTATTAACTAGTTCACATACAGAATCTTAAACGATGGTAAATTCCAGGACTTCATTTTCAATTTTCGGATCATTAATTATTGCTGCTACATCATTAGAAACTTTTGCTGAATTTTCCGGGCAAACTGATTTTTATACCTTTTTTTAATTAATTGTCTTTCTAAAATGGGCGATAACTTAAATTCTCTTAAAACCGGAATTACTTGCTTAGGAATATCTGATGAGTGGACTAACGAATTAGCCAAAAAGTTACCACTGTGACTATGGCAAGTTGTATGCCAACTATCAATATGTTTACCCATGCAAACCATTGAAGAAACATTGTCCGAAACAACAGCAAAAACTTCTGTTCCATATTTTTCTTTT
The DNA here is from genome assembly GCA_032873175.1 of Leptopilina drosophilae. NCBI lineage: Eukaryota > Metazoa > Arthropoda > Insecta > Hymenoptera > Figitidae > Leptopilina > Leptopilina drosophilae. The sequence goes on along the minus strand of CM065479.1, from coordinate 27,719,371 downwards.
GCCTGGACAATTGCTTTACTGATAGTTCCTTTTAATGATAGTGCAGTTTCACTTTTCTCAGTGTAGTCTTCACTGGCTAAAAATATCCTTTCTCCATTTGCATTATGTATCATTGTCACGACATATTTTTCATTTTTACCTTTATTTTTCCATCCATTAACGAGTAGGGCACTTTGTTTATATACTAAATTTGCATTTTCTTCGATAATATTTTTATGGACCTTGTTCAAAATTGATCCACTTAAAGTCACTTTAGAAGGTGGCTTATAATTTGAATTTAATGCCTTAACAAACTTTTTAAAACAATCAGACTCTACAACTGAGAATGCTATATTGCAACCAAAGAAAAATCTGCCTAGAGCTTCGTCAATTAATAATGAACTAGCTGTCTACGCGCGCCTTGGCGCGCGTGAAATTTCTTTACATTTGGACAAGTAAAAATATCTTGCTTCTAAATCCAGTAAGAAATGAAAGATCTATTAGGCGTCTCGAAACACAGATCTAGAATAGAGATTTTTGTTGTTGCATAAAAACAGTTACAACTAATTATTACTTTACCAAACCACATAAAATTATTTAAAGAATTATTAAATAAATATAAATTTACTTTTCGCATAAAATATTATTTATATTGATAACAAAATATGCTTTATAATAATTGTTAAAATAAGATTGTGTATTATTTATTGGTACAAATTTTCAAGACCTATATTCTTTTCTTGTAATAGAATAATTATAGAACGTGTTCATTGGGCTTTTTCTTTAAAAATAGGGGAGACCGGGGCTAAACCGGACGGATTTGTTCTTTGGCCAATAAAATCATACAAAAATTTTTTTTTGCTAAAGAGTAATATACCGTTTTGAAGCTTGTACCTTCACCTACAAATCGCACTTGTTCGATGTAGAAAAACTAAAGTAGCTTTGGAGATATGTTGCTTCGAAGATGACTACCTCAAAAACAAAAATCCGAAAATTGGTGGGGCTAAACCGGACACCCCATGGGGATAAATCAGACACGGCTAATTAATTAAAGAATAAGACACAAATTTTCGTTTTTTTGTAGAAAAGTCAAATCAATTCTTCTCTTATTTAAATGTAGGTAGTTGTATACAAAGAATATAATATAAAATGTAAAATCGGTAATTAATATAATATAAAATGAATTACAGTTTTCAGACTTGTCTAATAATTTTGGATAAAACATATACTTAACAAGGTCAGAAGTGAGAAACTATCCATTTTTTGGTGAATGGAAAACAAAAAAAAATTAATAAAAACTGAATTTTTTTTATTTAATTATTAAAAAATTATAAAATTGGGAAAAGAATAAGTTATTATAGAAGTGATTTGGCTAACATTTTATTCAGATATTTTGATAGAAACCTCATTTCTAACGTTTAACAAAAATTTGAATAAATTATTAACCCTCACGGGCTCGAGTCCGTTTTTCCGCCTGCGCGCACAAGCCTTTTCTTTAGACGTAAAACCAAAAAAAAAAAATTTAACGACCGCTATATTGAATTTTTTAATTCTGACATCAAATTTGTAATCAGCGACCCTAAAAAACCCCGAGTACCGATTTTAAAGAAAATCTGATCGATTTTCTGTTCTTTAACTTTTAGGAATGGAATTTTCCAAAAAACGTACAACACGCACTATATTTTTCGCACCACGTCACTTCCGGAATTATTTAGGATATGTTTACACTTATTACAGTAGGTGATGTTGAAACATTACAAAATAATGCAATATTGCAGAAAAATTACTAACTTTTTATACGCAATTATAACCCGGGTCCCTCGGACCCGGCTTGAGTCTTTACGTAAGTTCGACTTTGAAGGGAATTTTCCAGAGTTTTTTATGAATTAAAAATTCTTTACAAAAGTGAAAAATGTGTGTTTTTACGCCTTGAAGTCTAATGTGAAGTTGATTTTCTAATAATATTTTCTTAACCGGTAGTAGAAAAAAATTTTCCTCCGGGTCCGAGGGACCCGGCTCGAGCCCGTGAGGGTTAACAAATAAACGCTTTTTAATGGTCCTAAGCTTATTTTAAAATATTAAAATATTTATACTTTGTATATACTTATCGATTCGTCTTGACATAAAAATTTCAATTTTATTGTATATAAATTTAGATTTTGCTAAAAAAAATTTTTTTACTTGAACAAGTTTTTGAAAAAAACAACTGTAAAATTTTTTGTGTGGGATATATTCTATATTCCTTTTGTCCATTTTGAAAGATTAATGTGATAAATAAGCCCTCAAAATTTTATCCGAATTCAAGAAAATCTATGGAAGGTATCATGTTCACACGAAAGCAAGATCTATAAACAGATACACAAATTGTTTAATACATTTTAGAAAATTTTATTATTTAAAGGACTACATAGTTTTTTCACGAGAAATAAAAATCAATTATAAGTAAATAAGCATGAAAATATAATAATATTGTTTATTGTTTTAAGACCTAAAAATCTATACACAATGAAGTTACATGGAATCAATTTATGTTCAAGTTTAAAATGTAATTTCAAAACATAGTAATTTTAAAAAATAAATAAAAAATACACTCGACTTAAAATATTAAATTAATAAATAAAAAATATTGGAAATTATATATTTTTTAATTTGGAAATGAAACTCAAAAATGCACTTTTTTGGGAATAAAATGTAAATTATTTATCAAAAATAAGGTAAGAAAAAGGAAAAAATGTATAAATTAGAGTTTTGCAGATACTTCAATTTTGCGTAAACTCGAAATTGGAATCAAATCATTCCTTCATATTATTTTGTTTTTTCTTCGAACCTGACTTGGATGGATTGATAATATTTCATCTCTCAATTAAAAAAAAATTATATTGAATTCATTTCATTTATTTATTCTAATATCTGTCACTGAGAATACAGAAAACCATGATGCTCAAACCAAAAAAAGTAGGCGTTACTTTCTTAACTGTTCGCCTCTCTCTCGCTTCTACTCTAAACTGAAAGAAAAGACGATACTTCCCACTTCTTCTCTGTATCATGATTTCTCTCTTATATACTCTGACAAACTTCTCTCTCCAACTCTTCTCTGTCATCAAAAGCACAGCAGGAGGGCGGACGGAATTCTTGCGGACAGAATGAATGAAAGAATACGGAGATTAATATATATAATTTTCTTGATTCATAGCTTTCTTGGAGTTGGGCTGCAAACATTTCTGAAATAAAAATACAATTTCAAAAACTTGTAAAACCTATAAATACATTTCAAGCATAATTTATTTTTATATAAGTACATGTAAAAAACAAATAATTGAAGAAACCAGAGTTATATGAAAAAGCAAAAGTTTATTTTTTGATAATTTCATGCCATTTAAAATAATTTTATATATGCATATATTCTGTTATATGTGATTATAATAATTAATATATAGTGCACAGCTTGATAAAGCATACGTAAAATAAATTAATAATATCTTTGATCGACGACTACATCCACATAACCTAAAAAATAGGTATTTTTAATTATATTTTTAAATAGATTACTTAAATAAATTTACTAAGAAATTTATATAAATTATATAGTTAGAACTTTCACTTAATTTATTATTATTACTATCATTATTGCTGTTGTTGTTATTAGTAAAACTTATTTTAAATAAATATTTGTACATTTCTTACTTACTTGTGCGCTAAAAGTCTATCATATCGTGTATTTTTTAATATTTCCAAACATTTACAACCTTTTGCCACTGCTTTTCCATCGACTTTTAGTTTTTAAAATTAAGTTCATGCCATGAAATTTCTTTCCGTTTTTTAGCAAGTGTATTACTCATTTTAATGCAAATTTAAAATTAAAATTTTTGATACTGCAAATTATAACAGCAAACAAATTGTCAATTCGTTATTCGCCATGTTATTTTACATTTGTTACAGGTTTTTTACGTAAATTACATTTTATACGTAAATTACTTAAAAAACTTAAAGTTACGCGTAACTTTACATCCCTGGTGCAGGCACGCCACAGAGTTTCGCATTCCTAAAAACTGTTTGGGAATGAATCTAAGGACTCTCGCACAGAACAGTCCCCGTTGAAGTGAACGTTGATACAAAGTTTGTAACAATTGAGTAGCTGAATTAAAATAAATGCAAATAATAATAATTGTACCTATTTCTTTTCATCTTTGAATTAATTACGGAATCTGATTGCACTTGTTGAAAGAAGAATATTAGCGTTTATTAAGATATTTAGTATTGATCTTAATTGAAAATCATTATCAAACTTTTTGGGATAGAGAACCAAGATTTAATATTTCTTCCTACAATAATACAAATCATTCTATTTGTTTTATATTCAGTCCAAAATCTGAATTTTCATTTTTCTCCGTGTTGTTAAGAAAAATAGTTGACTATTTTTGACTTGGATTAAATTGACTAGGATTCTTAATCGAATTTCTATTATCCGATTAGAAACAAAAATGAAAGATTAAATAAAAAAATAAATATTATTGTTTAGAACACATTCATAATTCACCTTATATGTATAAGTCTTAATTAACACAACATTATGAAATAACTATTTAACACGGGAAATTGACTAGGATTCTTAATCGAATTTCTATTATCCGATTAGAAACAAAAATGAAAGATTAAATAAAAAAATAAATATTATTGTTTAGAACACATTCATAATTCACCTTATATGTATAAGTCTTAATTAACACAACATTATGAAATAACTATTTAACACGGGAAATTGACTAGGATTCTTAATCGAATTTCTATTATCCGATAAGAAACAAAAATGAAAGATTAAATAAAAAATAAATATTATTGTTTAGAATACATTCATAATTCACCTTATATGTATAAGTCTTAATTAACACAACATTATGAAATAACTATTTAACACGGGAGGACGCGAACACCAAACACTAACGCATAATATTTAATCAGATATTTTATTTATTTAAAAATACAATTTTACTTGCTCGTCAAGAACTATCCACTTTTATTTATTTATGACATTTATATGTTATTAGTAATTAATAAAAAATTAACAAACAATAAATTGTAACATTAAAATGCAAGCATTATTATAACGGTACAACACTTAAGCACAGTTATTAAAATACTAAAAATTTTGATTTCACTTGTGTGAAATTTGAGGCTTTTTAGGTTAGCTATATAAAGTTTGATCGAATTAAATTATCAAATATATTATTATATATTTGATAATTTAATTCTTAATTTTAATTATCTGTTTCGATTTAATCGATGAAAGCGGTAAATGTAAAATACGCAGAAAATATATTTTTGCACAAAAAATAACTACGATTAACGAATATAAAATTCGTTTTACGAAATAATAATCATGAATCACAAAAGACACAGAGCTGAATACTGTCAAAAAATAAATACACGCATGCGCAGTTCAGAAAATTTTTAAAATACCTAATTATCCTAGTTGATTTGACCAGGGAATGCAGAGTTACTTTTATAAAGATTGAATTTATGGAATTCATCAGGGGAACTGGTTGAATTTACTAGGAATCCTAATTAACTTTACTAGGTTAAGATTAACTCTGGGTTTATAGTTAATAATACCATAAAGATTTTTTTCAGTGTGAAGATCAGTTGTTTCTAACTGATTTAGAAGCAAAAAGTCAGTCACTGATTGTCAGTTAAAACCATGATTTTTAACTGATTCAAATTAAGAGAGCAGGCAGAAAAATTAGTACCGACCTGGCATTAAAATTTTCGTTTGCTTTTTTACCGGCACAGGAGTTGAGCCGACAAAAATTTAATACCGGCCTGGTGTCGGCATCAAAAAAGAGTAAAAAATAAAAGAAATTATAAATTTATATATTAATTAGTTAATTTATGTTATGCCGGAAATTAGTATTATTACTTGTTTTTAATAAATTTATAAAATTAGAAAATCAGGTAACGGGCCGGTAGCGCACTGGTGGTAAATTAATGCCCTCGGTAACACTACCGGCGGGAGTGTCGTTTTGACATTATATGCTCACACTACGTATACTGTTCACGTTCAGGTTGAGATCAGTGAATGCGGTGTCGACTTTGCAGCCTCAAGCTCCGGAGTTCAATTCCTCGAGTCTTCAGATATTTCATTAATTGCACTGGTCGAAAAAAGTTACTTTTTCTCTGATTCACGTCGAGATTTAGAGCAAAATGGACTCAAAGTTTCGAAAACCCTGTTTTTGGCCTATTTTGATAACGTGTAGAGAATGATTCTGACGGACCAGAAGTCTCTAATTAAGCTTGAATTAAAGCTTGAACAAGAAAATTTCTTGAGCACAAGAAAATTTTGGTGCCGGCACCGGGCCGGTAATAATTTGTTTGCCGGTACAACAAATTTGACAAAAAATTGAAAAAATAATAATTATTTTGAAATTTTTTGCAGAAAAATTAGAAACTTACATAGGTGGAATCATTCAGGTCTCATCTTTAAATTAAGACCAAAAGAGTTTAAAAATCTCAATCGGTTCACGAGATATCATTATAAGCGGTTGAAAATTTTTAGCCAAAAACGGTTTAAAATCGAATATTAAACTTTCCTGTAATGTATCATTAACCGCATAATTTAATAATCATTTAAACTGTATATTTGTAAATTTTCTGATTCTCGCATTTACAAATAAATCGTCGCTTAAGGGCATGTCCAAGTTGTGAAATGTAAACAAACCAACATGTAACAAACAAAGCACTAAAATCACATTTTTCAAACAGCCTTTTTTCTCACAAAAATTACCATTAGAAAACTTATTTTTACAAAAATGATGAATTAGGGTGTCAAAGTTTCCAAAAAAATCATTTTTGAGTGTGATCAATAAATAGCAATTAGTAAAGTAAATAATTCAAATGACCTGTAAAATACCATTTTTGACGCGTCGCAGGATATAAACTGTTTGACTATATCAACCGCACTGACGATGAAGAAGTCTCATATCAGCGATTGGACTTTCAACATGTGGAAAGGGAAATTCTTCCCTCTCCTCCATGAAATTGCAAGGAGAAAGGGTAAAAACTTCTTCATCGTCCGTGCGGTTGATATAGTCAAACACTTTAATTTTTCGCGATGTCAGACGATTGCTCTACGCGCACGCGCAGACCGTGACAAGAAAGCATTGATAACACTATGCAGAAACACACATTTTGTTTTAGACTGAAACTCACTTATTTTCACATACTTTCAGGTATACTTTGGTATAGATACCAAATTCAACACTTCAATTTACAATTTTCATAAAAAAAACTGTAAATTTCTATTTATTTACGGAAATGTGATGGTCGAAAACGACATTTCCTGACGGTAGTTTATTTTTTCAAAGAAAAAAATTATCGGACAAAATTATCTTACCAGAAATTTGAATGTTCAATAATGAAAACTGACGCCAACTTACCTGAAACAAAAAGAAAAGCAATTATTTTAAGATAACAATAGGGTTAGAATTTAACAAACGGATCACCTAAAACTAAAAAATTTTCTTTTTGACCCAACATTTTTTTTTAAACTTGAATATAGTTAAGAAGAATCCCTGAAAATATTAAAATATTAGTTTTGCAAAAATCTACTTGTATTTTAACCAAAAATTTGTATTTTTGAACTTATTTTTTAAATATGAATAGAACTAAAAGTAGCTCGTTCTCCATCGCCAAAAATGGAAAAGAAGGTCCGACTTAAATATTAAAATCAAAATTGGATTTTTTTTGTTAAGCGACAGAGGACGTATAAGTGATTAAAATCACGGACAATCATAAAAAACTCAATATTAAAGGTAAATTTTTTCACATTTCTATACTATAAAACGAAAAAATCAGCACACAATGTGAAAGTACGTTGAATGTATGAATTATTACATGCTTTTTTATTAAATTTTCATTGCTGTCAAACTAACTTTTTTTCTGTGCAACTTAATTTTAAAATTATAATTTTAATTAAAACATTTTTTAATTAAAATGATTACCGAAAGTGAATTCTATAGAAATTAAACATTATTTCTACAAATTATGAGATTTTTCTAAAAGTAGACCGCAACGACTTTAGGTGAAATAAAATTATTATTATTATTATTATATATATTAATCTCCGTATTCTTTCATTCATTCTGTCCGCAAGAATTCCGTCCGCCCTCCTGCTGTGCTTTTGATGACAGAGAAGAGTTGGAGAGAGAAGTTTGTCAGAGTATATAAGAGAGAAATCATGATACAGAGAAGGAGTGGGAAGTATCGTCTTTTCTTTCAGTTTAGAGTAGAAGTGAGAGAGAGACGAACAGTTAAGAAAGTAACGCCTACTTTTTTTGGTTTGAGCATAATGGTTTTCTCTATTCTCAGTGACAGATATTAGAATAAATAAATTAAATGAATTCAATATAAATTTTTTTTTAATTGAGAGATGAAATATTATCAATCTATCCAAGTCAGGTTCGAATAAAAAACAATCTGTTTACGTTTCAATGACACAGTCGTCCTCTTCAGAAACGAAAAAAATGTCACAAAATTTGTTCAATCAAATGAACATTGCTGGACGAAGACAAGATTGATAATATTTCATCTCTCAATTAAATAATTTTAACCAAGTGATAAATTCAATATCATTATAAATTTTTTTTATTTCATAATCATATTTTTAAAGGAATATAATTTGATAATAACTGCAAAAATAGTAAATTATATATTTCTTGATTACAATTTTAAACAAGTTTTTTTAAATGTAAAAATATGTGTGCAAATTTCGAATACTCTATCCTTTCAATGAGAATTAATATGAAGGAATGATTTGATTCCAATTTCGAGTTTACGCTAAATTGAAGTATCTGCAAAACTCTAATTTATACATTTTTTTCCTTTTTCTTACCTTGTTTTTGATAAATAATTTACATTTTATTCCCAAAAAAGTTCATTTTTGAGTTTCATTTCCAAATTAAAAAATATATAATTTACAATATTTTTTATTTATTTTTTAAAATTACTATATTTTGAAATTACATTTTAAACTTAAACATAAATTGATTCCATGTAACTTCATTGTGTATGGGTGATTTTCACGTAACTGTGCAATTTCAAGATCATTTTTAAAAGAAAAAAAATTTTGTTTTTTTAATGTTAAATATCACTTTTCCTCATCATTAGGGCATAATATAGTTGTCATTTGAATGGTTTTACAACAACTATAATTATAAAAAAATTATAACAAATTTTCGAAAATTGGTTGCCACGGAGCTGACCACCCTATGCATTGAATAATACTGCCGTCAACTGGGGCTACTTTATGTACGCCAGGTATTTAATAAATAAAATTATTAAAAAGAACTTTGTCAAAAAACCAAAAATAAGTTAATTAAAATCCTTAAAACGATTAAAACTTTAACCGGTGAGCAACATAGCGACAAAAAATTAACTTTAATATTTATAAGTTTTTCAAATTAGTCTTAAAACTATTTCTCTCGTTTCTCTTAAAATAACTGAAAAAGTGTATTAGATATTAAATTGTTATTCATTTAACCTTAAAATATTAATTTCAAGTTTTTAAAAAATATCATATTCAAAACGTTTAGAAAAGCTTCTATTAAAATGATGATTTAAAGTTATTTACATGTGTTTAAATGATAGTTTTATAATTATCATAATGTATTATTGTAAAATGTATATTTAAAAAGAAAAAGTGTTATTTATTTTCAGAATAATATAAGATTTGAAGAAAGGTTGTTAATTTTTAATAAATCATGATTTTAGCAAAATCTTAGTATTTTATTTTACATTTTGTTGTATAATATTTACAAAATTTTTTTTTTAATATCTAATTTTTTTTAAATTTACTCTGAAATATCTACACAAAAGATTTAATGAATAAGAAAGTATCAAAAAAATGTTTATGTAACATTATAAAAACACAAATTTCAATACACAAAGTAGTTCCATCCCGGGGTCTATTTTTGGAACAACTTTTAATAACTACAACTCCGACAAAAAAATTTATTTCATTGACTAACTCATAGGAAACCTTCAGAAGGTAGTATAACATATATGCAAAAGTTGATTTTCTTTTAATTCTGAATTTAAACAAATCACTGAGTTAAAAAATGCATTTTAATGCACAAAATAGCCCCAGCAAAAATATTTACTATCAGCTTGACATAACATTATGAAATTAGCGCATAAAACTAATTGTAGAAAAGTATTCTCAAATAAGAGCGTTACAATCAACAGTAATTAAACTGTGCTTCTGCTTGGTTATTATAAAGGCGTGTTTTTTCAAATATTAAGGTGTTGCGAATTTTTCAGCTTTAATTGTGATTAACTCTATAAATTCTCATACAATTTATTCTTTTTATATACCAATCGATTCGTCTTGATGCAAAGAATAAGATTTTATTATATATTAACTTCAATAACCAATTTAAAAAAAAATTTTTTGAAAAAAAATTTTTTTTAGAAAAAAGTCAAAAAAAGCATTTTAACTACACATCCTCAGTTATTGGAACCAAAATTAAGTAGTTGGTTTTATGTAGTTAAAATTTTTATTTCACGTAGTTATGATAACAAATAGATGGTAGTAAATGACTCAACAATAATACTGTCTTAAAAACTACTGTTAAAAAAGTTAATTTTACTATTGTGCTATTAAAAAAAACTATTTTGTATTAGTTGCAAACAAAATGAAAATTACTGTTTTTATATAGTAAATTCAACCTCTGAAAGTTGTTATTTTTATGATTTATGTAGTTAAAACAACTATTTCTTATTAGTTGCAGAGAAAGAAAGAAATTTACTGTTTTCATGTAGTAAATTCAATTGTTGAAAATAGTTATTTTTACTATTTATGCAGTTGAAAAGTTCATTTTTTACAGAGAAAAAACGTGAGTGGCAAAAACATCCACATATGGGCAGTTAAAAAGATGTAGTTAAAACTGTCATATTCAGCAGCATTTTAACTAAACTTCCATAGTTAGTGGAACTAAAATTAAATAGTTGGTTTTATGTAGTTCAAATTACTACTAAACGTTATGATTGTGAATAACTCAACAATAGTGCAGTAGTTAAAAGTACACTAAAAAAAAATTTATTTGATTCAAATAATTCAAATTATTTGAAAAATATTTAATTGATTCATATACTTTTTAGTTGGATCAAAAAAATATGTATTTGAGTCAAATAACTTAAATTATTTGAATCACACTTATTGGAACTAAATAAATCGTATTTAATTCAATTACATAATTATTTGAATTGAATAAATGAATTTATTTAATACTAATAGTGAGTTACTTGAAACTAATCTTTTATTTATTTCATTCAAATAATTATTTTATTAAATCAAATACGATTTATTTGACACAATAAATTTATTTTATTGATTCTAATAAACTTAATTATTTAATCTGAATAATTCATTATTTAAAGCAAATACACTATTTTATCAAGACAAATAAAAAATTATTTCAATCAATTAAATAATTATTTGAATCGAATTACTTGAAACTGTTCATTTATTTATTTCACTTAATTATTTCATTTATTTAATACAAATAAAAAATATTTCGACAAATAAATGTGTTATTTGGATACAGAATATACGACACTGGCATTCATAAAGTAGATTAGCCCGAGTTCTCACCCAGTCTCAGTGGCGGTGTGGCTTAAAGAGGTGCGTTTATAGGCTTGCGGTCGGCGTTATGGGCGGGGGGGGGGGGGTGAGTTCGATTCCACATGCGAGCGAATATTTTTCATTCTTCGTTTTAACCGTTATATATATAAAATAATAAAATTTTGTGTTGTGAATAAAAACTGTGTGAACATGTTTATAAATAATGTTAAAAGTCAGTTAAAAAATCAGTTAATATATATGGGGCAAAATTCCTCAATTGTCCTAACTTAAAATTGAAAGTCTTCAAATCGGGTTGATTTTTGCACAAACTTTAGTACTATAGGGGAGTACTTTATCCACAAAATATTAAAATATTTTATTAAAAATTGTAGAGGGGGGAGGGGGTTAAAGTTTTTGGTAACGTGTTAACAGTGGATTCTTATAGCTAATGTAGCTAAAAAACAGTAGAGTGGACAAAATTTTGCCCTATATGTTTTCGAAAGGTTTTTTCCTCCTCTTTCGAATGGTGTAAAAAAAAAATTTTTTTATTAACAATTTAAGTTAATTTTTTCAAAATTAAAAATATTTTTGACTTTTTTTTTAAAATCGGCATTTTTTTTTCTTTTTTTTTTGCCTTAAAATAAAGCTTATTGTATGTACTTTCCATACCCCTTTGGTAAAAAATGCCGTTTTTTTTTGTTTTCGAATTATTAATTAATTAATTAATAAAAATTTGTTAAAAATTATTAAAAAATGAAATACTTTTTAAGCAAATAAACTTTTTTTAATTATGAGCTTATCATCGTAAAGCTGCTTAAATTCCGCATCCAACGAGTATAAATACATCTATTTTTATAAATAATTGTTTAATAAACAAATAATTGAAAATTTATTTATTAATTTTTTGAAAAAAAAACAATTTCTTTCTTCATTTTTGCTTTAAAATACAGATCAATATGTGTACATTCAATACAGGTTTAGGAAAAAATGACGCTTGATTAGTTTTCAAATAATTAATCATTTAATTAGTTAATTAACTCATTAATAGTAGTAAAAAATTAATAAAAAATTAAATATTTTTCAAGAAAATAAACTTTTCTTAATTACGAGTTTGTCATCGGAAAGCTTACCAAATTCTGCATCCAACAATCATAAACTCAACTGTTTTTTATAAATAATTATTAATTAAATAAATAATTTATTATTTATTTATTAATTTTTTGAAAAAGGGATATTTTTTTATTTTTCCTTTAAAATAAGGCTTAATATATTTACTTTCGATACCCGATTAGGAAAAGTTACAATATTTTTTGTTTTCGTATTATTTATTAATTAATTAATAAAAAATAGACATGTTGGATGCGGAATTTGTTAAGCTTTTCGTTGGAAAGCTCAAAATTAAGTAAAGTTTTTTTTAAATATTAATTTTTTTTACTAATTTTTATTAATTAATTAATAAATAATACGAAAACAAAAAATATTGTAATTTTTCCTAATCGGGTATCGAAAGTAAATATATTAAGCCTTATTTTAAAGGAAAAATAAAAAAATATCCTTTTTTCAAAAAATTAATAAATAAATAATAAATTATTTATTTAATTAATAATTATTTATAAAAAACAATTGAGTTTATGATTGTTGGATGCAGAATTTGGTAAGCTTTCCGATGACAAACTCGTAATTAAGAAAAGTTTATTTTCTTGAAAAATATTTAATTTTTTAGTAATTTTTTACTACTATTAATGAGTTAATTAACTAATTAAATGATTAATTATTTGAAAACTAATCAAGCGTCATTTTTTCCTAAACCTGTATTGAATGTACACATATTGATCTGTATTTTAAAGCAAAAATGAAGAAAGAAATTGTTTTTTTTTTCAAAAAATTAATAAATAAATTTTCAATTATTTGTTTATTAAACAATTATTTATAAAAATAGATGTATTTATACTCGTTGGATGCGGAATTTAAGCAGCTTTACGATGATAAGCTCATAATTAAAAAAAGTTTATTTGCTTAAAAAGTATTTCATTTTTTAATAATTTTTAACAAATTTTTATTAATTAATTAATTAATAATTCGAAAACAAAAAAAAACGGCATTTTTTACCAAAGGGGTATGGAAAGTACATATAATAAGCTTTATTTTAAGGCAAAAAAAAAAGAAAAAAAAATGCCGATTTTAAAAAAAAAGTCAAAAATATTTTTAATTTTGAAAAAATTAACTTAAATTGTTAATAAAAAAATTTTTTTTACACCATTCGAAAGAGGAGGAAAAAACCTTTCGAAAACATATAGGGCAAAATTTTGTCCACTCTACTGTTTTTTAGCTACATTAGCTATAAGAATCCACTGTTAACACGTTACCAAAAACTTTAACCCCCTCCCCCCTCTACAATTTTTAATAAAATATTTTAATATTTTGTGGATAAAGTACTCCCCTATAGTACTAAAGTTTGTGCAAAAATCAACCCGATTTGAAGACTTTCAATTTTAAATTAGGACAATTGAGGAATTTTGCCCCATATATATAATATATACATATAATATAATAATATATTAATAAATTTAAAAAATACTAAATATTAAAAATAAATTTTTTTATTAAATACAAAATGAAATAACTTTGGTAATTGATCCAAATAATGATTTATTAGTTTCAAATATTCTGTTACTGCGTAACAATTTGTATTGGGAAAACCCAAAATTTGAATTATTATTATTATTATATATATTAATCTCCGTATTCTTTCATTCATTCTGTCCGCAAGAATTCCGTCCGCCCTCCTGCTGTGCTTTTGATGACAGAGAAGAGTTGGAGAGAGAAGTTTGTCAGAGTATATAAGAGAGAAATCATGATACAGAGAAGGAGTGGGAAGTATCGTCTTTTCTTTCAGTTTAGAGTAGAAGTGAGAGAGAGACGAACAGTTAAAAAAGTAACGCCTACTTTTTTGGTTTGAGCATCATGGTTTTCTTTATTCTCAGTGACAGATATTAGAATAAATAAATTAAATGAATTCAATATAAATTTTTTTTTAATTGAGAGATGAAATATTATCAATCTATCCAAGTCAGGTTCGAATAAAAAACAATCTGTTTACGTTTCAACGACACAGTCGTCCTCTTCAGAAACGAAAAAAATGTCACAAAATTTGTTCAATCAAATGAACATTGCTGGACGAAGACAAGATTGATAATATTTCATCTTTCAATTAAATAATTTTAACCAAGTGATAAATTCAATATCATTATAAATTTTTTTTATTTCATAATCATATTTTTAAAGGAATATAATTTGATAATAACTGCAAAAATAGTAAATTATATATTTCTTGATTACAATTTTAAACAAGTTTTTTTAAATGTAAAAATATGTGTGCAAATTTCGAATACTCTATCCTTTCAATGAGAATTAATATGAAGGAATGATTTGATTCCAATTTCGAGTTTACGCTAAATTGAAGTATCTGCAAAACTCTAATTTATACATTTTTTTCCTTTTTCTTACCTTATTTTTGATAAATAATTTACATTTTATTCCCAAAAAAGTGCATTTTTGAGTTTCATTTCCAAATTAAAAAATATATAATTTACAATATTTTTTATTTATTTTTTAAAATTACTATATTTTGAAATTACATTTTAAACTTAAACATAAATTGATTCCATGTAACTTCATTGTGTATGGGTGATTTTCACGTAACTGTGCAATTTCAAGATCATTTTTAAAAGAAAAAAAATTTTGTTTTTTTAATGTTAAATATCACTTTTCCTCATCATTAGGGCATAATATAGTTGTCATTTGAATGGTTTTACAACAACTATAATTATAAAAAAATTATAACAAATTTTCGAAAATTGGTTGCCACGGAGCTGACCACCCTATGCATTGAATAATACTGCCGTCAACTGGGGCTACTTTATGTACGCCAGGTATTTAATAAATAAAATTATTAAAAAGAACTTCTTTGTCAAAAAACCAAAAATAAGTTAATTAAAATCCTTAAAACGATTAAAACTTTAACCGGTGAGCAACATAGCGACAAAAAATTAACTTTAATATTTATAAGTTTTTCAAATTAGTCTTAAAACTATTTCTCTCGTTTCTCTTAAAATAACTGAAAAAGTGTATTAGATATTAAATTGTTATTCATTTAACCTTAAAATATTAATTTCAAGTTTTTAAAAAATATCATATTCAAAACGTTTAGAAAAGCTTCTATTAAAATGATGATTTAAAGTTATTTACATGTGTTTAAATGATAGTTTTATAATTATCATAATGTATTATTGTAAAATGTATATTTAAAAAGAAAAAGTGTTATTTATTTTCAGAATAATATAAGATTTGAAGAAAGGTTGTTAATTTTTAATAAATCATGATTTTAGCAAAATCTTAGTATTTTATTTTACATTTTGTTGTATAATATTTACAAAATTTTTTTTTTAATATCTAATTTTTTTTTTAATTTACTCTGAAATATCTACACATAAGATTTAATGAATAAGAAAGTATCAAAAAAATGTTTATGTAACATTATAAAAACACAAATTTCAATACACAAAGTAGCTCCATCCCGGGGTCTATTTTTGGAACAACTTTTAATAACTACAACTCCGACAAAAAAATTTATTTTATTGACTAACTCATAGGAAACCTTCAGAAGGCAGTATAACATATATATGCAAAAGTTGATTTTCTTTTAATTCTGAATTTAAACAAATCACTGAGTTAAAAAATGCATTTTAATGCACAAAATAGCCCCAGCAAAAATATTTACTATCAGCTTGACATAACATTATGAAATTAGCGCATAAAACTAATTGTAGAAAAGTATTCTCAAATAAGAGCGTTACAATCAACAGTAATTAAACTGTGCTTCTGCTTGGTTATTATAAAGGCGTGTTTTTTCGAATATTAAGGTGTTTTTTAATAAGTCAACGGTTGCCAAAGCACTGAAATATAAAAGGACACAACTATGTCTGTCCTTTTCTGTAATATGTGTTGTTCTAGCAACTGTTGATCCATGAATTTGCACCTTTACACTGTACGCCACAGGCGCCACGGAACTGACATTTTATGTGACACCACGGAGCTGACAGTTGACATTTAAACTAACCTAATTCCCACAATTTTGCAAAATAAATCTTTTCTTTTGGCAGATAATTTGTTTCTAATATAATCTTAAAAAAATCGTAATAATTACCATAGAGAGTGTTTACATTAAAAGAATAGTAATACCACGGTACTGACCACTTTTTTTGTGAACTTCACATTTTTACAAAAAAATTGTTTTTAAGTGTAGAACTTGAAAATTTTAAACCTTTTTTTTACTGATATTTGTTGCTCATGGATCTTATTTTAGATTTTAATTCTCAGTTAACATTAAAATGTGCCATAAAAAGTTAAATTATAGGGGAAAATATCTTATTACAAAATTGAAAAAATTTGTGGACAAAACTATTTTACATTTTATAAGAAGTATTAGAAGATGCATTATATGTAGAAATTGTTTACCTATATACATAATTCATATTACAAAAATTCTCGTTTTCAGTTTCAGCGTTTTCAATAAAATTTCTGAATTTTAACTTAAAGTTTTAAAAACGGACACGCCACGGAGCTGAAATTTTGGAGGGAATTCTGCAATTTATCAAAAAATATAATATCTATTTGCACATATTTGTGATTGCGAATAGGTTTTATATATACCTGTGAAATGTATCCATACCCAAGCAAAAATTTTTTACTTTGAATGTATTTTCTGTGACGCCGCCAATTATTACAGTTACGTGAAAATTACCCGTATAGATTTTTAGGTCTTAAAACAATAAACAATATTATTATATTTTCATACTTATTTACTTATAATTGATTTTTATTTCTCGTGAAAAAGCTATGTAGCCCTTTCAATAATAAAATTTTCTAAAATGTATTAAACAATTTGTGTATCTGTTTATAGATCTTGCTTTCGTGTGATACCTTCCATAGATTTTCTTGAATTCGGATGAAATTTTGAGGGCTTATTTATCACATTAATCCTTCAAAATGGACAAAAGGTATATAGAATATATCCCACACAAAAAATTTTACAGTTGTTTTTTTCAAAAACTTGTTCAAGTAAAAAAAATTTTTTAGCAAAATCTAAATTTATATATAATAAAATTGAAATTTTTATGTCAAGACGAATCTATAAGTATATACAAAGTATAAATATTTAAATATTTTTAAATAAGCTTAGGACCATTAAAAAGCGTATTTTTGTTAACCCTCACGGGCTCGAGCCGGGTCCCTCGGACCCGGAGGAAAGTTTTTTTTTTCTACTACCGGTTAAGAAAATATTATTAGAAAATCAACTTCACATTAGACTTTAAGGCGTAAAAACACACATTTTTCACTTTTGTAAAGAATTTTTAATTCATAAAAAACTCTGGAAAATTCCCTTCAAAGTCGAACTTACGTAAAGACTCAAGCCGGGTCCGAGGGACCCGGGTTATAATTGCGTATAAAAAGTTAGTAATTTTTCTGCAATATTGCATTATTTTGTAATGTTTCAACATCACCTACTGTAATAAGTGTAAACATATCCCAAATAATTCCGGAAGTGACGTGGTGCGAAAAATATAGTGCGTGTTGTACGTTTTTTGGAAAATTCCATTCCTAAAAGTTAAAGAACAGAAAATCGATCAGATTTTCTTTAAAATCGGTACTCGGGGTTTTTTAGGGTCGCTGATTACAAATTTGATGTCAGAATTAAAAAATTCAATATAGCGGTCGTTAAATTTTTTTTTTTGGTTTTACGTCTAAATACAGATAATTATTATTAGGTAATTTAGCTAAAGATTTTTTTCAGATGTTTTATATTTCTACCATTATTTTATATTACTATTTTTTAAACTAATATATATATATATATATATATATATATATATATATATATATATATATATATATATATATATATATATATATATAAAATGTTTATATAATTATTTATACATTATACGGTGATTTGTCTGAAAATATTTTTTTGTTCTTTATATTTTTTATTTTATTTTTTTATTATAAATAATGTTGTTTTTAAAACTATTTTTTAAAATAATTTCTCTAAAATGATACAATTATATGTTAGATAAAAAATATTAACAATTTTGCTGTCAAATTTTTTATTTCTATTGATTTTAAATACCGGGTCCCTCGGGCCCGGCTTGTGCGCGCAGGCGGAAAAACGAACTCGAGCCCGTGAGGGTTAATAATTTATTCAAATTTTTGTTAAACGTTAGAAATGAGGTTTCTATCAAAATATCTGAATAAAATGTTAGCCAAATCACTTCTATAAGAACTTATTCTTTTCACAATTTTATAATAATTAAATAAAAAAAATTCAGTTTTTATTAATTTTTTTTTGTTTTCCATTCACCAAAAAATGGATAGTTTCTCACTTCTGACCGTGTTAAGTATATGTTTTATCCAAAATTATTAGAACTTTTCTTAACCACTTCACTGGCAGGGCGTTCCAAATGGCGTTCCACCCGCCGAGGCCCAGACTGGCAAAAACACCGAAATGGCGTTCCTAAAAAAACTCTGTTTTTAAAGAGTGTACACCACATTCAACTTTTGTAAAGGAATATTTCTATAGTTTAGACATCAGAGAACAAGATTATCACAATAAAAATTTAAGTTTTTGTTATTTTCAACGTTTTTCCGAACGTTAAATTCGGCTATTTTTAATATTTTTCGACAAATGGCGTTCCAATTTCTTTCAATTTTTACACAATAAAACTTGTATTTTTATTAAAAAAAGATATTTACATACAATATTATAATATTATAATACAACTATTAATTTTATATATATATATATATATATATATATATATATATATATATAAATAACTATTATTGATTATTATGAATGGTAATATTATACGTATGTGTTTTTGCCAGTCTGGGCCTCGGCGGGTGGAACGCCATTTGGAACGCCTTGCCAGTGAAGTGGTTAAGGAAAAATCAAACAGACAGTCGGAACCAAATTTAGTCCGATTACGTATTATTGTAGGGGAGACCGGGGATAAACCAGACAAGTCAAATATATCCGAAATCGTAAAGAATTTCAAACTGTGTAAATAACCTATGTAGAGTAGAGTGGGGCGAAACCACCATGGGGCGAAACCACCAATTCGCTTTTATTTTCGTGTTTTACGTGTTATCAACTTATCGTTCGATGTGAATAACAGTTCTGATATTCTCCGCTGGTATCTGAAGTTTCAAGCCGTTTACCAAAATATCTGCCTAATGACAGTGACATATGTAAAATGTTAACAATTTTCAAAAAAAAAATTTTTACCTGATTATTGAATTATTGTTAATATAATGTAAAAATTAATAGACGAATAGAATTTCTTTATTCATTTGAGTGTTCTGAACGGATTGGTGTAGTTTTTTTAAAAATTTGTTTAAGTGTTTTGGAAGTTATTAAATTTTTTTGAAAAAAGTGATGTTGGGGCGAAACCACCAACAATGGCTTTTAAATGGGTCAAAATTAAAAAAATAAGAAATTTTTTATTTTTTATTAAAAATTAATTCAGTGAAGATTAAAAAACAAAAAACTTTCTATTTTATTAAAGATTAAGTCGGTGAAAATAAAAAATAAAAAAAAATTATTTTATTACCGCCTTATAAGAACAACTGACTACGGTATATTCCACATTTTCTAATATCTACACAGAAAAAATTAAAAGCACGCTGCTGTCTTTGTAGAGATAGATGCTTTCTTTTTTGCAGGACAGCAGTACACTCTATCAGAAAAGAACGCAGTTAACCGCACAAAGCGAGCAGTTACTCTTTCAGGGGTAACTGCTGCCCCCGAAAAAGAGAGATGCTCGCTTTTTGAGGTTAACTGCTATCCCTTAAGACAAAGCGCGCTGCTGTCTCGCATTGAAGTCAGCAGTGCGCTTTAAATTTTTTCAGTGTAATTAAAATAAATTTAATTTTGCAAAAAATTTATTTATTTGTATTTATTTATTAGTTTTTTGTTGTTTTTCGATTGTTATTAATTAATTTTTACGTTTTTCATTAAAAAAATTGCAGTTGGTGGTTTCGCCCCACCTGGTGGGGCGAAACCACCAATTGCAGAGGTCGCGTAAAACGGCCGTATCTCGAAAACTAAAAGAGATAAAGAGTTGAGTATATGGAGTAAAATTTAGCCAAGAAATCAATCTTTCAAACTCTTTTTGATTTGGCTTTTCATTGGCTTTAGTTTTCAAGTTATAGTCCTTAAAGTGCAAAATTGGTGGTTTCACCCCACTCTACTCTACGCAAAATTTCGTGATGCAAATGCTGCATGAGGTTTTAGGGACGTGTCATTTTTCTTGTAATAATAGTTGCCGTTAATATGTGAAAATGTCATTTTTTGAGGTAAAAGTAAAAAATTTTTTCTCATTTTTTAGGGTTTTTATCGTTAAAATTAAAGTCCAAATATCACACAGCAATTTTTCTTTTAGCTCATGGTGTACTGAGTTTAGTAGAAAAAGAGTTTAATGAAAAACGTTAAGAAGAAAAAATATAATGCAGTTTAATTATTAGATGACGGTGTGGGGCTGAATCGGACATCGTGATAAAAAACAACCAAATCTTTGAATACTTTAATTTATTTTATATTAATTAACTATTTTATATTATATTCTTTGCATAGAACCACTTTAAAACTAAATAAATAAAGAATTTATTTTAAAACTCGAATTTGCAAGCGAGTTGCTGTAAATAGACAAGTCTGAAAACTGTAATTCATTTTATATTATATTAATTACCGATTTTACATTTTATATTATATTCTTTGTATAGAACTACCTACATTTAAATAAGTGAAGAATTGATTTGACTTTTCTACAAAAAAACGAAAATTTGTGTCTTATTCTTTAATTAATTAGCCGTGTCTGATTTATCCCCTTGGGGTGTCCGTTTAGCCCTACCAATTTTCGGATTTTTGTTTTTGAGGTAGTCATCTTCGAAGCAACATATCTCCAAAGTTACTGTAGTTTTTCTACATCGAACAAGTGCGATTTGTTGGTGAAGGTACAAGCTTCAAAACGGTATATTACTCTTTAGCAAAAAAAATTTTTTGTATGAGTTTTTTGGCCAAAGAACAAATCCGTCCGGTTTAGCCCCGGTCTCCCCTATTTTTAAAGAAAAAGCCCAATGAACACGTTCTATAATTATTCTATAACAAGAAAAGAATATAGGTCTTGAAAATTTGTACCAATAAATAATACACAATCTTATTTTAACAATTATTATAAAGCATATTTTGTTATCAATATAAATAATATTTTATGCGAAAAGTAAATTTATATTTATTTAATAATTCTTTAAATAATTTTATGTGGTTTGGTAAAGTAATAATCAGTTGTAACTGTTTTTATGCAACAACAAAAATCTCTATTCTAGATCTGTGTTTCGAGACGCCTAATAGATCTTTCATTTCTTACTGGATTTAGAAGCAAGAGATTTTTACTTGTCCAAATGTAAAGAAATTTCACGCGCGCCAAGGCGCGCGTAGACAGCTAGTATTAATTTAATTTTTGAATTTGTTATTCCTCAAAGATATAAGGAAAAATATAATATATAAATTAACCCTGTAAAGTCAAGTGCTGATTTGGTTGAGCGCATAAAGCGCTATCCCAGGAGCACAATAATAAAGATTCGAAAAATGAAAGGTTAGATTGTTTCGCTTATATAAGGCATTTTACGTGTAATGTCCTAAGTTGAAATTTTAACTTCTTGAAAAAAATTAAAACTCGGGGAATTCGTTGTTCTATCAAGTAGAAATGTGCCCCAACAAATATTTTTGTTTTTTTGAAAATTTGAAGGGGGTAGAGGGGGGCCAATTTGACCAATTTTGCTAACACCGGCTACTTTGTGAATTTTTTCTGAACGTACTTTGAATGGGAAAAATTTTTCAGAATATGTTTCGGAAAGGTTTTTTCGTCCTCTTTTCAATGGTGAATTTTATTTTTTAATATTTAAAAAATTTATCCCAATTTTTGATAATTAATATTTAAATTTCAATTTCCCAAAAAAGGGTCCGTTTTATTTGAAAATAAATTATTGCAAACGAAAGCTAAGGTTTTTTTCTATGCGCATGTAAATTTTCAGAATTTCCTTTTTTGTTTTTGAGTTATTAAATTTCAAAGAATAAATTGCTGCGCGCTGCGTCGCGGGCACCTCGCATCACGCTGGGTACCACGCGGCTCAGTGCCACCGCGACGTAGCGCGCAGCAATTTATTCTTTGAAATTTAATAACTCAAAAACAAAAAAGGAAATTCTGAAAATTTACATGCGCATAGAAAAAAACCTTAGCTTTCGTTTGCAATAATTTATTTTCAAATAAAACGGACCCTTTTTTGGGAAATTAAAATTTAAATATTAATTATCAAAAATTGGAATAAATTTTTAAAATATTAAAAAATAAAATTCACCATTGAAAAGAGGACGAAATACTTTTCCGAAACATATTCTAAAAAAATTTTCCCATTAAAAGTATGTCAAAAAAAATTCAAAGTAGCTGGTGTTAACAAAATTGGTCAAATTGGCCCCCCTCTACCCCCTTCAAATTTTCGAAAAAGTCAAAAATATTTGTTGGGGCACATTTCTACTTGATAGAACAACAAATTCCCCTAGTTTTAATTTTTTTTCAAGAAGTTGAAATTTCAACTTAGGACATTACACGTAAAATGCCTCATATGTGGAAGAAAAAAATCTTCCGAAAAAATATCTCCTGTAAAAACAAATTAGATTTCCGGAAACTTTCCGAAAGAAATTAACTTTCGGAAGAGAAATAATTTCCGGAAATGGCTTCTGGCAAATTGCCGGAAACCGCTTCCGGAAAGTTTCCGAATTCCTTTCACATAGGCACTTTTGTGACCTATGGTGTTTCGAGTCTGCCTTACCCTCATGTGTGTTGTAGTTGTAAAGATCATTTTTTTGTAATTAAACCCACTTTTTTATTTTAAAATAATGCAAAATTTGAATCATTTAAATTCCAGGAAGTTTTTAGAACTTATAAATTTAAAAAATTTGTTTTTCTAGTTCCAGTTGACGGATTTAAAAATCAAAATATTACTTTTTTCTACTTAAATTGCATTATTTAAATATATTTTTCGAATTTAATTATTTTCATTAATATAAGAAAAATTATTAATTAAAATCTGCAGCTATGTAGAGCTTCACATGACGTTAAACTCGCGCTATGGACATTGGAATTTTTTACAATTTACTGTTCAAAATTGTCTAGAGTTTACAAGTTTTTTCAGATTTTGGTCTTAAATTAAAAGGAATAAAATTTCCAAGAGATTCATAAAATTTTAGTGAAATTCGATATTTACATTCTTTAATCATTAAAATACTTAAAATATTTTGATTGTTTTTCAACTTTCACAACATGGAGGTAAACGTGAACTGGAAATTCTTTTTTTTTATTTTTTATGTGTGGTAAATTTTTATATATATGTCGTCGACATATATATATTTTATATATATTTATTTTTATATATATTTTTTTATATATATATATTTTTTTGTAAAAAGGTAGCTGCTGAGAAAATGGTCACATTTTTACAAGAAATGTTTCTTCTTTGCCTATTGGTGATTGCGTAACTCTTGCAATTCCAACTGTATAGACAGAGGGCCTTTAGATTTCATTCATATTTTTGGGGTTGTCACTGATTTTAAGAATGAGGTTTATCAAATAGGCACTAAAGACGGTATAATTAATGGCTGGTTTCTAGAACAGATTTCCAAAAATCGGGTGCAAGTGCAATAAATATTGACGATGTTCTAAAGGATAAATATTTTTCTCTTCGAGAAACCGCAGCAGCTCAGTCTAGATCAGGGGCCAATCCTTGCAAAAATAAATAATTAAATAGTAAATTAATATAAAATGAATGTAAACATTTCAATTTTTTCTTATCGGACACAATAAATAAGTCATTTTTTCATAGATTAATATTTGACCGTCAATGCCGAAATAGCGCTGGATATTAAGCTGAATAATAATTAATATAAAATTTATATTTTTGTTATTGGCCGCATTAAATAAATTTTTTTGTACAGATGACGTGAATCCATTCATTGAGTTATTTAACTCTAACTGTCCAAATGTCGGTGGACAGTAAGATAACTATCGGACATTTAGCTTACTGCTTAACCAGATAGACGATATCGACGTATGTTCGTCTAACTGTCTGGACAGTTAGCTTAATGTCGGATTCGTCTAAGTGGCGACGACATATATATATATATGACCTATTTTTCGACTTATAGGTTTAAAAGAGAATAAATAACGGCCTCACATTACATCAAAACATATGTCAAAATTGACATATTTTTTGACCTAAGTCAAAAAGAGGATAAATAACGAATAAAAATACATGTTTATTTTTACCTATTTTTTTGAGCTACGGGTTTTAAAAGGGGCCTTAATGTGGGCCTTCACATTACGTCAAAATTTGATCTGTGTTTTACCAACAGGTCAGAGCTTGCCCCCTTAAATAGAAGGGCGAAATAGGACGTCAAAGCCTATGCAAAAGAAAACTTTTTACTTGCAGGCTAGTATGTTACTTCAAAATTGATGACAAAGATTGAAAATTTGAGAAATTTAAAAATTCAAAATGGCGGATCACTTTTTAAAAAAGTGGTCCGCCATATTGGATGCGCCATTTTGAATTTTAAAATTTTGACGTCATATTTGTATTCAGCGACCTTAAAAACCCCCGAGTAACAAATTTCAAGCAAATTTGACCAAATTTTAAAAAAGTGGTCAGCCATATTAGTCCAGTCGCCCTGTGTTTTTTCGTGCCAAAATTGATACCTGAAGTCTGATTGTGGATTCATATAGTGTGGGGTGGTAGTATGAATATGTATGTTTCCCACTCGAGATTTTTCATTCTGCGCGTTATAAACAATTTTGAAGGTGCCGAAAAACAGTTCTTTGGTGACCGTTCTTTCCCATCAAATTATAGGGGGAAAAGTTGTTAATAACAGTTATAGAGCTCGGAAATACCTTTAAAATGATGGGTCACATGTTAAAATTGGTTCATTTGTTTACTTGCAAATGAATTTAAACCAATAAAAATGGTACTTTCTTATTTGTTTAATAACATAAACAAAAATTAACAAATTCTTTCGATATTCTCCAAAAATGTACCTCTCAAGACCCTCAAGATGTGTGCCAAATCTAAATACGATTCGATAAATAGTTTATGAGAAATTCCATTTGTTAACTAAAAATATGATTTTTTAAAATGGAATTTCTACATTTTTGGCAGGATGAAAATCAATTTTTTTTGTTGGGTTCTCTTCATGAAATGTCAATCTATCAATCACAATTTGTAGCGAATTGAATTTTTACAAAAAAACTGGTTTTTTGGGGGGGAGAAATATTTTGCTTATAAACAAATGAACACTACATTAACAATTTATACTTTAACAATTTGTCATAAACGCCCTTTGATTACTTTTTCTTTCCTGCAAATTTTGCAAAAAAAATTTTGTTCTAGGTCAAAAAGGGGGGGGGGAGATAATTTTTTTTATTTTAAAAAATTCCTGAGCCTTTAATTATTAATATTTTTTTATTTTTTTAAAATATTTTTTTAGTTTATTAGTCATACTAATTATAAAAAAATCAATTTAAACATCTATGCACTTCTTGTTCGTAAAAAAATCCTAAAAAGTATGCAACGTTTAAATGCAACGTAGAGCAGTCTATCTGCTCTAGGCTGCATAGTGGGGGACATCATCAGTCGCTCGCGCTAAAGTTGAATTCAATTCAATAATTTTTTGACATTATTTATAAATTTTTCAAAAAACAAATAAAAAATTCGAATTCCTGAGAAAATTTTACGAATTTGAAAGTTTGAATTCAACTTTAGCGCGAGCGACTGATGATGTCCCCCACTATGCAGCCTAGAGCAGATAGACTGCTCTACGTTGCATTTAAACGTTGCATACTTTTTAGGATTTTTTTACGAACAAGAAGTGTATAGATGTTTAAATTGATTTTTTTATAATTAGTATGACTAATAAACTGAAAAAATATTTTAAAAAAATAAAAAAATATTAATAATTAAAGGCTCAGGAATTTTTTTAAATAAAAAAATTATCTCCCTCCCCCTTTTGACCTAGATCAAAATTTTTTTTTGCAAAATTTGCAGGAAAGAAAAAGTAATCAAATGGCGTTTATGACAAATTGTTAAAGTATAAATTGTTAATGTAGTGTTCATTTGTTTATAAGCAAAAAATTTCTTCCCCCCTAAAAACCAGTTTTTTTGTAAAAATTCAATTCGCTACAAATTGTGATTGATAGATTGACATTTCATGAAGAGAACCCAACAAAAAAAAATTGATTTTCATCCTGCCAAAAATGTAAAAACTCCATTTTAAAAAATCATGTTTTTAGTTAACAAATGGAATTTTTCATAAACTATTTATCGAATCGTATTTAGATTTGGCACACATCTTGAGGGTTTTTGGAGGTACATTTTTGGAGAATATCGAAAGAATTTGTTAATTTTTGTTTATGTTATTAAACAAATAAGAAAGTACCATTTTTATTGGTTTAAATTCATTTGCAAGTAAACAAATGAACCAATTTTAACATGTGACCCATCATTTTAAAGGTATTTCCGAGCTCTATAACTGTTATTAACAACTTTTCCCCCTATAATTTGATGGGAAAGAACGGTCACCAAAGAACTGTTTTTCGGCACCTTCAAAATTGTTTAGAACGCGCAGCATGAAAAATCTCGAGTGGGAAACATATACATATTCATACTACCACCCCATACTATATTAATCCACAATCAGACTTCAGGTATCAATTTTGGCACGAAAAAACACAGGGCGACTGGACTATATTGTATCCGCCATTTTGAATTTTTTTAATTTTGACGTCAGATTTGTAATCAGCGACCTCAAAAACTCTCGAGCAACAAGTTTTAAGCGATTACAATCAAATTTTAAAAAAGTACTTTTCTGCTTTCATTTTTTCCTCCACCCTTAGACAAAAACACACCCCCCCGCTCTAAGGGTGCATGCGATTGAATTGGGATAGGGCTTATTTGAAAGGTCTTGTTTCAGCCTTCAATTTCTGTCAATAGCAAAGTTTATATCACGTCAGGATTTTGCCCCACGATTTTTCCAAAACAGACAAAAACGCTGTTTTTAGAGGTTTCAACCCCTAATATCTCGAAAACGTGACGTGATGAAAAGTTTTTGAACTCAGATTCGTGTTCAGCATGAAAAATCCCTTCTGAAACCGTATGTCTGATCTTATTCGCATTAAAAAAATTGAAATCTATGATGCAAAAACTTCCGCCAAGTAAAAGATTTTGTAACTGTCCAAACAATTAGGGAAATAAAAGTTTACCAAGTAAAATTTATAATTAAAATTTTAACAACGATTTATTTTAAATATTTCCTCTCCTACACAACTCGAAGTACATATTGCAGTTGAAAAAAATAACCCGAGATTAGCTGCTGATATTGCACATTGAGGCTTAATTACATTTTCGAATTAAGTCAATGTTCTTCACTGCATTTTGAATTGTAACAAATAAAATTAACTTCATAATTTACATTAACAAAAAACGAAATCCAATTATTCATCATTATAAAAAATTTCTATATAAGCAATTAAAAAATCTTGGCGTCAATAATGCTCTAACTTGTAATTAATGAAAGTATTGACGCAAAGATTTTTAAATTGCTGATATAGAAATTTTTTATTATGATGAATAATTGGATTTCGTTTTTTGTTAATGTAAATTATGAAGTTAATTTTATTTGTTACAATTAAAAATGTAGTGAAGAACATTGACTTAATTCGAAAATGTAATTAAGCCTCAATGTGCAATATCAGCAGCTAATCTCGGGTTATTTTTTTCAACTGCAATATGTACTTCGAGTTGTGTAGGAGAGGAAATATTTAAAATAAATCGTTGTTAAAATTTTAATTATAAATTTTACTTGGTAAACTTTTATTTCCCTAATTGTTTGGACAGTTACAAAATCTTTTACTTGGCGGAAGTTTTTGCATCATAGATGTTTTTGTTGGGATTTTAAAACTTTTTGCGTCTTCTCAACTTTTTAATAAATGAAATAATTAATTGTAAAAATATTTTGGTCTTTGATCTAATAATTTAAAATAAAATACAATTAAGTTTTAAATAAGAATTTATTTAAGATATGATACTTTACAGTAAAGTTTTTAAAATAAATTTCAAGCCTATCA
Organism: Leptopilina drosophilae; assembly: GCA_032873175.1. NCBI lineage: Eukaryota > Metazoa > Arthropoda > Insecta > Hymenoptera > Figitidae > Leptopilina > Leptopilina drosophilae. The sequence continues at coordinate 27,690,490 of CM065479.1, read as the reverse complement.
ACCCATAATACTATTTCAAATTCCAAAATATTTTTAAAATGTTTTTAGCAGTTTAGTATCTGCGTTCATCTAAATGTCAAAAAATTCAATCTTTTTGAGAAAAATGAAAATTTTTCAAAAAATACGGAGTGCATTAAAATTTCCAGAAATACATATCGAGATTTAAACCCAATGAATAATATTCTAGAAGATCTCACATAACCGTTTAGAAGTTTAGTCTCTGCGTTTGCCTAATTGTCAAAAAATTCAATTTTTTTGAGAAAAATCAAAATTTTTCAAAAAATACAGAGTGCATTAAAATTTCCAGAAATATATATCGATATTTTAACCTAATAAATAATATTCTAGAAGATCTCACATAACCGTTTAGAAGTTTAGTCTCTGCGTTTGTCTAAATGTCAAAAAATTAAATTTTTTTGAGAAAAATCAAAATTTTTCATAAAATACAAAGTGCATTAAAATTTCCAGAAATATATATCGAGATTTTAACCTAATTAATAATGTTCTAAAAGATTTCAGCAATCAATTCAGGTGTTAACGCTCCACGTTTGTCTAAATCTCAAAAAATCGCTATTTTATTGGTTTTCCTAGCCTAAATTCTGTAAAAATATATAAAATATTGAATAAACTTAACAGAATTATTTCTTTTTTGATTCTTTATCCGGCAAAAAAGAATGAGCCAAATCGGTTAAGATTTACTCGAGTTATTCAATTTTATTGAAAAACCGCCGATATTTCGAGAATATATATTCGCGGTTTTTTGCTTTTACTTGGCGGCGATTCTCTACCGCGAATCTTGATTTGCAGAGTAGTGTGGGACGAAATTCCTTAGTGGCTTAGGTCAAAAATGAATTTTTCTGAAAGTTTGCTAACATGTTTTTATTATTAGTAAAAGTGCAAATATGAAGGATTATTGAAATTGATTAAAAATTTTTTGCGTTTCGGAGATTCAAAATTTTGGCTTTTTTTAAAATATCTTTTTTTCGAATTAATATATTGATAAATAAAATGTTCTCTTCGTTACGAGAAGAAAAATCTTGAATGTGGGTTTAAAATGTTAAGAAATTTTTAGGTGACAAAAGTTGCGAGATTAGGTAGGGGAGAGTCTCCAGTTGTGAGACGGGTTTTGATTTTGACCCGTAAATTGTAAACAAGTAAACGAAATTGTAAATAAAATACACCGTTCGAAAGGTAACATAAATACGCAACTTTTATTAAAAGAAAGTATAGTGTTTCGATGAACTCAAAAAATTTTACGATACATTTTCCGAGCACATCGCTTTTTAAAAAAAAATGTCTCTAGTTGTGAGACACTCATTAAAAATTGCTAAACTTTAATAAGTTTGATATAAAACGTTATGTTTAGTAGGAATTATTAAATATATTAATAATATATATTATTATATACTAAATAATAGGGGAAGAGGTTCGGTTGTGGGCATGGTTCGGTTGTGGACACCAACGCAGAACTTTTGACAGAAATTAGATTTGTCTAATCTGGCAAATATCACGTATATGTTATGACCTAACGTAGTTCTCTATGTCAATACAAAAATGATTAGACAACTCCGCTTTTTACTATACATAAATTAATTTTTCGACACGTTGAATATAACAAAAATGTATTTTTAAACATAGTTAAATGTTCAACAAATGTGTTATATTTTATAATCCAATACCAAGCATCACAAAAATGTCCACAAGTAAAATTTTTTTCATGATGTTTTAAAATGATCGTCAAGTTTGGTTGTGGGCATCTAAATTGATTCGGTTGTGGACACCACTCTTATTTTTGATAAATCGTGAAATATCGTTGTCGATATAATCATAAGTAATTCCTTACAACATTTAATAGTGTTTTATGAATTTTAAGAGTTTCGTGGTCCATCACGGAAATTAATATAATGAGACTTTGATGTTCGTACGTCGTTCGCAGTTATAGTAATTGTAGTAACTGGGCAGTTCAAGTTCAGTGTGAGAAATCTTATATGCCCTTACATGGGGAGCATTTATTGTCAAAATTAGAAGAAATCATCCTTATGTAGTTAATGAATGGTTACTTAATTAATCTTTTTGCACTTTCAATAGATTTTTCAAGAGTGTCCACAACCGAATCAAAATTTATTTTCTTCACGAGTAGTTAGCTAAGGTCCCTTACTTTAAATACATATGTTTGCTTAATATCTTCAAGGAAACAAATTATGAGTTAAAAACGAAACTATGCCCACAACCGAACCTATTCCCCTAATATTTATTCGATGAAATATGACTATCAAATAAATACCATTAAATAGCTTAAACTAGAGCATTAAAATTGATTTCTTCTGAATCAATTGACTTTTTTCCACTTGACATGCTCAAAAATACTAGAAAAAAAATCAAAACAATATTTAAATAGTATTTCTGCAAAGTGGTATTTTTTATACTGCCCAAATGACTCTCGAGACTTTCTCACAACTGGTGATATGCTGTGTCTCGCACTAAGAAATTGGCGCTATTTTGAAAAAGGAAAATTAAATTAAACATGCCTAAAAATCAAAGTTGTACCCTAGTTCTTCGATTTTGTTGAAACTTCGAAATTTTTAAGTGGAATATATGCCAGTAAAAAACTTCAATTCGATTTCGAAAATTTTTTTAAAAATTTTGGATTGACGAAGTTTTTAAAATTTTTTTTGAAATTTTGAAAATGGTATAAGGTAAATGTACACAATTGCGTGCTAGTACATAATTCCGTGCTATTTTCTTAAATTAAGTAGAATAAGAAATTGACAAAATATTTCAACAAATGAAAAATTTTAGCATAAACTTTGCTATTTATTTAATCAATATTCTGTGTTTTAATTGCATCTGTTTAGTTTATGTACTCAAAATAAAATATTTTGTCAGTCAATCGACGACTAAGCGTCGTGCAATAAGTTAGGTTAAAGTGACAGCTACGACTAGAGGTGATTTTCTTAAGGAAAAGAAAAGTGAAGTGTGAATATTTTTTAATTTATGTTTTCATTTTTTGATTAATTTAGGCCTATTTAAATGATATTTCCTATTGCTGAGTAATTTTTAAAAGTTTTTTTTACATAAAAACCACTTTTTTAAATACACGGAATTATGTTCGCTCTTCTCACACGAAGTACATTATTCCGTGTGACACACGTAAATATGGATTTACATTGCTTTATATTAAACTTGTTTTAATGAATCTAATAAGAATATTTAATATACTTACACTTTTTAATAAAAAATGAAATTCTAAACAAACAAATGAGGTAATTACGTGGTAGTGTTTTACTATCCATTTGTTAATTATAATCTGTTTTATAACTCTAATTTTACGAACGGAATTAGATTCAAAACATTTTATATGCGTTCCTAATTCCGTGCTATAACCTTATTTGCTATAACAGATTGATAGAGACGACATCCTCATCTACAATGCTCAAAATGTTTTTAAAGAACTAAATTTTCATGTAATATTTAATAACCGCGAAGTATATTATGTTATTAATTTTATTAAGAATAATAATTATTGTCAAAAAGATTGATATTTTATATAAAAATGCGTAAAAGCGGAATGTACCGCAATTATGGACAAGCTAGCACGGAATTACCTACATGACAAAATTTTGGCACGGAATTACGTTCAATTCAGTGTTTTAAAAAATTAATAAAAATTAATATAAATTTAGTTTTAAAACAGATAAAACCAATGGAAAACTGAGAATGATTAATTAACTTTTACGATGCAAATGTTTTCTTGCACTTTAAGTTATTTACTAAAATAACATAAATAAAATTCTCAGCAAGGGCCTTAACATGCCGTAAATATGTACATTTACCTTATCTCTAAGAAAAATGAATGAAAGTTAATTAAATTTTCAGGGAATACTTATTGTTTACAGACAATTTAAAAAAATATTTTAGAAAAAATTTTTTTTAAAACAAATTATTAAAAAAATAATTTCTAAATAAACAATTTTTTAAAAAGTTCCATTTTTATTTTTTTAATAATAATTATTCGATTCCTACTTATTTCAAGAACATTTTCCAAAAAGAAAATCGATGGAGGGTCTGTAACTTTAGGAGATATTGAATTTTTGGTCTTTGCGTGCTACCCTAAAAAGCACATTTTTCGGCTATACTCTACATACAAACTAATGTTCCAAGTCATCTATAAGTCGTAAATTTTAACCGAATTCAATTTTTCTTTTTGAAAAATGTCAGGCTATAAATTCGTAAAAATACTGTGCTACCCTATTTTTAACCGTAGATTGGAACAATGCAATATTGCATCACAAAATAAAAGGAAAATACTAAAAGAAAATGCATTACATTTACCTTTTCCATTTAATTAATTTGGAAAAAAAGTACTCTGTATTTATTGAAAGAACGCTTTTCAGTCGATTATCACATCCAGTATTGGTATGTGTGACGCGATCTGAAGAAAGGGACCTTAGAAGCAAAAAATTATAGGTTATGTTTCTAATTTTTGAAATTTAAATACAAAAAGAGAATCAACTGTCAATATAAATCAGTAATGTTTAGATCTTCATTACAAGTAAAAAATTTAATAAATACTGATTTTAATTTACCGTAAATAAAAAGAAAGTATTAATTAATAAAAAAGTAACACCAACATAACCTTAAAGTGATTTGCTTCTAAGGTCCCTTTCTTCAGATCGCGTCACATGTAACAAAAACAGTTTATATATCCGCTTCGGCGTACACAAAAAAGTTAGCTCATATAAAAAGAAATGTTTTTATATAAACTAATCGGCTTTTTAATATTGCATGTTAAAAAAAATTGACTATCTCACAACTGGAGACTCTCCCCTACACTTGGATTTTTTTATGTCGCTAATTACGAATCTAAAATCAGATTTTCAAAATTCAAAATAGTGGATACAAAATGTCGGATGCATGCAGATTCGCTTGAAACTTGTTACTTGGGGGTTTTTAGTGTCGCCGATAACGAATCTGAAGTCGATTTTTAAACAATTTAAATGGCGTATCCAATATGGAAGACATATTTCTTTTTAATTTTTCGGATTCGTTTAAAACGCACTACTCTAGGGGTTTTCGACGTCGCTGATGACGAATGTAAAGTCATATTTTCGAAATTTGAATGTCCGACTCAGTTTTTTGAATTTATCGCATTCGCTTAAAACTCGTTACTAAGGGGTTTATTAAGATCACTGATTCTATTATTAAATTACAGTTTATTTAATATGCTATTTGTAATTTTTATAATTTAAAATTCATTATAAGCGACCCCAAAAAACTTTAAGGTGATGTCAAAGTCGGTGCAATGTTCCCATTGAAGCTCAATGTATAATCTGTCTTTCGTAATAAAGGCGTACAAAAGCCATCTGTTTCTTAAAAACATAAAATTACACGGAGAGAAAAATCTAGCGTTGGTAATATGATTAATCATGCTTTCAACGCATGGAATTGTCTCACAGTATATTAGTATAAGTTTCACGTAATATTGGAATTATATCATACCTTTTTTGCAGTGTAATGATCACAGAAAAATTGTAAGACATACATGCCCTTTTCTCTAGAATCTGAATGGTTTAAACGCGTGGCGCGTTAGGTATATAGTATGAAACCTTTCATAGTTCAATTGCAGGAGCATCACGGTATTCCGCTAAGATAATAAATGGGCCTTTTAGGCCACGCTTACCGACTGCAGAAGTTTTAGTTTTAATAATTTAACATATAATTATTTTTTTCTATAAAACTTATTTTTAAGATAATGTAAAAAAGATTTGTTTAACCTAAATCATTAACATATGGGTAATTCCACGTGAAATTTTTCTATGACATTTTAGAATCGGTTAAACATATTTTTTTCTCGTTCCTTATAGAAAAATATTAAATACGTATTTTTTTATTTTTCCATAATTGCCAAAATTATTTATACCTGCCAATATACAGAAGATTTTTTAAAAAGATCTGAGATGGGCCGACTCATAGTTTTCGTTTTATAAATTTTTTAATTAATTTGTTTATAAAAAAATAATTTTTTTTACAAAAAATTTTTAAAAATATTTTTTAAAAATATCTTTTAAAAGTTGAAGAAAAACCAAAACTTTCTTTCTTTGACAACTTTTTTCCAAACTCAAAATTTTTAAAATTATAAGCTATTAGGTTTCCTAACACAGGCACACAAAAAAAAAGTTGTCTGTTCATTGAACCAGACATACATATCTTATAGTAATTTTGCCAGCTGAAAACGAATCTAAAGTCAGAATTGCTCCATCACCCTCAGTTTTTTTTAAATCGACAAAACTACCCTTAAATTCAAATTTTAAAGTAAAAAAATTGAATAACACATTTCTCTCTAAAACAAAACAATAAATTTATCTACTTTTGCTACAACAACTCAGAAACAATGTCAACATTGTTTAAATACCCTTTGTTTTTTATTAAATCGAAAAAACTACCCCTAAAATGTAAAAAATCAATATTATAATAGAAAAACCCACATTGTTTTTCAAAACAGAACAAGAAATTTATGTACTGCTCTTTCAAAATTTCAAAAGCAATATCAAAATTACTTTACCACCCCCTGTGTTTTTAAATTTAAAAAACCACCCCTAATATGTAAAAATTCAAAATGTATAATAAAAAAAATTAAAAACCACATTGTTTTTTTAAAATAGAACAATAAATTTATGTACTTCTCTTTCGACAACTCAAAAGCAATATCAAAATTGCTTTATCACCCTCTGTTTTTTTTAAATTGAAAAACCAACCCTTAAATTCACAAAATAAAAGTTTAAAGTAAAAAAATTGAAAACCACATTATTTTTCAAAATAGAACAATAAATTTATGTACTTCTTTTTTAACAACTCAAAAGCATTATCAAATATGAAGAATTTAAATTCAATTTTAAATTTTTTTTTATAACTTTACTAAATTACTAAATTCTACATATATTTTTTTTAGTTTAGTATTTTTTTTATTAAAATTTCGGTTTGTTGCACTTTCTCCCCAAATTGTACAATACTTTCACAAAATTTAATATACATTTTCTTTCAGTGTACATATTAGGGGTAGTTATTTCAATTTGAAAAAATAAAGGGTGATTGAGCAATTTTGATAATGCTTTTGAGTTGTTAAAAAAGAAGTACATAAATTTATTGTTCTATTTTGAAAAACGTTATTTAAAAACCACTATTTTGAAATGTGGTTTTCAATTTTTTTACTTTAAACTTTTATTTTGTGAATTTAAGGGTAGTTATTTCAATTTGAAAAAATAAAGGGTGATTGAGCAATTTTGACATTGCTTTTGAGTTGTCGAAACAGAAGTACATAAATTTATTGTTCTATTTTAAAAAACAATGTGGTTTTTCATTTTTTTAGTTTAAAGTTTTATTTTGTGAATTTAAGGGTAGGTTTTTCAAAAAAAAAAAACAGAGAGGGATGGAGTAATTTTGACATTGCTTTTCAGTTGTCGAAAGAGAAGTACATAAATTTATTGTTCTATTTTAAAATAACAATGTGGTTTTTAATTTTTTTATTATACATTTTGAATTTTTACATATTAGGGGTGGTTTTTTAAATTTAAAAACACAGGGGGTGGTAAAGTAATTTTGATATTGCTTTTGAAATTTTGAAAGAGAAGTACATAAATTTCTTGTTCTGTTTTGAAAAACAATGTGGGTTTTTCTATTATAATATTGAATTTTTACATTTTAGGGGTAGTTTTTTCGATTTAATAAAAAACAAAGGGTGTTTAAACAATGTTGACATTGTTTCTGAGTTGTTGTAGCAAAAGTAGATAAATTTATTGTTTTGTTTTAAAGAGAAATGTGTTATTCAATTTTTTTACTTTAAAATTTGAATTTAAGGGTAGTTTTGTCGATTTAACCCTTTGCCGTACATAAGCTTTCCCCACCTCAGAAAAAATCAGTTTGACAGTGGAATCACGTGGATAATATCAGGGCCGGAAATTAGTTTGATTTTGAGGTTATGTTTACATTGGTTATGTAGATTTGATAAAAGTCTTTAATAATCAAATATAGCTATGTTTAAAAAGTAATAAATTGCAAATACACTTCCACTTTATACAAAAAAACAGATTTTTAGGTATTAAATATTATATTGAAATATAATTTATTTTAAAATATAAATGGATTCATTTTTTAATTAGGTACGTTCCTGCAAATTCAGAACATTTACATTCTCACACATATCTAATTTATCAACACAAGCATACCGCCTTTTCTCATTGGTTGTTCCCCCAGAAAAGACTCTAAACGACATTTCGTAACACAAGAACGGCAAAGGGTTAAAAAAAACTGAGGGTGATGGAGCAATTCTGACTTCAGATTCGTTTTTAGCGGGCAAAATTACTATAAGATATGTATGCCTGGTTCAATGAACAGACAACTTTTTTTTTGTGTGCCTGTGTAATTCATAGTTTTCGTTCTAAAGAGTTTATAGAACGAAAACTATGAGTCGGCCCATCTCGGATCTTTTTAAAAAATCTTCTGTATATTGGCAGGTATAAATAAATAAGAAAAAAATAAAAATTAATCGCGCCTAAATTAAAAATAAATTTATTTGTTTATAAAAAAATAATTTTTTTTTCTAAAAAATTTTAAAAGTTTACGAAAAACCAAAACTTTCTTTTTTTGACAACTTTTTTCGAAACTAAATACTTTTAAACTTATAAGCTATTGAAAATAGGTCTGCTTTTAAAAATCAAAAATTTCGAAAATTCATATCTCGAAAATTTTGGCAATTATGGAAAAATAAAAAAACGTATTTAATATTTTTCTATAAGGAACGAGAAAAAAATATGTTTAACCGATTCTAAAATGTCGTAGAAAAATTTCAATTGGAATTGCCCATATAAATAAACATTTACTTGAAGTAAATATGTATAGATTCAATTAAGCTGAATTAAAAAGAATAAAAGATTAAAACTCAATGTACAAAATAAATAGGAATAAATTTTTCAAAAAAGAAATTATTTCAAAAAATAAAATCCAACTAACTGAAAATTTGTCAAGGAAGAGAAAAATATCAGCTGAAATTCACAGCACTTTTCACTATTATAACAATACACGAAGAAAAATAAAAATTCAGATTTCGGAATGAATATAAAACAATTTGAATGATTTGTATTATCGTAGGAAGAAATATTAAATTTTAGTTCTCTATCCCAAAAAGTTTGGTAATGATTTTCAGTTAAGATCAATGCTAAATATCTTAGTAAACGTTAATAGTCTTCTTTCAACAAGTGCAATGAGATTCCGTAATTAGTTCAAAGATGAAAAGAATTCGGTACAATTATTATTATTTGCATTTATTTTAATTCAGCTACTCAATTGTTACAGACTTTGTATCAACGTTCACTTCAACGGCGACTGTTCTGTGCGAGAGTCCTTAGGCCGAGTCCACAACAGAAGTTTTAGTGAACAACAACGCGCAAGTTGCATGCAACTGTGCGCGCAATTGCCAACCACTGAAAGTAAAATTCTTGTTGGTTCGTTACGCCTGCTTTGAATTTGTTTACTTTTACAGAACCTCCAATTTTTGACAATTTTGCAGGATTCTCACTAATCTACTGAAACCTACAAATATTTACTACTTTTTTTACATTATGCTACTATTTGGGTGCTTTTTTCGATATCAGCCACTAAAAGCAACTATTTTTGCTTTTTTTAGAATTAAGGGGGAGTTACACCTTTGACTCGAAAAAAAATCAATTTTTTTTGCTTAAACGATACTTTATAATGTGTAGAATAGAAATTATATCATGCGAAGTGATTTTGAAGTTATTTTATGTGAAAAAAAATCGAAAACCGCAGAAGGTGTCCAAGAGTGCTTTTTAGCGCTATCGACTATTTTCTCTTTTATCGTGGTTTCAATTGCGTTCTTTTAAGTTTTAATGTTTATTTTTATTTTTGGCAATGAGTAAAACAAAATTGTACCCTGGTTATAAAGGAGGCAGGTCCATTGATGTACATTCAAGTCGGAGTTCCATAAAAAAAAGAAGCCTAAGAATTCCTTAGAAGGAGAAAGTGAAACCGTGAGTACGTCGGCGAAAAAATTGAAAATGAGTGAAAGTGATTACAAGATAAATGTTAACAATTCATTTGGATACCGTTTGATTAATTTTGTGTCAGTATTTAGTGCTATTTCGGATTTTGTTGTGTGCAAAATTTGTGGTTCCGACATCAAATTTTAAGAATCGAGTTGTCGCGGTTTGGGCTTTAAAATTGATGTTACTTGCAAGAATTGCGTCCCAAAACATGTAAATTCATGCCCTCTTATAAATAATCAAGCTCACGAAGTTAATCGACGACTGGTATTTACCATGCGATTACATGGCATAGGAATTAATAGGATTAAAAAGTTTTGTGCATTTATGTGCTTACCAATACCTGTATAACTCTCTTTCTATTCCAAAATAGTTTCGAACATTTGTGACGCTTCAAAAGCAGTTTGTGTAGCTTCAATGAAACGAGCAGCTACTAAGGAAAAGATGTCAATGAATAGAGGGCAGACGGAAAGTGTAATAGTCTTAGGTGATGAAATCTGGCAAAAAAGGGAATTCATATCTTTGATTGGTGCTGTATCGCTGATTGGGTGGTGTACGGGAAAAGTGATCGATATTGTCGTTAAGTCTAAATTTTGTCAGGCCTGCGCTATATGACATTCAAAGGTATTTTAGAATGCGAACCTTATGGTAATTTTAAAGTTACTAAAAAAGAATGTCTTGATCACGCCCAAAAGCGTGTGGGTACAAAATTACGGAATTTGAAAAAATCTGTTCGAGGTCTTGGAGGCAGGGGTAAATTGACAGCTAAACTCATCGATGAGTTATCAATGTACTACGCACAGTGGGACGAAAAACACAGGCGTGGACAAATTAACATAGAGCCCACAAATATAATCCGATTTTGATGTTCTTGGCCTTGATTCAAAAATGATAAAATTCTGCACAACGCCTCTAATTGTGATTTAAAAAAAATTTGTGAATTGTTTATTTAATGTTAAAGTTTAAAAAAAATTTTTTTCACCTTAATATCAAGATAACTTTTTTAAAAAAGCGATTATTATAATAGCCAAAGCCAAAATTTTTAAAATACTAACCTAGAAACAAATTGTAATTGTTAAGAACTTTTTTAAAACCAATCATAATTGTTATTAACAATTTAGTGGATTAATTATAAGTTGTTTGTTTTCTTTAACTTTTAGTAATATAAATCCACTTAATCTTTTGTATTTGAGACCCAAAATTAAATACCAGTTAAACTTAATATTGTGACTACTTATTTGTAATTGTTTAAACAATTTTTATAAACAATTTTAGTGATTTTAGTTCCTATTAACAAAAATTACGAATCAAAGGGTGCAATGTGCACTATTGCTGGTCAAAATAAACAAGTATTACATATTATAGTTAATATTTATACAAAGAATTGTTTAAACAATTCTTAATTAACAAATGAGTAGCGAAGTTGTTTTTAGTTGTTTAAAGTTCATTTTTTTCAAATGTCGTTAAATGTGATACATTTTTTAATATTTAATAACATCAATTGATTAACAAAATGTTTTTAATTATTTGTCCTTTTTTAATTTTTAATAAAATCAATTAATTAACAAAATGTTTTTAATTATTTAAAAATTAATAACAATTTTATAATTAAACTATATGTTTAAACTGTACTATAATAACACAATCATTTCAAATTAATCTATTTTTCTAATGTCTTACTCAAATTAAACAATTACCTACAGTAAATTTTTACACACCTCACCTGTGAGAAAGATCAAACATGGCGCACCCTACGGGACAAAACAGCAACTACATAATATTGGCGCCAACTTTTGAATGTATACATGCTTTTTCTTATAATATACACTTTCAGCATACATTTACTATTATAGAAAACATGAAATATACTACAAAATAAATAAGTAAAAATAATAATAATACAAACTGTAGGTAATTGTTTAATTTGAGTAAGGCATTAGAAAAATAGATTAACTAAAAATGATTATATAAAAAAGCTAAAGTGCGAAGTCTAAAACCACCGTTTTTTTCAAATTTGTTAACTAACGTTGAATTCAATGTTATTAAAATTGATAATTAAATAAATGTAAAGTTGATCTTCACGTATGGATACACTATGGTAAATAAAAAAGAGTATAGAAAAAACTGAAAGGATATGTTATTATTATACAGTTTGAACATATAGTTTAATTATAAAATTGTTATTAATTATAAAATAATTAAAAACATTTTGTTAATCAATTGATGTTATTAAATATTAAAAAAATGTATCACATTTAACGACATTTAGAAAAAAATGAACTTTAAACAACTAAAAACAACGTCGCTACTCATTTCTTAATTAAGAATTGTTTAAACAATGCTTTGTATAAATATTAACTATAATATGTAATAGTTGTTTATTTTTACCAGCAATAGTGCACATTTCACACATTAATTCGTAATTTTTGTTAATAGGAACTAAAATCACTAAAATTGTTTATAAAAATTGTTTAAACAATTACAAATAAGTAGTCACAATATTAAGTTTAACTGGTATTTAATTTTGGGTTTCAAATACAAAAGATTAAGTGGATTTTTATTACTAAAAGTTAAAGAAAACAAACAACTTATAATTTTTCCACTAAATTGTTAATAACAATTATGATTAGTTTAAAAAAATTATTAACAATTAGAATTTGTTTCTAGGTTAGTATTTAAAAAATTTTGGCTTTGGCTGATATAATAATCGTTTTCTTAAAAAAGTTATCTTTGTATTAAGGTGAAAAAAATTTTTTTTAAACTTTAACATTAAATAAACAATTGACAAATTTTTTTTTTAAAAACACGATCAGAGGCATTTACGCAGAAATTCCAATTCAATCGAAGATATGAGACGAGAAATATGGGCTACTTTGTTTCATAAAATTTCCACGGACAAAAAACCGCAACACCACAAGTGCCCAGTTGGAGCAAACTCTTGGTGCACTTGGTAGCAGGCAAAAGCACGTCGACAATTAAAGCATTACAAACACAAACCAGCAATGAATATCGACGTTTTCAACGCTATTCAACTGATATATGAAGACCTAACTAGAGATGATTTATTAACCCGCTGTCTTGGAGGATTAATTAAAAATGCTAATGAAAGCTTCAACTCTGTTTTGTGGTCCATTGCTCCAAAAACTGTCCATTGTTCGAAAAAAATTGTCGATATTGCTGCTAATATTGCTGTTTGCAATTTCAACGATGGTTTTTTTAGCATTATAGAAATCATGTAAGTATTAAACTTGACTATTGGCAGCTCGTATTATAATTTCTGCACCGAAGCTGACGCTCTCCGGATACGCGCGGCCGAACAATCAATGACTCCGGCAGCTCAGGAAGCTCACAGCCGCTCGAAAAGCTGAAGATGAAGCCAATGTTAATGTAGAAGGCCAATTATATATGGTGCAGGCATCGCAGATTAACGGTTAGTTTATTTTTTTGTAAGTTTTCATATGTCAAAACTTTAAACGCGTTTTTCTCTAAATGACGTTTTTCAAAACGGTGGACAGTCTAGCTCGAACAGTTTTGATCGGATTGACTTCGGCCAAACTTTTCTTTGTTCGTCATTTACTAATGTTTTAGAGTACGTAGCGGATTTATTTTTGGTTTGTTTTCTTTTTTTTTGGCAATAGATTTTTTGAGAAAATTTAGCCCTAAAAACCAACTTTTTCCTTCAAACAGCTGTTAATTCACAAAAATTAATATTTTTAAAATATCCTACGTACTCTAAAGCTAAATCTATCACAGATTCAGAAAAACTTTGAATTTTTGTTTTAGATTAAACGGTCTAACCGGAATATTGTCCACCGATTTGCTCTGTAGAGAAACAGGACCAACTTTGGCGCCCTGTATAGGCTACAAATTTAAACTTTTTTTAAGTGTAAATATATTTTTGTAAACTTCAAATCATAACAAATAAAGTCCCTGAAACCAAATATTGTTTACTTTATTCCTGTGTCTTAAAAAAATTCTTGAAAAACAGGTTCAAAAGAGACCTCAAAGGTGTAACTCCCCCTTAACACTACTTTAAATTCGCTAAAACTAGAAATCAAAAAACTATTCTCAAAAATTATAATCGAATTCTTTTCAACGATTCAAATCCTATTTAAAAGAAATATTCAAAATTATTTTTAATATCTTGTAATTTCATAAGATTTTGCAAAAGAATTTAATTATTTTAAAAAATTGTTGATAAAACTTATTCAAAATTAAATTATTGTGTATATTATTTATACAATTCTTAACAATAATTCAAATACTTTCACTAATAATAACATTTTTCATGGAAATTCAATCATTTAAAATAAAATTTTCATAATATTTATTATATTTCGAAAAAATTAATTATTTAAAACAATGTTTATAAAATTGTTTGGAAGAATTGTTTTCAAAAATAATTAAATTATTCACTAAAATTCAATTCTTTTTCAATATTTTAATAAAATTCGAAAGAAATCAATGATTTTTAATACAATTATAATTTAATTTGTTCGAAATAATTGAATTATTCTTTTATGTATTAATAAAATTCTTTGCAAAATTTAATTACTTTCATAAACAACAATATTCATCATTACAAGAATTTAATTATTTTCAAAAGCAATAAGATTTTACAGAAATTCAATATATTCAAAATTGTCTTTTTAATTTTTATCCAGATTTCAATTAACTAAGTAAATAAAGTAAAATAATTCGTACTGATTCAATTGTTTAAAAAAATCTTCGTAAAAGTTCCATTATTTTCATAAATAATAAAAATTTGTCAGGAATTAAATTATTTTCAATAAAATTACTAGAAAAAATTCTATTGCTTTATTTTCAAAAAGATTCTAAATAAAAAATCAATTATTATTAAAATAATAAAATTCTTTCCAAGAATTCAATCAATTATAATAAAATATCTCGAAGAAATTTAATTCTTTTTAGACATGATAAAATTCTTGGTAATATTTCAATTTTCAAAAATTTGTTTATAAAAGTTAAATTATTTCCATATTTAATAAAAATCTCACAAGAATTCAATTATTTACAAAATGATTGGAATTAATTTTTATTAAAAACCATTTATTTAAACATGTTTTATAAAATTCTTCATGAATAATGTAATTTCTTGAAAGGAACAATTATTCTCATAAATATCAAAATTTTTTATAGGAATTCAATTTCAATTATTTTTAACACAATTTTAATCGAATTCCTCAAAAAATTTAATTATTCTTGAAAAGTTTTTTAAAATTCGTCAAAAGAATTCAATTATTTAAAAATTTTAGGATAAAATTTGTTATGAAAATTCAATTACAAAAATTTTAATTCTTCCAAAAAATCATTTATTTAAAACATGTTTTTTTAAATTCTTTCCAAGAATTTAATTATTTACATAAATAATTCTTCGAAAGAATTCAATCATGTCGATAAATAACAAAATATTTCCCAGAATTTAATTTTTTGAAAATGAAATAATTATTTTAAAACATTCTAATAAAATCGTTCGCAAAAATTCAATTATTTTCATCAATAATAAAATGCTTTTTAGGAATTTTATAAGTTACAAAAAATATATAGAATTCTTTTTAAAATTTAATTTTTTTAAAAACTTTTGTAATTAAATGATTTTCAATATCTACTATTTTTAAAAAAATTTCAAACAGAATTCATAATTAAAATTTTTTTGTAAAAACAGAAATTGGAGGTTATGCAAAAATAAATAAATTCAAAGAAAAAAATGCAAATTTTTCCATCTTGCCTCACCGGCGAGCAAGATGGAAACCCTAAGGGATGAGATGAAGTACTCAAGAAAACAACATGTTTCTGTCGACAAATTTCTCAAGAAAAGGTTGCATCTTTATCTTGGTCATCGAAGGACATCACGAATCTGAATTCGTGACCTCTAAAACTCCCGAGTAAAAAAATTTCAATCGAAACTAATGAGTTTTTCAAAATTTGTCTGACATATTGGATCAGCCATTTTTAATTTTTTAAATTGGATTTCATATTTATAATCAGCGACCCCAAAAACCCCTGAGTATTAAGTTTTAAGCAAAATTAATGAGTTTTAGAAAATTTGTCCGACATGTAGGTTCCGCCATTTTGAATTTTGAAAATTGGATTTCAGATTCATGATCATCGAACTTAAAAACCAGCGAATAACAAGTTTCAAGGAAATCTAATGAGGTTTTTGAGAAATTGTCCGCCATATTGAATCCGACATGTTGAATTATTAAAATACCCTAAAATAACACATTTCAAGTTAACCTAAACACTTTTAACAAATTCCTACTTTTAAATGAAATTTTGAAAAAAAATTTGAACTTCATACTTCATTTTTGAGCTGCCATTTTAAGTTTTTATTTTCTTATTAGTCCTATCTTCTACCTTATATATTTTTGTCACGTTATTTTTAACATTTGGAATTATTGTTCTGTAGTGATGCATTACGAGCGAATATCGTCTCGTGAGAACGAGAATCTCGCGAAAAATACATTGAAAACCATTGAATGTTATAGTTTCATCTCTTTCTTTTTATGAAAGGACAGAGACTCGTTATGCATCACTATTGTTCTGCTATTTCATAATGTAACTGTCCAAACAATTAGTGAAATAAATTTAAAGTTATAAAGTAAAATTTATAAGTAAAATTTTAATAACGATTTATTTTAAATATTTCCTTTCCTACACAACTCGAAGTACATATTGCAGTTGAAAAAAATAACCCGAGATTAGCTGCTGATATTGCACATTGAGGCTAAATTACATTTCCGAATTAAGTCAATGTTCTTCACTGCATTTTGAATTGAAACAAATAAAATTAACTTCATAATTTACATTAACAAAAAACGAAATTCAATTATACATCATGATAAAAAATTTCTATATCAGCAATTTAAAAATCTTGGCGTCAATAATGCTTCTAACTTGTAATTAATGAAAGTATTGACGCCAAGATTTTTAAATTGCTGATATAGGGTAGAAGTACCGTTTGTGGCCACTGTACCGGTTGTGGCCTTTTTTATAAAATTTCCATTTAATTATTTACAATAATTAATATTTCTTATTATAATAATATAGTACTATGAGATTTTAAGTATTTTCTTAAGTAAAATACATAAATAAACAATAATATAAATAATTACAATAATTATTAACTAGTGGCCAAAAGTGGTGTTAAAGTGGCCAAAACTGGTGCTTCTACCCTAGAAATTTTTTATTATGATGAATAATTGGATTTCGTTTTTTGTTAATGTAAATTATGTAAATTATTATATATTTGTTACAATTCAAAATGCAGTGAAGAACATTGACTTAATTCGGAAATGTAATTAAGCCTCAATGTAAAATATCATCAGGCAATCTCGGATTATTTTTTCCAACTGCAATATGTACTTCAAATTGTGTAGGAGACGAAATATTTAAAATAAATCGATATTAAAATTTTAATTATAAATTTTACTTGGTAAACTTTTATTTCACTAATTGTTTGGACAGTTACAAAATCCTTTACTTGGCTGAAGTTTTCGCATCATAGATGTTTTTGTTGGGATTTTAAAACTTTTTGAGTCATCTCAACTTTTTTAATAAATGAAATAATTAATTGTAAAAATATTTTGGTCTTTGATCTAATAATTTAAAATAAAATACAATTAAGTTTTAAATAAGAATTTATTTAAGATATGATACTTTACAGTAAAGTTTTTAAAATAAATTTCAAGCCTATCAACCCATAATACTATTTCAAATTCCAAAATATTTTTAAAATGTTTTTAGCAGTTTAGTATCTGCGTTCATCTAAATGTCAAAAAATTCAATCTTTTTGAGAAAAATGAAAATTTTTCAAAAAATACGGAGTGCATTAAAATTTCCAGAAATACATATCGAGATTTAAACCCAATGAATAATATTCTAGAAGATCTCACATAACCGTTTAGAAGTTTAGTCTCTGCGTTTGCCTAATTGTCAAAAAATTCAATTTTTTTGAGAAAAATCAAAATTTTTCAAAAAATACAGAGTGCATTAAAATTTCCAGAAATATATATCGATATTTTAACCTAATAAATAATATTCTAGAAGATCTCACATAACCGTTTAGAAGTTTAGTCTCTGCGTTTGTCTAAATATCAAGAGATTCCATTTTTTTGAGAAAAATCAAAATTTTTCGAAAAATACAGAGTGCATTAAAATTTCCAGAAATATATCGAGATTTTAACCTAATAAATGATATTCTAGAAGATATCACAAAACCGTTTAGAAGTTTAGTGTCTGTGTTAGTCTAAATGTCAAAAAATTCAATTTTTTTGAGAAAAATCAAAATTAAAAAAAAATTCGAAGTGTATTAAAATTTCCTGAAATGTTTATCGAGATTTTAACCTAATTAATAATACTCTAGAAGATTTCACCAATCCATTTAGGAGTTAACGCTCCACGTTTGTCTAAATCTCAAAAAATCGCTATTATATATAAAAAAAATATAGGAAATTATAATAATTGGTGAATTTTTCTATTGATTTTTAACCACTTCAGCGGCATGGCGTTCCAATTGGCGTTCCATGAGTAAGTGTCAGAAGCGGCAAAAAAATGCGAAAATGGCGTTCCTATTTAAACTTTATTCCTGAACTCTGTAAACAAATTAAGTCAACCAAACCAAAAGTTATTTATTATTTGAGATTATGAATCTTAAATGGATTTAAAAAAATTCAAATAGGCGGATTCAAAATTATCAACTATTTAATTTGGCTAAATATTGGAACGCCATTCGTAAAAAGTATTAAAAATTGGCTACATTTAAACCTTAAAAAAACTATTAAACATCTCTAAAAAATAATTTTTTTTGTCCTATTCATCTTCATTTATCTCAAATAATAAGAATATTTTATTATGGCAAGTTTAACTTGACTACAGACTTTTGAAATCGAGTTCAAGTAGGAACGCCATTTTCGCATTTTTTTGCCGCTTCTGCCACTTACTCATGGAACGCCAATTGGAACGCCATGCCGCCGAAGTGGTTAAACACCGAAATAAGCCCTTGAACTTTATGCCAAAATTTTATACATTTGGGTGTTAACCACTTTACTGGCAGGGCGTTCCAAATGGCGTTCCACGCACTGAGGCCCAGACTGTCTAAAACATATACGTATAATATTATCATTCATAATAATAAATAATATTTATTTATATATGTTATATGGTAGAAATCACATCAAAAATCCACCCAAAAAAATTTTTGGTTCAATTCTTTCCAAATTTTGATTATGACAAACATAAATAGGTCCCTATAGGTTAGTACTTTGTCAGACAAATATTTTTGAATTTTATAAAAATTTGTCCGAGGGGGAGGGGGTTAAAGTTTCGAACTTTTGCGTAACACGCTTAACTTTGAGATAATTTATTATACTTAACCCCTTAGCAGTGTAGTCAAAATTAGCTTTTCGTGCCACAAATGTTTAAAAAAATTTTGTTTTTTAAATTACTTGATATGATTCTATTTTATGTTTTTGGGGTCGCTGAATCCGAATATTTAATCAAAATTAAAAAATTCAAAATGGCGGCTCCAAAATGGCAACCAAAAGAATTTAAAAGTTTCCGGATTTGACTAAAAATGATCACTTGGGGGTTCTTGGGGTCGCTGATTTCGAATATTTGGTTAATATTTAAAAATTCAAAATGGAGGCTTAAAAATGGCGACCGAAAAAATTTTAAAGTTTTAGGATTCGACTAAAAATGCGCATTTGGGGGTTTTTGAAGTCACTGAATTAGAATATTTGGTTAAAATTTTATAATTCTAAATGTCGACATTAAGATGTCAACTAAAAATTGAAAAGTTTACGAATGTGGTTATAAATAGTTATTGGAGTTCTACCCAAACCTTCGTAACAGTCAGACGTGTTTGTTGTTTGCTCGTTCGAAACGGTCGTTTAAATTTTATAAGTTCTTCTTTCTTATCTCGCTGTCTAATTTTATCAAGTTATTTTATCCAAAACTTATGGTGAACTTTATCGCAATCTTTATGGTGTGAAGTGTTGGTGTCGTGTAAACTGGTTTACTTTTCGAAATTGTTGTGGTTTCTTTTTATAAATTTCGTTTAACCATGATGGAGCCCTCCATACAAAAGCAATTAAGAAGCTAACGGAGTGTATTCAGGATTTGACAAAATCACACTCGGACTTGACGTTGGATGTAAAGAACTCATGCAGTTTTATTCAGGATTTGAATGATAAGGTCTCGGCTCTCGAGAAAAGCACGCTGTTTCTTTGGAAAAAGGTCTCGACATCGTGAACCACAAAGACAGAGCCAACAATGTTATTGTTTTTGGCTTAGAAGACAATGAAGCTAATAACACGAACTTGTGTGCTCATTAAGTTCATCGCTTCGAGATGGGTGAAGGTTATCTTTACAATGGTTGCTGAGTTTCGTAAACTTAATTTGTCAATCTCCAACGACCGTAGCAAGCAAGAAAGAGAGTTGCGTAAATCCCTTAGATTGCAAGCTAAATTAATTAAAAAATCGGGTAGAGAGGCATTTATAAAAAACAATAAAATAATTGTCGACGGCAAATCTTTGAATTTGAAGGAGGCGATGAGTCTGTCAAGAAGTTTGGATAAAGATGTTCGTGAGAAAAATGAAGAAGGCAAGGAGACATTTACTACCCCCGGAATGGAGACGAAGAGGGGTCCAGGGCGTCCAACCAAAAAGGATGTATTGAAAGAGTCGGCTACGATGGGCCAATACTTGAGTAAAGGCGACACCACACCTGTGTCTGTCAAGGGTCTGCGTTCACGAAAAATCTCTCAAGCTTAGCATCTAGCGCCCTACATGCAGGAGGAGGACAATGTGAATGCGCCAAATCCGGATCGGTACAGTAGTCATGTGCAGACAAGAATCATCTTTTGGAATATGCAAGGAATTGCAAACATCGATGATATTGGTCACCTTTTTTGAAGATACGACGTAGTTTACTTATGCGAATCTTGGTCGGAGTATGATGTCACAAAGTCGGTGAGGTTTCCAGATTTTTTAGATGTCTTTTATGTACCAGCGGTGAGGGATGCGAAGAAGGGAAGAGCCAAAGGAGGCTTGATTTTAACTGTTAATAAAAGATTTTATTCTTCGCATTTGATTTTGTCAGAACCGGATATTATGATTGTAAAATTATGTTTTAACAGCTTTTCATTTTTAATTGTATTTGTTTATGTTTCTCCCGCAACTGAAAGTATTAGTTTTTTTAACAATTTTAATTTGAGACTGAACACCCTGAAATCCGAATTTGAGGATCTCCCTATCGTCATTGGGGGGGGGAGATTTTAATGGCAGGGTGGCTAACTTTAATTACCTCGATGATATTATTTTTGAAGGAAATAACCATTTTACTGACAGCCGGTCGTCAAGGGACTTATTTGTTAATTTCAGGGGTAAACTTTTAATTGATTGTATGGAGGAAAACAAGTTGGTTTTGTGTAATGGGAGGTCTGAAAGCGACTCGCCAGCGCACCATACCTATATTAGCGCACTGGGTTCGAGCGTGATAGACTTAATTTGGTGCTCATTGTCATTTCTACCGTTTGTTCGGGATCTAAGAGTGTTAGAATTGGTTACGTGCTCGGATCACCTCCCGGTCGCTGTTCACCTGTGCTTCCCCTCCCCTTCGATCGGTTCGAGGTCTCAGGGTCCGGAGAAGTGGAAATTTCATTTTGACTTCGGTAGGGCAAATGAGTACACCGAGCAAATGAGATGGAAGTGGGGATGGGCGTTGGTGGGGGGAACGAGGAGTCTAGCAAACTGTTGTCAAAGGTGATAGTTGAAGTTGCGACTGATTTAGCTATGAGAAAGAGTGCGTCACGTTCTGATATCATTGTATCGCAGAACAAGCCATGGTTTGACTCGGAATGCAGAATGATAAAGAACAGCCTTATCGACTCCTTTTCTTTGTATAAAATCTCTAAATTTGATCCCACCTTACGTATGCAATATATCAAGTTACAATCTGATTACAGAAAATTGTTAACCGCCAAAAAATAGGTATGCAACCGTATTGACAGACCAACTTTCCCAGGCAAGAAATTCTAAAGATTTTTGGGCTGTAATTAATAAAAAGAGAAAAAAATGTAATGTAAATAACAAAATTAGCGTCGAAAGTTGGTACAGTATTCTGCGAGATTTATATCCTATTGAGGTCTCAGGGATCTTTTTAGCTCCCTCCGTGAAGCACCCTATCCTTGATAGCGCTATTTCCCGTGATGAAATATGTATTAGTCTTAATAAATGTAAGGAATCCAAGTCAACCGGTTGTGACGGAATTAATTACAGTTTTTATAAGAACCTCCCGGAGAATTGGATTATCTTCTTAGGAAATTTTTTTAACAGAATTTTTGATTCCGAATCAGTCTCTAACTCGCGGGGACAGTTAAAAATGTGCATGCTTCACAAAAAGGGGGACTTGGATTCTCCTGGAAAGTACAGACCAATTACTTTAGTTAATTGCGTAGTAAAGATTTTTACTCAAATTTTAGCGAATAGACTTTTGGCCTGGGAAAGAGAATATAAAATAATTCAAGAATTCCAATCGGCTTTCAGGAGAAGTAGGGGCTGCGTGGACAATTTATTTACACTTCTTGCGCTATTGCAGATTCATTTAAGCTACCCGAAGACGTTTGTCTACGCAGTCTTTATAGATTTTAAGAGTGCATTTCCCTCGGTGAACCACGATATTCTTTGGCATGAGTTGCACTCTCTGGGAGGAAGTACAAAGTTTATTAATTTATTAAATAATTTTTACGACAGTTCCATGGCCAGTATCAGCACTCGTGAAGGGGATACTGAATTTGTGAGGGTTTCGCAGGGAGTCCTGCAGGGGGAGACTCTTAGTTCCCACCTGTATTCCTTATTTACGAGCGACTTCGAGAATTTCTTAGTTGATAAGGGCTGCAGAGGTTTGTCAGTAAACAGTTCGCTTGAAGTGAGCATACTCGCGTACGCAGATGATATAGTACTATTGTCAGATACCCCCACCGAATTGAATAAAAAGTTTAAAGCTCTGTGCGAATATTTTGAAATGAAACAACTGGTTGTCAATACCGAAAAGACAAAAATTGTTATTTTTAGGAAAGGGATCAATTCGTTTGTGAAAAATTTTAAAGCTTTTAATTTCGGAAAAGAAAAAATAGAAGTTGTGGATAGCTACATCTATTTGGTAAATTATTTTTAGGAATTCGTGTTTCTTTGAGTCTGCTAAAAATAAATCTGTTGGGTCGGCAACTATAGCGTAAGGTTCCACTCTGCAACTAATTAATAGCGTTAAGGCGGACACATGGACAACCTGTGACAGACTACATGATAGTTTTGTTTGTAGTAACCTTATGTACGCGATTCAGGTTTGGGGATTGAATTATTGTCAGGATATTGAGAAAGTTCAGTTGACCTTCTTCAAGAGACTATTGCACCTTCCCAGATGTACCCCCAATTATGCTGTACGCTTGGAAACCGGAGTGCTGCCCTTGTCATGTAGAGTTCTTGGTAGATCTCTCTCATGGATTGAGAAAATTTCCAATATGGATAGTTCTCGATACCCGAGGGGGTGTCTGCTGAGACTAATGTCATTGGCACGCTGCAATCGGTTGAAAATGAGGCATAATTGGTTTGGGCAGTTAAAACCGTTTTTTGTGGGAGAAGAGTTGCAGGTTTTATGGTAGACTGGTCCACTGGACTTGATAGTGAGCAACCTAAGTAAAATTAAGCTCAGCTACGAGATGCACTGTTTTAATAATGATATTAACTCACGTTCAAGGTCTAAAAGTCTACAGGTCTGGCCATTTGTCCGTCTGTTCCCGGAACTCAACCCTATTTAAAGAAGAAACTGCAACTGCAGGTGAAGAGGTCGTATGCTCAATGTAGGTTGGTTAATTTGCATAATCGGTTTTTTAGAGTGGACCTGGAGAGATTGGAACTGCCTAATTCTGAGCGCTGTATGTGGTGTGCAAAAGAGTGAGAAGACTTCCATCATATGTTATTTGTGTGCAATAAATACTCCACCATTAGAGAGAGAGCTTTTTCCCTGAGATACTATCTTGTGAAAACCCTAACATTTTTTGGACCGAAATTTTATCGTGTGATGAAGTAAGATTGATCAAAAAATGTACGAGGATGCTTATAGCTATTTTGTTAAGCCGTCGAGGATCATATTGTGGTGGAATTTCGTGTATCATATTTGTATATTTATTAAATTTTAGTGACTTTTTCTGATCGTTTGTTCTGTTGATAGTTTTAAGTTGTGAATTGATTTATTTTTGTCTTTTATTTTAGATAGTAAGTGTAGGGTAGAGCGGGGCTAGTTGAGCATGGGGATAAGTTGAGCAACCGAAATATCTCAGGCTCTATAAATTGTCCACTAAATTTTTTCAATGACAGAAAGAAGCAGGCACTTGCGCAGTTATGTTCCCTCCTGCGCCTGCTTCTTTCTGGCATTGAAAAAATTAGCGGCCAATTTATAGAGCCTAAAATATTTCGGTTGCTCAACTTACCCCTATGCTCAACTAGCCCCGCTCTACCCTACTATTATTTTAGCGACTTTTCTTAACGATTGTTTTGATTATAGTTTTAAGGTTTGGTTTTACTTCTATTAACCATTTCATTCAAAACGAAAGGTAATAATGGATTGTGAAAAAAAAGTGTTTAAATATAAGTGTATAAATCCATTTAAAAGAGAGAATCACTTTAGAAGAACAAGTTTGTCTTCTGTTTCTCAGAGTTTAAGATATAAGTATCCTGAATTACCGAAAGGTTAAAAAATTTGCTAAACATGTCAATTTGAATTCTCAAAGCTGTCAAAAAAGGTAACATTTAATTTACAAATAAAAAAATTTCTTTTCAATTAATCGATAAGGAAATACCCCTCCTACAGATAATGGATAATTTATTTTTGACTTATTGATTGAGAAGAAATTCAGGATACTAATTTTTGATTTTAATTATATTTAATATTATAAATTCAAATACAATATATACCAATCGATCCGATTTAATACAACGGATAAGATTATTTAAAAAAATGAGTAAAATTTTATTGTACTAGAATATAATTTTGATGAAAGAACTAAATTTTTGATAAAAAAAGGTAATTTTTCTGCTTTAATTGTCATTAACTCTATAAACTCTCATACAATTTATACTTTATATATACCAATCGATTCGTCTTGATGCAAAGAATAAGATTTTATTAAATATTAACTTCAATATTCAATTAAAAAAATTTTTTTTGAAAAAAGTAAAAAAAATTTGTTTATAACTTTTTTAATGTCTATCAATCCATTTCGAGATATTTTTATGATAAATGTGCCTAGCAATTTTCAACCGAATTTTGATTAAAAAATAGGATTAGCGCACTTTTTGACATTTTGTATGAGAACTTTTTTTTAATTAATCTTTTGCCTTGGCAACATTCATTTATTTATGGTTTTTGATGTGCTGAACACGAATCCGATGTCAAAAATAAGTTTTGACAGCTTCCACATGTCGAAAAATCTGTCAATATTTTTAAAACGACAGTTTTTGTGTTTAATTTAGTAAATCAAACCAAATTTTGCTCAGACAAAAATATTTTAAGAACAACAAGGTCAAACTAAATAGAATTATGTAAATTTGACAGTTGACAACAGTCGATAAGGATGTCAAACTTTTGAAACCCTATTTTGACAGTTGCCAATGGTGATAAATATATGTCGCTAATATGATTAACCTCAGTGTGCTTAAAAACACTTGAATGTAAGTAATTTAATGTATGAGTCTCCGTTTCAAAAGTTTGACATTTTAATTGACTGTTATCAACTATCAATTTTGGATAATTCTATTAACGTTTACCACAATACCCAGATAACATTTTTATCTGAGTAATTTAATGTAAAAACTGTCAAAAACTTGTTTTTAAAAGTTTGACAGTTTAATTGACAGTTGTCAACTGTCAATATTACATATTTCTATTGAGTTTGACCTTGTTGTTCTTAAAATATTTTTTGTATGGGCAAAATTTGGTTTGATTTACTAAATTTAACACAAAAACTGTCTTTTTAAAAAGATTGACAGATTTTTCGACATGTGGAAGCTGCCAAAACTTATTTTTGACACCGGATTTGTATTCAACACATCAAAAACTATAAGTATGAATGTTGCCAAAGCGAAAGATTAATTAAAAAAAAGTTCTCATACAAAATGTAAAAAAGTGCACTAATCCTATGCTAAACCCCATTTAAACTTTAACCCTTCGGTTGCACGGGTTAATATTGATCGATTGGGCTTTTTTGTACATAGCTCATTTTTTTCACATTCTGCAGCAAATTCTGCCCGGCGACCTAAGAAATTTTAACTTTTGCAAAATAACGGTAAACCTTAATATATATATGGGGCGTTCCACGCGAAATCGGACAGTATTTGACTTTTGCATATCTGATTTTTTTCAAATATATTTTTTTCTTTTAGTGCTCATTGAAATAAGCTACCATGATTATTTAAAAATTTTTTCATCAAGCCGTTTAAGAGATACAGGTTTTTGAAAAATCACGTTTTTTACGAAAATGTTTTTTTGAAATGGTTATAACTCGATCAAAAATTGACCAAATTTGACGTTCTATATATGAGAATTTTTGTTTTTATACGTAGTTTTTGATAAAAATATATAAAAATTTATTTTTTAAATTTACGAAATTTTTTTTTAATTTAAAAAAAAAAATTTTATTCTTAACCACTTCGGCGGCATGGCGTTCCAATTGGGGTTCCATGAGTAAGTGGCAGAAGCGGCAAAAAAATGCGAAAATGGCGTTCCTACTTGAACTCGATTTCAAAAGTCTGTAGTCAAGTTAAACTTGCCATAATAAAATATTCTTATTATTTGAGATAAATGAAGATGAATAGAACAAAAAAAATTATTTTTTAGAGATGTTTAATAGTTTTTTTAAGGTTTTAATGTAGCCAATTTTTAATACTTTTTACGAATGGCGTTCCAATATTTAGCCAAAATAGTTGATAATTTTGAATCCGCCTATTTGAATTTTTTTAAATCCATTTAAGATTCATAATCTCAAATAATAAATAACTTTTGGTTTGGTTGACTTAATTTGTTTACAGAGTTCAGGAATAAAGTTTAAATAGGAACGCCATTTTCACATTTTTTTTGCCGCTTCTGACACTTACTCATGGAACGCCAATTGGAACGCCATGCCGCTGAAGTGGTTAAAAATGTATGTATCGATCGATTTTTTTCAAAATTTTTTGTAAGAAACTAGAACTAAATTAACAACTTTTAGGCGTTGTCTAATTGTGGGCAGACGATGGGATTTATTTATTTCGAATTTTTAATTTTTATAACCATATAATATAGCAAACAATAGGGATTTTGAGCTAAAATTATTATTAATAACACAGATCAACAAAAAAAGTCTTACTTTTTTATGAGATTTCATAGTGTCCATTAAAGACGCTGAACACGATCCCGGGTGACAAAATTGGCCTTCATGTCAGGATTCTGAGAAAAGTGGGGGTAAAGACCCCATAAAACGTGTTTTTGAGGGTTTTCAAAAATTTTTTTATCATAAACCTGCCGCGCCAAAAACTTCTACATAGACTAAAATTGAAGCTTGAATTGTCCACTACAAGACCCATATCCGTAAAACCATAAAAGATGAAAATTTTTTTCAAAACATGGAGTTGAAGTTACTAAAAATGTGATTTTTAGGGTCGCTGATTATAATCATCAGATTATAACATTTTATAAGTTTCTGGCACGTCAGTTTACAATCCGCGACCTTAAACACCCTTGAGTAACAATTTTCAAGCGAATCCAAAACAATTTTAGAAGTCCATTAAAGCAACCCAAAAAACACATTTTTGGTAACTTCGACCCCATTTTTTGAAAAAATTTTAATCTTTTTTGGTTTTACGGATATGGGTCTTGTAGTGGACAATTCAAGCTTCAATTTGAGTCTATGTAGAAGTTTCTGGCGCGTCAGGTTTATGATAAAAAACTTTTGAAAACCCTCAAAAACACGTTTTTTGGCGTCTTTACCCCCACTTTTCTCAAAATCCTGACGTGAAGGCCAATTTTGTCACCCGGGATCGTGTTCAGCGTCTTTAATGGACACTATGAAATCTCATAAAAAAGTAAGACTTTTTTTGTTGATCTGTGTTATTAATAATTTTTGCTCAAAATCCCTATTGTTTGCTATATGTTACGTCCGTAACTTATTCTTAATATACTACATTTACGTATAATAATTACGTGTTTATTATCTTTTTAAATATTGAATCTTACCTATATATTGTAAGATATTATTATTGTCATTAAAATGCATGTTATTTTATTAATACAATTTCTACGAATTGTTGCATTATATTCAGTATTTTTATGGTCATTGTTATAATATATGTCATACAGCGAATATACAAATTGTATCAAATACAAGAAAGAAGAGTAATATTTAGAATTATGTAAAAACCTTTGCCACAGACAATATTACCCTTGAATAATATAATCAGAATAACGATTAAGCATCATTTTAACGACCTTCCTATAAGCAAGGAAATCAACGAACGAGCAAAAACTAATCTATTAGGCAACTTCCACATAGTTCCACTCCAGCAGTGAATTAACCTGTGAGTAACAGCTAACTGAACCAGTGGCACATATCCCCACCTAAAATACATGCGACGGCACAACTTTTCACGCATAAAATTGGAAAAACCATAATAAGGAATAACCATCTCTCCACAATTCCAGTAGCATCAAAGGCGCTAAACTTATGGGAGAAGTTTTATAAATAAAGGGCACTAGCTCTGTTACATTCAGAGAGTAATTTTTTGAAACACCAAGTTATAGTCTTCTAACCAGCGAGCTGAACACATCGTCTACAAGTGAACTAAAAGTACAAAGTTAAAAGTGTACTCCCAAGTGTTTAAAATCAACCCAAGTCTACCATCAAGTATTAATTTCCAAACAAGTGTAATTTGAAGTGAACACAACTATTTTTCCAAGTGTTTAAATTAAAACGAACTTCGTTTTTAGACTTTTTCCCCAGTTCTTAAAATAGAACTTTAAATAATTCTCAAAAATTATCATTTGGGAAATAGATTCAAGTTTCGATAAAATCTATATTGAAACAAGACATTCCAAATTTCGAACCATCGAAATTTGCTCAACTACCGACAACCGTCTGGAAGGAAGAAAATATTTCCAAAGTACAAAACACTATCACCTTAGTGTAAAAAACAGTGATAAAATCCCACAATAAGGACAACTGTCGGAGGCCCATTTTTGTGAAGTGCCCTTTCAAGATTGGATTAACAGATTATTATCACCAGCTCATTGATCATCAGTAATCGTTATTCTTAAAGTAAGATTTGTAAATTAT
Organism: Leptopilina drosophilae; assembly: GCA_032873175.1. Taxonomy (NCBI): domain Eukaryota; kingdom Metazoa; phylum Arthropoda; class Insecta; order Hymenoptera; family Figitidae; genus Leptopilina; species Leptopilina drosophilae. Next base: position 27,661,050 of record CM065479.1, on the reverse strand, counting down.
AATTATATTCATTGTATTTTTGTCAATACTTTTCTTTCTTGTTGGTTTTTAAATAAATTATTCTCTCACAACATTTAGTAGGCTTATTGACTTATCCTCATCCCAAATTAGATTCAATTTATTTGAAACTAATTTAAAACGAGGAACGTTAGGTATATTTTATAAAGGTTTCTCGTTTTGACGTAACATATATTATATGGTTATAAAAATTAAAAATTCGAAATAAACAGATCCCATCGTTTGCCCACAATCAGACAACGCCTAAAAGTTGTTAATTTAGTTCTAGTTTCTTACAAAAATTTTTGAAAAAAATCGATCAATACATACATTCTTAAAAATAAATTTTTTTTTAAATTAAAAAAAAATTTCGTAAATTTAAAAAATAAATTTTTTTATATTTTTATCAAAAACTATAAGGAACAGATTTCAGATTTAAAGTCTTGCAACTTTTTTTTTTATTGAAATATTGCCTTAATTTTTTTTTCTTTTCTTGATCTTGGCTAGCACTTTGAAGGGTTAAAGAATTGTTTTGATCAAAGCTAGAATTTTCAGCAAAAAATACGAAAAAGACGCATTTTTTCGAAATTACAAAATGGGGCTATAAGGAACAAGGCGGTAAAACTATTGGAAAACGTATTTAAAGTTAAAGAAATTATTTTTTATTGATCGAAAGTAAACACAGAATATAAAACAAATGTAAAAACAAAACTAAACGTTGCTGGTATCATCAGTTGAGGTCGATGATTATAACTGGTCGTTTTTTGTGACTTGTCGGTACCAACACTCTTTTACAATTTCGAACCATCTTTGATCACTAAAAACCAAATTAGGTGATAAAAAACAAACGAAATTACGAAAAACTTACGTTTTGGCAACACACTTTAACAATTCGGAAGAAATAATTGTGTTCCTTATATACCCGCCGTTTGTGAATTTTGATTTTTTTCTCGTAAATCTTACTGTAAATACAAAATAAACGTATTTATTAATTAGTGAACTCAATAAAACTTCCCATAATAAATCCCTTTAAAAAAAAAAATACTTTGAGAAGTTAAAATAGGAACAACTTACCTCAGCAATCAAATGTTTCCAAGTTTGAAATTTCACTAAAACACAATTACTCACTTACAAGCTACTACTGTTCAAAAAATTATTAATAGTCGCAATTATTGCATTGAATAGTATTGGCAGTTACCCCAGCAACAATTTTTCAAAAGCAAGTAACACAATTTATTTATACACGGCCCCGATAACTTCAACTCCACCCGAACACAGAGTTTTGTTCCTTGTAGCCCCGGTGTTCCTTATAGCCCCGGTTTACGGTATAAAAACAAAAATTTTCATATATGAGGCATTCCATGTCAAGTGACCCAGGTGTCTTACGGTGTAATGCAAATTTAAATAATTTTTTACTCTTAACCCATTTAGTCCCAAATGTCCGTTTTTTAGTACAAGTTCGAGCTTCCCGTTCTACGAGTTCCGGTTTTAAAAAAAATCGGGACAAAGGTTTTCTTATGGATTTGAGTGTCCTCTTTCAGAATCTGGAAAAAAATTTCAATTTTGACTTTATGATAAAAAGTTATAATTGTTTAAACAAAAAAAATCCCGTTTTTTTAGTGTTTTTTTTCTTTAAATGCAGATTACTTAATTGAAATCGGCTTGGGAAAAATCTGGAACATCAAAATATCGCGTCCAAAATGTTAGGACTATCAAATAGACATACTGCCAAAAACAATTTTTTAAAAATTTTAAAATGGCGCCTCAATAATGGCCGCCAAAATATGCAAATTTGGAAAAATAATTTTAAAAAATTTTAACTCTACATTTTTTTACTTTTATGCTTCATTTAAATAAAATAATGCTGCTACAATAAAAAATATTGTTTTTTGATGTTATTTAACAATGTTATAAACAATTTGAAAACTAAGAGCCAAAGTGGATGTAAAAAATGTATTTTTATCAATTCTTTTTTTGGGGAAGGTAAAAATGGATATTGAAAGTAAACAATTTAATTCAAAATTATTTTGCAATGTTTAAGAATGTTATAAACAATTTTTATAAACAATTTTGCAAAAAATGAAATAGAATGGTAGAAAATTTATATTTTCAATTTTATTATGCTCTCTGGTTATCAAAATGTTGCATGAGGTACCATGATGGTTCCTCATATTTAGCAAATTGTTTATAATAATTGTTTACGACATTTTTATACATTGTTTACAAATTTTTTAATAAACAATAGATACTTTAGTTTCCACTTTTAATGACAAAAGAAAGTTAGTAGTGAAGAAAAGAATATTTTTGTCCACTCTGAACATCTTTTTTTATAAAAATTGTTTATAAAATTGTTTTATAAAAATTGTCTTTTAAATATCTATTCTAATGACAAACCAAGTGAATAGTGAAAAAAAATATTTCTTTTCACTCTAAACTTCTTTTTCTATGAGAATTGTTTATAAAAATTGTTTATAACATTTTTAAATATTGCTAAATAATGTTAAATGAAAGTTTAATCCTTATGCAACATTTTGATAACCAGAGAGCATAATAAAATTAAAAAAATTAAATTTTTACCATTCCATTTCATTTTTTGCAAAATTGTTTATAAAAATTGTTTATAATATTTTTAAATATTGCTAAATAATGTTAAATGAAAGTTTAATCCTTATGCAACATTTTGATAACCAGAGAGCATAATAAAATTAAAAAAATTAAATTTTTACCATTCCATTTCATTTTTTGCAAAATTGTTTAAAAAAATTGTTTATAATATTTTTAAATATTGCTAAATAATGTTAAATGAAAGTTTAATCCTTATGCAACATTTTGATAACCAGATAGCATAATAAAATTGAAAAAATAAAATTTCTACCATTGTATTTCATTTTTTGCAAAATTGTTTATAAAAATTGTTTATAACATTTTTAAATATTGTTAAATAATGTTAAATGAAAGTTTAATCCTTATGCAACATTTTGATAACCAGATAGCATAATAAAATTGAAAAAATAAAATTTCTACCATTCTATTACATTTTTTGCAAAATTGTTTATAACATTTTTAAATATTGCTAATAATGTTAAATTTTCATTTAACAATTTTTTATTGTAGCAGCATTATTTTATTTAAATGAAGCATAAAAGTAAAAAAATGTAGAGTTAAAATTTTTTAAAATTATTTTTCCAAATTTGCATATTTTGGCGGCCATTATTGAGGCGCCATTTTGAAATTTTAAAAAAATTGTTTTTGGGAGTATGTCTATTTGATAGTCCTAACATTTTGGACGCGATATTTTGATTTTTTTTGTTTAAACAATTATAACTTTTTATCATGAAGTCAAAATTGAAATTTTTTTCCAGATTCTGAAAGAGGACACTCAAATCCATAAGAAAACCTTTGTCCCGATTTTTTTTAAAACCGGAACTCGTAGAACGGGAAGCTCGAACTTGTACTGAAAAAAACGGACATTTAGGACTAAATGGGTTAAACTATTAAACATGAAAATTTGGCAAGGTATATTTTGGAAAGGTTTTTTCATGCTCTTTCGATTGAAAATAGGCATTAAAAAAAAAAAAATTTTGGCCCAAAAAAACCAAAATTAAAAATAAATTTTATTTTTTTGGAAAAAGGGCAGCATTTTTTTTTTTTAAACGAAAGCTGAGGTTTTTTCCTAAAAGGACATATAAATGAAAAAGTGGGACAAGAATGTTTAAACATTGAAAAACAGAGGTTTCTACTCACTGGAGCGCTCTAAACCCGGTTTTTACGAGAAAATTCATTTTTTCAATGTTTAAACATTCTTGTCTCACTTTTTCATTTATATGTCCTTTTAGGAAAAAACCTCAGCTTTCGTTTAAAAAAAAAAAAAAAAAAAAAAAAAAAATGCTGCCCTTTTTCCAAAAAAATAAAATTTATTTTTAATTTTGGTTTTTTTGGGCCAAAATTTTTTTTTTTTTAAATGCCTATTTTCAATCGAAAGAGCATGAAAAAACCTTTCCAAAATGTACCTTGCCAAATTTTCATGTTTAATAGTTTAAGAGTAAAAAATTATTGAAATAAGCATTGTACTGAAAATCCCAAAAATTTAACCACCTCCCCCTCGGAAAATATTGGACTAGGTAAAAAAATATTTTCACGAAAAATTTCTATCTATTAGTACTACAAAAGCCCTAAGTTTTGCTACGATTGGAGAAAAATTTTTCTCCACCTGGATCACTTGACATGGAATGCCTCATATAGAACGTCAAATTTGGTCAATTTTTGACCGAGTTATAACCATTTCAAAAAAACATTTTCGTTAAAAAGGCGATTTTTCAAAAACCTGTATCTCTTAAACGGCTTGATGAAAAAATTTGAAAAAAATCATGGTAGCTTATTTCAATAAGCACTAAAAGAAAAAAAATTTGAAAAAAATCTGAGATGCAAAAGTCAAATACTGTCCGATTTCGCGTGGAACGCCCCATATATATATATATATATATATATATATATATATATATATATATATATATATATATATATATATACACATTAGGGTGGCTCTTATTTACCAAGTTGAAGATAACTTTTGGGCCCTCTCTTCATCAAATCTTTGGCCCAAATTATGAAAAAATTTGACGAAAATATTTATTTTAAGGTTGATTAACCCTCTCCCGTAAGCGCCTACTTTTCCCATTTAAAATACATGGGATATTTTAAACTTTTGGTTTTTTAAAAATAATTTTTCTATTTAACACAATTTTTTAAATCGGTTTCTAGATTCTCAAAGTGCACACTTTTACCTTTAAAATAACCTAAAATACAAAATTTTCGGTTCATAATTAATTAAGTTTTAAAGCTTTTAATATAGAGTTTAGTAGATTTAGCCAAATTTTACTAGTCAAGGCCCAGGTAAAAATTATTTGTACGAACTTTATACAAAATTGCAGCGTACACGTATATAAAATTACAAGCGAAATTAATTCAAATTATGTACGAATTTCAAATGGAAATTTGAACGAATATTTTTGAAAGGAATTTATTAATATTTTCATTAATTCTGGTCAAAATTACATTCCTGACATTAAAACGAATCTATTGAGATTGTTAAAATTTTACTTTAAAATAATTACTATACAATAAAAGATTAAAAAGATGGTGTAGGGGAGAGTAGGCTACATTGAACCAGCGTCAACAGTGAACCACTTTAATTTTCTAAGAAATGACTGAGTGGAATTTTTTCTTATTTAATATATAAATTAGTATTACCGAAAGCTACTACGTCCAAAAATTTCGAGCACGTAGGTTTATTATTTACAAAGAAAAACGAAAAAAACTGTTTTTTACGTACAAAACAAAAAAATTTGTGGAAATATAATGAATTTTTTTTATTGAAATAGGAAGTTTTAAAAATTAGTAAACTTGTGATTTATGTCGCTTAGGGTGTCAACTTCAATATTCCGATGTGATAAAGAATTTTAAGCCTTACATAAATTTATTATAAACAATTTTTGTTGTGAATGTCATGTGAATGCAGTGAGTGCGGCATCATTGAACCACCCGAAAAAGCAAAAAATTTTAAATTTTAAGAGTGGTAAAGTTGGCTGCTCTACTAATTAGTAAGAAAAATACTAGAAGACATGCTTTCATCACAATTGTGAACGAGATAAACTCAAACAGTCACTTTACCTACCTAACCTGACATCAAAATATATTAATCTCCTATATTAACAAATAATAACTCTTTAACAACAATTTTCTATTTTTTTGAGTGAAAAATAATATTTTTTACAATGTGTAAGTGGAAATATTATTTTTGAAGTAAATTGTAGTGTTTTATTAAAGGTGGTTCAATGTAGACACAGATTCTTCAAAATAAGAAAAGTGTAACTTGTTAGAAAAAATTAAATTTAATTATTTAATCATAATAATTTGTGTTTGTAACGTGTATATTAACTAAAGGAGTACTTCAGCTTAATGTTGATACAAAAACCTGATCAAAATTTGTAAAATTTAATTAGTTCTTGGACTTTAGAAAATACCCGGTTCATTGTAGCCTACCCTCCCCTATATTATATTGAGAAAGGTAAGTTCATGGAATCAACAACTTGTTAAATCTTTGTCTGATTGTGGGGAAACAATGGAATCTATTATATATAATATATATCATCAAATTTTTAAAATGATATCGTAAATTATTTTTAAAAAAATTTTTTTATATTTTTATTAAAAACTACATGCAAAAACATAAATTTTAGTTCAAAGAGCGTCCAATTTGATTAATTTTTGGCCAAGTTATAAGCATTTGAAAATTTTTACTTAAAAAACATGATATCTCAAAAATCTATATCTTTTAAGTAGCTTTATAAAAAAATTTTAAAAAAATTCTTGGCAGTTCATTTCAACAAGAACTATTTGAATATATATGCACTGTTAAAAATTTTGGGAATTTTTCCAAACTTTTGCATGGGAATTTTCCTAAAACGTGTTTAGAAAAATTTTTTTCCCAAAAAAATGGTAATTTTCCTGAGCGTTTGGAAATTTTTATATACGAATTGAAATTTTTCTAAATTCTGTTGGGAATGACATTTTTCTTAATAGAAATGGTACTTTTACTTATTTTTAAGAATTTTTTCGATAAGATGCAGAAATATTTTTTTCAGAGATATTGGAATTTTTTTGATAATTAGAAAAATTCCTGCTTCAATTTCAATGTTTAACAAAATATTTAATCAGATTCTAATTAAAAGTAAAAAATTATTGAATTTTCGAAAAATATTTATAAAAAACTGGAAATTATTTTATCAGATTCAAATATCCAATTACTTGTCAATTACTAAATAGAGATTTTTTTATATTATAAAATTATTTAAAATGTAAAATACAACGATAATTTGTTATCTGTAAATATTTGTTTATAATAATAATAATAATAATAATAATAATAATAATAATAATAATAATAATAATTAAGTATGGGTAAAAAATCAAAGATACTAGTAAATATTAAATTTTACACTTTGAAAAATTAATTTAATAAATAATCTTTGTAAAGAATATATAAGTTTTTAAAAAATTTATAATACAGTCCGTAAAACTGTTTTTAAAGCAAAAAGAAGATGTTTAGAATATTGTTTTGGTTTGAAAGGTTAGTCACATCTGGTTTGTCTTGGGATGACCAGCTAAGGGTTTCTCGTTACTATAGAAAGTCTATTTTATGAGTTTTTCTATATCCGTTTTTTCTTATAGATTTATCTAACTTTAAAATTTGTGAAATTTCTTGTAAAGAAATATTCTCAAAAAGTGTTTGGAAATTTTTTTATTTTTAAAAGAAATTTCACAAGGATAGCATTTTCAGCATCAGTTGCTCTCAAGCATTTACCGAGATCAGTTTGAAAACGCCAGTGCAAAACTTATAAATCTCTTTAAAAGTGAATGTGAAAAATTTTAATAGTGAAAAATAGTGTTATTTAAAAAGCGTACATAAGGTAAATATTGATTATATTTTTATTAATTTATTAAAACATTTAATTTAAAAGTGATTGTCTTTTTGTTTTTGAGTATTCAATGTAGCTTCTAATTATACAGATATATCAACAATTTCAATTAAATTTACATAATTTAATTCTAAATCAGACAATTTTTAAATAATTAACTCTCATTACTAATATTTATAAATAAAAAGGATAATTTCTTTTAATATAAATTAGTCACTTTTAACTAATAAAATAAGACTTTACTAATTCTTTTTTAATAACCAATAACTGGTAATAAAAAATTAATAATAAATTTGTTGTTTTTATATTTTTCAGTATGCTGTTTGTTGTAAGTAAGCCGTTTTAAGGGCACCAAAAATAGGACAACAACGTCAACGAGTTTTTTTTTACAAAATACTTATTTTTTCTTACAAATGAATAAATAAATTATTTTTAATTTCAGATATGACAGAAGTTGTTTTATTCAAAAAATCCAAAAATTTTTCCTATTCCAAATAAGAGAATTTTTGTACCTGTTTAATGGGATTTTTCTAAATTTTTGAAACCTTTATGTAACATTAAAAGGGAATTTTTCCAAACGTTAGAGGGAATATTTACAAATTTTTAGGAATTTTTCTATATTATTTTAAGAGAATTTCTAAATTTCTGGGATTTTTTCTATACTATTACATGAGAATTTTTCCAAATTCTCCGAAATTTTACCAAACTTTTGAGATTTTTTCTATACTATTACATGGCAATTTTTCCAAATGCTCAGAAATTTTCCCAAACTTTTGGGATTTTTTCTATACTATTTCATGGGAATTTTTTAAAATTTTTAAAGGAATTTTTCTAAATTTTTCAGAAAAATTCCCTTATTTATATTAGGAAATTTTTCTAAAAAGATTAGTGGAATTTGCTTCCTAAATTTTTTTGGAAAAATTTCCAAAATTTTTCTTACAGTGTGGGTAAGAATTCCTGAAGTGAGCATCGGGTCCTTGATTTATATAGTTTAAAGATCTTTAAAAAATTTTACGAAAAAGGTCCAGAAAACAATTATTCATTTGTTTAATAACAATAATTTTTTACAACAATGAAATAAAATTTTTTTAAAAGTTCCAATCTTTATGAATTATGTGCAAAATTTTCCATTAAAATCCGACAAATCGTTCCTAAGATATAAAAGTTTTTAAAAAAACTTACATTAAAATTAAATTTTTTATAAAAAATAAACATATGAATATTTTTAAATAAAACTTGGTGGTTGTTTGTGTCTCTATTTGTACTTTATTTTTATAAAGTTGGTTATTCAAATTTTGGAAAATCCGAAGCTCACTTCAGGAATTCTTACCCATATATGTATATATATTAGGGTGGCTCTTATTTACCAAGTTGAAGATAACTTTTGGGCCCCCCTCTACATCAAATCTTTGGCCCAAATTATGAAAAAATTCGACAAAAATATTTATTTTAAGGTTGATTAACCCTCTTCCGTAAGCGCCTACTTTTCCCATTTAAAATATATGGGATATTTTAAACTTTTGGTTTTTGAAAAATAATTTTTCTACTTAACAAAATTTTTTAAATCGGTTTCTAGATTCTTAAAGTGCACACTTTTACTTTTAAAATTACCTAAAATACAACATTTTAGGTTCATAATTAAATAAGTTATAAAGCTTTTAATATAGAGATTAAGGGGTTACATACCTTTTTGGGACTCAAAAAATCGAAAAAAAAATTTTATTGCTTATTTTAAAAGTATATATTTTCGAGAATGTTTTCTTAAATTTTCATTGAAATCAGTGCATTAGAACCAAAGTTATTGCTATTTTAGTTATTATTTTTCAAAACTACTGTTACGGTGTGCATGATTTCTCTAAAACCGCTACAACGATCAGCTTGGAATTTACAGGGTTTCTTTGCAGATATAATAGCTAGTTCGTGAACAAAAGAATTTTAATTTGTACCAATATTTATATTTTTTTCTGTCAAAAAACCAGTTTTTAAAAACCTATAAATTCTAATTTTGGTGAAAATCATTTACCATTTCTAGAAAAAAATTTTTTTTAAAACCCTTCGTTCACGAACAAGATAACATAGTAAACTAACATATTTTCTTTTGCTTTTTATTTCAGTTAAGATGTTTTCGTTTTATCGTGCACACCACAAGCCACTTTAAAAAAAGTGTTTTAGTAAAACAACTACAGTTTTCACAAATGCTAATTTATTTTCGGTTTCAAAGTTGCTAAAATTTTATGTCAACATGTACTATCAGCTACAATGTTGATTATTTAAATAAAGTTTTAATGAGAACACTAAAAATAATTATAAAAATCACTCTTTTTGTGGTCAAAAAGGTATATTTCCTCTTAATAGATTTAGCTAAATTTTACTAGTTAAAGCCAAGGTAAAAATTATTTGAACGAACTTCATACGAATTTTATTCAAAATTCGAGCGAATTCGTTTAAAATTACTAGCGAAATTCGAGCGGCATTTTAAAACGTTGTTTCGAACTTTGAAATTTTTTTTGGAAATTTTCAATCCAATTAACTCTATATTAAAAGCTTTAAAACTTAATTAATTATGAACCGAAAATTTTGTATTTTAGGTTATTTTAAAGGTAAAAGTGTGCACTTTGAGAATCTAGAAACCGATTTAAAAAATTGTGTTAAATAGAAAAATTATTTTTAAAAAACCAAAAGTTTAAAATATCCCATGTATTTTAAATGGGAAAAGTAGGCGCTTACGGGAGAGGGTTAATCAACCTTAAAATAAATATTTTCGTCAAATTTTTTCATAATTTGGGCCAAAGACTTGATGTAGAGGGGGGCCCAAGAGTTATCTTCAACTTAGTAAATAAGAGCCACCCTAATGTATATACATATATATATATATATATATATATATATATATATATATATATATATATATATATATATATGGGTGATTCTCCACGAAACCGACAATTTTATGTCCCTAGTATTTTTTAAGAAACAGATTGCACATATAATAATGAATCCAACGTAAAAAAGGAACTCTGGTGATTACAAATAAAAACCTATAGCCACTTTAATTTCTAAGATTAAATGTTTTTTTTAAATGCAAATTTAAGAGTCAAATCGTCATGGTGAAGCCTGTCCCAAGGATCAGTTACAAAACAAAAATAAATATTTTTAGTCAAATTCTCAAATAAAAATAATGATTGATAACATTTTTTTAATGTCTAAGAGTGTAAAATTGCAAAAATTAAATTGGTTGTAAAAAAAATTATTTTTTATTTTTTTTTCTGATGTTATTTTTTGTCCTCAGTTTTGTGCGTAATGGTGAAGCCTTTTTAAAAAATTGAAATATTTCATAAATATAAAATCAGAATTTCGGTATTCTTTAGTACAAGCAACAATTTAGTTCCCTCAATAGTGTTTCATTACGAAAGAAAAAAATTGTTATACTTTTTTTCATTTTTTACGCTTTAAGCGTCAACTTTGTACAGGGAATCACAGAATCGTCATGGTGATGCCTTCACATTTTGCATAATAAATAAAAAAATGATAATTCTTTTAGCAAATAATGTATAGTCGTATTATTTCAGTGAATATAAAAGATAGGAATATGAAACCGATTGAAAATTGCTAATAATTTATTTTAAAGCACAGTATTTATTTAGCGTCATGGTGAAGCCTTTTTTGTCTTTCATTGAACTTGTAGTTTAAACAAGTGTATAATTACAACAATTTTTGTAATTTTTTCCAAATAAAATGAAACAAAAAAAAGTTACCTTGTTTAAACTACAATTTTAGTAAGTTGTGACATTAATTACTTTATAAATTTTCCTAAATTAACGTACTAATTTCTGAAGGTTGCCAAGAATTTATTTTCATTTAAATTATGTTAATAAATTACGATAAATGATTTAAAATAATTTATAAAATTACAACATATATTTCCATAAATTTTCATAAATTACAACATAAATTTCCATAAATTACCCTATAAATTTCCATAAATTTAAAAAAATAGTTTTTAAAATTTTCTTTTATTTACTCAAAAAAATTTATTTAGGTACCTCAAAAATTTATAAATTACTATAAATTTCCTGCATTAGTCTTTCTAATCTTGAATTATGTTTTGTAATAATATTATGAATTACCTCACAATTTCTATAAATGACTTTATAAATTACCATAAATTTCTATAAATTGCAATAAATTTCTATAAATTATCATAAATTACTGCATAAATTTTCTGAAGAAGATTTTTAAATCCTAAATTAAACAAAAAACAATTTTTATCAGTTCAACTATCAATTTTTTTAACATAACAAAACTATGGCAATTAATTATGCTACATGGATGCGTGAACAGTTACATTGTTTAAAAAATACAAAAATTACAAACAATTTGTCCGGCCCGTAACAGATATTTCTTTCTTGGCTATCATACTTAAAATTTACATTATGATTTTTATTTTTATTGAAAAAAAATAATAACAATAACCAAATTGTCGGTTTCATGGATAATCACCCATATATTAAGGTTTACCGTTATTTTGCAAAAGTTAGAATTTCTTAGGTCGCCGGGCAGAATTTGCTTCAGAATGTGAAAAAATGTCAACAATTGGCAACTGTCAAAATAGGGTTTCAAAAGTTTGACATCCTTATCGACAGTTGTCAACTGTCAAATTTACATAATTGGGTGATTTTCACGTAACTGTGCAATTTCAAGATCATTTTTAAAAGAAAAAAAATTTTGTTTTTTTAATGTTAAATATCACTTTTCCTCATCATTAGGGCATAATATAGTTGTCATTTGAATGGTTTTACTACAGCTATAATTATAAAAAAATTATAACAAATTTTCGAAAATTGGCTGCCACGGAGCTGATCACCCTATGCATTGAATAATACTGCCGTCAACTGGGGCTACTTTATGTACGCCAGGTATTTAATAAATAAAATTATTAAAAAGAACTTCTCTGTCAAAAAACCAAAAATAAGTTAATTAAAATCCTTAAAACGATTAAAACTTCAACCGGTGAGCAACATAACGACAAAAAATTAACTTTAATATTTATAAGTTTTTCAAATTAGTCTTAAAACTATTTCTCTCGTTTCTCTTAAAATAACTGAAAAAGTGTATTAGATATTAAATTGTTATTCATTTAACCTTAAAATATTAATTTCAAGTTTTTAAAAAATATCATATTCAAAACGTTTAAAAAAGCTTCTATTAAAATGATGATTTAAAGTTATTTACGTGTGTTTAAATGATAGTTTTATAATTATCATAATGTATTATTGTAAAATGTATATTTTAAAAGAAAAAGTGTTATTTATTTTCAGAGTAATATAAGATTTGAAGAAAGGTTGTTAATTTTTAATAAATCATTATTTTAGCAAAATCTTAGTAATTTATTTTACATTTTGTTGTATAATATTTACAAAATTTTTTGTTTAATATCTCATTCTTTTTTAATTTACTCTGAAATATCTACACAAAAGATTTAATAAATAAGAAAGTATCAAAAAATGTTTATATAACATTATAAAGACACAAATTTTAATACACAAAGTAGCTCCATCCCGGGGTCTATATTTGGAACAACTTTTAATAACTACAACTCCGACAAAAAAATTTATTTCATTGACTGACTCATAGGAAACCTTCAGAAGGAAGTATAACATATATATGCAAAAGTTGATTTTCTGTTAATTCTGAATTTAAATAAATCACTGAGTTAAAAAATGCATTTTAATGCACAAAATAGCCCCAGCAAAAATATTTACTATTTACTATTAGCTTGATATAACATTATGAAATTAGCGCATAAAACTAATTATAGAAAAGTATTCTTAAATAAGAGCGTTACAATCAACAGTAATTAAACTGTGCTTCTCCTTGGTTATTATAAAGGCGTATTTTTTCGAATATTAAGGTGTTTTTTAATAAGTCAACGGTTGCCAAAGCACTGAAATATAAAAGGACACAACTATGTCTGTCCTCTTCTGTAATATGTGTTGTTGTAGCAACTGTTGATCCATGAATTTGCACCTTTACACTGTACGCCACAGGCGCCACGGAACTGACATTTTATGTGACACCACGGAGCTGACATTTGACATTTAAACTAACCTAATCCCCACAATTTTGCATAATAAATTTTTTCTTTTGGCAGATAATTTGTTTCTAATATAATCTTCAAAAAAATCGTAATAACTACCATAGAGAGTGTTTACAATAAAAGAATAGTAATACCACGGTACTGACCACTTTTTTTGTGAACTTCACATTTTTACAAAAAAAATTGTTTTTAAATGTAGAACTTGAAAATTTTAAACCTTTTTTTTTACTGATATTTGTTGCTAATGGATCTTATTTTAAATTTTAATTCTCATTTAACATTAAAATGTGCCATAAAAAGTTAAATTATAGGGAAAAATATCTTATTACAAAATTGAAAAAAATTGTGGACAAAACTATTTTACATTTTATAATTTTATAAGAAGTATTAGAAGATGCATTTTATGTAGAAATTGTTCACCTATATACATAATTCATATTACAATTTATTTTCTGTGACGCCGCCAAGTATTATAGTTACGTGAAAATTACCCAATTCTATTTAGGTTTACCTCAATACCCAGATAACATTTTTTTCTGAGTAATTTAATGTAAAAACTGTCAAAAACTTGTTTTTAAAAATTTGACAGTTTAATTGACAGCTGTCAACTGTGAATATTACATATTTCTATTTATTTTAACCTTGTTGTTCTTAAAATATTTTTGTCTGAGCAAAATTTGGTTTGATTTACTAAATTAAACACAAAAACTGTCGTTTTAAAAATATTGACAGATTTTTGACATGTGGAAGCTGTCAAAACTTATTTTTGACATCGGATTCGTGTTCAGCACATCAAAAACTATAAATAAATGAATGTTGACAAGGCAAAAGAATAATTAAAAAAAAGTTCTCATACAAAATGTAAAAAAGTGCACTAATCCTATGTTAAACCTCATTTAAACTTTAACTCTTCGATTTGTGCATCTGATGTCTTGATTAAAATCGTAGAAATTGAGAAATTCCTGGCATAACTCGCATTTAATCGAATTTTTATCAAGCGATAACTTTTTGATCAATTTATTTTTTATGTTTCGAGTTTTTCGTCATTCATGTATGGGCTGTGAAGATTAGAAAAATATAATTTGGACAAGTGTGCCAGTTTTAATATTCGAGATAATGAGCTCTTAATAACTGTAACTGTTTTTTCACTAAACTTTAAAAATCATTAGTTTCCTTATAATACTAGTTGAACGATCATCATTTAACATTCGCTCATATACTATTTACATTTTTAGGCATTCAGAAAAAGAATTTTGTGTGGTAGAATATTCTGCCACTTGATACATCTATTAAATCGGTGTTGGAAAACGCGCAACGAGTGCGTATTTTTTCACCTGAATATATTAGTTACTCTGTTTATAGGACAATTGCAGAAAAAAATTTATTTGAACTATATTGCGGGTGAATTGTTTACGAATGAAAGTTCAGGTAAATAAAAGGAGATGTTTTTTGAAGGGTTTTAAAATATTTTTAATTTTTTAGAATAAAAGAGATAGGTAAAAATTTCTAAAAAAATATTGAAAAATCAGAATGGGTAAGTAAACATAAGTATTAACAAAATTCCAAATTATTAAATTAGTAGTTCAATTCAATTTATTATGTATCTTTTATTTATTTGAATTAATTATTAATTAAATTCCATCTAAGTACTTACCTTTGATTTTCAAATCCTCAACGCGTTTACAATTATACATTGAAATAATATGAAACTACTTAATTAAAATTTAATAAATTTAATTAATTCATGTGAATTTGAAGATGAGCTTAGTGCAAAACTTGCACTAAAACGAGAAAAAATGCGCCTGAAACGGGAAAAACTCGCTGTTCATAAGCTTAACGAAATAGAGAGAAAAAAGTTGTACTATACGGAGAGAAAAAAGATTAAATCCACTCGAAAAGAAACTATTCCTTGGTAAGTAATTAGTGATAATTATTAATTTTACATGTTTTACTTAATCAAGGTTTGTAGTTATTAATGGAAATTTTTTTTATTTCAGAATTGATTATTTAAACACATCTTCGGAAACGCTTATAAAAGCTAAATTACAATTGACAACTGTAAAGGCTCGTAAAGAAAGGCTACGGAGGGAAGTTGCAAAATTAAATTTTACTTTGAAACAAAAAGTTTAGTAAGAAAACGACTATTGTATTGTGAAGTTTTACATCAGAGTTTATTGTATAAAGAGCAAGAAATGAAGATACAAAAAGAGAAGTCACTATTTGTTCAAGTAATAGCTGGGAAAATAATAAAAAAGTACAGACAAATAAAACAATTCAACCCATTGATTGGCAAAAAATCGCTATCGAAATATGAAAATTCAAAACAACTTGTGACGAAAATCGACAGGCTAAGCAAAAAGTGCAAAATTTTTTGGAAAATAATGAAAACTCAGCGATTGCACCTGGAGTAAAGGATACATCTTTTTATGATTTCTCGAGTCTGCGATATATCAACAATAAAGATTGTACTTACGGGGATTGTACCAAATGAATAAATAAAGCAATAGAAGATATTGATAATAATGATAAAACATCTTATTTTAAATGTGTCCGTAAAAGTGAATCAAGGAAAGGTCTTTAGAATAAAAAGTATGTCGTGAAACTTGTTAGCAAAGACAAAATCGACTGCACTGTAAAAGAACTAATTATCGCAACAAAATTAGAAATTCCAAAATTTTTCAGACATGCGAAAAATACTGTGCATCAGCATAAAGCTATTGAAGCAATAAGAAAGAATTTAGATAGTAATTCCGCTTGTATTGTCACGGATTTTTCTGAAAATTGTACATGCAAATATGCAGAGGAAATACAGGCTATTCATTTTGGTGCTTCTAAGAAACAATTGTCTCTCCACACTGGTGCAATTTATTATAAAGAACATACTTCTGGGCTCATCTCTTGTCTGACTTTCTGCACCGTTTATGAATGGCTGAATCATGATTCAGCTGCAGTATGGTCCCATTTGTAGCCCATACTTACACTGCTCAAAGAGATGATACCAAGCGTTACAACAATTCACTTTCAAAGTGATGGACCAAGTACTGAATATAAAAACAAGACAAATTTTTATTTGTTTCATCACCATTGTCAACTTTTAAAATTACATAATGCTTCTTGGAATTTTACAATGTCTGGTCATGGAAAAAGTGTGGCAGATGGAGTCGAAGGAAATGTTAAGGGACTTTGTGATCTCGCTGTTGCGCGAGATATTTATGGGTAAGATATTTTATCAGCCAAAGATATCATAGACGTTGTTACTTCCTGTACATAAAGTAAAATAAAAATGTATTGCATAAATCAAAATGAAAGACTGGAAAATATAGTAAAGAACAAGAGCGACCTGAAACCTGCACCTCACTCCAATCAAATATTACAACTGACATATTCCAGAGAGGAAAATGAAATTTTGCGGTTGAATTACTTGTCCTGTTCGTATTGCATAATAAATAAATTAGAAAACTTTCCCTGTGCTCATTTTTCACTAACACCTAATGTTTGGTATCCTCATGGAAAAACAACAAAGGAAGACGCTAAACATTCTGGAAAAAAGAAAACTGAGTCGAATTTATCACTAAGAGAAAAAAAACAAAAAAGGACAGAAAAAAATCTGAAATGAATCAAAAGGAAGTTCAAAAGAAAAGAAGTCACCAAATGTGAAAATCAGACTTCAAGAATAACGAAACGTCCTGTACGACTCTGTACAAAGAAAAACATAAAAAAATTATTTCAGTACAGTAAAATTATTATTATCGTTTATTTACGTTGACTATATATAATAATTATAATCAATTAAAAATGAAGAAATTTATGAGAAAAATTTATAAGAATTTCACTGGAATATATTATGAAATTCAATAAAAAATTGTATTAAAAATGATTTTACTTAAAACAAGACTAATTTCTTTCCTTAAAATAAAATTTTATTTTAATCATGATCATGTTGTTTTATCTAAAAACAAGAGTAGTGGTATTACAATCTTCATTTGTAACTTTTTTCTCTTAGAAGTAAGTTTAACCTGCACTCTTAACCACAAATATGAATAATACATTTTAAATACAGTAGCAATTAAAAAATATGAGTTACGCCAGTTAAAATATACTTCTCTTTGGTCGAAAAATAATAATTGAGCCTCCCAATTCAAAAACTCGATCTGCGCTCGGACGATCAGTATGAAGGTTGTCAAAAGCTCCAAAATATGACAAAAATTAAAAGTTAAAATAAAATTTTTTTAAAAACACTATCTTATAGAGAATCAAAATCCGCATCTTTTTTCTCTTGAGAAGTTTTTTGTAAAGTAAATATTGTAGACACTAGAGACAAAAAACAAGAAAATTTTCATTACTCGATTTCATTGATTTTTAAAACATAAATCGTCATAAGTTGGACATATATTAACGGATTTTTACAAAAATTGGTATGCATGCGTATTATGGTCTGCTAAAGATGATGAGATGATAAAACTATTAAAAATGACCCTTGGTTAAATAATATTTAATTATAAATCAATGAGTGTCGATAATGACAGTTTCCTTTTTTCGTCGACAAAAAGTCTGCACGGAATTTTCGAATTGAACAAACTTCCAGTGAGAAATTTGTTCATTATGAATCAAAGAAGTTTTTTATAAAGTTTGGTGCAAATTGATGGAAAAATATCAAAAATATATTACAAAAGAAAAAAGATAAAGAATTAGAAGAAATAGCCATTAGAAAAACAGTGCTCCAGTCACGACTTTCAGGTGTTTTCATGTATTATTTTTTGACAGTTTTTTTCTTGCTAATAAGTTAATGCTTTTTAAACCGAAAGTTTGTTAAAAAAATATTTATTTAAATTGTATTCTGCAATTATCTCGAGAAATTATTTGTTTTTATTTTTTATTATTATCTAGAGAACTTATTAGCAAGAAAAAAACTGTCAAAAAATAATACATGAAAACACCTGAAAGTCGTGACTGGAGCACTGTTTTTCTAATGGCTATTTTTTCTAATTCTTTATCTTTTTTCTTTTGTAATATATTTTTGATATTTTTCCATCAATTTGCACCAAACTTTCCAAAAAACTTCTTTGATTCATAATAAACAAATTTCTCACTGGAAGTTTGTTCAATTCGAAAATTCCGTGCAGACTTTTTGTCGACGAAAAAAGGAAACTGTCATTATCGACACTCATTGATTTATAATTAAATATTATTTAACCAAGAGTCATTTTTAATAGTTTTATCATCTCATCATCTTTAGCAGACCATAATACGCATGCATACCAATTTTTGTAAAAATTCGTTAATATATGTCCAACTTATGACGATTTATGTTTCAAAAATCAATGAAATCGAGTAATGAAAATTTTCTTGTTTTTTGTCTCTAGTGTCTACAATATTTACTTTACAAAAAAATTCTCAAGAGAAAAAAGATGCGGATTTTCATTCTCTATAAGATAGTGTTTTTAAAAAAAATTTATTTTAACTTTTAATTTTTGTCATATTTTGGAGCTTTTGACAACCTTCATACTGATCGTCCGAGCGCAGATCGAGTTATTGAATTGGGAGGCTCAATTGCTCTATTTTCTTTAGTTTATTAATCAAATGACGAATAATTTTACAAAAAACTTCCTAACATATTGATGAACATTTTTGTCACTGGAAGTTTTCTGTAAACGAAAATTCGTCAATCAACTTTTTCAATTGAAAATAGGAGAATCATTTTTCCGGCAAAATTGTTTAAATAATTATTTACTTAGACACAGATTTTTTTGAAAAAATACTAAATATTGTTTCACTTTTGGTATAGTTTGAAGAATATTGTGTGTAAATTTCGTGGATAAATATTAATATTTAACGAAGTAATCACGAGTTGAAGTCAAAAATTCATTAAAATTTCTTAGGTTAAAAAATCACTTTTTTCTCAATTTACTTAAAAACAAAAAATTATATAAAAAATTTTTATAAGAAAAAAAGTTTCGCCTTGAAATTCTAAACAAGAAACAATAGTTTTAAATTCATTTTGAACAACTTCAAAATTTTATCTCTACGTCCAAACTGACTGGACGTGTGTTCACGCGTATCCCCTTATAGCATCCAGCCCCTCAATTTAATTCTGAGGAAAAATACCTTACAAATATTTTACTTTATTCTTAATGAATCAATTGAGCCTCCCAATTCAATAACTCGAACTGCGCTCGGACGATCAGTATGAAGGTTGTCAAAAGCTCCAAAATATGACAAAAATTAAAAGTTAAAATAAAATTTTTTTAAAAACACTATCTTATAGAGAATCAAAATCCGCATCTTTTTTCTCTTGAGAATTTTTTTGTAAAGTAAATATTGTAGACACTAGAGACAAAAAACAAGAAAATTTTCATTACTCGATTTCATTGATTTTTGAAACATAAATCGTCATAAGTTGGACAAATATTAACGGATTTTTACAAAAATTGGTATGCATGCGTATTATGGTCTGCTAAAGACGATGAGATGATAAAACTATTAAAAATGACCCTTGGTTAAATAATATTTAATTATAAATCAATGAGTGTCGGTAATGACAGTTTCCTTTTTTCGTCGACAAAAAGTCTGCACGGAATTTTCGAATTGAACAAACTTCCAGTGAGAAATTTGTTCATTATGAATCAAAGAAGTTTTTTGGAAAGTTTGGTGCAAATTGATCGAAAAATATCAAAAATATATTACAAAAGAAAAAAGATAAAGAATTAGAAAAAATAGCCATTAGAAAAACAGTGCTCCAGTCACGACTTTCAGGTGTTTTCATGTATTATTTTTTGACAGTCTTTTTCTTGCTAATAAGTTCTCGAGATACTAATAAAAAATAAAAACAAATAATTTCTCGAGATAATTGCAGAATACAATTTAAATAAACATTTTTTTAACAAGCCTTTGGTTAAAAAAGCATTAACTTATTAGCAAGAAAAAAACTGTCAAAAAATAATACATGAAAACACCTGAAAGTCGTGACTGGAGCACTGTTTTTCTAATGGCTATTTTTTCTAATTCTTTATCTTTTTTCTTTTGTAATATATTTTTGGTATTTTTCCATCAATTTGCATCAAACTTTCCAAAAAACTTCTTTGATTCATAATGAACAAATTTCTCACTGGAAGTTTGATCAATTCGAAAATTCCGTGCAGACTTTTTGTCGACGAAAAAAGGAAACTGTCATTACCGACACTCATTGATTTATAATTAAATATTATTTAACCAAGGGTCATTTTTAATAGTTTTATCATCTCATCGTCTTTAGCAGACCATAATACGCATGCATACCAATTTTTGTAAAAATCCGTTAATATTTGTCCAACTTATGACGATTTATGTTTCAAAAATCAATAAAATCGAGTAATGAAAATTTTCTTGTTTTTTGTCTCTAGTGTCTACAATATTTACTTTACAAAAAAATTCTCAAGAGAAAAAAGATGCGGATTTTGATTCTCTATAAGATAGTGTTTTTAAAAAAATTTTATTTTAACTTTTAATTTTTGTCATATTTTGGAGCTTTTGACAACCTTCATACTGATCGTCCGAGCGCAGATCGAGTTATTGAATTGGGAGGCTCAATTTATGGTGAAAAACAATGTGCTACTAAATTGAAAATAAAATTTTTTTAAAAGAAAAAGTCCCCACTTGGTGAAATTTCTCCATATGCATTTCTTGACCGAGAAGACGACTTCTAGCGTATAATAAGTGAAATTTCATATATTCAGATTTAGAGAAGCTTTTTTACATGTTAGGAAATTATATCGTGCGTGTGAATTTCAGCAAAGAAAAAGTTCTTCCCCCTGTTGATGATTTACTCCTAATCTAACCAGACCAAGCACTCGAAAATTAGAGGGTTTCTAAGACTGAAACAACGAGGAGCTTAAGAAAAGATTATTGTTTTCTTTCTTCTTGTGGAAACTTGTGTGGTTCTCAATCGCAAATGAAGAAAGTAATTTGAGACTTTAATATACACTAATAATAATGAATTTATAAAAAAAGAAGGACAAGTTATTTAATTAAATCTGTATGTTTAAAATAGAATTAAATTAAAAATTGACTAATGATTACTTTTTTGAGGTCATCACCTATTATGTTAGGTGGCGAACATGCGAGGCATATAAGTCTATTTGTTTTACGCTGCTTGTTAGACAAAAATCTTCTTAGCAAGTTAAGATAACGTTTGTATACACGGAAAAACTTTTTTCAAGAGTTATTACTAAATTTATTCAAGAACTCAGGATATGGGAAAAATTTTGAACTTCTATTAGAAAAGTTCAATATTCATTAAAGAATTTTCCGGTGTTTTTCTAATGGTTTAGAAATAATTGTTCTTGCCGCTACGACTGAGTTCTTCAGTCACTGCGCGCTGAAAAAGTACAGCTTAAAATAATATTTCAATCTATGGTTTTGTAGCATTTCCCAAGTAGAAATGTCCGGAGTTATGACGGGAGTTAAACATCAGAATGGTACTGACTCAGTACTGACCGTTGGTACTGACTTTCGGAACCCGATCAGTACTGGGAGTATACTGACTTCAAAACCGAATCAGTAACATGTCGGAATTAAAAAAGTGTTAAAATCAGTACTGGCACAAAACTGGCATAACACCAAATCAGTACTGCGAAGGAGTTATAAAAAACAAACAAAATTTATTATAATGGCATTAAACTGGCCACTATTAATAACAACATCGTTTGATTTATTAACTATTAAACTATTTTCCAATATTTTTAAAAACATTATTCATCAACAATAACGTCAAACTCTTAATTAACATATTATTAATTATTAATTAATAGGTATATCATAATAATAATAAATTATTATTTATTAATTATTTTTACTATTATGTGTTATTAATAATGAAATTTTTTTATTTTTTTAAAAATGTAAAAATATATACATTTTTAATTATTATTTAAATAAATAATTTTTACCATATTTTTATGCTATACCTATTAATTAATATGTAATGTCTTGTTAAAATGTATATAAATATATAAAACATATATTTATAATAATTTTTCTTTCAATAAATATATTATACAGTGAATTCATTATTATAGCACTGTATATATCATTCGTATAATTCGATCCCCCGTGCGTGCGATATTTTTCCGTCTTAGTTCTAAGTGTTTAGTGTATAATTCTCAACAGTGTTACATAAAATATAAATTTAAATAATTATAAACAATAATAATAATTTAGTAAATAATTTAAATAAATAAGATTGTCTAAATTAATGAGAAAAATAAGAATTTTTTTTTAAAAAACTTATTTCAATAAAAGCAATTTTACTAATTATTTACATTTTTATTGTTACTCATGAAATTTTGTTACTACAGAAATATTAATAATAATTATTAGTATTCAATAAATTACTCCCTATTCTTTAATAATCAAATAACAAATTAATATAAGCTTCTAAAGGTAAATTTTCTTTTAGAGAACGCTTTACAGCATTTTCCAAATCTGTTAAATTTTATCTGCGAATCAGTAATTAGGCGGTGTTCTGCCAGTGATATTTCAGTACTGACTTAGTACTGACTGCCGGTAAAAAATCAGTACTGGACAGCGTTACCAGCCAGGGATTTCCCAGTACTGATTTAGTACTGGAGTCAGTACTGCTATACTGGAGTCAGTACTGCTATACTGGAGTCAGTACTGCTATACTGACAGTCAGTACTGGGTCAGTACTATGCCAGTATTACATTTCTACTTGGGTTCTTGTTTTATTTCCATATCTTGAGTTCTTGAATAAATTTCTAAATAACTCTTGTACAAAGTTTTTCCGTATAATTTATAATGCATGCGAGATCATAAACAATCAACTAGGTAGGTAAACTTGTAAGTACCACTTTCACAAAAAAATTCTTTTCAATGCCAGAATTTGTAACTAATTTAGTGCTAATTTAGTGTTGTATCATAGCATTAAAAACAATTTTTCCAAAACTACCCATAAACTCAAAACTACCTAGCTAAAATATAGTGATGCATAACGAGACTCTGTCCTTTCATAAAAAGAAAGAGATGAAACTATAACATTCAATTGTTTTCAATGTATTTTTCGCGAGATTCTCGTTCTCACGAGACGATATTCGCTCGTAATGCATCACTACTAAAATATAAAAGCATATTTCATATAAATATAAAACTTATTTAGTGCTGTATCATAGCATTTAAAACAATTTTTCAAAAAATATCCGTATACTCAAAAACGACCTAACTAAAATGAAAAAAACGTATTTCAAAAAAAAATTTTTAATTTAATTTAGTGCTCTAACGTAGCATTAAACAAAATTTCCAAAAACTACCTAACTAAAAATAGCTTATTTAAAAAAATAATTTATTGGCATTTAAAAGTAATTTAGTGCTCTATTCTAGTATTTAAAATTTTTTTAAATCTACACTTGGACTCAAAAACTATCTAACTGAAATAAAAAATTGTTTTGTTTAAAATTTTTTCATAGGAATGTAAAACTAATTTCGTGCTGTATCATGGCATTAAAAATCATTTCTTAAAAAGTACTCTGAAACTCAAAAACTACCTACATAAATTGAAAAAGAATATTAAAAAAATTTCACGAGAGTTTAAAATTAATTTAATGCTCTAACATAGCATTAAAAACAATTTTTTCAAAACTATCTAACTATAGGAAAAAAGAGTGACTAACAATTTTTTTTGTAATTTAGTGCTCTAACAAAGTATTGAACAAAATTTCCAAAAACTAGCTAACTAAAATAAGCTTATTTCTTAAAATAAATTTCATAGGATTTTAAATTAATTTAGTACTGTATTCTAGTACTAATATTTTTCCAAATCTACAATTAAACTTATAAACTATCTGCCAAAAGAAGAAAGCGTAGTTTTTAAAAATTGTTTTCATCGGAATTTTAAACTAATTTACTGCTTTAAGGAAGCATTAAAAAAAGTTTCCAAAAACTACCAATATGCTTAAAAACTACCTAACTAAAATTGAAAAGCATATTTAAAAAAAAAAATTTATGAGAATATAAAATTCATTTAGTGCTCTAACATAGCATTAAAAACAATTTCCAAAAAACTACTCTTAAACTCAAAAACTACCTAACTAAAATGAAAAAGCATATTAAAAAAAAATTCATGAGAATTTAAAACTCATTTAGTGCTCTAACATAGCATTAAAAACAATTTTTCCAAAACTACCCAGAAACTCAAAAACTACCTAGATAAAATAGAAAAGCGTATTTTTTTAAAATTTCTTTCATGAGAATTTAGAGCTAATTTAGTGTTGTAACATAATTAGATAGTAAAAGATGATCTAATACATTTATTTATAAGAATTTTATGTCAATTAAATATATAATAAAAATTAATTTAATTTAATTGTAATTAAAGATGAACAACTAATCAAAATCAATATTTTATGAGTTCTGTTTCTAAAGAATAGTTTACATTTGGAATTATTATTAAAAATGTTTAAATCTAATCCAAATTTTAACTCTAGTTCGCTCATTATTTTTTTTTAATTTCAAAGAAAATTCAACATTTCGATATTTTAAAAATTTATGTAACACATCTGTAATTACCATTCAACAAAAAGAATTAATTAAATATTTCATTAAAAAAATTAAATGTAAAAATTACATTAAAATAAATTTATTTTCAATATAAATGTAGTGTTTGAGAAGCACAGTCGTTTCAGTGATCAGAAACAATAACACGCGCGCGAACGCTCAATAAGGGCAAGAGTCGCTATAAACGCGTATATATAAATTAGTACTGAAATAAAAGGTTGCCGCAGATTGTAGAAATTATTTCTTGTTACTCATTACTCCAGTTTTAATCGTTCAATTGGAAGCGTAATCAGCACGCTAGTGAATGTTATGAAATGCGAATAGTGAGCGACAAGAGCAGAAAGAAAAACAAAGTGCAAGAGAGATAGTATATCGTCGCTTGGGGGCAGCAACATGCCGACTCAGCTAAACGGTGAAAAAGATGCCGTTTCAAAAAGAAAAGTGAAAAACATGCTATTTCGCGAAAGCGCTGAGAAACATACCTTCTTCAAACGAACGGTGAAGAACATGCCTTTTCAACCGTTAATATTAAATATAATATTAAATAAATAAATAATTAATATAATAATATTAATAATTATAAATTAATCAATTAATTAAATTAATTAATTAATCATTAATTGTTTATAATAAATATAATATTATTAATTATTTATAATTAATATAATATTATTAATATAATATGAATATTAAATATTAACGGTTGAAAAGGCATGTTCTTCACCATTCGTTTGAAGAAGGTATGTTTCTCAGCGCTTTCGCGAAATGGCATGTTTTTCACTTTTCTTTTTAAAACGGCATCTTTTTCACCGTTTAGCTGAGTCGGCATGTTGCTGCTCCCAAGCGACGATATTATATATGGTAGTGGGAAAAAAAGGTGAACATCATTTTCGCACGATATGTAATGGCACTATCAGCCATTATTCTTCTTGAAGCCCTACAATCACGAGAGATGCCATTAGATGATTAGAATCCTCGCAGGATACAGATCGTACCCCTTTTGCTAAGTTGCAAACTTTCTGGCATAAGATTTATCGAGAGTGCGCATTGCCTCACCAATATTATTACTCTTTTTCCCATTTCCTATAATACTTTTCTTTTCATCCCTTTTTACCAGCAAAGAAAGTTTTCTCTTTTCTCTTTTCCCCCTCTCTGTATCTCTATTTTATCTATATTTGTTAACTTAGTTCCATAATATTATTTTTTTATTTCATTTTTATTTCATACATTGTCAATAAATTTTAATAACAGCATTCTACGTTAATGTAAAACTAATCTTATTGGCATATTTAAAAGAACATGATATAAAATATTGGTAAATATTTTTATATCTTCTTTGGCAATTTAACGGAAAGAAAATAAAAAGACTTTTGTGCAACCCCTGCTGGAAAAGAGCTACTTTCCTTTAACATAAATGCATCAGAAAGTGGTCAATTTCTGCGCATTTAAAAGTGTGCAGGAAAGTGTACTTTCCTGCTCACTTTTCTGTAAACAGTATAGTATACACTATAATCAACATAAAACTATATTTATTGATTAGAAATGTATAAAAATAACTTTTTTCGGTAAACAGGTGTTGCACAAAGCACATTGGACAACACGTAGGAAAGAAGATTTCCGACCACGTGCGAATTGCTGCCCTCGCTTCGCTCGGAGCAGCAAACATCGCACTGGTCAGAAAACAGCTTCTTTCCGTACTTGTTGCACAATGTACTATTATCTGTGTGTAATTTCTTTTTTATTTTTAGAAATCACACTGTAAAAAAAAATTTTAATTTAACTCTTTTTGGTTATATTGGCGTGTTTTTATCAAAAATGAATAGACATTTTGTATTTTGTAAGTCGTAGGTTCGATTCCCGTGTGCATTAGATTTTATTTATTTCATAGGTTTGTGTTTATTCCAATTTAAAAATATAACTTTTCTATAGATTTTTAAATTTGGTAAAAAATATTGAAAAAATGTAAAACCGAGAGCTTAACATCATTCTAGCATAGGGGAGGGTAGGCTACATTGAACCGGGTATTTTCTAAAGTCCAAGAACTAATTAAATTTTACAAATTTTGATCAGGTTTTTGTATCAACATTAAGCTGAAGTACTCCTTTAGTTAATATACACGTTACAAACACAAATTATTATGATTAAATAATTAAATTTAATTTTTTTCTAACAAGTTACACTTTTCTTATTTTGAAGAATCTGTGTCTACATTGAACCACCTTTAATAAAACACTACAATTTACTTTAAAAATAATATTTCCACTTACACATTGTAAAAAATATTATTTTTCACTCAAAAAAATAGAAAATTGTTGTTAAAGAGTTATTATTTGTTAATATAGGAGATTAATATATTTTGATGTCAGGTTAGGTAGGTAAAGTGACAGTTTGAGTTTATCTCGTTCACAATTGTGATGAAAGCATGTCTTCTAGTATTTTTCTTGTCTAGTAGAGCAGACAACTTTACCACTCTTAAAATTGAAAATTTTTTGCTTTTTCGGGTGGTTCAATGATGCCGCACTCACTGCATTCACATGACATTCACAACAAAAATTGTTTATAATAAATTTATGTAAGGCTTAAAATTCTTTATCACATCGGAATATTGAAATTGACACCCTAAGCGACATAAATCACAAGTTTACTAATTTTTAAAACTTCCTATTTCAATAAAAAAAATTCATTATATTTCCACAAAATTTTTTGTTTTGTACGTGAAAAACAGTTTTTTTTCGTTTTTCTTTGTAAATAATAAAACTACGTGCTCGAAATTTTTGGACGTAGTCGCTTTCGGTAATACTAATTTATATATTAAATAAGAAAAAATTCCACTCAGTCATTTCTTAGAAAATTAAAGTGGTTCACTGTTGACGCTGGTTCAATGTAGCCTACTCTCCCCTATGTGTACTTCGGCTTAAGAAATAAAATATTTTTCTTTTAAACCATTCTATAAAACTCAACTTTCGTAATCATAAGATAAATTATAAAATTTTTTTTTTTAATTTTTGGAGTATTTTTTTATAATTCATGTTATGACTATGAAAATTGAGTTTAGTGAAATGGTTTAAAAAAACTGTTTTATTTCTTAAGCCGAAGTACACACATTCTAGAATGAAATTACGCTCTCAGATTTCAATATTTTTTAACAAACTTAAAAATCTAGAAAAATTATGTATTAAAGTACACACTTTTGGAGACATTTTTGTCTCATTTCAAAAATAGTACCTCTGCGACAACCCTTTTAAAAAAATTTTAAAATTAAAAAAAATTCCGGATTTTTTATGCAAAAATTTAAAAAAATTGTTATAATTTATCTTATGATTCCGAAATTGAGTTTTATATAATGGTTTAAAAGAAAAATATTTTCCACCACATTTAAAAATCTAGAAAAATTATGTGTTAAAGTAGACTCTTTTAGAGATATTTATAGCACATTTTAAAAATTGTACCTCTGAATACCCTTTTAAAAAATTTTCAAAATATTTTTTTCCGGTTTTTAGGGCACAAATTTTTTCATAATTTGTTTTTTTGATTCTGCAAAAAAACACGTTTTTGAAATTAAAATCGGTTGAGCCGTTTTCCAGAAAAATCAATTTTTTGATTTCGCTTTTCCCCTTCCATAACTCCTGTAAAGATGCAATTTTTCAAAAAATATTAGGTTAAAATTTTCATCTCATTAGTACCAACTTTAAAAAATAATTTTAACTTTTTTGGAGCTAAGGCAGATTTTCCATTTTTATTTTGCAAAACTCTTTAAATTTATAGAAATTTTATTATTCATAATTTTCATTTAATTTCATCGAATAATTATTTAATATCAAATTTAATTTTATTGGATTTCTTTTGTGGACAACCAATAAATTCGTGCATTATGTGTGCGGCGTGTGATTGCACCTTTATACGCAGTTGTTTCTCATCCTTGACGAATATTTATAATTATTTTTGTTGTTGTGTGTTGCGCTATGCGTAAAATTGAAAACGGACAATTTGAAGTTTTGTAAGTGTGTTTAAAATATATTCTTAGTGGAGGGACTATCAATCAATCAGAAAAGCGTTCCTGATGTTCTATGTCGCCATGGTAGTTTTTTGCTTTTATTAAATATTTTACATTCAATTTCTCTCCCTAGGCGTTTCAAGACCTTGTTGTTGGTGAGAGGGCTTGAAGGTCTCTTGTCCCAACAGGAAACTACTTTTTGATGTCTTTCGTGGCGATTGAGAGGGCGAACTCTTCATAATAGGTCGGCCGCTCAAGAATTTCGAAAGGTTATCGGGACAGACGGGATGAACAGAGGCTTAAGGGGTTACATACCTTTTTGACAACGAAAAAGAGTGGTTTTCATAAGTATTTGTAGAGTTCCATTAAAACTTTATTGAAATAATGTACATTGTATCTGACATTACATGTTGTCATGAAATTTTAGCCCGTTTAAAACTAAAAAAATATTAACATTTGTAGAAACTGCGGCTGTTTTACCAAAACACTTTTTTAAGGTGTGTAGCTCCATGCCTAAAAAATCAAAGTAGTACCCTAGTTCTTCAATCTTGTTGAAACTTCGAAATTTTGAAGTGAACTACATGCCAGTAAAAATTCTCAATTCGATTTTCAAAAATTTTGAAAAATTTTTGATTTACGAGGTTTTTAAATTTTTTTTTGAAATTTTGAAAATGGTATATCTCTAAGGAAAAAAAATGAAATTTTCAGAAAATGCATATTGCTTAAAGACAATTTAAAAAAATATTTTAGAACAAAAAATTTTTTTTAAAACAAATTATTAAAAATATAATTTTTAAATAAACAATTTTTTAAAAAGTGCCATTTTTATTTTTTTAAAAATAATGATTCGATTCCCACTTATTACACGAGTATTTTCCAAAAAGAAAATCGATGGAGGGTCTAAAACTTTAGGAGATATTGAATATTTTGTCCTTGCGCGCAACAGTAAAAAGCGCATTTTTCAGCTATATTCTACATACAAACTAATGTTCAAAGTCACCTCTAAGTCGTAAATTTTAACCGAATTCAATTTTTCTTTTTGGAGAAAGTCAGGCTATAAATTCGTAAGAATACTTTGCAATTTTTAAATTTATATTTGTTTAAACAAATTATTATTATTGTTAATTACTAACTTTTAACATATTGTACTTAAAGAGGTGTATTTTTTCTAATTTTGCAATTTACCGGACTTAACGTAAATACCGATACAACTTTAAAACATAACTTTTATTGTTTAAGCAAGATTTAAACAAATTATTATTGTTAATGACCAACTATTTACAGAATAGTATAATTAAAAGATGCAGTTTTTTCTAATCATGCAAATTTAACAAACTTTTTTGATATGCCGATTTACATTAAAAATAAAATTATAATATAAGGGTGATTCTCCCGAAATAGTCCTTTTTGTGAGTTACAAACAGAAAAGAAAAAAAATTATTATTTATGGATTAATGCAGTCAATTATATTGAGCTTTCAAAAATCTACCACCTCTATAGCATGATCATGCTAACTTTTAGCTTTTAAAGTATATATTTTAAATTAAAATTTACAAAAAAATTAAGAGGTTAAAATTTGACGCCCGCGTTTTTTATTATATATATTTTTTTATTTACAAAAAATTATTTAATAATCAAAATTTATTAATATTATCTATAAATTTTATAGATTTTGAAATACTAGTTATCAAAAATCTCTTTTAACAATTGTCAAAAATTATTTTTCATACATTTTAGGCTCACTTTTCACTGGCAGTTTGTAAAAAATCGACAATCATATCTATATTTCTAATTTTTATTCAAAAAAGTGAGAGGAATGACAATTTCAACATTTTTTAATTTTATTTAATTGACAAATAATTTTTCTACAACTTAGAATGCCCTACCATGTTTATAAAGAATAACTTTCTGTGAAAAAAATTTGTGATCAATTTATATATATTAATATTGTGTTTATTAGGGTGAGAGGAATGACGCTTGAGGTTGTAAAACTCAGCTTATGTCTCAATTTTTATTTTTTTAACGAAAAATAATGACATTTTTTAAAAAGTAACTTAAGAAATTAATATTAGAGATGTTAATTTAAATATTGATCACAATAATTAATAAATATCTCTACTCACAGCAAAAATATTGGATAATATTCAACGAGTGAGAGGAATGACGCGGTATTACATGACAAATTTCATTTTCTATATTTAGAAAAACTACACGACATATTTTATTCATATTTTAGAAAATTATTCTTAAATATCATAACTTTCAGAAAAAATTGTTAAAGTACCTATTTTCATGATTTAAATAATTGTTTTACGTATTGAAAAAATGAAAAGCACTTAAATGACAGGTTAGAAAATCAATTATGAGGTGGTTAAATATTTTAAAAATGTATTAAATAATAAAATTTCACAACTTTTTCTTGTAGAACATTAAGAAAAAGTGATAAAATAGGGAAATATGGCTTGGTATTTTTCCAAATGATTATAATTTCGAAAGCTTTCAATATAGGTAATTTGTTTTTTATTTAATATTTGTAACTATGATTAACAAATTATTATAAAAGTCGTTTTTACAATTTTTATTTGCGTGTGTTTTGTGACAATTTCTCAATCGAAGAAGTAGGAAACAATTTTAATTTTTTTGACATGGAGCTACCTAGATTAAAATTAAAAGTACAATTGTATTTTAAAAAATTTTTAAATGAATTATTATTCTTATTTTAGTTTAAAATATAATTTTATTTTTAATGTAAATCTGCTTATCAAAAAAGTTTGGTAAATTTGCATGATAAGAAAATATCTCCTTAAATTGTCTGTAAACAATAAGCATTCCTTGAAAATTTCATTAAATTTCATTTATTTTCCTTAGAGATTTCTTACCATTTTTAAAATCTCAAAAAAATTTTTAAAATCTCGTAAATCAAAAATTTTTCAAAATCGAATTGGGCTTTGCACTGGCACGTATTCCACTTCAAAATTTCAAAGTTTCAACAAAATTGAAGAACTAGGGTACAACTTTGATTTTTTAAGCATGGAGCTACCCATACCAATGATTAGTGAAATTTCACATATTCAGATTTAGAGAAGGCACAGTGTTCTTACGAATTTATAGCCTAACATTCTCCAAAAAGAAAAATCGAATTCGGTTAAAATTTACGACTTAGAGGTGACTTTGAACGTTAGTTTGTATGTAGAGTACAGCCGAAAAATTCGCTTTTTACTGTTGCGCGCAAGGACAAAAAAACAATATCTCCTAAAGTTTTAGACCCTCCATCGATTTTCTTTATGGAAAATACTCGTGAAATATGTGGAAATCGAATCATTATTATTAAAAAAAATAAATAAAAATGTCACTTTTTAAAAAATTGTTTATTTAAAAATTAATTTTTTAATAATTTGTTAAAAAAAATTATTTTTCAAAAATATTTTCTTAAATTGTTTGTAAACAATAAGCATTCCGTGGAAATTTCTTTAAATTTCATTTATTTTTCTTTGAGATATACCATTTTCAAAATTTCAAAAAAAAATTAAATACCTGGTAAATCCAAAATTTTTGAAAATCGAATTGAGGCTTTTCACAGGCCTCTATTCCACTTCAAAATTTCGAAGTTGCGACAGAATCGAAGAACTAGGGTACAACTTTGATTTTTTAGGCATGGAGCTACCCAGATGTATTGCTGTGTGCACGATAAAACGGGAACAATTCAATTTAAATAAAAAACAAAGGAAAATTTGTTATAGTGTACTATGTTATCTTGTTCGTGAACGAAGGGTTTTCAGAAAAATTTTTTTTCTAAAAATGGCAAATGATTTTCACCAAAACCTGAATTTTTAGGTTTTTAAGAATTGGTTTTTTGACCGAAAAAATATAAATTTTGGTACAAATTCAAATTGCTTCGTTCACAAACGAGCTATTATATATAAAGAAACCCTGTAAATTTCAAGCTGATCGCTTCAACGGTTTTGGAGAAGTCATGCACACCGTAACAGTAGTTTTAAAAAAATACGATTCAGAGATAATAGCATTTAAAGTTCAGTTCTGACCTCTACGGAGTACTGCTCTAAAAATATCAATAACTTCGGATCTAATGCACCGATTTCAATGAAAATTTGTGAAAACATTCTTGAAAATATATATATTTTCGAGAATGTTTTCAAATATATATATTTTTAAAATAACTAATAACATTTTTTTTTGATTTTTTGAGTTCCAAAAAGGTATGTAACCCCTTAACCGCGGGTTCATTCTGAAGATTTCCTGTTAGAGGAAGACTGATCAAGAAAAAACCCTTCCATGGTTTGTTTGGCTGTGTCATGTCGATTGAGGCGCGAGTCTCGCCACTCAATCCGTGATGAACTCGAGTCCATGGATGAATGATACCAGTATCACCAAATCCTTCGGGTTCCTCCGGGGGGGTGGGGTGGACGACGTACGACCATCGCTGGGCATAACATAGCTCTCGTAAAGCTCGGAAACAGTTGTGTTACAGGAGCGTCCCGTCCCCATGGTGGGGCTCCGTACGGAGGTATCTTCAACGAGAATCCAAGATACCAGGCGACCTCTCGAATGTAATTAGCCTTATCCTTAGATGGAGGCTCTCCAAGGATGGACCTTTATTTGGACCAAATATGGACACTACGAATGAAGAATTGAATTCTTAGCACGGAAGTGTTGCAGAGCTTCCTTTGGAGAATTGCAATACGCTTGTTGCTGGTGAGAGGACCGTAGGAGACCTTGCAACGAGTGGACAAGGTTCGGCAACACCTGGGGGATCCTGCACTTGAGGCTGAGAGACCAAGCGGAGCTGAAAGCAGAAAGCGAGCTCGAACCTGAGTCTCTGAGAGGGTCAGATCGAGCTTTACTGGCTCTTCTCAGGGTGCTTCTGGGAGCGGAGGGATCTTGTCTGGGGCTTTGACGTCTAAAAGACGGCAGGACTCGGTGGAGGCTTCTCCTGCCCGGAGCATGCCTGAGAAAAAGTTGAAGGGTCTGAGAAGACCGTGAATCAGCCTTTAAAATGACTGCTTCCGGAAATAAAAGGGAGGTTGTAGTAGTTTCCGCTTATTTTCCGGGTTTGGAGAGAGAACCTCCGCCAGCAAGAGAGGTGGAAAAGTTGGTGGAGTATTGTCAATAGCAGAGTCTCCCTTTGATGATAGGTTACGATGCCAATGTGCACCACGTAGTTTGAGGTAGCATTGACATTAACGACAGAGGCAGAAATCTACTAGATTTTCTGATAGATACAGATTTAGAAATTTTAAATCAGGTTAATGAGCCAACTTTATTACTGTTAACAGGAGAGAAGTGTTGGATATTACGATCTGCTCCAGGGCAGACGTGACCCTAGGAGTACTAACTGGGACTCATTTATTAAGGACCTCAAGGCCTCTATGGGTCACTTTCCCACCTCTTACGGGACGCACGAAGAGTTAGAACTCGCAGAGGAATATCTGCGAGCTTCGATTGTCGGCTCCTTTAAGAGAAACTGCGTAGTCAGAAAGGTCGACACCAACAGGAGTAATAGGTGGTGGAGCTCATATTTGGAGGGACAGAGGCAAACAATAAGAAAGCTTTTTAATCAAGCCAAAAACGTAAGAATCAGCAAGCATGGGATGCTTACCATGCAGCTCGTAATTCTTATAAGAAAGAGGTAGAGAAAGCACGGGGTTTTAGCAGGAGGAGTTTTTGCGAAGAAAACAAAAGAGTATCGGAAGCATCAAAACTTCATAAGGTTCTGGCTAAAGACCCTTTGACAAAACTATCTACCTTTAAGTTATCTAATGGACAATATGCTCAGGATAAAAAGGACTGCTTATAAAGTATAGGATAAAAACTAATTTCCTGAACTTTAAAGAAAGACTGATTCATGACTTAGACGTGGGTCTCGGTAGGGCCCGAAGAAACCGGGAACACTGGAAACTAGCAGCCAGAGTTGTGACTCTGGCGGGTATTGTTTGGGCAATAGGCTCTTTCAAATCGTTTAAGGTCTCAGGGGGGACAGTATATAACCTGTCCTTTTACAAAGAGGATTGGATTGTATTAGATTAGCCCTGTTTAAAATTATGAGAGTGTGTATTGCTCTTGGTTATACACCAGAGTCCTGGAAAAGGACGAGAGTTGTGTTTATCCCGAAGGCCGGTCGTACAGGGTATACTGCTGTGAAGGACTTAAGACTAATCAGTCTAACTTTCTTTATGGTAAAGGCGTAAGAGAAACTGGTGGATAATTTTATCAGACTGAGGAAATTATCCTTGA
This sequence comes from Leptopilina drosophilae, assembly GCA_032873175.1. Classification (NCBI taxonomy): domain Eukaryota; kingdom Metazoa; phylum Arthropoda; class Insecta; order Hymenoptera; family Figitidae; genus Leptopilina; species Leptopilina drosophilae. The sequence goes on along the minus strand of CM065479.1, from coordinate 27,625,688 downwards.
GTCTGAGGAATTATCCTTGCATTTGGGACAACATGCGTTTCGACGTGACATTTTTGACACGTCACTAAAATGTTTCGTAAATTCGAGTTCGTATATATTTGCGATAATTTCATTTGAAAAGTTTTTGAGATTATTGTTCCCTATCGATATCGGCGAAATATAGAATTACGAATTTTATTTTGTTATTGATTTATTCTTTTTTTATGTAAAATTGCGCGCAACCAGCTGGATCTTTGAGGAATCTTTCGTTTGGAACTACAAAACATTTCCGGACATACTGAATTATCTCGATAAAAGAAGAAAAGCATCAATAGTTTCAAACTTAAACAAGTATCGCCTTATGATGGTCTACGTTTCTAAAAGTAAATTCTTATGGATGGAGTTTTTATTTGGATTTGGACGGCATTGAGGAACGTCCAATTCACCCTCTTATTTGGATTCGGACGACAATGAGGAATGTCCAGTTCATCTTTTGTTGAATACAGATGGCAATGAGGACCGTCCTATTCACGTTTATCGCCCTTTCGAATTTGTGGATTGAAAAGACAGTTCGGTGCGAAAAATTACTAATATCCATTTTTTGCTAACCTTGTTTGTTTAGAAATTGTCAACGATGAGGGACGACAAAAAAACTTATTTCTTTTCTTCGGCGTTCATTTCTGGAGGTTTCGAAGATGAGGAGCAGACTTTCTTCTTTGAAATAATGCTAGTTTATTATTTTGGCTTTTTTATGATTAAACCACATCCGGTTTCAGTTTAGAAATCTTGACCACCAAATATTGGATCTACGTAGACGTAATCGAGGACTCACAGTCAGCAGACCCCGATATATCGACTACAGACTTTTCCGAAAACTCCACCGGATATCGATTCTAGTTATGGGTTATATACCTAGCTATGTTATTGCAGGAACGACTTAGAAGACGACACAGACTTTACAACAGGCGACTTGGAACATTTGAAATATTAATTTATTAATTTACATTTCGAGTATAGCTGAGATTTGAATTTGAATGGTTTGCGTGCCTTTTTGTAGCAGGCGACAGAGCATCTCCACGCCAGAATGTAGGGTTAGTTTGGGATAGGACCCCACGCAAACGGCATCACGACGAACACGAGACACTCTATCGTAGCGACTTTATTTTTCTTTTGATTTTAGAATTCGTGACTGAGAGTAGTGTGTTTATTTGCCCAGAGTAATGAAGAATCATTTTTTTGTAGCAATTAATAATAGAAACTATTTTGTTTTAGAACTTATTTAAATCCTTTCTTTATTTGTAGCGATATTCTTTTTGTTACTTATCGAAGGATATTCTTTTTGTATTATCATTACTGTTAAAATATATTTATAGTTATAATTTGTTACACTAAGAAGATTTTTTTTTGTTTTCTTTCTAAAGCAATTTATTGTTGCTTAGAATGGTTTTAACAAAATTTGCCAACATTCCAAAATTGTTCTAAATAACGCCAAGAGCTAGCTGGCAAACAGTTAATTATTTCGAAAACAAGGAATCAGAAACTCAAGATCAATCCTTTTTTATTTACGTTAAACTTTTTCCTTTACAATAAATTTTGAGATAAAAATAATTTTTATTATTTGTACTTATGTTTCGTTGACTGATCGGTAAGTCTGGCGCTTAACTTTTACGGTAATTTTATGAGGACCCTGTTTTTTCTTAAATTTTTTGTCTTTCAACAATTGATCTCCACTCTCGATATATCGATCAAGCTTTCAAACAATTAGCCATAAATTGTGAATATAAGAATTTCTTATTTTGGCGAGAAATTCGAATAGATAAATTTTCAAATTATTTTGAGTTATTTTAGTAAACTACCAATTATTTTTTTTATTCTCATGATCCTTTTTCTGAGAATTTATTAACATCACAGTGTATAGAGCTGCTTTCTCAGTAGAATCAGCCCTCCACTCTGCAGTAGGTAGAATAGAGGAGCAAATTGGCAGTGGTGGTTATGCGGTGGATACCTTTCTTAATATTGAAGGTGCCTTCCTTAACACTTTTAGCAAAGCTATCTGCAGGGGAGCCAGAAAGCAAAGTGTATCTAAACCACTAATTAAATGGATCGACATCATGCTTCGTGAAAGGGCCCTCGAAGCAGAGTTCCATGAGGGTAGGTTAACAGTCGTTGTCTCAAAAGCATGTCCACAAAGAGGAGTTCTTTCTCCTCTATTGTGGTGCTTAGTAGCAGACGAGTTGATTAGGGAACTCAATAACCAGGGATATTATACGCAAAGCTATGCGGATGATTTCCTTATAATTATAAGGGGTCACTCAATTGAGACCCTTCCAATGCTTAAGGAATGTGCTCTCAAGATTGTCAAGAATTAGTTCAGTCAGACTAGACCTTCTGTGAACCCAGAGAAAACGAATATAGTAGTTTTCTGTACTGCGTTCTGGGCGCGTAGAAGAGCGATAGGGTCATCGTGGGGACTTAAACCCAATATGGTCAACTGGTTCTATCAAATGATTTTAAAACCCAGGTTTCTTCATGCAGTGGTCGTTTGGTATTCTAGGACTCAACTGATCACGGCTAAAGAGAAACTAGACTAACTCCAAGCAATGGTTTTTAGAGGTATTACAGGGGCCATGAGGACTACGCCTACAGCGGCGTTAGGATTCATACGGGCCGAAGTACCTCTATATATTGCTGCGGTGCAAAAGGCGGCCCTTACTATGAGCAGGCGAAACGCGCAGAGAAGGTGGAAGTCAAGTGGTAAACACAAAGCTTCCACGTTTAATCCTATCAATTCCAGAATTAAGCATGGTGCAAGAAAGGATGATCAACAGGGTAAAATTTAAACCCCGTTTTAAGATACTAATACCTTCCAGATTTTGACATACGGAGGTCTGTGCGATTTTGACTTGTGCCCAAATGTCCATTCAAAAAGGGACAAGGGGCAAAAGATTTAGTATTTGTGTGGATTGTCTGGTGGCCCTAGGGGCTCTAAAGAATCCAACAATAGAATCAAAGCTTGTCTGGGGATGCTGCAGCGTACTAAGCCAGTTAGGTTCAGTAAATAAATTTTCGTTGATCTGGGTACTGGGTTATTCGGGATCTTGTTTGCTTACTTCGCAACAGTTTGTGGAGTTTTAAAATGTTATTATTGTTTTCCTAATGTTCATTAAAAGTTTTTGTTCCTGAATATTTAATTCAGGTTTTATTTCTTTAAAATATAAAATACAACCATATGATAAGAGCATTTTTACAATTAACATCCTGCAAAATGTACCAATTAAAAAAAATGATTTTAAAAAATCCAAAAATGGGCCATTTTAACAAAATCGTAACTCCGATCCTAATAGAGATAGAATGATAGTTCAACGACGGATTTACTTAGAATTTAGTCTACTTCAATTTATTTTTAGTAATATATATATATATATATATATATATATATATATATGTGTGTGTGTGTGTGTGTGTGTGTGTGTGTTTGTGTGGTAGATACACAAAACACTTTTTATTTTTCAAAAACTGAAACAAAAAATTTTTTCTCGATATTTTTTGCTGATATCTGACTTTAGAAGGCAATAAATCGGAAAGATTGAATGATAAAGTACTCTATTTTTTTGTTTTCTTCAAAATTTTATACTCTTTAATTCTTCTATAGGTTATTTTAGATGTATATGTACTGGGAGAGAGTAATATTCAAACAAATCCATTTTTATCCGTTTTTCACTGTTTTTAATTAATTTTTCTGATATAAAGTTACTTAAAAATATTCAGTACCTAGGACCTATTTTCTGTTTTCATTTTTAATGACTCAAGTAGATGTGGCGATAATTTGCACTCATTTTAGGAAAAATAAGTTGATTAACCTCTTTCAAAAATTTTAAAAATCAGTTTTTCTAAAAACGGCCCAACCGATTTTTTTCATTTTATGCTTAAAATCATCAGGGGGCATCACAGAAACAAAACCAAAAAAGAACCGATCTGGACAAGAACGTTTGGGTTGAAGTAAATTAAGACCCGCCGTGAATTATTTTTTTAAATTATTTTTATTTCAATAAAATGAAACGGAAAAATTTAATAACTAAACTAAACAATAACTACAGTGCTGCTCAATAACTTTTGCCCACCCTACGGCGATTTAAGAGTTTACAAAAAGTTTTGCATTTTGTTTGCTATCCTTAAGATATCCTTGCATGCAAACTTTAAAATATTCAATCGGTTAATTTGAGGCCGAATTTTGAAAATGTTTTAAAATTCATTTAACACATCAGGCCCATTTAAGAAATTTTTAAAAATCTTTATATTATGAAATGAAAATAAATTTTTTAAAAATGCAAACACACCCGCTCCAAATTGTAAATATTAATCTGTTTATAAGAAAAATTTGTGTAATAAAATTTTTTTAAAAATTTCACATTTTTTAAAAGTCAAAAGAAAATTAAAACGTTTATTCTGAGATAACTTTTTTCTAAACTCAATATCTTCACAGTTCTCGTTTAACGAACGAATTTTGAGTAAGAGAGAACTTGCAGTGAGAAAGTTGTTCATTATAATTCAAAAAAGTTATCTATAAAATCATAGGGCTAAATATTACTTAGTGTTGAAATAGTGAATGTTTAAAGTTGACAAGAGCTGTACGTGTTGCACGCGTCACTCGCAATGGGGACTTCGATTTCGGCCGAGAAAAACTTACGTGCCCTTCTAGAATCCAGTCGCTTAATTATGAAAGTTTATAACTCTAAAATTTGGACAATTAAAAAAAATTTGTTTTTTCAATACAGAAACAAAAATATTTTTGGACGATGTTAAAACATTACTATTATATAAATATCACAAGAAATTACTCATATACAAAAAACTCACCTTCAACACTTTAGTGTTGTTCTCTATTCGAAAATTTTCCCGAAAATCCTATTTTCTTGTTCTCGTACTTTGCCTAACTGTTCCTGTACTTCAAGTAGAGTTGTTAAAACAAACTATATCTGATTTTCTTGAAGCTTATGTTATAATAAAGCTTAAGTATTTAGTTTAATTAAATGTAAACACTATAATGGACAATTTAGGAGAATTTAAGAAATTAATTAAATTGTACAAAGATGTCAAAGGTTACAGTGGAAAACTTTGAAAAAAAAACAAATTTTGCTCGGTAAATATATTATAACTTTTAAAATTCTTATAAAATTTAATTAATTTCATAAATTCTTCTGAATTATCTACAGGGAATGAAAATAGAATATTTAAGCTTTATTTTATCATAAGTTGCAAGAAAATCACTGCCATAATAAGGAAAAATTTAGGTAAGCGACATTTTGACGAAAAATGAGTTTTTGATATCAAGGGATTCTTTGAAAAAAACTGCATCTGATAGATATGATTTAAATTATTTCAAAAAATTATTTGTTGTAAAAAACTTGTTATTAAAATCTTAGAAACTCTAGAAAATAAAAGAATAAATGACAAAAACTTAAGGAATAGTTATTTTTGTATCAAGGGCGCAAAATAGGTGATTTCGACAGAGTTGTAATCACCTTTGCGCCCATGATGCTAACATAATTTTTTGTCCAAACTGCATGGAAAGTATGTCATTGAGGGCAGGAACGAGTTGAAAATGTTTGCATTTTTAAAGTCAACATAAAAAAACTCGAAAATATCACATTTTAATGAAGAAAATCGAATAATTAACATGTGGGCGCAAAATACTCTTCTGCCTGCTCGAAGGTAGGGGAAGCGGGCGCAAAATATTTTGCGCCCGCTTCCCCTACCTCTGGGTGGTAATGAGTTACTTTGCGCCCGCTCTAAGTGCCCGAAATGACATACTTTCCGTGCAGGTAGGACAAAAAGTACTTTACGTAGTCTAAAAATCGTACGAGGCTTTGAGCTCGAATATAAGATAAGAAGGAAAAATTCCGCTAAAGTCACTTACGTAGTTTTTCTATCGAAAACTTGGTCGAAGCTGAGCGCTGCCTAGGAGATAAAATTCTTGGATTTGCTTTGTTTGAATATACATAAGTTCTTCTATCAAACAGTGAGTCGAGCGCAGTACGTAACCTCCATTCGGCTAAACTTGGATTGCCTTCGGATCAGACGATATGTAGCACAAAGTAACTGGTCGGCATTTCATGCGTAACACGTGTGTCAAACAAAATTTATTTGTTAATTTAAGTATTTAATTCCTATTAATATTCATTAAATAAATAAATATTTTTCTTCTCATAAAAAGTATATTTTTATTTGTTATATTACCTACATCTTAATTATTCATTTGAAAAGTATGTTAACATAATGAAAATTAATTATAATTATTACATATTTTATTTATTATTTTTTAATTATTATATTATTCAATATAATAACATTATTAATAATTGTATTCTATAATACAAAAGTTAAATAATTTTTTATGAATTATAATAATTAATTAATTATAACTATATATTTTTAATTTATCATAATAGATAATTAAAAAATCATAATCAATAATAATAATATTTAAAAAATAATAATTAACAGAGATATTAAATGTTTTTATATTCTTTTTACTGCGACCAAATTATATTTTTACTAACATGAAAAACTGCTCCCCTACCATGTGACGTCAATGGCGCAGCGGTTACGTGGTTCTTCCATCTCATTAACGGTCTGAGCTCGCCTACCTATTTGTCAGAAACTTCGCAAAGGACTTTCCTTCACTTTTTACTTCGTATTTGCATTCAAAAAAACACGTATGTCCATTTTTTCATATAATTTGTTTAACAATGAACTTTTTAATACATAAATAAATAGAGCACTATCACTTTACCCAGTATGTTAAATTAAATTAAACCATTTTTTAGATTATATTAGGGTTCTTAAATACAAACAGTTTTTCTTAATTTTCTTAGTTTGATCGAAATGACTCTTACCTAAGTTCTTCCTTAGTACGGCAGATCAGACATAACGTGTTTTGAGATATTTGAAAAAGGTTATCTTTCAAACGTAATTTATTTCATAAATAATATTTTTTATTAAAAAAATTTTTCACTATCGTAAAGTTGAGAAATGTTTCTTTTAAAAACACTGATACTGAATAAAGTTAGGATTCAACACATAGAAGAAATAATTATTTAAAAATTGCCTTACAATGTCAATTATTTGTAAATTGTTTTTGAAATAAAAATAAATAGTTTAAAAAAATATTAAGTAAATTTAAGAAAAAAGTGAATTGTGTGTTTTTAAGAAAGTTTATTATTCATTAAGGGCATGTCCAAGTTGTGAAATGTAAACAAAGCAAAATGTAAACAAACGAAGCACTGAAATCACATTTCGGAAACAGCCTTTTCTCCCACAAAAATTAACATTGGACCGTTTTTTTTATAAAAATGATAAATTAGTGTGTCAAAGTTTCCAATGAAATCAAATTTCACTATAAGCAATAAACAGTAATTACTAAAACAACTAATTCAAATGACCTGTAAAATAGCATTTTTGACGGGTCGCGAGAAATAAACTGTTTGAGTATATCAACCGCACTGACGATGAAGAAGTCTCATATCAGTGATTGGACCTTCAACATGTGGAAGGGGAAAATTTTCCCTTTCCTCCTTGAAATTACAAGGAGAAAGGGTAAAAACTTCTTCATCGTTCGTGCGGTTGATATACTCAAACACTTTAATTTTTCGCAACCTGAGACTCTGCTTCTCTTTTCTTTTCCCCAAAAATGAAAATTTATTTTTAATTTTGATTTTTTTTGGTCAAAAAATTTTTTTTTCAAAATGCTTTTTTCCAATCAAAAGAGCATAAAAAAGCCTTTCCAAAATATACTTTGTCTTTGTATTTTTAATTGTTTATGAGTAAAAAATTATCAAAATAAGCATTGTACTGAAAAACACAAAAATTTAACCCACTCCCCCTCGGAAAATATTGGACTAGGTAAAACAATATTTTCAGGAAAAATTACTATCTATTAGTACTACAAAAGCCCTAAGTTTTGCTACGATTGGAGAAAAACTTTTCTCCACTTTGATCACTTGACATGAAAACGCTAACATATATGAGCATTATTTCTATTTTGTACAGAAAAAAAACAGATACGTATTTTTTTATTTTTGTTTAATTTGTAATGTTGAACATAATTTTTAAATTCAAATTTATTCCGCGTCGAATTCATTCATTTCATTTCTATACATTTAATATATCTATATATATTGCTGTGCTCACTGCCTGGCTGACGAGAGAGTAGTACCGATGGCGCACTCACTGCCGCGCATGACGTAGGCCGCTCTTACCTCTCGTCATACCTGAGGAGAGCCAGCGATCTATATACTTGGTTGCACATTTCGATTTACTCAGTCTGCCTACGACCGGACTCGGGGCTTGCTCCGAGGCCGACCGACAGCAGCTCACAGTCTTTTCCTACCCTCGATCTATTCCTTGGACAGAGAGGAGCTAATCCTGGCCAAGGGATGATTTCCTTCGGAAGAGCTGGAGAACATGAGGAGCTAATCTGTTCACCGGCTCTCCAAAAATTTCCTAGAAGGAGATGTATAGAGACTTCGGGAGCTAACGAGTCTCTGTAACACCCTTCGCTTTCTCAAATAATAATTTTTACCTGGTGCAAGGTAGACCGTGTGGAGCTCCACCGTGTATGCTTTGTACTCTTTTCCACCTTTTGTCTCAACTGAACGTGGGGCGCTAACCCGGGACGTTGAGACATCCATGTTATTTTTACCATCCTTACACACACAATTACATCACTTTCCCCTGTTGAACTGAGGAGCTAATCGTTCAACAGAGATGACACGTACACCTGGACAACTTGGCCTTGAGGAGCTAATCAGGTCAGGATGTCCAGAACATACATGAATTATTACACTTATTTCGCGACGGGCAAGAATATCGACCGCAGTTCGATATCTAGTTCTTTTTCGGTAATTTCTTAAATTCCGTCCTAGCGTGCACGACCCTAGTTTCCGTCCGCGCGCGTAATTGGGGGTTAATTTCTAGAATCAACCCAGTAATTTTCAGTGTCATGAAATTGTATTTTTAATTATAAAATAACGGGGTAAATTTTATTACAGTCCGAACGAGATCGAGAATGGCGAGAAATGAGTCGAGTGTGAAGGAGTGAATTGGCGGACGCGCCAAATTGTTCATTTTTGTTATATTAAATTTTCTATTCTGTTGTTATTAAGTTTTTTTTTCATTTGTTTAAATATTTTATTAATTGTATTTAATTTTCAAATCTAGTTATTGTTCAAATTCTTAAATTCTTTCTTTATTAATTTTTCTTTGCAATGTATCGAGTCAGTTTTATTATTTTTATATTTTTATTGTAATTTTTATAATTTAAATTTAATTTTGTTATCATTTTATTTTTATTTTGTTAATATATATACTTTCGAAGGTTTAAATTATGTTTTATTATTTTGGTATTACCCTGTCACAAATTTCTCTTAATTAGTATGTAATATAGATGGCGCTTGCGTCACAGTAAATTGATAGAATTTACGATTCTAGAGACCCGGACTCCATCCGGCGAGCAAATTCTTATTGGCAAAAATTAAGATCATTACATGGCGCCCGAACAGGGACTATAAATTTTTCTTAACGAAGAAGTTTAAGTAAAATAGTCAAAATTTTTTTTTTTATTAAGAGAAGTCGGTGATTTTGGTGAAATTAAAGTGGTATTTTTTTAAAAAAATTAGAGAGAGGTTTAAACGTTTTCTTTTCGTTTTCTTTACGATATGAACACATTTTCTCGTCGGTATAGGGGGCGCGCTGTTGAAAATGTAGGAGTGGGGGTAAAATGGTAGTATTTATTAACGCGACACCCTTTGATTAGTCTAGTCGATCAGTATCACTCATCGAACACGAACAAATTATAATTGTACTCAAGAAAGAAGCAGAGGACATCATGGCGACATCAGGGCTCAACAATTTCATTTATCGAAAGATAGGAAAATGGGAGAGTTGGTTTCCTGGTTTAACCTTGATAGAGGTTTTGGAGAAGGTCCACGAAGATCAGGAGAAATTCAATATAACAGACCAGCAGTTATTGCGAGTTTTTCCTGAAATGGTTTTGAAGGCGGACCTGGTGAATAAACGTCACACCTGGGGTAGGATGACCTATGAAGAACAGGTTGAAATGAAGGAAACCTGCTTTTTCAACCTGGAACCGATCATCCTGGGTAATCGACCAGTTCTGTCTAGCGCCTCAGGACACCGCTTTGACCCTACCACACATTGCCATCGTTGTGGTCAACCTGGTCATAGACGCCGCGAGTGTAGAAATAGAGCCGAGATTTTCTGCTCTAAATGTGGGTTGAGAGGCCTACTTACGAAATTCTGCTGCGGTAGAAAGAGAAATTAATTTTCTTTCTTTTTCGTTTCCCACTTTTGGACACCATCTTTTCTACGCCATCTTGAAAGAACTTCTCCTTTTAACATCATTTTGGAGGAGTGGGGAACGAGCAACTAGTATATAATTATCAACTGTCCGTCTACAAGATCACTTTTCATTTGCATCTTGTTCAGTCAAGTTCTCATCTGAAGCATTAAACAAATTTTTATTGTCTTTCTTCAACATCATGGGAGTTCAATGGATCTACAAGTTATCAAAAGCCGACCTGGTGACTCAATTGGAGAGACACAATATCGACGCGACCGGAACAGTATCAGAGCTTCGTCAGCGATTTGTCGCTTTTGTGAAAGCAACTCCTGAATTGATGGAGAAAACTATAGACCCGGAGGATTATAATGAAGAAGAGGACATCTCTCGAGATCATGGTTCGTTGGAGGATCCTAATTTAATTAAACCATACGAGGCACCACCAACTACTAGTCACGAAAATAGACCTGTAACCCTGCCATATTTACAACCGGTAAATTTCAACGGCCAAGCGGACGTTTCAACACCAGTCATTAGAAATAATGACACGTACGTTTTGGAAAGAATGAGGAAATGGGGTTGTAATTTTGATGGAAGAGATGTCTATTCTTTTCTGGAACGAGTGGAGGAACTTCAAGCTGCATATGGATTCTCGGATCAACAACTATATAGAGGTTTTCCAGAACTTTTAAAAGGGGATGCCTTACTTTGGTATCGGAATGAAGTAAGGACTACAAGGACTTTAGCTGAACTAACTACAGCACTAAGGAGATTCTACCTAGCACCTAGCGAGTTCAGAAATTTAGAATCTCAAATTTCAAGCAAGCTGCAGGGAAGAAATGAATCAGTTCGAGAGTTCTGTACGTCTTTACGTACATTAATGAGAAGACATGGCGGCTACGATGTTCAAAGAGAACTGGATACTCTTTTTTGGAATATGCAACCAGTTTACCGTTTGCATATTAGAAGATCAGACTTCAACTCAGTTAGTCAACTAATACAAAGAGTTGAAGAAATAGCAGAGATCTTGAAAGATATCAAGATCAATGAGCAGCAGTCCACTAGCAACCATCCAGTCGCTGAAATTTCAAAGCCATACAGTTCCAAAACACACTGTTGGCGCTGTGGAAAGGAAGGACATCGTAGAGCTATTTGTAGAAGCAGACCAAAGAAATTTTGCTCCTATTGTGGGAAAGAAGGAGTATTTACCAGAGATTGTTCCTGTGAAAAGCCGGGAAACGGAAAAAGGGTCGAACGACAGGAGTAAGTTCGACCTCATCAACACCAGACTCCAGGATTTTTATCAACTGTCATTGTGAGAACATCACCATTCCAGCCCTAGTGGATACGGGAGCAGTGAGCTCTTTTATTGATATCCACACAGCAGATCGTCTTATTAAACTTGGAGGAGTCGCTAACCTAGAAGAAATCATCGTTAGTCTAGCAAATGGCACAGAATATAAGGTAAAAACTAGTTTCGACATGAAAATTATGGCCGGCTCAACAAAAGTGAAGCATAAGTTCCTAGTGTTACCTGGTTTATCGCAACCTATGCTCATCGGTATCGATTTACTTCGGAAATTCAACTTTTCTCTATTGCTTAATAATCTTAATATTCGATTATTAAAAAATTCATTTAAAGTTGAAGTTTGTGAAATTGGACCATCTGGATTAGTTTCACTAAATAAGGATCAAGAACGGGAATTAAACGCTTTAATTAACAAGGAGAAACTTTTATTCAAAGATATAAAAGGACATACACCATTATTAAAGCATGAAATTCGTCTGGAAGATTCTTCACCAATCAAGCAACGTTACCAACCTAGAAATCCAGCAACACAGGAACATATGAGACAGGAAGCCCTGGAAATGTTGAAACAAAAAGTTATTAGAAAATCTCGTAGTGCCTGGAGCTCTCCAGTAGTTCTAGTTAAGAAGAAGAATGGTAAATTAAGATTTTGCATTGATTTTCGAAAATTAAATAAAGTTTCGAAAAAAGATGCTTATCCACTACCACGCATTAATAGTATCCTTGATCAGCTTAAAGGAGCTAAATATTTGTCTACACTCGACCTTAAAAATGGTTATTGGCAAGTTGAACTTACGGAAGAAAGTGCACCACTTACCGCTTTTACCGTTCCTGGTCTAGGACTCTTCGAATTTGTAGTCATGCCTTTTGGACTACACTCAGCACCAGCAACGTTTCAACGGTTGATCGACCGAGTAATTCCAGCAGAATTAGCACCTAATGTATTTTCATACCTAGATGACATTGTTGTTACGTCAGACTCGTTCGAAGGTCATTTGAAACTTCTGCAAGAAGTTTTCAACAGATTACGGGAAGCTAAACTAGTTCCTAATTGGGAAAAATGTTTCTTCGCTAGAACTCAACTTACCTATCTTGGACACCTAGTAGACAAGGATGGACTTCACCCAGATCCAGATAAAGTGGAAGCCATTTTGAAGTTACCCTCTCCATCGAACATCAAAGAACTTCGAAGATTTTTGGGAATGATATCCTGGTATCGTCGTTTTATTAAGGATATCTCAGTATTAATTTCACCATTAATACACTTATTGAAAAAAATACACCATGGACCTGGAATAATGAACTTCAATTAGCATTCGATAATATAAAAAGAAAACTTACCGAAGCTCCAGTTTTGGCTTGTCCTGACTGGTCACAAATTTTTTATCTTCAAACGGATGCTAGTCTCGAAGGTCTTGGCGCAGTATTAACACAAAAAATTGGTACTACTGAAGTTGTCATCGCTTACGCCAGCCGTACTTTAAATCCTGCAGAGAAAAACTACTCAGCAATCGAATTGGAATGCCTAGCTGTAAAATGGGGCATTTGGAAAATGAGACACTATCTAGAAGGATATCATTTTATAGTTGTCTCAGATCATCAAGCTCTAAAATGGCTGAATAGTATCGTCACACCCTCAGGAAGACTCGCAAGATGGATCATGGAATTGGCCCAGTGGGATTTTGAAGTACAATATAAAAAAGGTATTGAAAATCGTCTCCCAGATTACTTGTCTCGTTTACCTTTACAAGTTTCTACTATTGACAAATCAATTTCTTGTCAATGGTATCAACGCCATTTTGAAGAAACAACAAACAACCCAGAAAGATGCCCGGACTTCAGGATAGAAAATGGTAAACTTTATCATCACGTACTTCATTCTTTGGACTTCAAGGATGCACCGTATGAAGATCAATGGAAGTTATGTATTCCTAAGGAAGATAGAATAAAGATTTTACATAAAGTTCACGATGAAACAACAGCTGGACATCTTGGTGTTGCTAAAACACTAGCAAGGCTCGGAGAATTTTTCTTTTGGCCCGGTATGCTTCGTGAAGGCGCTGAATATGTGAGAAATTGTAAAAATTGTCAAATTAACAAAAGCTCACAACAAGCGGCAGCAAATCTTATGCATGCCACATTAGTAGAAAAGCCCTGGGAAATGATTTCTATCGACTTCATTGGACCTCTGCCTCGAACAACTTCAGGAAATACAAGTTTATGTGTAATTCAAGATCCTTTTACTAAATGGATTGAATTAAAACCATTACGTAAAGCAACATCAATGTTAGTTATTTCAACATTGAAAGAAATTTTTTATCGTTTCGGATGCCCTCAGAAAATTGTCTCTGACAACGGTAGACAATTTATAAGTAAAGAATTCAAATCATTCTTAGAAGATTTCGGTATTCAACATCGCCTTACACCGCCCTATTCCCCGCAGTGCAATCCAGTAGAACGAGTCAACAAAGTAGTTAAAACCATGATTCGACAATACTTGGATAGCAAGAAACCGGACTGGGACCGCCATCTACCGGAACTTCAGTTCGCCTATAACACCGCTAAGCACTCATCGACGGGTTTCACGCCTGCCTACCTTACCGCCGGCCGTGAATTTCTCCCGCCTGGCTTTCAAGAGACGCGTTTGAATTCAAATACGACCACTGCATCTGAAACAAGGATAAAAAAATTACAAAACGCATTGGAATTAGTTAGAATTAATCTAGCTAAAAATTTTAATATTCAACAAAAATATTATAATTTAAGAAAACGAGAATGGAAACCTAATATTGGAGATAAAGTTTTAAAACGAAATTTTCATCTTTCTAAAAAGATGGAAAAAAAGAACGCAAAATTATTGGAAAAATTTAGTGGACCTTTTGTTGTTAAAAAGAAAATTTCTCCAGTCATTTTTGATCTTGTTAATGACCAGGGAAAAATTTTTCGTCATGTCCATTTAAAAGACCTGAAAAATTTTATTTCCAACCAATAATATTTTTTCCCTCCAAATTATTAAAGTCATCGACCTCTTCGAGAAAATAAATCTGAATTCGTAGAATTACCTGTTCAGTTCTTCAAAGTCACCGATGATGGACACTCCAAAACAAATAGCTCAACGGCAACGAGAAATAATCAAACGCGACGCTCTAGACTTAGCTCACTTAAATTTGTGTATTCCGGAGTTTGATTATAATTATCAAAAAATGTTTTATAATAATTTGATTAAATCGAACGATATTAATTCCATTAATGTTCCTCTTCGGCCGGATATTTGTAGGAATAAAGAACTCTCAAAAATCGTTTCGTCAAAACCGCGTATTGCTCCAGTGGAAATGAAAAAGATCGAAATTCCGCCTTCTACTTCGATTAGCGATTTTGAGGCTACGCTTATTGCAATTGGTAAAAAAGAAGAGGAGAAAATTGAAGAAGAAAAATTAGTTTCATTCAAAAAGAGAATAGCAAAAACAAAAATGCCAATCGTGCCGTTAACGCGCGTCATTCCGCCTATTAATCCGTCGATAAGGAAAAATAAGAAAATTAAAATCACTCCAACTAAAGTTTTGTCTACGCCTTCTTCTAATATGGTTTTGGTTGCGAAGGAGAAAATTGCCAAGCAGATGAAAATTAAGACAACATCAAAAAAATCCGTCGCCGCTCCCAAAAATAAGGAAAAAATCTCGTCAGAAGAATCGAAGAACACCATCGCTGCACCTGGAAAAGAAGAAAAGGTTAAAAGAGAAAAGAAAAATTCTTTTAAACCAAAAATAGTTAAAGAAGAAATACTTAACGGAAAAATTAAATTGGTTAATCCAACTCCTGAGGTTAATTCTTTCCAAAAACTCTTCGACGAATTAGAAAAAACCATACAAGAGGTGGACGAGAACAACAACATTCCACAAGTAAACATCGCAGAAAATCATATTGTTGTGCCCGAGAATGTCGTTGTCGAGGAAGTTGTTAACAACAACAATCATCATGGAAATAGCGCCGAAAACCCGATTATTCTACCGGAAAATATGGTCGGTAGAAAGTTTGTGATCGCGAAATTGCCTGGTGGACCGTGGATCCAAGTTCCACTACTCACAAAGCGATACCGAGTCTTTTGGGAAGACCATAAATGGGCTCTTCATCTCCAACCATCAACCGGACACATCTATAAAGCTCTAAAACTTTTGTAAGTGATACTTAGCTAGAATTTATTTTATTTTCTTTTCTTCCCCTAAAAAACGCTCATTAAAATTCGCTTTTCAAGTAGGGGGGATGTAATGTTGAACATAATTTTTAAATTCAAATTTATTCCGCGTCGAATTCATTCATTTCATTTCTATACATTTAATATATCTATATATATTGCTGTGCTCACTGCCTGGCTGACGAGAGAGTAGTACCGATGGCGCACTCACTGCCGCGCATGACGTAGGCCGCTCTTACCTCTCGTCATACCTGAGGAGAGCCAGCGATCTATATACTTGGTTGCACATTTCGATTTACTCAGTCTGCCTACGACCGGACTCGGGGCTTGCTCCGAGGCCGACCGACAGCAGCTCACAGTCTTTTCCTACCCTCGATCTATTCCTTGGACAGAGAGGAGCTAATCCTGGCCAAGGGATGATTTCCTTCGGAAGAGCTGGAGAACATGAGGAGCTAATCTGTTCACCGGCTCTCCAAAAATTTCCTAGAAGGAGATGTATAGAGACTTCGGGAGCTAACGAGTCTCTGTAACACCCTTCGCTTTCTCAAATAATAATTTTTACCTGGTGCAAGGTAGACCGTGTGGAGCTCCACCGTGTATGCTTTGTACTCTTTTCCACCTTTTGTCTCAACTGAACGTGGGGCGCTAACCCGGGACGTTGAGACATCCATGTTATTTTTACCATCCTTACACACACAATTACATCACTTTCCCCTGTTGAACTGAGGAGCTAATCGTTCAACAGAGATGACACGTACACCTGGACAACTTGGCCTTGAGGAGCTAATCAGGTCAGGATGTCCAGAACATACATGAATTATTACACTTATTTCGCGACGGGCAAGAATATCGACCGCAGTTCGATATCTAGTTCTTTTTCGGTAATTTCTTAAATTCCGTCCTAGCGTGCACGACCCTAGTTTCCGTCCGCGCGCGTAATTGGGGGTTAATTTCTAGAATCAACACAGTAATTTTCAGTGTCATGGAATTGTATTTTTAATTATAAAATAACGGGGTAAATTTTATTACAGTCCGAACGAGATCGAGAATGGCGAGAAATGAGTCGAGTGTGAAGGAGTGAATTGGCGGACGCGCCAAATTGTTCATTTTTGTTATATTAAATTTTCTATTCTGTTGTTATTAAGTTTTTTTTCATTTGTTTAAATATTTTATTAATTGTATTTAATTTTCAAATCTAGTTATTGTTCAAATTCTTAAATTCTTTCTTAATTAATTTTTCTTTGCAATGTATCGAGTCAGTTTTATTATTTTTATATTTTTATTGTAATTTTTATAATTTAAATTTAATTTTGTTAATTATTAATTTTGTTATCATTTTATTTTTATTTTGTTAATATATATACTTTCGAAGGTTTAAATTATGTTTTATTATTTTGGTTTTACCCTGTCACAAATTTCTCTTAATTAGTATGTAATATAGATGGCGCTTGCGTCACAGTAAATTGATAGAATTTACGATTCTAGAGACCCGGACTCCATCCGGCGAGCAAATTCTTATTGGCAAAAATTAAGATCATTACAAATTGTCAAAATTTTTGAGTTATGAATTTTCGAAATTTTGCACTTTTAATCGTAGAATTATATTCAGTAGGTTATATGTCCGAAAATATTGAGATTAGAAAAAAGTTGTCGAAGAACTAAAGTTTTAGTTTTCTTTCGACTTTTAGGAAATGAAAACAAATTTTTTTTCATTTTTTATTAAAAAAATAAAAAAAATTTATAAACAAATTAATTTTTTTTAACTTTGGGTATGATAATTTTTTAATTTTTTTTAAACACACCTGTAAATAATATGATGGTTTGAAAAAAGTTTCAGAGTGGGCCTGACAAGTTTAATGGATTAAAAAAATAATTAAGGTGCCCGTACAGGTCGCACGCCCGCGGTGCAGTGGGATTTTTTTACAATTTACTATTGAAAATTGTCTAGTGCCTACGCGAGCGTGCGACCTGCACGGGCAGCATAATTACTTTTTTAACCAATTAAAAAAAACGTATCTGTTTTTTTTTCGATAAAGAATAGATAAAAAATATTTTTAGCCGAATTTAAGAGGTCGACTAAAATCTTACGTGGAATTGGCCATACGCAGTGTCAGTACTCTGGCTTTTAATTTTAAAATGTCATTAGATTCACTTGAAATTTGTTGTTTTTGCGGTCGCTGATTACAAATATGTCAGTTTTAAATTCAAAATGTCTGATTCAATATTAGTAAACGCCGTATTAGTTCTGCTATTTTGAATTTTTCAAAACTATCCTCAGATTCGTAATTAGTGACCTCAAAAACCTCCGAGAAGTAAATATCAAGTGAATATAATGAATTTTTAAACAATTTGTGTCAGCCACCGAGAGTGCTGACATTGCATATTTATAGTTTAAACTAACTTTTTTATATAAGAAACAAACAAAAATTTTTTTGAAAAGAAATTGCTTTTATTTAACATAAATAACGTAGATCTGAAGCTGTGAGGCGAAATTTTAATATTTACGTGAGTCAAATTAAAAAATGTGCAGTCGTGGGTACCTGGGTATGAACACAAGAATTAAGAAAACTTTTGACCTACACGTCAAAAATTGACAAACAATTCTCGCTACCCTCAGAATTAACTGTCGTTTAGAATTTGAGCCTTTTAAAGGATTTTCATCCAAAAAGTTGCAAAAAAATTCATTTTGCAATAACATTTATATAAATTATTTTTACTTCTGTTTTTTGGTAAACACATTCCTGACGCCAAATAAAAATATTTATGTAACATTTCGATTTCAAAAATATACTTTTTATTTTTTTGAAAAATTTTACTAATTCTGACCCAATATTGATTAGAAACAATTATTTCATTCATGAAACTCAAGTGATTCGAATTTGCTAAAAATTTAATACTATAAATTAACATACTTATGCATTTAATATTGCTTGATAAGAATATTAAAATTCAAAATGTCAAATCCAAAATGCCGGATTATATTATTAAAATTTCTCTAAATTGTCAAATCTGAAGAAATATTTAATGAAATAGTAATAATTATACTTTAATATCAATAAATAAATAGTAATATAAATATTACTATTTCAGGTGGTGAAAATTACTGATAGTAATTATTAAGGAATTTACTTTTGAAAATTGCTTTAAGAATTTTAATTTTTACTTCGTCATTGTAATTTTTATTAAATTTTGTATTACTCTTTACATTCAATGTGTTGTAAATATTACTCGTAGAAATTTTAAAGTTTTTATTTTTTAATTTTTTACTCAAAAAAGTAGTAATCCCTACCGCTACCACTATACATCTGAGGCTGTTTTTGGCGTTGACCCGGTGTTATCACCGAGTTACTCCTGATTGGATGGTTCCAACAGAATGTTAATAAATATTATTGATGATTGGACTTTTGTTAACTCTGTGTTATAACCGAGTGAACGCCGAAAACAGTGTGTGATCACGTCACTACCCACACAGCACAAAAACTTCAAGGACACTTTCCGGAAGTTTCCCGTGACAACCTTCGGAAGTTACTTTTAGTAACTTCCTAGAAATTTCCAGGAAATACAATAATGTCCGCAGGTTAGAAGCTTCCCATGGAAACTTCCTGGTAACTTTCTGGAAGCTTACCATAGAAAAAAAAAAAAAAAATATTAAAAAAATTTTTTAATAAAATTATTATTTAAAAAAGGGACTCCAACCACCATAGGACTCAAAATTGTGCTGCTGGGAAAGAGCTTTATGCGCCCAACCAAATCGTCACTTCACTTTGAGGATTTTTGGAAACTTCCTAAAGGTTTCTATTGGGAAGCTTTCAGGAAGTTACCAGGAAGTTTCTATGGCATGCTTCTAACCAGTGGACATTATAGTATTTTCTGGAAATATCCAGGAATTTACCAAGGGTCACTTCCAAAGGTTGCCATGGGAAACTTCCTGGAAGTTTTTGTGCTATGTGAGTACTGTTATGCACAGCGATAGTAGCCTGACGTTAAAGACATTAAGGTTATATAGTATCAATAATCATTTATGCTAATACTCCCAAAGTTTTATATTATATATTAAAATGTGCAATTTCAGCTTTGCCTAAAATTATTTATAACTTTTATTAAAATCATTCTTGTTTATTTTGTACAGAATGAGAATAAGAAATGTAAGAATAATAATTTAATAATTAATTTTAAATTAAATATACTGTCTCTTATTATTATTTTTTTTATAGTCGGAAATGGAAAATCGGCGAATTCATATACCTAAGTAATGAATTCCAGGTTATGTGTGGCTGACCGCTCTTCTTCTTGTCGACTCACTATAAACCACTCCCCTTTTTTCCGAACTATTGTTTAACCCACGGAACCACTTATTGGCTTCGAACTTCGTGGGTGAAGGTTCCATTATGTCTCTCACGCGACTCTTACGTGCCATTTTTCATCCACACTCTTATTTTTGGTCCTTGCGAGAGTCTTTTAGGCCTCCTCAAGAGCCGACCTAAAAACTGCACATTCTCTACTCCCTGCGACATGGTTTGCTTCAAGCTTGTTGCCGCACTCTTCCTTACATAGGAAGAAGGTTGGGCTTCTTTTGCAATACTACAACTGCGAGCTTTAAACCACGCTTATTGGGTCCTAGGACCGTCACTTTTCTACCAGTTGATGGTGTTCTTAAAATTTTCACCATAACTTCCTGGACTTCTGTATTGTCATTAAGGCAATCCAGGTCACGAATCTTCAGTGTAACCCTTCGATCCGCCATCTGCACCTTACAAAGTTCTCCTACAATCCTTACACAATTTGGGAGGCTTCACATACTCGTTCTTTTTTTCGAGCTTTTTAACTTTTCAGCACTGCTTAATCTTCTTTTCTCAGACGCAATAGCACAGTTTTTCAACGCAATCGCGTTGAACCTATCTCTTCTACGTCTTCGGTCCTGCCGTGTCTCCTGTGTTCAGACCCAACTCTGGTAAAGATGTTCTGTCTTTTTCACTTCAGTATATTTTTCCCTGGTTTCCTAAGTGATCGATTTTAGACTTTTATATGCTCTTAAGCATTTTGCAGGCCTCCTCTGCATTGATAGCAATGCATACTGCCTCCTCCTCTCGCAGTTTAATGCATTTGTCCCTATTTTCGTTGCAGTTTGCTATGTCAAGCTGAGATGCGCTGCTAAAGACAGAAACACAACTGGACTGACGCGCCACACTGCTCTTACTTCATCTTCTTCTTGTTTGTTCCACGATAATCTGTAGAACTATCAAAGCATTTTTACCCTCCAGCAGGGCCAGCGGAGATAGTGTGGAGTGACAGAGTACTCCACACCTGAAAAATCCCAAGGTATGGAATTCCATACATGGAAATTTGACTGCAACAATACGAGTAAAAAAATAGGTCTACACAACGCTCTACTGTAAAACGAATATTAACTGCAACATAGTTTCATGTATAAAAATTAATTTAACATATTTAATTCTGAAAGCAAATTAAATTTCTCTACACCCCCTTCGCTTTTCGTTAAGGATGCCGACAACTCCACACCTGAAAAATATTCGTTCCGCCAGCCCTGCCTTCCAGCTTCCTTGGACCACTGGCCACCGCCCCGCGTGATCTGCTTGACGGTCGGAACCAGTAAGGGATTTAGCCGAAACATTACCTTGCAGGTACTCCTCGTTTTTCTATTCGCTCATTTTGGTCTTGCTGTTTGTCTCATAGCGAGAGACGATCGATTATCTAAGTGTGATATTAGTATTTTGTGAATATTTGTGATGTAATTAATGTAAAAGGGATAAAATTGTATGTAACCCATATGTTTGTAGAAAAGTGTAGGTTTATAGTGTATTGTTTGGTTACCCTTTTGTGGAAAGCTCCATCACCACGGCAAGGTCTATCGAACATATCCAAGATCACACCCGTGTCTGTCAGCTCGTGTCTACAATAACACAACATTCTGATGAAAAGATTCATCAGAAAAATCATATATATTTTTTATTAATTTATATTTGTTACAACATAAGTTATTAAAAAATATGTAATTATTATTAACCTTTGATCTTTTATTACATTTTATTATTAATTATATTTTGTAAGAAATAAATGAGTCAAAATACGTGAAGTGTACCAGCACAAAATAAACAATGTTCTCAACGGTTTAGAAAGTTCTTTCAAATTCTATTGGAAAAAGAATTTTATAAAGATTCAATACCCGTTTCCAAATTTCATGAGCCGCAATTAGGAAAGAAGTAGCTACATTTTTTCCGGGCGGTACGTCTTTTTACCGCACGGCACGTTAACTGACAGCGCGTCCACAGTGTCACAGTGATTTTACAATTTACTGTTCAAAGTGTCTACAGACTACAATTTTTAACCGATTTGAGTGTTCTTTGTTTTAAATTAAAGGGAAATAAATTCTTAAGACATCTCTAGAGGCTAATTTTTCAGTTTTTAATTGTTCATAATTTTTTATTTAATCAAAGTTAACAAATTAATACAATTTTTAAAAAAATGTAATTACTTCTTTCCTAATTACGGCTCACAAAATTTGGAAATGGGTATTGAATCTTTACAAAATTCTCTTTCCAATAGAATTTGAACGAACTTTCTAAAACGTTGAGAACATTGTTTATTTTGCAATTAAACAATTAATTTTGCAATAACATTTAGTAATTTTTAACAATCATTTTTTTAATTTTTTTAAATAATCTATAATATTTAAGGTTTACAAAAATGCAACGTTCATTAAAACCCATTGACTCTATCACGAGATGTGAATTTTTTAATTAAGCATTGTAACAAACTTTAATTGTTCTTAACTCAAAGAAATTTAAAATTTTTAAAACATCCTTTGAACTGTTTAATAAACTCAAAATGAAGCTTGCAATTTATGTGTTTTCAATATAATTCAGTAAATTTAAAATTTGCTGGTACACTTCACGTATTTTGACTCAAATATTCTTCCAAAATATCAAGCCTTTTTCTGCATTAAATTGTTAATAACAAATAAGAAACATTTTTCAAATTAATTTTCTATAGTTGAAAAATGTTTGTAGGAAATTTTTTATTAACCACTTCGGCGGCATGGCGTTCCAATTGGCGTTCCATGAGTAAGTTGCAGAAGCGGCAAAAAATGCGAAAATGGCGTTCCTACTTGAACTCGATTTCAAAAGTCTGTAGTCAAGTTAAACTTGCCATAATAAAATATTCTTATTATTTGAGATAAATGAAGATGAATAGGACAAAAAAATTATTTTTTAGAGATGTTTAATAGTTTTTTTAAGGTTTTAATGTAGCCAATTTTTAATACTTTTTACGAATGGCGTTCCAATATTCAGCCAAAATAGTTGATAATTTTGAATCCGCCTATTTGAATTTTTTTAAATCCATTTAAGATTCATAATCTCAAATAATAAATAACTTTTGGTTTGGTTGACTTAATTTGTTTACAGAGTTCAGGAATAAAGTTTAAATAGGAACGCCATTTTCGCATTTTTTTGCCGCTTCTGCCACTTACTCATGGAACGCCAATTGGAACGCCATGCCGCTGAAGTGGTTAAATAAAAAAATATTTAAAAAAAAATTAAATTAAATAAAAAAATAATAATAATAATAATAATAATAATAATGGCGCGTCAGTCCAGTTGTGTTTCTGTCTTTAATAATTTTTAATAATTATTAAATATTTTTTAATATTTTTAATATTTTTTTACTAATAATAAAAATGTATATTGTACAAAAAAATATCACCTGTTAAAAAATGTTTTTTAAAACTTTTATTAACAAATAAAAAATTTCAGACAATGTTCATAAAAATTGTTTTTCTTGGAATGTATTCTTTTAGATAAGTATGAGTACCAAATTAAAGCTCATTTCCTTGAGAAATGTAGAAGTTAAAGGGGGACAAGGTCATTTTTTCCTTGGTTTTTTAAAATTCTAGTTCTTTCCCTTCTAGTTGGCAAATATGTTCGTCAATCAGATTCGACATATTTTTCGCGTAATCTGTACGCAAAGATGAGTTTGTGTACCGAATTTTAGAACATTACGTTGAGAAATGTGGAAGCTAAGGGGGGGACGAGCCATTTTTTGCAATTTTTTTAAAAAATTTAACTTTTTCCATATAGTTTGCAAATAAGTCCGCCAATCAAGTTTTCTATATTTTTCGTGTAATCTGATAATTAATAAGTAAAAAAATAAAAAATGTAATATTTTTCAAAATGATTTTTTTAAATGTTATTAAGTTTTGACGAATATTTTATTATACTTGTTGGAACATTTTTTGGAAAATTTCAAAATACGAAAAAATACTTAAACTTGATGAATAACGTTAAAAGATAATTGATTATCACAAGCATACACAAAAAAACATGCTGTGAGATTTAGGTTAGACTATGACCATGAAGTAGTATGAAAAGACCTATCCATGCGTTGCGCGTAGCCCCAAAATCAGACGACAGATATCTCGCTTTTTGCCTGAGTGTACCGTTTTCAGCGCTGTGACGTGAAAAGTACTAATAAATATCGTCTGCTACGCAATACAGAATGCATGACAGTTGTTATGATGTGTTGTTTATTTAATTTATTAAGGTAATTTACAGTGATTCCTTAAGGTGTTGTAACAGATTTATTATTTTACTATTTGTTATATTCTCAAATAATTGTACATATATTCTTATCTTGTCTAATAATTGACAACCTATCTCTTTTTTTTTCTTTTACATTAATTCCGTTCTCACTTTCACACCAATTAATTATTCGATTTGCAAATCGTCTTGTCTATTTTTTTTTACATTCATACAAAATACAGAAATATATGTTCCGGATTAACTATTTAAGTTAACTAATAACAAATCAGATGATCTTTAGAGTTAATGAAGATTCTCGAAAGCAATCAATAATTTACATGAAAGTGATTTTTAGATATTTGATGCTATTTACTTTTCTTATCGTGTGGTCAAGATTTATCTTTTACAAAAAGGTTTTTTCTTTAAAATTTATACATAGACAATTATACAAGTATAGAATGTAGCAACTCACCGCAGTCGTTATACATATATATATATTTAAAGACGATACCTCGTCGCGTCAATCATAAAATTATAAGAAGCCAACCTCCGTGTGAATCCAAAGGGTGGGTCCTCGACAATTTAGTCAAAAATCGTGGGTGAGCTGCACAAATCGTATCCAGGAAATAAAGTGGAGTTTTATATTTTTTAGTCAAGCTCCAAAAGGATAATTGTCACGAAACTGCAATCCCATGCTCTGTGACGTCTCGTAATTCACCAACCGCTATATTAGATATTTTACTTTATTGATTTCGATCTTTAGCATTTTTTTACTTCTTTTTTTTACAATATTTACTTACCCCTATAGGGCGTCGCACTAAATATTGAGATTGTAGCTCCCTCGGAGCTTACAAATAAAACCTTATTTATTTTTGCACCGTCTAACGGGCTCGGGCCTCTTGACCACACTAAATTTCTTTTCTTACATTTTTCGTTTTCCTATCGCTTTCCCCCACTCTCATTCTTCTTATCTCTCCTCAATTCTACTCTCTCATACCTTCAAAACCCCATCACATTCCCCCTTTTCATGTCACACCTGACATTAAAACCTCATTCACCACCATTGCATTTGTATCTCGACAATCAATTATCACAGCTCTGAGGAACAGATATGAGCCTTCCAGACGAACTACAGAGGATCATTCTCTTGACGTTTATTTTTCTCTGATTTTTTTATAGTTCTTTCGAAGATGTATTCGATTATATGTTCTCTTGATAATATTGTCATCCGCCGGATCGCCCAAGACAAATGCATTTGGGTTTAACACCCTTTTTACACAGAAAGGGCCCTCATATAAGTGGAAAAATTTACTAATCACCCTTTGATTCGCGTCCGAAAGATGAGGTACTCTCAACAAAACCCGGTCCCCTACCTCGTATTCGATTCTGCTTACCGATTTCTGTTTCTCTAATCGACTCGCCCAAGATTGTTGTAGTTTCTCACGCGCTAATTGTATTTGGATATCTCTTGATGGCAAATTTGTTTTTAATTTCGGAAAAATTTCTGTTAGTCGATCACGCGGCGCACGGCCAAAATGTAACTCGAACGGTACGGCTTCAGTACTTTCATGACAAATTAAATTCAAACATTCCTGAATTACTGGAACGTATCGCGCCCACCCTGTATGTCTATCCGCGCAATAAGTTCGGAAGAATCTTCCCAATTCACGCATAGTGCGTTCGACCTGGTTAGACTGCGGATGTCGAATTGATGACAATATCGCTTCCACCCCTTCTTCCTCCAGTCCCATTGCCCATGAAGGCGACGTGAATTGCGTCCCATGATCGGAAAGTACCTTCTTCGGCTTTCCCACTTCCATGAAATAGTGAGACTTCAATTTTTTTTAAACAAATCGACGTATTTGCCTTTTTTATTGGATAAAGGGATACCAACTTTGAAAACACGTCGAGTACCACGAAAATGTATTTCACACCTCCTATTGAGCCCGGTAATGGTCCGTAAAAATCTACCGCTATTATTTCATTTGGTTCATCCGTTTTTATACTTTGATAAACACCTTCGGATTTTTGATTCAAACATTTAACCCGCTGACATACGTCGCAACATCGCGCATAATTTTTAATGTCTCGACGTAAATATTTCCAATAAAACAATCGCTCGATGTACTTAGTCATCTTATATGTTCCAATGTGACCAAATTGCTCGTGGACGGCTTTCAATATCACTTCAATCAACGATCGCGGCACAATTAATTTCCATTTATCCCTTTGACTGTCGAAAACATATAACCTATTAGCATCTTCCCTTATCACCATCTTGTTCGACGATTTTTCCATCAACTCCCTTATCTCTTTATCGGCTCGCTGTAACTCAGGTAATGCACGCAGCTCCGATATAAGCTCTTCATTGAACTTAATATACGGAGTGACTGCATTTATCGTCACATTTTTTTGTGAATCTCCCTCAAGACTATGACACATCAATTTACATAACAAAAATTGATTGTTATTATCTATTATCATCTCTTGACCGAAATTGCGACTAAAAAAATCAGCGACGATGTTATCTGAGCCCTTGCAATGCGAAATTTCAAAATCAAATTCCTGCAAGCATAAGACCCACCGAGTTAACCTTGCGTTTTGATAAGGTGTTGACAACAAAAATGTCAACGCCTGGTGATCAGTTATTATTTGGAATTTCCAGCCAATAAGGTACATTCGAAATTTAATTACCGAGTAAACGATCGCTAATAATTCCTTCTCGGAGGTTGTATATCGAGTTTCACAAGCCGTAAGAACTCGACTCGCCAAAGCAATGATTCGCCTTTCTCCGTCATCATCTATCTGGTACAAAATTCCGGATATGCCAACGTCGCTTGCGTCCGTTTGCAGTTTAAATTTTTTGTTCGCCATATGATGACTCAACGTTACCGCATTTACAAAATTATTTTTCATATTCTCAAACGCTCGCGTGTGATCTTCCGTCCAGATCCATTTCTCTTTTGTGCTCAATAAATTTCTAAACGGTGCAACAAAATTCGCGTGTTTTAGACTAAATCGTCGGTAATAGCCACACATTCCCAAGAATGCTTGTAATTGCCTCTTGTCCTTTGGACATGGGAATTCCGCTATTTCAGCAAATTTTTTTTCTTCCCCCTTTACCCCCTTTTCCGACAATTTAAAACCCAAAAACGATATTTCTTTCTTAAAAAAATCTGATTTTTCCAAACTCAACGTGAATCCGGCCCTTATTAATTTCTCGAATAAACGGGACAAATGGTCTACGTGTTCGTCAAATGTTTTCGACGCTATCATAATGTCATCGATGTAACAGGATATGCACTCCGATAGTTCTTGACCCAACGCTAAATATAATGCCCTTATAAACCCACTTCCCGCGGTTTTCAAACCAAAAGGTATTCTCGTGAACTGATATAAGTGTCCATCGTACCAAAATGCGGTATATTTTCTTGAATTTTTCTCTAGCGGGATCTGCCAATATCCGCGAACTAAATCAGTACTCGAAAACCATTTCGCGCCTTCAAATTTTTGTAGCAATTCTTTGATTCTTGGTGGACTTTCATTGTCGGAAAATATATGCGCATTTATAAATCTCGCGTCTAGACATAATCGAACCTTTCCATTTTTCTGCGGCACCACATGCAAAGGGTTACAATGGTCGCTGTCCGATGGTTCAATTATTTCCAACGCCATTAATTCCTCCATTTGCTTGCTTACCGCGGGTCTCTGGCTCAAGGTCACCGGATATGATTTTCGTACGATTGTTTTTTTATTTTTTAACACGATTCTATGTTCATACACGTGCGTACATCCGGGCTCGTCTGAAAATACTGCCCTATATTTATAAAATAAATCCCTAACTTTATTTTTTTCTTCATTGCCCAGCAAATTTAACTCCGCGATATATTCCTCGATTTGTGACTCAAAACTTTTTTTGTTATTGGTCATTTGTCTTAAATACTTCGTATCGTTCGGTTCATTATCTGTGTTATATTTAACATTCGAAATTTCCTCTATTTTCTCGTCTTGTTTCGTAATTCCACTACCCAATTGACATTTCGTCAAATCGTTATCGTACCATAATATACCGCTTGAATACATCACACGACATGCTGGCTTTCTATCGCGAGACATCCGAAACGTGACCAGCTCATTTGGTATTTCCTTTTTCCCGATACTCATTTTTTTGTTTCCCACGTCCACGACACATTTGAAACGCCATAACCAATCGATCCCGACTAGAACGTTAGTTGCCAATCCTGGTACTACCAGAAACGGTGATTCAAAATTTTCCTCTCCAATTTTGATTTTTAATTGAACCTGCCGTCTTATGGTCGTCGCTTTGTTGCCTCCTGCTACATTTACCGTCAAATTATTTACAGGTAACTCTACCAATTTTATTTTTTCTTTTAATTGATCGTAAAATGTTTCCGATAATGCTGTCACCTCGCTTCCACTATCAACGAGTACCGCTATTTCCTGATCCGCAATTTGCGCTCGAATTCGAGGACTAACGATTTTTGTTTCAATCTCGCTAATTTCGGGTTGATTCTCCGGTTCTACGTCCCAACGCAGTTCATCGATAAATTCGGACATGCTGCTTTTCTTTATTGTTCTAACATTTGATGTTGTCGCGTTTTGATCGGACCTATTTTCTCGCTCTCCAGCCGTATATCTTTTTTCATTATTTTCCTGGTTTCCTGTTTCGAAAACGATATCGACCTTTGTCTCCAATTTTGCGATCTATTTTCCTCATTATTTCGCGACCGATTATCCGAATTTGGCACGTCTCGTTGTTGTTCCGTTCTTTCATATTGATTCGAGGAGGATTTTCCCTGATTAGAATTCGATTTATAATTATTTGAGGGATGCGCGTTTCCCCTGTTATTATTATATGTTGTCACATCACTTCCTGATTCCGATCTCGTCCTATCCAAACGCGCCAAACATTGCAATATTTTCGCCGTTTCATTGTAATCTATCGTAACCAGAACCTCTCGTGCTCTTTGAGGTAATTGTCTGACTATTAAATAATTAATCTCAAATTCCTGCATCGACGTTAAACAATACTTTGCCCCGCTCAATTGTTCGATAAAATATGTCTGTAACGACTGATCCTTTTGTTGAAACCGTCTATTTTCCCAATCTGTCTTTGCCTGCATACGCGCTTCTATGGAGTAAAATTCTTCCAGAAACTTATCCTTAAAATGTTTGTAATTGATAAATGGAAATGCCCGGGCATCGAACCACATCTTCGCCCTCCCAACCATCGCGTCTTCAACCACCAACAATTTAACGTCTTCAGTCACATTTTTTTTTATAAAATATTTTTCGAGGTTCTTTATAAATTCGACTGGATTTGTTTTAATACCCTCAAATTTCGGTAGTGCCACGGTTATTTGCAACGATTGGAAATAATTTAAAATCCCCTTTACAGGATCGTTTTGCCCCCCCGAATGATTACTATTTTGAATATTCTCTCTATGCGATATCTCATTAATCTCGGGTTTCGAAAATAAATCTCCACTTACATAAATTTCGCCATACTCATTTGATGCAGAATTATTTATAACATTTTTTTTTTTTCAGTGTCTTACCGATAGACGGACGACTCGTATCACCCGTTTGAACATTCTCCTTTTCATTATTTGTCTGAGCAGCTTTATCCATCTTCGATGTACCTTTATTTAGTAAATTCGATTTATTTTGATTTTCCACTTCAATTTTCAAACGCTTTATTTCGTTCCTCAATGTTTCGTTTTCTCTTTCCGTGTTTACTCGTTGACTTTGAATCCTCTGTATTTCGTCCTTCAACTCATCTATCTGCGCTTGTTGAATTGTTATTACTTGCTGTGCTTGGTCGTTTTCGCCTTTCGTTTGCGAGCGAGTCATCATTACATGAAAAAAAATTCAAATTATATTCAAGAACAAAATTTAGCTTCAAATTATTTACAATCTATATTCCAAATCTCACATTCACAATTATCAACTCTTTCTACCACTAGTTGAGCGCCAATTGTAACAGATTTATTATTTTACTATTTGTTATATTCTCAAATAATTGTACATATATTCTTATCTTGTCTAATAATTGACAACCTATCTCTTTTTTTTTCTTTTACATTAATTCCGTTCTCACTTTCACACCAATTAATTATTCGATTTGCAAATCGTCTTGTCTATTTTTTTTGACATTCATACAAAATACAGAAATATATGTTCCGGATTAACTATTTAAGTTAACTAATAACAAATCAGATGATCTTTAGAGTTAATGAAGATTCTCGAAAGCAATCAATAATTTACATGAAAGTGATTTTTAGATATTTGATGCTATTTACTTTTCTTATCGTGTGGTCAAGATTTATCTTTTACAAAAAGGTTTTTTCTTTAAAATTTATACATAGACAATTATACAAGTATAGAATGTAGCAACTCACCGCAGTCGTTATACATATATATATATATATTTAGAGACGATACCTCGTCGCGTCAATCATAAAACTATAAGAAGCCAACCTCCGTGTGAATCCAAAGGGTGGGTCCTCGACAATTTAGTCAAAAATCGTGGGTGAGCTGCACAAATCGTATCCAGGAAATAAAGTGGAGTGTTATATTTTTTAGTCAAGCTCCAAAAGGATAATTGTCACGAAACTGCAATCCCATGCTCTGTGACGTCTCGTAATTCACCAACCGCTATATTAGATATTTTACTTTATTGATTTCGATCTTTAGCATTTTTTTACTTCTTTTTTTTACAATATTTACTTACCCCTATAGGGCGTCGCACTAAATATTGAGATTGTAGCTCCCTCGGAGCTTACAAATAAAACCTTATTTATTTTTGCACCGTCTAACGGGCTCGGGCCTCTTGACCACACTAAATTTCTTTTCTTACATTTTTCGTTTTCCTATCGCTTTCCCCCACTCTCATTCTTCTTATCTCTCCTCAATTCTACTCTCTCATACCTTCAAAACCCCATCACAGTGTCAATTAAGAAATCGTAAGGGCTAAATTATATTTATTTTTAAATTTATTAAATTAATGACAGCATGATTGTATTTTATTCTATAGATGGCTGATTCTCAAAAAATGTCGAAAATAGCTTTACCAAACTAATCAATTTTTTTTAAAAATATATTATTGAATTTTTTTCAAAATCCGTAGTTTATGTCTTAATTAATTAAAATATTTTAATGGTCCCCAACTTTTTTGAGTTTTGAATTAAATATGACAAAATGAAAAAAATCAGAAAATGAGGGAATGGCGGAGTCGTGAGGGAATGATTTTTAATATGATTTCACAATAATTAAAAACTCTGTAATGCAATAATCATTTTTTTATTGCAAAACTATAATAATTAAATCCATAATGTAACAATTTAATTTTTGCGAACAAAACACATTGATTTATAAAAGTAATATTAAAAAAATTAGTTTAAATAACTTCAGTGACAATCTTTCAATTTTTCTCGACGCTTCCTGTCATATTCTTTTTTCTTTAGTTTTTTCTCTGCAGCGGTTAATTTTCTGCTACTCGGCATTATTAACATTTGGCGTACTGAAACAAATCAAACAAACTTAAATAAATAATATAATAATAATAATAACAACATGAATATAACAAATCAAACATAAATAAATAATATAATAATAATAAAATAAAATAATAATAAATAACATAAATATTCTATACTTTATACGAAAATGCATCATTCTCTCATAGTCATTTCCTCATCACAACATTCTGTGAGGGAATGACGAAACGAAAGAAAATGACCATTATCTCAGAAACATAACCTTATTTCATCACGTACTATGTACTGTGAGATATTGGTACCGGAACCACATAAAAATATACTATAATTATTAAATAAAAAAGTGCTTACCTTTTTTAAAAGCAAATGAGGGAATGACGGTAAGAAATGTAATGCTTTAGATAATTAGTGATAAATTTGTTTTAACACGACATCCTATCCACAAACATTCGATCTACTGTATGTTGTCAATGACATTGTTGCAACTTTAAAAAAAAATCAAACCAGGTTTTGGTAGGTCTTGAAATTAAGCTCCAATCACACTGTTTCAAAGCGGTGAGGGAATGACGCATTTTTCATGGACAAATTTTGAAGTATGTTTAAAAGTATCTCCATTTGTTGTTTTTCAATTATAAACTCATGTAGTTCCCAGTAATACTATCTTATATAAGTAAAAAATAAAATAACAAACAATTATTAAGAAATTTTACCTTTTGAGTTAATAATTCTCTTCGAATTTAGCATTTGGACACAGTGAGGGAATGATTTTCAGGGTATTTTTTTAAACATATCTTTTCTGTTTATCATATAAAATTTTTTTTTTAAATCGTACATCTAGTACAGTAGTTTAATTAAAAAAAAAGTTTTTCAAAATTGACGATGCTGATTTACAGAAATCATTATGGACATCAGTTTCGATTTTTCTTAAGAATCAGCCAGATAGCTCTTTACACTGTGTTTATTCATTTATAGGTTATTCCTGAGTTTTCAAACTTTTGAAAAAAGTTTCTTTTGAATTAAAGAAAAATTCAATAATTTATTTTATAACAAATAAATTTAATGAAAATGAATTTCTCAGAAGAAGGCATTAAGTTTACAAAACTTAAGGAAAGTGTAGTGAATATACCACTGCCTTCTGACAGGTAGTGTTACTTTAAAGAAGATGATAAGTTTCTTGGCTTCGTAAAAGTGGAAGATGATATTACTGTGAAAAAGAAAGTTATAATTCTGAATGATCTAAAAGTAAAGATTTTTATCGATTTAAAAGAATTACCTATTTCTACACATGTCCACTTCTAAACCATTGAAGAACTCATACACCTTTTGGAAGCAGTTGACAAGTCATGAGAACAAAAATACTTTTCATCACTTTACGGTGCTTCTCTGTCACTTGCTTTATCAATAATAATAGAAACACACCGGCTTGTTTTTCCGCCAAATTCATGCGCAGCAGAAGACATTTATTAGTTCATAATTTTCACGTCGCGGCGCTGAACACAGTACACTCACGGGAAGGAAGGGTTTTGAGTCCTAAAAACAATATAAAACATAAGGCAGTGATAGTAAGATTACAAATAAAAAATTTTCTTGATTTAAAAATGTTTGTCAAATTTGAGTTTTTGAGGTTTTTGAGGTTATCTCAAACACCTAGTGTGATAGGGTTAAATGGACTTCAGATTTGATTTCAGCGACTTCAAAAACAAAGCAGTAATTGTAAGACTTGAAAATAAAAATTTTTTTGATATACCAATTTTGGGGTCAAATTTGGAGTTTTTTATTTCAAAATGTCTTATCGACGCCGAAGAGATCTAAAAAGGCCTATTTAGACATCGAACAGATGTCGTTAGACATTTTATTTCTTACTGGGTTCCCTCTAATAAGATCTACAATATGAAAACAATTTATCTCTTTAGCTCTTTCACTACTCGAGATGTTTAGGAAGACGTGAACTCTCCCTTTCTTTAAAAAGGGAAATTTGGCATTTTATAACAATTTTGGAATAATTTATGATGGGTGAGAAGTTTCCTCACCTTCGACGGTTCGCTTTGCAAAAAAAGATGCGACAAATGGAAGGTTGAGTAGAAAAGTAGATAAATAACAAAATTATAATTAAAAATAAGAATTTTTTTATAGAAAATTTCAATTTTTAACTTAAAATGACAAATTAAATAATTCATTACAATTTTTTTCCGTTCAATATAAAAATAATATATATTTGTTATTTTTGAAAAAGATAAAATAGTCACAAATAAATTATTAAATACGCAATTAATTAAATTATAAATAAAAGTAAATAAATTAAAGAATTAAATTAAGAAGTTAATAAATTAAAGAAATTCAATTTCAGAGGAATTTTTTTACAAAAACCCTAATATTGATTACTGCACTGAAAAAAATTTCTGTCACCCGCATACCAGGAATTGACTAGTTTTCCTGGTTACGAGAGGCATCCACTAAAACAACCTAGTTAAAAGACTAAGGTCAAGCATAGTCAAAGTGACTAGAAAATTAGTTATAGTGGATAAGAAAAATAGTCAAATTGACTAGGATTCTTAATCGAATTTCTATTATCCGATAACAAACATCTTACATGAATACGTCTTAGAATTAACACAAACTTATGAAATAAATATTTAACACGGGGGGACGCGAACACCTAACACTAACGCATACGCACACTGAAAACCCAGAACGCTAACCACTACACTAATCACGCACGTGTTGTACTAAATTATTTATCAGATATTAGAATTTCCAGTCAAAATGTAATATTTAACCAGATATTATATTTATTCAAAAATACAATTTTACTTCCTCGTCAAAAACTATTCACTTTTATTTATTTATGACATTTATATGTTATTAGTATTTTCTCAGACTTCACCACCTTACGAGACGTGTAAAAAAATACCAGCAATAAACTTTTGGTCCGACTACTTTTTTCTCTTTGGATACACCCCAAGAAAAAGAACATACCATGTGTCAGTCTTCGCACTCGAAATTTTTATTATGTGTGCCGGTGAAATGGGATAATAATATGTTAGCGGACTACTGTTGGACGCTAAAAAGAGACATACCAAAGACCGAAAATTCAAAGAGGAAAAGAAGAGCTCCTCTTCGGAGATCCTTTGAATCAAAAATGATATGATATACAAGAAACAGAGATTAAAAGTACTGTAAATTTGACATTTAGAATTTTTGAAAACTGACATCATATTCATTTTCAGCTACCCCGAAAACCCAAGAGAAACGATTTTCAAGTGGATCTGATTAATTTTTAATTTTTTTCCGCCATATTGGATCAGCCATTTTGAATTCTTAAAAACCGTCTTCAAATTCATATTTAGCGACCTCGAAAACCCCCCAGCAATGATTTTCAAGGAAATAAGAGCAATTTTTTTTAAACCTTCCATATTAGGTCCGCCATTTTTAACATCTTTTATGTATTCAATTTTTATGAAATTAGAATCACTGAATTCAAATCAATAATAAAAATATGCGAAAAGTCTGTTTAAAACATAAAAATTAAGTAAATCCCCAGGCAAATCATTTTCTCAGACTTCACCACCTTACGAGACGTGTAAAAAAATACCAGCAATAAACTTTTGGTCCGACTACTTTTTTCTCTCTTCTACACCCCAAGGAAAAGAACCTACCATGTATCAGTCTTCGCACTCGAAATTTTTTTTTGTGCCGGTGTAATCTTTTATAGGTGTTACTCCAAACTCTATGCTTTCTCTGACGTTTGATGGGTGAATTTATTTTTATTTTTTGCTGAAAAATGTATATTTATTAATTTTTTTGACTCCCTGAAGAGGAAATCATTTAGATTTCGAAATGTTGGAGTAAACTATTTTTCCACGTCATCACCTGATATTCTAAGCGTGACAAAATTAGACAGATCCTAGCAAGTTTTTATAGTTTTGTCCTAACTGGACGATAGGGTATCTAGTCAGGGTCTTATTCAATACTTTTTTCAATTTCTACACGTTTTATTAATTTAAATTTTGTCGAAAGATAATGTCTAATTTTAATTAAATGCTTAAATTCAATGGGAGAGATGCACACAAAAAAATCCAGTCTCATTTTCGTTGCAACTCAAAATGAATTTATTATTGAAGGCAAGAATATTAAATATTGAGTCTAGGAATATTCTTATTAAATATAAAAATAATGAATTTTCAATATTAGGTATATTGTCATATATTTTAAATACAAATATTTAACTTATGAATAAAAAATATTGAATATTATGTACAATCATTCCATATTATGAATATTAATAATAAAATTATTTGAAATAAAAAATCCCAATTAAGACGAAAATATTTTAACAATGTATATCTGGAGGCAAAAGAAAACTACAATGTTGTAAATATACATGAATACCATACAATGAGTTGAGGAGCAAGTTTTCAAAATCTGATAAATCTAAATTTTGTTATTTCGAGAAATTTAAACAAATGACAATTCTCAGATAACCATTAAAAATAATTTTAATGTAGAAAAAATGTAATAAATTCTCTATTTTTAAATATTTTTCTATTTAAAAGGATTTGTTTGTAATTAAAATTTATTGTAATGAAGGAATTTCAAGGTTTTGGTAATTTTTTCTAATAAATATTAAAATAAAAAATTATCAAGGTTAGGCAAAAATATATTTTAAATTGAAAATTCTTTGGTAAAAAATTTTTTTTCTTAAATTGAACAGTGATCAATCGATTTCTAAGGATTTTAAAATTCTAAATATGTGTTTATCTCAATTTTTTTGAAAAATGGATTTATCAACTTTTGAAAAATTGCTCCTCAGTTATATAATTCTTTTCTCTTCTACCTATTGCCACACTTCCACCTTCGATGTAAAAATATGTAGATCTTTTTGACACCTATTTTGTGTGACAAAATATATATAAATAGTGAAACTGACAAGGTCAAGAACGTCTATTTAGCCGGTCCCTCTTTCCTGTCCTTTAGGTCTACTTGTTCTTTTATATGCCACTGATTAACATAACAGTTTAAACTCATTAGTTAAAGTCGATAAAGTGAAGTTTCGTGTAATTTATGGAATGTGGCTCTAACCGATACGCATGTTCAAGAGCATCGAGAGTAAAAATGGAAATACCTCACATACATGAGTATATACAAATGGAAAATATAATAATTTATGGGAAGCGATTAGTTTTAAATTTTAAATTCTGAAAAATTATATTCATAAACATTTAATATAAATTTATTGGCCATTTATAAATCAAGTTTTCTGATCAAAATTTAATCTGAAAGTGTCGAATTCGATAAAATTTTTTTTATCGTAAGTGAAAAATTGGAACAAAGTGATTTTTTTATTATTTTTGAAATTAAATTGAGCTTCCGGAAGCAATAACTTGATTTACACGTGAACGAAGAAATTAAAGTCAGTCAAGCCGTCGAAAAGTGAAAAAAATAAAAGGATTATTAATAGGAAAAATTATAGGATTTTTAAAGTTAGAATTTTTATCTCTTAACAAATTGCATATTTTTGCAAATCCATGACAGAGGTTTTTTAAAACTATAAAATAATTAACAGGTGTTAAAATTTCAACCTAGAAAATATGTTATTCGATATGGTTTTTGCATTTAGCGAGTAAATTTTTGTAAACACTGATATTCTCAAAAAGATTATTTGTCTACGACTAAGGAAAAACGTTAAAAGTTGTAAAATTTGAACATTCAAAATTAATCTTCTCTTACAATTTTCAATATTTTTAACGCTAATTTTTTTAAGCTTATTTTATAATTATAAACAACCTTTCTCAAGGATTAGCAAAAATATGCAATTAATTAAAAGATTAAATTTCAAATTTTTGACCATCCTATATATTTTAGGGTTAAAAATAGTGCATGAAAAATAGTATATTGTGCACCTAGGGAGGAAAATAGTGATTTTCCCGAGGGTGAAGTTTGTAGTTCGAGACGTAGCGAGCGTACGAGCCGAAGGCGAGTGCGAGCGAAGTCGAAAACTGCAAACACACGAGACGAAAATCTTTTTCCTTCCGTGGTGCACATACTATTTTTTCTAACACACGTAAACGAAAGTACAAATATGCAATTATTTAATGGAATTTTTTGCTGTCATATTTATTTTAAATCTATTATAAATAAAAAAAACAACATGATACATATTTAATCTTAAAAAATATATAGCTCTTTTCATATTTTTAAAAAAATTTTTAAAAAAATTACAAATTTTTATAGCAGCAGGAAGAAAATATTACTTTCTCTCCCCGTGACATCACAGCGGGGAGGGAAAGTATTACTTTCCCTCCCCGTTATGACGTCATGGGGAGGGAAAGTAACATTCTTTCCCTGCCTCCGGGAAAGACGTACTTTCCACCCTCTTTATAGGTGAGAAATGATGTACTTTTGGTGCGTGTGTTAGAAAAAAATATAATCTACTTTAATAATAATAATTTGAATAACTTTTTTTATGATCTTAAGCTTATTTTGAAGGTCATTTTCTTCAGAATAAGAATTTGTAGTCATAGACATTAAACTATAATTTTTTTCTTCTAATAAGCAAGGCCCCAAACTGAAACAAAAAAATCAAAAATAATTTTTTCTAACACACGCACCAAAAGTACACCATTTCCTACCTGTCAAGCGGGAGAAAAGTTGATCTTTTCCTCTCGCTGACGTCATGAGCAGGGAGGAAAAGTAACTTACCTTCTCGGTAATATTATTAGGTGCGATGTATAAATCAAAGTATAACCATTAGTGAATCAGTTGCGTGAGTTACGTAACTTAAACGACTAACTTTTTGTTTACATTCAACAGTTACGTAACTTACGTAATTTACGTAACTTACATAATTTACGTATCCTTAATAATCCATAATTTACGTAATGTAAGTTACGTAATTTACGTAACTAGCTTTTGTATTTACATTCAACAGTTACGTAACTTACGTAACTAACTTTTTTATTTATATTCAACCGTGGCGTAAATGTATTTAATGTTTCATTAAATATTTGTACTTTCGGTATACGTGTGTTAGAAAAAATAGTATGTGCATCTCGGGAGAAAAAATGATTTCCTACTCGTGTGTTTACAGTTCTCAGGTTCGCTCGCAAGCACTCGTCTTCGGCTAGTGCACTCGCTGCGCCTCGAACTGCAAACTTCACACTCGTGGAAATCAACCATTTTTCTCCCTAGAAGCACAATATACTATTTTAATACTAAAAACTTTTAAAAAAAATATATAAAAAATAATGATAGTATAAAGTTTTCAAGAAAATTTAATAAAAATAGGTTTGAAGTTAAAAAATTATTTTAATTTTAATAAGATTATTTCAAATTTTTTGATTTTTTTTGTCTAACTTTGACTTCCTGCTTATATGAAGAAAATAATTACAGGTTAATGTTTATAAGTAATTTTTATTCTATAGAAAGTGACCTTTAAATAAGCTCAAGATCATTAAAAAATGTTTATTACTTTGGAAATGATTCATATAAATTTCAAAATAAAATACTGTCCAAATGTCTTCTAAAAGGTCTTATTGTTTTCAAAATTTTATCATCTTACTTTTTTATTTCCTTAATAATGGGTGGACTGACAATTTTGGCCGGTACTGTACAATATATTTATGAAGTGGTCTCTTTAAATCTGAATTAGTGAAATTCCAATGTCTATCTCCACATAGCACAAAAACTTCCAGGAAACTTCCAGGAAGTTTCCCGTTGCAACCTTCGGAAGTTACCTTTACTAACTTTCTGAAAATTTCCAGGAAATACAATAATGTCCGCAGGTTAAAAGCTTCACATGGAAACTTCCTGGTAATTTCCTGGAAGCTTACCATAGAAACTTCCTGGAAACTTCCTGAAAATTACCAGGAAGTTTCCAAAAATCCTCAAAGGTAAAATGAAATATATAATATAAAATTTACCCTCTGAAGTCAAGTGACGATTTGGTTGAGCGCATAAAGCGCTATCCCAGCAGCACACTTTTGAGGCCTATGGTGGTTCGAGTCCCTTTTTTAAATAATAATTTCACAAAAAAAATTTTAATAACCTTTGGTAACTTCCTGGTAACTTCCAGGAAGTATCTATGGGAAGTTGCCAGGAAGTTTCCATGGGAAGCTTTATGGCAATTTCCAGGAAGTTACCGAGGGTATCTTCCGAAGGTTGGCACGGAAAACTTCCTGGAAGTTTTTGTATTATGTGGGTCAGTGAAATCCCAGTAAAAAAAGAATTATTGGACACAATGCATTAGATGATTGAGAAAGCCGTCTACTCAATTGTTCAAATGGCTTTTGGATAATTGGACTGGTTGCTCAATCATCTAATGCATTATACCCAATCATCCTAAACCTTTTTTGTGGATAAGAACTGCGAAAATGAGAAAATAGCAATTCAAATGTTCCAGAAACAAAATGAAATGCATTATTCTTGATAATAATTATTGAAAAATAAGGTATACTTAGAGTTTTGTAGGTACAAAACTCTATTCTCGCGAATTAAATCAGTTAAATTTTACTGAAAATTAGTTAAAAATGGCTAAAATATCAGTCATTTTCCAATAATTCGACAATTAAAATTGTTAAAAATTTTAATCATTTTAACTGATCCTCAGTGAAATTTTACTGATTCAAATCGCCAGAATAGGGTCACTGAAAGTCAGTCAAATTCCACTGCTTCAGTTTTAGACAGCAGCTTTTTTTAAGTTTTTGTACATTACTTTCAAATTTCAAATCTAAATGCAACAAATTCATTATCATCCTTTGTAAAAATATCACCCGAACTTCACAGCACTTTTCCGTATTACAATAATGTAAATGAGTAAACATAGTTTATAAATTAAAAACTTTAAACGTTATTAACTATGAATGGTTTCATGCTACATTCCTAAGAAGCCACGCGCTTAAACCATTAATACACTGCGAGACAATCCCATGCGTTGAAAACATGATTAATCATACCACAAATGTTAGATTTTTCTCTCTGTATACAATAAATCAAAATTATCTGAACTAACCACTTCACTAGCAGGGCGTTGCAAATGGTGTTTGACGCGCCGAGATCTAGACTAGCAAAAGCAAGGAAATGACGTTCCAAATAAAACTGTATATATTAATAATAACACTGTGTTACAAAAAAAATTTTTTTGGCAAAACTTTGTATCGGACCTATTAGAGGTTGTAGGTCTTGAAAAACTGAAAAGAATGGTATATCTTAAAATTTCGAGACACCCTAAAATTTTCATTTTAGAGCAAAAATATCTTTTTTTCGTGTGTTCATGTCTTAACAAATTCGTAAAATGTTCATTTCTTGACCTATTTAAAAAAAATTTGTTCCTTTTAAGGTCATGTTATTCAGTGTGACGTTTTTCCATAGTAAAGAATATGGGACACGTGACCACTGAATAACATAACCTTAAAGCTGAAAACTAGAGCTTTTCAACCCACCTAGAGTTTTTTGTTAATATTAATATTTATAAAAGAGAATTGCCAAGAAAGTTCGAAAATTATCATTATTTTAGCGATTTTTCGGATTTAATGGTTATTATAAGCCTGAATTTTATTTTAAACAATTTTTCTCTGCCCGTAAAGTTAAGGAGTATTAAATTCTGCGTTTAACGAATCCTGATTTATTAGAATTCATAAAAAATTATTCGATTTGTTGTAGGTTTTGTTATTGCAGACATAGTGCTAAATTTAAGAATATATCAATATCTTTGTCTTTTATTCCCAATTGTTACAGTTATCATTTACCAAATTTTGATTTGTTATTGAGATGTAGTAAGTTATTGCAATTTTCATTATTGTACAACAAAATTTAATTTAGGCTTATTATTTTAATTGCAAAATTTACTTTACATCGATTTTTGTGTTATTTCTGATTTATTACTGATTTATTTCTGCGTTTAATTTTTTTAAACCTCAGTTCAATGTTTTGAGAAAACATTGTCACGGTGGTAACCTCGTTTACCTGATAGTTGCATAAAAATATCGTTGTAAAATATGAATTGTCCAAAGCGAAATAAGTTTTGTTACATTTGCGGTTTATTTGTTGATAAAAAACATCGAGTGAATTTTGAAAATAATAAAACTTTAGTTAAAAAATACAATGAAATTTTTCATCGCTCCTACATCACTAGTCGCTGGTATGAGCCAAAATTTATTTGTTCAACGTGTTCTTCAACATTAAAGCGATGTAAATCAAAAAATATAAATGCACCTTTTTCATTTGAGACTTCGATTACATGGGAATATCTACCGTATCACAAACAAGAAGATTGTTACTTCTGTCAAACGCAAGTTACAGGTCATCATTATCAAACGCGTATGTACATTAAATACGCTGATGTTTTTTCGGCAAAGAAGCCAGTGTTTCTTGATGATTCTATTGAAGTGGTAGAAGGAGAAAAATCGGACTGCGTTATTGATCATCAATATGAAGAAGACGAAGAAGAAGAAAAAGAAGAAAAAGACAAAGAGTTTCTTCCTTCTGGATCATCGTCTCGTAAAAGACATTTAATAACAAATGATAAATATAAAGATCTTATACGCGATTTAAAACTATCACTGAGACAAATAGTAGTACTGGCATCACGATTGAAGCAATAGAACCTAGTAGATGATGACTTTGAGGTTACCTTCAATCGAAACGATGATGAACGGAAATTGTTTGAACAGCTTTTTGAAGAAGATGAAAATCATGTTTATTGTATTGATGTGAATGAATTGTTTAAAGCTTTAAAACAACCTCACATAGCACAGGAATGACGACTTTTTATTGATGGATCTTGTAAAAGTATTTATTTTATCTGAATAACTTTCGAAATCTTTGAATTTATTTTTGATGTATAATACTTAAATGGTTTATATTTTTAGGCCTTTAAGTTGTGCTATTACACAACGAAAATAAATTTCCATCATTTCTATTAGCTTATTCCGCAAAACTGAAGGAGACTTACACCACAATGGATAAAATTCTTCGCTCCATTGATTACGCGGTGCACCAAAGGCAAATAGTTGCTGATTTAAAAGTAATGACGATTTTGTTCGGTATGCAAGCCGGTTACACAAAGTACCCATGTTACCTTTGCGAATGGGACAGTCGTGCAAAGAATAAATACGAAAAAACTGTC
Organism: Leptopilina drosophilae; assembly: GCA_032873175.1. Classification (NCBI taxonomy): domain Eukaryota; kingdom Metazoa; phylum Arthropoda; class Insecta; order Hymenoptera; family Figitidae; genus Leptopilina; species Leptopilina drosophilae. The sequence goes on along the minus strand of CM065479.1, from coordinate 27,582,669 downwards.
TGGCCACCTCGAAAACCATTCCAATTTTGGAAGAAAAATGTTCTAAATATTCCTTTAATCAAACCAGAAAAAATGCTTTTTCCTTAATTGCATTTCAAGCTTGGATTGAATTGACAATTCGTCAGAGGTCTTTCAATCGACAGCGAAGCGTTTCAGTATCTCAATACCATGTTTCCCAAGTTAAGCGATGCTAAAATCAAAGAAGGTATACCTTTGATAAAAGAATGTTAATAATAAGTTATTTTTATGAAAATTTTTGTACATTCATCATATAAAATATTTAATGTTTCAAAACTTTAAAAAAACAAATTAAACAAAATTTTTAGGTATATTCGTTGGCCCTCAAATTAAAAAGATTATGAAAGATAGTAATTTCTCAAAAAAACTTAATGCCGTGGAAAAGCGAGCTTGAGAAAGTTTTATTTCCTTGTGCCACAATTTTCTCGGAAACTACAAAAGCCCTGATTACGTTAATGTCATTGAAGAATTTTTGAGCTCCTATTCTGCGATGGGCTGCAACTTGTCAATAAAAATCCACTTCTTGCAACTCCCGTTTGGATTTTTTCCCGGAAAATTTTGGACAAATGAGAGACGAGCAGGGTGAAAGATTTTATCAAGAAATAGAGTTAATTGAGAAAAGATTTCAAGGAAAAAGCACAGTCCATATGCTTCCAGAATATTGTTGGTCGCTCAAACGACAAAAAGACGATTCCACTTTAAGAAGAAAAAGATTAAATAAGCACTTTTAAACTTGGCTTAAAGTAAATTTTGTTTGATATTACACTGAAAAACAAATGTATTTGATTCAAATAACCGATAATTTGACTATTATCAAATAAATATTTACTTGAATCAAATAATTTTTATTTGAATCAATTAAATACTAATTGCTTCAAATACTGAAATATTTGATTCAATTACAATTTATTTGATTCAAATAAAAATTATTTCATTCAAGTAAATATTTATTTGATAATAGTCAAATAATCGGTTATTTGAATCAAGTAAACTTTTTCTGTGTATATATCACAATAATTAGTTTTATTTAAATTACGTTTTCTTCTTCTTCACATTAGACAAAAATGTTCAAATTATTTCTAATCAATAGATAGAAAATTTATACTTTCCATTATTATAAATGAGAAAAAATTATTAAAACTAGTCAAGTAATTACCATAAAACAATTAGGAATAAAAGACAAAGATATTGACATATTATTAAATTTAGCACTATGTTTCCAAAAACAAAAACTACCATAAATCGAATAATTCTTTATGAATTCTAGTAAAACAGGATTCGTTGAATGCAGAATTTAATACTATTTAACTTTACAGGCAGAGAAAAATTGTTTAAAATAAAATTCTGGCTTAAAATAACCATTAAAGCTGAAAAAGCGCTAAAATATCGATAATTTTCGAACTTTCTTGGCAATTCTCTTTTATAAATAATAATATTAACAAAAAACTCTATGTAGGTTAAAAAGCTCTGGTTTTCAGCTTTAAAAGGAAAAAAATATTTTTTAAACAGGTCAAGAAATGAACATTTTACGAATTTTTTAAGACATGAACATACGAAAAAACGGTTTTTTGATCTAAAATGAAAATTTTAGGGTGTCTCGAAATTTTAAGATATATACCATTCTTTTCAGTTTTTTAAGACCTACAACCTCCAATAGGTCCGATACATAGTTTTTTTTGCTGTCACACAGTGTAATTAATGTTATAATATAATTTTCTATACAATTATATTATATAACAATAATGCATATATAAATATCTCTTTTTAATACAAATGTGAGTTTTTTCAAAGGAAATGCTTATTTGTATAAAATATTTGAAATTTATAAAATATTGAAATAATAACTAAAAGTAATTGTTTGTAATCCAAAATTTATTATCCATAAATAAAAAAGTTATTTGTTAAAATTAACTTAAATAAATTTAAAAATAAATAAATAAAAAAAAATTTATTTAAATTAAATGAATGTTATCTAACTTAAGTAAATTTCATTTATCTCAAATAGAAAAAATTCCTCTTGGCCTACATGATCAATGATCGAAATATAAGAAAAAATTTAGAAAGTGAAAAGAGAGAAAAACATAAGAGTATTGAACTATTGGAAATTGAATAGTGGGTGTCTGATATGCAAACAGTATATATATATATATATATATATATATATATGACGGGTTCCACGTCAAGTAACCCAGGTCCAAATTTGAAATGTTTGGGATCAGGTAAAATGTTTGCATAAAAAGTATTCTATTAGGTACAATTAAGAATATCAAATATTATTAATTTATTTTAACAAATATAAAAACTGGAGGAGGTCAAAGTTTAAATTTTTGGTCTTGTATGGAATATTTGAAAAATTTGTAGTTTCTTTAAAACAAAACGAAAAGACGTTTCCTATTTTGGGTTTTTCTGCTGTTTTTCAACACTTTCTAATAGTGTAAACAAATTTAAAGAAAAAAATTTTTTGACCTTGAAAAATTATATTAAAAAATAAAATTTAAATTTTTTATCAAAAGAACATTTTTTATTTTTTTAACAAATTTTTTATCATAAAGTTGAGGTTTTTTCCTAAAAAAATGTATAGGTCAAAAAGTGGGACAAGAACTTTTAATTGGTCAAAATAAACATTTACTTCTGCAATTCACCGCCCCTGCGCGTGGTTTGGCTCTATATTGTTTATAACAATTAAAATTATTTTTTTTTTGCTTCATATTGGATAAATTTGAATTTATTTAGATCATATGTAGCAACGAAATAAGAAAATACACGTCCTTCTTTAAAAAAGTGTATTAATTTGTTAACTTTAATTTATAAAAAATTAAAAGCAATTAAAATCCCTAAAATCGGCCTCATGGGATGTCTTAAGAATGTATTCCCCTTTAATTTGAATCAAAGAACACTCTAATCGATTAAAAATTGTAAGCTGTAGCCATTTTTAATAGCAAATTGTAAAAAAAATTCCACTGTGGGTCGGTGCACTGCAGAAGTAAATGATTTAATTGACCATTTACAATTTCTTATCCCACTTTATGACCCATACATTTTTTTAGGAAAAAACCTCAACTTTATAATAAAAATTTTGTTGAAAAAATAAAAAATGTCCTTTTGATAAAAAATTGAAATTTTATTTTTTAATATAATTTTTAAAGGTCAAAAATTTTTTTTCTCTATATTTGTTTACAATATTAGAAAGTGTTGAAAAACAGCAGAAAAATTCAAAAAGGAAACGTCTTTTTGTTTTGTTTTAAAGAAACTACAAATTTTTCAAATATTCCATGTAAATTTTCGACCTGGGTCACTTGACGTGGAACCCGTCATATATATATAAACAATAACGCGGGAGCGTAAAATTGTCTGACCGTAGAAAGGATTATTAAGTAAAAAAGAAGAAGAAAATAGTAAAAATTGCACGCGCATGATACACGAAGAAAATACACGACAACGACGAGTTGCGCCAGCGCCTTTGATTGTCAGTCTCGCATAGAAAAGAAGGAAGAATTAAAGAAGAGGCCAATTGAAAATAATAAACTTAACACGTCAAATAAATAAACGATATAAATAATTTTTCCATTTGCATTCCTTTTACTAACAAACTCTTTATTGTCAAACAAAATCCTTCCTTATTTTCGTTTCCACTTATTGTCTTTTATTCGACAAACTGGAAATTACGTGCGGAAAGTGAGCTCGCAACGCCCATCGAGAAATATACTACGCATATATTTGTCAGTCGTATGAAATGAATGACTTTCTTCAATGAAAGATTAAATACCCCATAAAATATTAATAACATAACGTGTTTAAATTAATTTCTTTTTCTTTTTGAACAATTTATCATTAAATTAAACAATAATTTATTATTGAAACTTAAAAAATTACCAATTTCCCGTGTAGCAAAAGCCCCGTTAGATCCACACTGCTTAGAGGCAACCGGCGGGGGACCACGTGGAAGTTCCAAGAGAAGGAACCCACGAGGGCACCAGCAGGGGCCTTGCTTTTTACCCTTGCTGTCGCCCTGTTCAAAAATTTTTATAAGTCCAAAAAAAATGTTTTACAGCAACAAATTAATGTTTATAATGATTATATACTGCTTAAAACGCATTTTTAACAGAAATGTTTTTAAATTTTTTTAATTAATAAATCGATAATAAAATAAATGTGTAAACAAATAAAAACAAACAGTGGGATAAAAAAATAAATAAATTCTTAAACAAATCTGTCAAAACAAGAAAATAGATAAATAAATATTTGAAAAAATATGAGAATTAATAAACAAATTGATAATCTAATAAAAAGTGGGGTAAATATGCGGTAAAATAAACCGATAAATAAAGTAATTGATAAATAAATAAATATATAGATAAATAAATGCATAAATAATTTTTTACATATAAACAGTGAAGTGTATTTATGTACAACGCGAATGCAAATGAAGCAATGGTAAGTAACCGATAGGTCTAGTATCTCATTTTAAGGCATCAAGAAGAGCAATAATTTAAATGGAAAACTATCTGTCCATTGGACTAATAAAAATATTCGGCTGGGGGATTTAATCGCTGATTAATTGTGCAAGTATCCGTTTATGTTGGTCATTACTTTCTTGTGTACAACATGAGAGATACAATTGCTCTTGGTCCGGTGGTAAATAAAGGAACTTCACGGCTCACAAGATTTATGCGATACATAAGTGACAACGACTTGGCGAAGAGAAACCGTGTGCGGTAATATCGCAAATAACTTTGTCCGAGACAAACAGTTTATCTTTTCTCATTCTCGTTTAGTCAAACGATAATGTCACATTTCACGAGGAAATATACTTCATGAGAATATACAATATGCAATCTCGAATTTTGCATTTTAATTATTAAATTCTCTAAATTTACTTAAAAATTGTTTAAAAAAACCACTTGCACTTTTGAATAATGTAGGGGAGACCGGGGCGTAATAGATCAGGGGTGTAATGGATCACTTTAATTTATTCAAAAGTGGTAAATCAGAGTAATTTCGGTTTTTGATCCAAATTTTGTACTTTGTATACTGTAAGTTTGCACCAAGCTTCATTGTTATTCATTTATTATTGTTAAAAATATTGTAGAAAAAGTGATTTTGACACTCTAAAGTAAATTTTTGATAACTTTGCTTTTTTGTTATATCTTTTTAAAAATTACTTGTAGAAAATTTTTGTTTATCAGGTTTGAGCTTTAAACATTTGTTCTTAAAAGACAATTGACAATTTTTGTTTAATACTTACGGTATTGATAACAAATAACAAAATTTTCAATAAAAACCTCCGGGGCGTAATGGATCACTTTGGCTGGGGCGTATTGGCTCTTATATTTTATTAAGAAAACCTATTATATTTAAAATATGAATAAAATAATAACCAATTTTAACCCTTTATAAAAAAATAACTGGAGAATAGATTTTTTAAGTAAATGGATTTTGCATTTCGCTTCAACTTTTTAAAATTTGAAAATTGCATGAAAATGTTTACAGTTTAAATAAAATATGTTCCATTTTCAATATTCTTTGTTATAAATACACAATAGAAAGCAAAATTGTTAATACCGCAATAATATTTGATGATCCAAATTATAATTTCATTGATGATCCATTACGCCCCGGCCCGTGGCGAAATTTCTCACCTTGCATTTCTCCAAAAACATTGTTCTAGAAAAAAAAGTATAAGTGATATTCGGGCGTCCTTTTTTTAATTGAAAGCTGAGATGTTAGGCTAAGTTTTCCACAGGATGAAATTTTTATTAAAGCAAGAATGACGAAGTCCCAAGTAGAAATGTAATACTGGCATTGTACTGACCCAGTACTGACTGGCAGTATAGCAGTACTGACTCCAGTACTAAATCAGTACTGGGAAATCCCTGGCTGGTAACGCTGTCCAGTACTGATTTTTTACCGGCAGTCAGTAATAAGTCAGTATTAAAATATTACTGGCAGAACACCGCCTAATTACTGATTCGCAGATAAAATTTAACAAATTTGGAAAATGCTGTAACACGCGTTCTCTAAAACAAAATTTACCTTTAGAACCTTGTATTAATTTGTTATTTGATTATTAAAGAAGAGGGAGTAATTTATTGAGTACTAATAATTATTATTAATATTTCTGTAGTAAATAAACTTTTATGAGTATCAATTAAAATGTAAATAATTAGCAAATTCCTTTTATTGAAATAAGTTTTTAAAAAAAATTTCTTATTTTTCTCATTAATTTAGACAATCTTATTTATTTAAATTAATTACTAAATTATTATTATTATTGTTTATAATTATTTAAATTTATATTTTATGTAACACTGTTGAGAATTATACACTAAATACTTAGAACTAAGACGGAAAAATATCGCACGCACGGGGGATCGAACCCCCGAATTTACTGTATAATATATTTATTTCAAGAAAAATTATTATAAATATATGTTCTATATATTTATATACATTTTAACAAGACATTTTTATATTAATTAATAGGTATAGCATAAAAATATGGTAAAAATTATTTATTTAATTATTTATTTAAATAATAATAGAAAAATGTATATATTTTTACATTTAAAAAAAATGAAAAAAATTTTATTATTAATAACACATAATAGTAAAAATAATTAATAAATAATAATTTATTATTATTATGACATATACCTGTTAATTAATAATTAATAATATGTTAATTAGGTGTTTGGCGTTATTGTTGATGAATAATGTTTTTAAAAATATTGGAAAATAGTTTAATAGTTAATAAATCAAACGATGTTGTTATTAATAGTGGCCAGTTTAATGCCATTATAATAAATTTTGTTTGTTTTTTATAACTCCTTCGCAGTACTGATTTGGTGTTATGCCAGTTTTGTGCCAGTACTGATTTTAACACTTTTTTAACTCCGACATGTTACTGATTCGGTTTTGAAGTCAGTATACTCCCAGTACTGATCGGGTTCCGAATGTCAGTACCGACGGTCAGTACTGAGTCAGTACCATTCTGATGTTTAACTCCATCATAACTCCGGACATTTCTACTTGGGGTTAAGCAACAAAAAGTGAAAAGTGATCCATTACGCCCCGGTCTCCCCTATATTTTTTCTACTTTTTATTATTATATTTTTAATTAACGCTATTTTTTCAATGCGCCGAGAAATTACATTTTTTGCACTTTTTCCAACCTTTATCGTGTGACTGCAGTATAGTTTGTAATCATTTGTGACATTGTCTCTCTCTTTATATTGTGGTTAGTGCTCTGGACTCGTATTCTCAATGTCGGCGGTTCGAATCCTGTCGGTAATTAGTTATAATTAGTTCAATTCAAACTAGTAATTGAAATTAATAAATAAATACACAAAATAAATTACACGAGAATTGTAAATTAACACAATCAATAAATAATAAATGTAATGATTAAATAAATTAAATAATAAATAAAAAATGTAGCTACGAACGAACGAACAATAATAATAATAACAACAACAACAATAACAAAAGAAAAGGACAAAAAACAAAAATTAAGAAAAAGAATTATCAAAAAGAAGAGGAAAAAAGGATCGTGAATGAATACGTAAGGACAAAAGTGGTGTCTATTGAGAAAAAAAAAACAAAGGGGAGAGAAGAAGTTGCTTTAGGAATGATAATGAAAAACAATTTTTCTCGAATTGGCGTAAACAATGCATAATTGTGAAGGTTTATTAATTCTTAGTAGGAAGGAAGCAGCCTGATGTGATTGTGAATATTATGGCGCAGTCGTTTCAGTGTCGATGACATGTCTTTCGACTACTATTACAGCAGCCATAATTTTCCACACTTTCATCCCACGAGTTAAATATTTCCAACCATACAATCGCCATATGTATGTTTAAAAAATGGAAAATTTGAGCGACGATGTTTGAAAATCAATTAAATTTTTATCGCAAATTTTTCATTCTATATACTCAATCATAATTCATAAAATTTTAAATTCTAATGGTGACACTATTTGTCGGATAATTAATTATCATTAATAATTATATAGATACCGAAATAAAAATTATTTAGTTTTTATTATTTTTTACAATTAATTACTCTATAAATCTGAATGTGTGGAAATTCACTTATTTCTAAGATATAAGTCGTCTTCCCGATCAATAAGTGCATATACACTTGTAATAAGTGAAAGTTCACTCAAAATAAGTAAAAAATTCACTTATTTATAAGTGTATACGCACTTATTGATCGAGATGACGACTTATATCGTAGAACAAGTGAAATTTCACATATTCAGATTTAGAGAGAATGTATAGAAATTGCATATATTTTGCATTGAGTAAAACAAAAGTTATTTAAAAAATACTGAAACCGTGAAGAGAATATCTCACTAGGTGTGTGACACAGGGTTAAAAAATAAATAAAAAAAAACAGAATACATAATAAAAACTGGCTAGCTCCATGCCTGAAAAATCAAAGTTGTACCCTAGTTCTTCGATTTTGTTGAACCTTCGAAATTTTGAAGTGAAATACATGCCAGTAAAAAGTCTCAATTCGATTTTGAAAAATTTTGGATTTACGAGGTTTTTAAAATTTTTTTTGAAATTTTGAAAATGGTATATCTCTAGAAAAAAAAAGGATGAAATTTAATGAAATTTTCACGGCATGCTTATTGTTTATAGACAATTTAAGAAAATATTTTAGAAAAAAAAGTTTTTTTTTTAAACAAATTATTTAAAAAATAATTTTTAAATAAACAATTTTTAAAAAAGTGACATTTTTATGTTTTTAATAATAATGATTCGATTCCCACTTATTACACGAGTATTTTCCAAAAATAAAATCGATGGAGGGTCTAAAACTTTAGGAGATACTGAATTTTTTGTCCTTGCGCGCAATAGTCAAAAGCGCATTTTTCGGCTATACTCTACATTCAAACTAATGTTCAAAGACACCTCTAAGTAGGGGAGAATGGGGAGTTATGAAGCACGCTTTGTTTATGAGTTGTAACTTCAAAAAGAAATTTTTATTTCAAATTTTCTCCACTTGAATCTCTAGAGGGTCTTCAAATATGCTTACTGGTTGAAGAATTTGCATGAAATGAAATAAAATCGACAATTTTTTTCAGTTGGACTAAAAAGCTGCTTTTTCAAGTTTTTAAAAATCATGGGGAGTTGTGAAGCACTACTAAAAATCGCTAAAAATTATATTTTTTGGTAAATATTCTTTATTGCGATTTTGCATAAATCGTTTTAAATTTCGAGAACCTAATCATTGCTGGGTATTATATGGGTGAACTTATCTTTTTGATTTGTTCGCGAATTTTGTAAGAATTCTGTAAAATGGAGCACACAAAAAAACTTTATAAACGAAAAATTGAACACATTGTCTTGAAAGATATGCAAAATATCTTCTATCGGAATGAATCCAATTACAAAACGAAGATATTAGGTGAAAAAATATTCAGAGTAAGTGACATCTATCAAAACAATTACTATGCGAGATCTATGGCCGTGCTTCACAACTCCCCATGCTTCATAACTCCCCATTCTCCCCTAGTAAATTTTAACCGAATACAATTTTTCTTTTTGGAGAATGTCAGGCTATAAATTCGTAAAAATACTGTGCAATTTTCAAACTTATATTTGTTTGAATAAGTTATTATTATTGTTAATTATTAACTTTTAACATATTGTACTTAGAGAGGTGTATTTTTTCTAATTTTGCAATTTACCGTACTTAATATAAATACCGATGCAAATTTAAAACATAACTTTTATTGTTTAAGCAAGATTTAAACAATTTATTATTGTTAATGACCAACTATTTACAGAATAGTATACTTAAAAGATGCAGTTTTTTCTAATCATGCAAATTTAACAAACTTTCTCGATATGCCGATTTACATTAAAAATAAAATTATAATATAAACAAAAATAAGAATAATAATTTATTTAATTATTAATTAACTTTTAATTAGGGTTGGTAAAATTTCCCCTAATTATATTATTTTTCTTTCAAAAAATTAAAATTTTTGTAATTACTAAAAAAAGAAAAAAAAATTTTTAAACAAATAAACTTAGTAAGAAAATTGTTTAAATAATTTAAACAACAATTATATTTAATATTAATTGTGTTACTTTATTTTCTAAAAGTTTAATTCACTTAATTTTGTAAACTCAATAAAGTGTTTTTGTTTTTAATGTCTCAAAAACATTGAAATTTCGAAAGCTTTCAATATAGGTAATTTGTTTTTTATTTAATATTTGTAACTATGATTAACAAATTATTATAAAAGTCGTTTTTACAATTTTTATTTGCATGTGTTTTGTGACAATTTCTCAATCGAAGAAGTAGGAAACAACTTTAATTTTTTTGGCATGGAGCTACACAGATTAAAATTAAAAGTACAATTGTAAATTAAAAATTTTTTAAATAAATTATTATTCTTATTTTAAAGTTAGAATTTATTCGCTGATTGAAAATTTGAAATATGAAGATTTCGACTATATCAGCAGATAGTGACATCTATTAGATGTCATTTGAACTCTTTGGTTTAGAGTTAGGTGTTACAAATGGTAATTACTTTCGATATGGTTGTCGATAAGTAATTAATTTATTAAATTAATTTTGATCTGAAAAAATAAGCTGCGTGAACGAATGCACTGTGCATCTGTGAGGACTCGAACCCCAGTTCATAGCTGCCTGTCGCGGGACCTACGCCTATCAATGCACCTTGCCATTTGTAACACCTAACTCTAAACCAAAGAGTTCAAATGACATCAAATAGATGTCACTATCTGCTGATATAGTCGAAATCTTCATATTTCAAATTTTCAATCAGCGAATAAATTCTAACATTAACTATATATAGCTCTTGACTAGTGATGGGCTTGATCTGAGAATATAAGAAGCGTGTACGTCCAGGCTGTGTTGGCAAGGTGCATTGATAGGCTTAGGTCCCGCGACAGGCAGCTATGAACTGGGGTTCGAGTCCTCACAGATGCACATTGCATTCGTTCACGCAGCTTATTTTTTCAGATCAAAATTAATTTAATATATTAATTACTTATCGACAACCATATCGAAAGTAATTACCATTTGTAACACCTAACTCTAAACCAAAGAGTTCAAATGACATCTAATAGATGTCACTATCTGCTGATATAGTCGAAATCTTCATATTTCATTATTCTTATTTTAGTTTAAAATATAATTTTATTTTTAATGTAAATCTGCTTATCAAAAAAGTTTGGTAAATTTGCATGATAAGAAAATAGTTTCTTAAGTTGTCTGTAAACAATAAGCATTCCCTGAAAATTTTATTAAATTTTATTTATTTTCCTTAAAGATATACCATTTTCAAAATTTCAAAAAAAATTTTTTAAATTTCGTAAATCAAAAATTTTTCAAACTTTTTCAAAATCAAATTGGGCCTTTTACTGGCATGTATTCCACTTCAAAATTTCGAAGTTGCAACAAAATCGAAGAACTAGGGTACAACTTTGATTTTTTAGGCATGGAGCTATCCAACTGAATAACAAAAAATTATGAATAGAAAAAACCTGGATAGTGTCCTATGTAAAATTATTTGTAATATCTTTCATTAATAATCTGGAAGTAAAAAACTCAGGATCCTCAATGGATCCTCTCGGGATCCTGTGCATTTTCCGATGCAGGAGCTGTAGCTATTAAATGTTCCTGCAATTAAATGTCATGTACAGGAAACTTTTTAATTTTTTAAATGTTAAGTTTAAAATTTTTTTATGTTAAGCAACATTTGACATACATAAACTTCGTATTTTAATATGTTAGGCTCGTATAACAATTTTGGACAGAAAAATGGTTTGTGCATTCATAGAAAACTATTGCGCAGGAGTTAAAAATATAAATAAAATAATTGAAGAAACCGTGTGGGATCTTTTACGAGTCACTTACAGGATCCTTTACACTTAAGTACCTGCAGTTTACAAAACTGCAAAGGTTCCTGTACATGAACCTTTACAAAGTTTCGTTCACATGATCCTGCAAGTGTTCCGGTACAGAAACCTTTAATAGCTAAAGTTCCTGCATCGGAACCTGTTCAGGATCCTGTACAAGGATTGTAAGCTGAGTTTTTTACTTACAGATTGTTAATGCAAGATCTGACAAATGATTTTACAAAGGAAACTGTCCAGGATGCTATGTTGTTGTTTGTTTCGGTACAAAGGATAACACGCTTGATCTTATTAAGTTTCACTAGAGAACCTGGGTACATGAGAACGCTACTGCATTCTTACGTACGAACTTGCAATGGATCTTACGAATATTCCTGGAACAGGATCCTATATAAGATCCTTTGCGGAAATTTTTAACAGGGTAGTAAAATTTCACTGAGAATCAATGAAATTTCATTGATGAATTAAAGAAAACTGGACTACTGATTGAAATCAGTCAAAATTTTGACTAATTCAGATTTAGAGTGTAATTACCATTGTCTAGAATAATTATTTACCAGTATTTACTTTTTACAGAATTGTCGTATAAACTATATCCTATTTGCTCCAATGCGTTTATTTAACAGAAATTCACTTACTTTGAAGTAGCATTCAGCCGAATGTTTATTTGTCAGAAAGACTATTTAACATAATTTTCGTTTTGCTGAAACTTTATTTCAACTAATTTTAAATTGTTATATTAATTGTTTAACATAAATCTATTTCTACCTTATTTTTATGTGACATATTGTTCTTTTATTAGAATTGTCAGTTCGTCGAATGCTCAAAATGTCGATTTGACAAAAATTTGTTTGATTTATGTAAACATTTATTAGTTTTAAGCTGATGTTAACTTAAAGCAAACAAATTTTTTTTAATGAAATTTATAACTCTTCGCATTTAGAGCAATTGATATTTTGGTTTAAAAACATTTCGAATTAAAAAAAATTTTAATTAATGATTTAGAAAAATAGATGAAATATCGGAGAATCGAAAATTAGTCCAAACAATTAATTGGATAAATGAAAATATTAGGTCTGTTCTCGTTGCCTGCACTTTTTACACTTTAACACCTAACCTGCACTATGCTGTTCTCTTTGCCTGATGTGACGCAATTTTACCATACATTTCGCTACACTTTCTGCTCCTACTCTTGAGGTGGTGTAAAAGTACATTTTAAAAAGGTTTCTTCACGCTCTTTCGATTGAAAATAAGCATTTTCAAAACAAAATTTTTGACCCAAAAAAATCAAAATTAAAAAAAAATTTTTAACTTTTGGGCAGGAAAGGTACGATATATTTTTTTAAACAAAAGCTGAGGATTTTTACTAAAAGAACACATATATTGTGCGTACTAATCATTATTTTTCAGTACAACGTATTGGTATCGTACTCATATTGTACTAGCACAAAATAATAAAGTATGTACACACCAGTACGATACTAGTACAATAACGGTATGTCATACGGATAGAATTATGAAATTGCCAAAGTACTCCGTACGAGTATAACACTAAGTACAATACCAGTACGCCAAACTAATTGAGATTTTAGGTTATCAATTTACAATGCTTTTCCGCCATTATCTGTACGACATACCAGTACAGTACCTGGTACAGTGATAAGGTACATGGCTGGTACAGTACTAGTACGTTGGTTATCTGGGTATATACCCAGATAGCCAAGCGTACTAATCATTATTTTTCAGTACAGCGTATTGGTATCGTACTCATATTGTACTAGCACAAAATAATAAAGTATGTACTGTTACGTCCGTAACTTCTGTTTAATTTAATAATTTCAATATAATATTTATGCATGTATTTTCTTATTGTATTCTACTTATATTATATTATTAATGTATTTTATGTATTTTATATTATTGTATTCTGCATATTTTTAACATATGGCAATGGTTATTATATATTTTAAAACAAAATACAAATTGTAACAAATATACAAGAAAAGAGTAATATTTTAGTTCATGTAAAAAGAATAATGATACCGCATCAAAAACATGACCTTTCCAGCAAATTTTGACAAGCGAGTGAAGATAATATTAGAGAGAGAGAGAAGATTATGTAAACAAGCGACGAACAAGCAAGAGGAAAATTACCTGTTCCCCCCTCAGCCTGGCAGTTTTTCTACACAATTCCCAAATCTACGAGGGACGACAGTCGCCCGTTATCGCCACTTACATTAACAAATATTGACACGTGTATGTTTCCTAAAAAGTAAACGGAGAGGAAGCGGGAGGAAAAATCATCAGTCACCCAGAGCAGTTTTCTATACAATTCCCAAATCAGCGAGGATCGCCGTTGCCAATTCGCCCGTTACTCTCACTTAAACCAAAATCAACACGTGCCTGATCTCTAAGCATTACACTTATGAGGAACGTTTTATATAAAAAGGGAGACAATTTCTGGTTAGAGTAGAGAATAATTTTTTGGAAATCAATTAGTCCAGATCTACCTGCGAACAAGTGAACATCGTCTCAGTATTATTAATTGAAAGTGAACTCCAAGTATTAACCTTCATAGTACAACGTTAGAAGTGAACTATTTCCCCAAGTATTAATTTTGAAATCAATCTCAAATCAATATCTAAGTATTACTTTTGAATATTATTTAAAAGTGATTTACAAGTATTAATTTTGAACATTATTTGAAGGTGAACTCGAAATAATAATTTTGAACATTTTATAAAAGTGAACTCCAAATAATAATTTTGAACATTATTTAAAAGTGAACCTCGATTATTAATTTTAAACTTGCAACGATAAAGTGAACTATTTCCCCAAATATTAATTTTTGAAATCAATATACGTCTGTTTTAAAATTACAAATTTTAACAATTTCCAAAACATAATCTTGGAAATAAATTCGAGTGTGTACAAAAGTCTAATATTGAAACAACGCATACCAAATTTCGAACCATCGAAATTTGCTCAAGAGGCGACAACCGTCTGGACAAGCAGATATTTTTACGGACTACAATACACTATCTCATTAGTGTAAACAACAGCAACCATTAAGGATCACAGTTGAGCGGCCCCTTTACGTTTAGTGCTCAAAACAATTTCAAGATCGGATTACAAGATTATCATCACACAACAAGTAATCATTATTCTTTAAGTAAAATTCACAATTTTGTACTCATTGTATTTTTGTCAACTCTTTTCTTTCTTGTTGGTTTTTAAATAAATTATTCTCTCACAACATTTAGTAGGCTCATTGACTTATCCTCATCCCAAATTAGATTCATTTATGAAACTAATTTAAAACGAGGAACGTTAGGTATATTTATAAAGGTTTCTCGTTTTGACGTAACAGTACATAGCAATACGATACTAGTATAATAACGGTATGTCATACGGATAGAATTATGAAATTGCCAAAGTACTCCGTACGAGTATAACACTAAGTACAATACCATTACGCCAAACTAATTGAGATTTTAGGTTTTCAATTTACAATGCTTTTCCGCCATTATCTGTACGACATACCAGTACAGTACCTGGTACAGTGCGAAGGTACATGGCTGGTACAGTACTAGTACGCTGGTTATCTGGGTATATATATGGACAATTCTCTTCCCCATGAGATTTTAGTCGACCTTTTAAAATCGGCAAAAATATTTTTTTTCTATTCGGTATCGAAAAAAATAGATACGTATTTTTTATTTTTGTTTAATTGTCAAAATTTTTGAAATTTTTCACTTTTAATTGTAGACCTATATTCAGTAGCTCATCAGCCCGAAAATATTGAGTTTAGAAAAAAGTTGTTAAAGAACGAAAGTTTTAGTTTTCTTTTGACTTTTAGGAAATGAAAACTAAATTTTTTTTTATTTTTTATTAAAAAAATTAAAAAATTTTATAAACAAATTAATTTTTCCTAATAAAATATTTTTTTCGATTTTTGGAAGATGTTTAAAGACGAAAGAAAAGACACTAACTCTCACTTTTTAATAAAATTGACGTTTTGGTGGTCAGATTCGCCACCATCATCAGGTCACTTTAATAAAAAAATAATATTCAGATAAATACAAAAATAATATATGAAATTATAAAATTAAACAAAATTAAGAATAATTTTTACTTAGTTAAAATTAACAAACAAACATCACTTTAATAAATTAAAATACAATAAATAAGTAATAATTAAATAAAAATTAAAATATTTTAATTTGAAATCACAAACATGCTAAGACGAGTGATTAGTCATACTGACTGAGCCGAAGACAATTTTTGCGTTAAATACAGTCGATGGGTTCAATAACCTGCAATCGAAATGTTACGGATTATAAACCAGTATTTCAATTTATTAAGCTTAAGCAAAGGAAAATAGGTATTACTAAGAAACTGAATATCTTCCTTCCTCTTAATAGTAAAATTATTGCATTTGATATAAATCATCTTAGAAATTAATCGTTTTTTATAAGAAGTTTCGTAATCTAAAATTTTTGCATCGTCAAAATTAAAAAATGATTATATTCATATTGATGTGTATTCACAACAGATTCGATATCCTGCAAAATGTAATAATTTAAAAAAAATTATTTTAAATAAATCCAAAAAAGGGTCATTTTAAAAAAATCGTAACTCCTATCCTATTAGAGATAGAATGATAGTTCAACGACGGACTTACTTAGAATTTAGTCGACTTCAATTTATTTTCAGTAATATATATGCGGTAGATACACAAAACACTTTTTATTCTTAAAAAACTAAAATAAAAAATTTTTTCTCGATATTTTTTTGCTAACATCTGACTTTAGAAATCGAAAAGATTGAATGATAAATTACTCTATTTTTTGTTTTCTTTAAAATTGTATACTCTTTAATTCTTCTATAGGTCATTTTAGGTGTACATGTACTGGGAGAGAGTAATATTAAAAAAATTAATTTTTTACCCGTTTTTCACTGTTTTTAAATAATTTTTCTCATATAAAGTTACTTAAAAATACTCAG
Source organism: Leptopilina drosophilae (assembly GCA_032873175.1). NCBI lineage: Eukaryota > Metazoa > Arthropoda > Insecta > Hymenoptera > Figitidae > Leptopilina > Leptopilina drosophilae. The sequence goes on along the minus strand of CM065479.1, from coordinate 27,565,744 downwards.
TACCTAGGACCTATTTTCTGATATCATTTTTAAAGACTCAAGTAGATGTGGCGATTATTTGCACTAAGTGATGCATAACGAGACTCTGTCCTTTCATAAAAAGAAAGAGATGAAACTATAACTTTCAATTGTTTTCAATGTATTTTTCTCGAGATTCTCGTATATTCTCGTATATATTTTCTCGATATTCGCTCGTAATGCATCACTATTTGCACTAATTTTAGGAAAAATAAGTTGATTAACCTCTTTCAAAGATGTTAAAAATTAGTTTTTTTAAACACAGCCCAACCAATTTTTTTCATTTTATGATTAAAATCATCAGGGGGTATCTCAGAAACAAAACCATGAAAGAATCGATCTGGGCAAGAATTTCTGGGTTGAAGTTAATTAAGACCCGCTGTGTTTTTTCTACAATTGAAATCAATATTAATAAAATCAGACTTTTGTCTGTACATTGCACGAAATTAATTTTTCCTAACATAATTTATTTATTTGAATAACGGAGATTCCAAAAATGGTAATAGAAAATTTCCTGTCTGTATGTATGTATGTATGTCTGCAAAATTTTGTTCACTTATAACTTGAAAACATCTTGACCGAATAAAGTAAAATTTCGCAATCTTTTAGGTATTGGTCTAACTTAAAATATTAGCTATATTTGATGAAAAAATATTGAGCTGAACAAAAGTTATGAATTTTTTCAAAAAGTTCAAAAAATTTTTTTTTTCAATTTTTTCAGATTGGGATAAATTTCTTAATTTATTAATAATATAAATGATTTTAAAGATATATAATATACATATAATAATATACAAATTTTTTTATTAAAAAATAATACTAATATGAAAAAATTATGAATTTTTACAAAAAAAATTATTTTTTTAATTTTGACAGATTGCAGTAAATTAATTAGTTACTTACTTATTACTTTTGTAACACACACACACACACACACATATATATATATATATATATATATATATATATATATATATATATATATATATATATATATATATATATATATATATATATATATATATATATATATATATATATATATATATATATATATATATAAACAATAAATTTACAGTTCTTTTTAACAAATTAATTAGAACGGGAGATATTAAATTTTTTAAAAAAATTTTAAAAATAGAAAATTTCCAGACTTTTATATTCTTGAATGTATAACTTTTAAACTTTCTGTAATTAAATATTACATGTTATTTAGTCATATTTTAGCATAATTTTGAAAAAATACTGTCCTATAACTATATCTATAAGATGGAAGTAAGTATAAAAATGTTTTTAATATCAAAAAATTAAAAAATTTTATTTGACAGACCAATTACTATCAAGCTGAATTCAGTAGTATTTTTGGGGTCTCTGATAAACTTTTGACGTGAAAATAATGGAATCTAGAATTATTTGTTTATCTAATTAATCAAAAAAATTTTAATTGCAAAACTTCGAAAATATTAAAAATGGTAAATGATATTAAAAAATATTAATTCGCAGCATTAACATTATTTTTCAATTATTATAATTGGAGACCTGTGTGATAAGATACTTGCATTATGCTACTGGGAAGAAACTTTGGTAGTAAAATGTTTTGTTATTTTAATTTTAGATATAAACTTTAGGGATGTTTTAAGCATTGTAAAGACAAAAGTTAAACAGGGTGTCTATTATTATTTTTGTTCAACAAACTATCCGGTTTTTCCCAGCTTTGTCAAAATTTTTCCAGGTGGAAATGGCTACAAAAATTAACTTATTTTATGAAAATACTCTTCGACGGTTTTTATTCATACCAATACCCTCAACAGGGGTTCCACCAACTGGAAAAACGGTAAATATGCAGGAAGTTGATTTAATCGGGAAAACTGTGAATTCAGCTTGCAATATAGGTCTTGATTAGATTTCATCAATTATAATACAATTAGTTCGAATTCGACTTTACTATAAATCCAAACATTAGTGAAAATTTTGGATTAACTTATAATACTATAATTAAATTTCTACAAATAATTGACAAATATTGTTTTCTGCATTTTAATTAATTAAAAAAATTATTTGATCATGAAAGTCAATCACTGATTTAAAATAGTAATATTTTTTTTAATGAAACAGTTAAAGGTAGCTAATTATAATTTTTTTTTCTGTCAAATTAAATTCTCCATCACTTCCCATCCTTCGAGACTGGTAGACACAGTACTGAATGCATTTGAAGAAACTAAAACCCGTCGAAGACGGGTACGACAGCTAGTAGACAATAAATTAAAAAGTAATTAAAATAAAAAAATGTTTAAAAAAATAAAAAAAGTGTTAGATAATTCATCTATATATATAAGATGAGAGTTTTGTCTGTACATTGCTCAGAACTTAAAATTATACACATACTTATTCGTTTTGAGCATCCAGGATTCCAAAAATGCCAATAAAAAATTTCGTGTATGTATGTATGTATGTCCGTATGTCACAGAATCTTTGTTCGCGAATCACTTAAAAACAGTTCTACCGTTTGAAACCAAATTTGGCAGAATGTTTGACCTTAGGCCAAGGAAGGTTTTTAAATTTACAGATTTGAAAAATATTAATTAGAACGGGAGATATTAAATTTTTCAAAAAATTCAAAAATCAGAAATTTTCAAATTTTATCTTTTTTAAAAAAATGCTTTCAAACTTTGTATAATTGAGTATAACATGTTATTTAGTAACATTCTATAAGAGATTTGCCAATAAAATGTCCTATAACTAAGATGTAAATATAAACATGATTTTTAAAAAATTAAAAAAATCGCAAATATCCCAATTTTATATTTTGTAATGAATTGCGTTCAAATGATCTATAATTGATTGTTACATGTTAATTGGTCAAATTTTAGCATAATTTTTTCAAAAATTGTATCCTATAACTAAGATGTAAAGATAAAAATGTTTTCAAAAAATCGAAATTTTAAAAACTTTAGATTTTTTAATGTATTGCTTTTAAACGATCTATAATTGAGTTATAACACAGTTATAACAACTAATTGTTATTATATAATATATAACAACAACATGTTATTTAGTCACATTTTATCATAATTTAGCAAAAAATACTATTCCATATTTCAGATGTAAGTATAATAATGTTGTCGGAAAATTTAAAAAAAAACTATTTATGACATACAATTTTTGGAAAAATTAGGCCAAAATTTGACCAAATAACATGTAACAATGAATTATAGATCATTTAAAAGCAATTCATTAAAAAATATATAATTTGAAAAATTTCGATTTTTTTAATTTTTTTAAAACATTTTTATACTTACATCTTGGTTATAGGACATTATTTTTGGCAAAAAATTTTTACATTTTAATAGATTGCAGTAAAATAATCAGTTATGACTTTTGTGAGATATATATAAACAATAAATTTACAGATTTTAAACATATTAATTAGAACGGGAGGTATTCAATTTTTTCTAATCATTTAAAAAATGGAAAATTTTTAATTTTTTTGGTTTTTAATATGTATCTTTTAAACTTTTGACGTCGAAATAAAGGAATTTAGAATAATTTGTTTATCCAATTAATCAAAAAATTTTCAATTACAAAACTTCGAAAATATTAAAAATGTTAAACAATGTGAAAAAAATATTAATTCATAGCTTTAAAATTATTTTTAAAGGAGATTGAAAATGGAGATTTTTTATAATAAAATTCATACTACAGAAATTCAAGAATACCTGTGAAACGATACTTGCATTATGCTACTGGGAAGAAACTTTGGTAGTAAAATGTTTTGTTATTTTAATTTCAGATTTAACCTTTAGGGATGTTTTAAGCATTGTAAAGACAAAAGTTAAACAGAGTGTCTATTATTATTTTTGTGTAACAAACTATCCGGTTTTTCCCATCTTTGTCCAAATTTTTCCAGGTGTATATTTTCTCATCAAATATAAATTTTTTTGATAAGTATAAACGATAAATAAAACTACAAATGGCTACAAAAATTAACTTATTTTATGAAAATACTCTTCGACGGTTTTTATTCTTACCAATACACTCAACAGGGGTTCTACCAACTGGGAAAAAACGGGAAATATGCAGGAATTTTATTTTATCGAGAAAAATTGTGAATTTAGCTTGCAACATAGGTCTTATTTTACATTTAAGCAATTATTATACAATTAGTTAGAATTTGACTGTACTATAACACCAAAAACTGGTCGAAATTTAAGATTAACTTATAATACTATCATTCAATTTCTACAAATAATTGACAAACATTGTTTTCTGCATTTTAATAAATAAAAAATTAATTATTTGATGATAAAAATTTAATCACTGTTTTAAAATAGTAATATTTTTATAATGAAATAGTTGATGGCAGTTAATCATAATTTCTCCAGTCAAATTAAATTTCCCACTATTTCCTATTTTTCGAGTCTGGTAGACACACTATTAAATGTATTTGTAGAAACTAAAACCCGTCGAAGACGGGTATGACAGCTAGTAATAAATATTATTATAAGGAATACAAACTTTCTTTTGTTGAATTGGATGATGTGAAAAATAATTAATTAATAGTTTCCCTCTTCTCTGGCGAGAAAACCCAATTATGGGTGGTCCAGGCAAAATGCGAGTACTCCTATCTTCGAAAGTCGCACTGTAGGCGCATTAGGTTAGATAAATTTGCTAATATTTGGTAGAATGGTTATGCTTAATCCACAAAAAGTATCAGCAGGAACTCTTGTCGAGAGCGTAAGGCCAATAGGGCAGGAGTATAAACGACAAAAAAAAAATAATTAATTAATCCATTAAAAGAAATGCTTTTTTGATACATATCTGAAATAAAAAATACGAACAGAATTAAACTTTTTTAAAGTAAATTTAAACAATCAGTTTCTAAGTCATCCATTACAATATTCGCAATAGTGATATTGATGAACCCATCGGAGTGCCGTATTGTTGGAAAATACTTTTATCGAATATAAAATATGTATTATCGAACAGAAATTTTGTACAGTCAATAATATCATTAAAGGGAATATTACAGTTATTGTTAATTACATTGTGTCTTCTATCGAGGCTTTGTATAACTAAATCACATGGAGTATTAGTAAAAAGTGAACTACCATCAAGAGAAAGTAATACAAAATCTGGCAATACAGTAATATTTTTAAATTTTTCCTTAAATTAAAGCTGTTGTTTACATGTGATTTTGGTAAGGAAAGTACTGTTTATAATTGATTTATACAGTTTATTCGTATATGATTTTGGCTAAATAATGAGTTGGACCATTTAAAAAAGAAATAATTGGACGAAGAGATGCATTGTCTTCGTGAATTTTTGATAAACCATAAAATTTTGCCTAAGAGGTATTAGTCATTGTTAACTGACTATCAAGATATTTATGTTTAAGAAAATCATTGTCATTTTACTTTAATATGTTATAAGTTATGGATTGGAATTTCGATAAAACTCCTTTCGTTAAAATTTCTTTATACGTTCGTTGGTCAGAGAGTAAGTCATAGCCTTTAGTAATATAGTCTGATTTTTTCATGCAAACTAAAACATTTCCCTTGTCAGAATGAGTGAAAAAATATCAGGATTTTCTTTCAAAAAAATTTTTGGCAGAATTTAATTTAATAGCAAAATTTCTGTCTTCAAAAGTGTTACTATTCTTTTTGACAAATTTGATATGACACTATTGGCAACTTTTTGTCTAATCTCATTTTTTACATCAAAACTAAGATTTAAACTGGAAATAGTACATTCTACATTTTTAATTATATTTATAGTTTCGTGTTTAGTAACATGTTTACTATTCTGTCCAGTACAACTGTAATTTGGACCTAGAGCAATGACATCGCAAACATCTTGGGGAATATCAGTAATGCTTAGATTAATTAACTGATTTTGTTTTTTAATATTAATATTATGATCAGAATGTTTTTTATTAAGAAGTTTATTAAATTTTTTTTTAATTTTTTATTACAGACTGATTGAATTGATAAATATTTTTTTTAGAAAAAAAGAAAAAATTATTTGATGTTAATGAATCAATAAGTGAGTGTGATATTATGCTTTCCAAAAATTTTAGTTTTTTGTTCCGGAAATTGAGATGAAAGTGAATATCTCTAATTTCATAATTCAGTAACGTACGTGAATTATAAAGATTAAACTTGTAAAACTTATTCTCGCATGAATTACTATAAAATGAAATATGATGTGATCGAAGTAAAAAATAAAAGATACGAGCCACGTGGATTCCGTATACCAGCTCTTAAGCTGATATACGAAATTTGAGAAATTCCGATTACAAGCTCTTTCTAGTAAACGGAAAATGTTTTCTCCACTTTAGAATATGTAAAAAACACTCAAATTGATAAATAATCATATTAGAATGAATAAAAAAGGTTAAATAAAAAATTTTTTAATAGAGAAATATGCATTCATGCAAAAAAAAGATTATTTTATTAATTAATTTAGAAGCAATGAAAATAGGGTATTGGTGGTAATGTCTTACCTGAAAAATGAGACTCTACTTTACCGACAGTGGATTTTGCATTAAGTAAATTTATGATTTTTTAAAATTCTAAATACTATAAAATATTGAGAATTTAATAATAAATTGATAAAAATAATTTTTGTAATAAAAAAATTTTAATTTTGAGATTTCAATAATATTAGAAAATTTTAATATTTCAAATTTCATTTAGAAATTAATATCATTAATAATTATTTACCTAATTTAATCTAATTAAATAAAAAAATGTTGGCATTACATAAATTATTAATTAAATATTTATTACTATTAATTATTAATGCTGTAAGATTGTTTTCTAAATTTTTTCATTGGGAAAAGGGAAACATAATAATAATAAATAAGTTTATCACATATAAATTAAAAAACATTTATTTATTATAAGTATGCAAAATTTTTGTTAAAAACAAAAATTAGAGGCACTTTTCAACATAATAATCATAACGTTTTAGTAATGAAAAAAAATTGGCGATTTGGATATGGCATTTGTTGACAAAATTTTGTAATAAAATTTAAATAAAAAAATTTTTTATTTTTATATTTCAATATGTATTATTTTTTAAAATAAGACATCAAAATTTGACGACCTGTATTTAATATAGGTCTTTCTTCTGCTTTTAAAGTAATAACGAACATTCACTGAACGCGGGGCCAACGAAATTCACGCCTATGTCTTCTTGGTCGCGGAAGGTTCAATTAATTAATTTGTGATGAAACTTCTTCCATTCTTTCTTCATCTTCTTTTTCAATATCTCCTTCCGTTTCTTCTTCATTTCCTTCTTTTTCATATTCTTTTTCCTTATCTTCTTCTTCATCTTCGTCTTCAAACTGACCAAGCAAATTGCTTCGTCTAACAGGTTTCCGAGTTCGTTCTAAATCATAAATAAATAAATCAATATTTATAAAATGTTTTTAAAAGTTACCTTATCATAATTTTGAATCTATACTTCCGTTCAGAATTTTGGGAATTTTAAAAAATGAGAACATATGTGGATCGCAATTTACTAATTTTAAAATAAAATATAGAATGTTTTTATACAATTTTTTCTTAATCTACAGGACCTCACGCGTAAAATCAGGTTTTTTTAAAAATTAACTTATTGATACTTTAAGTATTTTATTTAGTTGTTTTTTTCAATTTTTAATAAAATTTTTTGAAGAAATTATTTTATTTTCAAAACTTTTAATAAATTGGAGGAAACAATTTAATTATTTTTAAAAATACTTAATTTCTTCGCATTAAATTAAATTATTTTTCAATCCTAATAATATTTTTCACAGGAATTCAATATTATATTGAAAACAATTTTAATAAATTTCAATGATGCTACTATGTTAGAAGGTTAAAAGAAATTCTTTATAAAATTCTATTACTTTAATGAGCAAAAACAGTCGCTTTAGGGTACGGTCCCATGATGAGCAGAAAACACAATGCAAAGCAGAATTTCGTGAGAGTGAAAAGGATAATGATATCTGACTATCTCTCTTGCACTCACGAAATTCTGCTTTGCATTCTGTTTTTTGCTCATCATGGGACCGTACCCTTAGTCGATTCAAAATAGCAAAACCCTTGAAAATTAATTCAAAATATGATAAAATGTTTTAAAAAATAATTGACTATTTAAAAAAATTTTAAATCTCAAAAAATTTTAATTATAAATTCTTTTTGAACAATTCCAAAATTGTCAACTTTAAAAAATTTTAATTTACTTTACCCAAAAATAATTGAATTTAAAGAAGTTATAATAAAACAATTTTATTAATTACTTTTTGAAAACTATTTTAACATTATTATTAGAACCTAATTTTCATTAAATTAATTTTTATTTAAATTTACATTTGAATATTACTCATTTTTTCTTTTTTTTCTTTTCTTAAAAGTAAGTGGTACACTATTTTTTTTAAAACTCTAGGAAGTATAATAAAGTAGAAAAATCATATAAAACCCCGTGACGCGCAAAGGAATTTGAGATAAATCAATTTTGATTGAAAAAAATAGAAAATTTTTTATTTCTTTTCTTGACTTAAAAAAGTATTGAACTATTTTATCTTATGCTTCTGAAAGTAGAATCAGGGTTGCCACAAATATTTAATTTTATTTTTCCCTGACTTTTTCCTGATTTCCAAACAAAATTTTCACTTTTTCCCTGACCCTAAAGAATATTCTGATTCACTCTAAAAATTATTAGATAATCAAGAAAAAATGTTCTATTACATTTATTTACAAATTTCATTAATTGTAAAATTATTCAAAAACGTCAATAACTTCTGTTTAAAATAAATATTTAATCATCATTATTTTTCTGTAGGAATCAAAATTCTTCAAAACATTCAAATTCAAACCTTTTTAAATTGAACAACTTATAAGAATATTTTTACAAAACATTTTTCAGAATAGGTTAATTATTTACAAAAATCCTAAAAAAATCCTTCGTAAGAATTAAATTATTTTTACAAGCAGTAAAATTTCTCAAAAAATTTAATTAATTTAAATTAATATAATAAAATTCGTGGCAATAATTTAATTACTTTTATAAATATTAATAATAATAACAATAAATCGATTATCCGTTAATTCATTTTTAAATCAATTTTTATTAGAAAATTCTAGAAAAATTCAATTATTTAAATTAAAAAATAAATAAATTTATTGAACAATAGAATGTTCTTTGTTAAAATTTAATTCTCATAAAGAATTTTATCAATAAATTTTTAAATACATGAATTTAATTTGACAAATTTTAAGAAAATTTTTTAGAATAATTACATTTTTCGAGGAATTTGAATAAATATATATATTGTATAAAAAATCATTAAAATTCTGCGATGAGTTTTATTACTTATGAAAATAATTTAAATTTTCTTAAAATTCCCATAAAATAATTGAATTTTGGAGAAAAATTTTATTATTTACAAAGTTACTTGGAATTTTAACAAGAATTTTTTTTTAATTTTCGAACACAATTGGATTTCTGCGAAGAATTTTATTACATTTTAAAAATAATTTAATTCTTCCAACGAATTTTATTCAAATTTATAAAAATAACTGTATTTATGTGAATAATTTTATTATTTAAAAAATAATTTAATTCTTACAAAGAATTTTATTCCAGTTTATAAAAATAATAGAATTCCTGTGAAAATTTTATTATTTATGAAAGTAATGGAATTATTTTGAATTAATTCATTAAAATTAAATTCCTAAAAAATTTTGCCAAGAATTTCATTAAAATTTTTAAATATAATTGAATTTCGATGAAGAATTTTTTATTTATAAATATAATTGAAATTTTGAAATTTTTTTTTAATTTTTGAGAATAATTGAATTTTTTCTAAGAATTTTATTAATTTTAAAAATAATTTAATTTTTCTAATGAATTTTATTCAAGTTTATATAAATAATTGAATTCTTACAACGAATTTTATTTAAGTTTATAAAAGTAATTGAATTTCGGTGAACAATTGAGGGGCTGGATGCTATAAGGGGATACGCGTGAACACACGGCCAGTCAGTTCGGACGTAGAGATAAAATTTTGAAGTTATTCGAAATGAATTTAAAATTATTGTTTCTTGTTCAGAATTTCAAGTTTTCACTGGAAGTTTTCTGTAAACGAAAATTCGTCACTCAACTTTTTCAATTGAAAATAGGAGAATCATTTTTCCAGCAAAATTGTTTAAATAATTATTTACTTATACACAGAATTTTTTGAAAAAATACTAAATATTGTTTCACTTTTGGTATAGTTTGAAGAATATTGTGTGTAAATTTCGTGGAAAAATATTAATATTTAACAAAGTAATCACGAGTTGAAGTAAAAAATTCATTAAAATTTCTTAGGTTAAAAAATCACATTTTTCTCAATTTACTTAAAAACAAAAAATTATATAAAAAAATTTTATTAGAAAAAAAGTTTCGCCTTGAAATTCTGAACAAGAAACAATAATTTTTAATTCATTTTGAATAACTTCAAAATTTTATCTCTACGTCCGAACTGACTGGCCGTGTGTTCACGCGTATCCCCTTATAGCATCCAGCTCCTCAATTTTATTATTTATAAAAATATTTTTATATAATTGGTATTTTTCGAAAAATGTTATTAAATTTTGTATTTTAAATAATCGAATTACTGTTAAAAATTTGATTACTACTTATGAAAATAATTGAATTACTTAGAAGAAATTTATTAAAAATTGAATAATTGAATTCTTGTGGAATTTTGTCAAGAATCCTTAAAATGAAACGAGTAAATATGCAAATTAGGTAAAGAGAGACATTCTTATTGACATTGCCTTTAGAGAAAGAAAGAAAGGTAGCCGTTATCTGAGAAAGCGTTATCGGCGCCGTTATCCAGACGTTATCGAGACCGTTACCTTTGGAGTTTCTATTACTACATATATATATATTATATATATATACATATAATAGACTTTTATCTATAGTTTCCCTTGCGATGAAGGAAGAAAGAAAATATTACCTGGGTTCTCCGAGGTTTATATCCCCATTACAAAGGCTATTGTTTAAGGGTTCGTAATCCTTTTTAGGGTCGAATACAGGCCTCTGTATATATATATATATATATATATATATATATATATATATATATATATATATATATATATATATATATATATATATATATATCTATGAGTGCGAAGAAGACACTCTTATGCGTCTTTATAGGGACGCTCGCTCGCACTCACACTTAGCGCTTACCCCCAAATAAGAGACAAAATTTAAAATTGGTTATATTACGAAAAAGAAAAATTTGGAATTTGGTTATTATTGGATAAAAGGATAATTTGGAAATTGGTTATAATAGATAAAATTGAATTTATTGGTTAAAAGGATAATTTAGAAATTGGTTATATTAGATAAAATTGGATTTATTGGATAAAAGGATAATTTAAATATGGATATTTAAATATGTTAATATTTTTCTAAAATAAAAAGAACAATGACTAACAAAGGAGAAACTGTTATTTTGACTACTCGTGATTTAAGCATAGTTGTCACTGAAGGAGCAATGCTAAATAATGATCATATGTATGAATTTCAAAAGCTATTGGGAAGACAATCAAATTTTTTTTATAATATGCAAAATACTTTGTGTTTACAAACACTTGATTTGATAGTTCCAATCCAGAAAAGTAAGCAGCACATTCAAATACTTTTTAGTGGATCTTATAGATCTGGTCATTGGATTTGTACTTATTATGATGGAAGATGTCTTTACATTTTTGATAGTCTTAATAAAAAATGTTTAAATCATGATCAAAGAAATTATTTAATTAGATTATATCCTTTTGAACCACCAGTAGTTTTCACCACTGTTGATCAGCAACCAGAATACAGTCTTTCTTGTGGAGTATATGCAATTGCTTTCGCAACATCGTTATTTTTTAATATTATGCCCCACTCTGTCCATTACTATTATTGTAATATGAGAAATCATTTAATGTTAACGTTTAAAAGCAATAGTTTAAGTGATTTTCCCTCTGAACAACTTTCTAATAGTAGATCTTGCATAGTTGTGAATGACTGGAATTGCCTTTTAAATGAAAAAGATATTCAACTTAAGTATGGAGAATCAAACTTTTCTAAAAACTCTATGAAGAAAGAAATTTCTTTCCCGAGAATAATAAATAAAATAAATAAAGGGAGTACTGCATCAACAACAGTTAAACAAAGTAGGGATGAAATTCAAAGAAATTATCGCGAAAGGCAAAAATTGAAGCGTAAAGTTGATAATGCAAATTATTCAGAGGAAGCAAACACTTCCCTTTCTTTTCCGAGAGCAATAAATAAAATAAATGAAGGAAATGTTGAATCATCAACAACACCTAAACAAAGTAAGGCTGAAATTCAAAGAAATTATCGCGAAAGGCAAAAACTGAAATGTAAAATTGATAATGTAAACTATTCAGGTGAAGTGCACACTTCAACTAAGAAAAAACTTCAAGTTGAATCTAAAATAGAATATGCTCAAAACCTTAAATTAAAAAATATAAACAGTGATAGAAGTACATTGTCAAAAACAAAAAATACTCTATGTCCAAGAAATTATTGTGAAAGAGTATTAAATCATCAAATTCAAAATGAGTTGAAACTGGTAAATAATAGTATAAATTCAAATTTGAATATTTCTGTTCCAAAGAAAATATTAAATATAGATTTAGATGATAATGAAACATTTAAGTCAAATAATGTTGAAAATTATCTAGGTCCAATGAATTACTATTGCACACATTGTCAAGCTAAACATTTTAAAGATGAACAAGTTGCTGGTAGAAAAGTTAGTTTTAATGATTTTTGTAGTCATGGAGGTGTTGTTTTAACTTCCATACAATATCCAGATGAATTAAAGCTTTTGCTAAAAGGGCTTCATGAAAAATCTGGTCATTTTAAAAAGAATATAAGGCTGTACAATAATTCTTTTTCTTTTGCATCTTTAATTGCTAATGTAATTAATTTTAATGGAAGAAGAAGAGGACCATTCGGTTACAAAATTCAAGGTCAAATTTACTATCAAATTAATAGTGCTTTATATCCGGATAAAGGTGAAGATCCATGTTTTGGTCAATTATTTATTTATAACCCTGAAGAATCAATCAGATACAGATTGAAAAGTAACGACAATTTGGATGAAGATATTTTAAAATCTATAGAAAATATTATGAGAAATTCTAATGCATACACAAAATCTTACATGATGATGTCAGAGGTAATTAGAATAGAAACTGAATTAGCAAGACAAAAAAATGAAGAAATTCCTGAATTACAATTATTGTTCACTTTGAAAAAAGGCTTTGATAAAAATAGATATAATTTTCAAAGTTTTAATGAAGTTGCTGCAATTTTTATTCAAACTCTGAGGGAGAAATACCAGAATCTTATGTAACGGTTTATAATAAATCTACAAAGGAATTAAAATTGATTATCAATTTAGATCCCAATGTTGAACCTTGGATTTATCCTATATTTTATCCACTTGGAAATAAGGGTTATAATATTAATATGATTCGTAGTGATAGTGATTACAGAAGTAGAAATCATACTATTTCTAGATCTGCCTACATTAAATATAAAATTGCTATAAGAGATAAGGAATTTAATCCATTTTTATATGGGGGTAGATTGTTTCAACAATGGGTGGTTGACAATTATGTAAAAATAGAAGAAGATAGATTAAGATTTTGTGCAAATAATCAAGCTCAATTAAGAAGTGAAACATATAAAGGATTGATCGATTATTTACACAATCATGAGTTGGAAAATGATGTACACGTGGGAAAAACGCTTATATTGCCTTCCCCTTTTATTGGATCACATCGCAATATGATGCAACAATATCAGGATTCGATGGCTATTGTTGCTCGTCATGGTAGTCCAGATTTATTTATTACAATAACCTGTAATCCAAATTGGAAAGAGATACAGGAAAATTTATTACCCCATCAAACTGCTGCTGATAGACCTGATATTGTAACTAGAGTATTCGCATTAAAAGTAAAACATTTACTTAAACATATTGTTGATAACAAATTATTTGGAGAGGTCAAATCTTATTTTTATGTTATTGAATTTCAAAAGCGAGGATTGCCACACATTCATTTGTTAGTTATATTGAAAGAAAATTCTAAAATATTAACAGTTGAAAGTGTCGATCGTTATATTTCTGCAGAGATTCCTGATGAAAATAATAATCCTATTTTACATAAAATAATAATGCAAAATAATATTCATGGACCTTGTGGAGATTGGTGTTTAATTGATGGAAAATGTTCAAAAAAATTTCCAAAAAGTTACCAAGAAGAAACTACAATTGAAGAAAATTGTTATGTTCATTGTCGTCGAAGAAATAATAATAAAGTATATGAACGACCAAATAGATTTATTGTTGATAATTCTAATGTTGTTCCGTATTGTCCTAAACTGTCAGAAATATTTAATTGCCATATTAATGTAGAAATAGTTTCGAGTATCAAGTCTGTTAAATATTTATATAAATATATTCTCAAAGGGCATGACGCTGCATCTATTATTATCACAAATGCGAATGGTGATGTAACTATTAATCATAATGAAATAAATCATTATGAAGAAAATAGATATGTTGGTCCAGTTGAGGCAGTTTGGAGAATTCTAAGTAAACCTTTAGGAAAAAAGAGTCATAGCGTTAATCGCTTGCCCATACATTTGCCAAATGAACAGAATGTTATTATTCGAGAAGAAAAAGATAGTAACGGTATTTCTTTCGATTTAAATAAAAATACAAAACTTCTGGATTACTTTAAACTTAACCAACGGGATAGTAATGCTCAAAAGTATTATTATTCAGAAATACCAGAGCATTATACATGGGTAACAAAATCTTTTGAATGGAAACAAAGAATTCGTAAAGAAAAAGTTTTGGGAAGAATGTATTCAGTTAATCCAAATTAATTAGAGTTATTTAATCTTAGATTATTATTGCTTACAGTAAAAGGAGCAACTTCTTTTGAAAGTTTGAGAACAGTTAATGAAGTTGTTCATGAATCTTTTACATCTGCTTGTTTGGCATTAGGACTTGTAGAAGATGATAGTGAGTGGATTAGAACAATGGAAGAAGCTGCATTATGGATGATGCCTCATTCACTTCGCCAATTATTTACAAGAATTTTAATTCATTGTCATCCTGTACAACCGGATAAACTTTGGGAACAATTTAAGGGTCAAATGTCAGAAGATTATTCAAAAACTAACGACATTGATGCTGAACAAAGGGCTTATAGAAATATTAAAACAATGTTATTTAACGAAGGATATAATTTAACTGACTTTCAGGGATTGTTAGATATACAAGATGAAATTCTTACTCAACAAGTTAATGATATAAGTATTGCAGAACATATTAACATAGGAGAACAGAATTATGCTAAATTAAATGTAAAACAAAAACTTGTAGTTGATTATGTACTTGATGCCCTAAAGGATTCTTCTTTTGATAGTTCTAAGTGCTTATATGTTGATGGTTGTGGAGGATCTGGAAAAACATTTTTATACATTACGCTATGGCATTTGTTAAGAAGTAAAGGAATAAATGTTTGCAACATGGCATTTACAGGTATAGCTGCGACTCTGCTTCCTAATGGAAAAACTGTTCATAAAGTTTTAGGCTTACCCGTTCCATTATACAGTGATTCATCTTCAAACATTAAAGTTCAATCTAAAGAAGGCCTCTTTTTAAAAAATATAGATGTCTTTATTTGGGATGAAGCACCAATGGCTCCAAAATATGCTTTAGAAATTATGGATTATCTATTAAGAGATATAATGAATTCCAATGAACCTTTTGGTGGTAAAATTGTAATTCTAGGCGGAGATTTTCGACAAACTTTACCAATTAAAGAACGGGGTACTAGATCAGAAATAGTTAATTTATCAATAAAAAATAGTAAACTATGGAAACATTTCAAAAAATACACATTAAAAAAAATATAAGAGCCTTACCACAAGAAACGGAATTTGTAGATTTTTTACTTAAAGTAGGCAATGAAGAATTAAATGATGCAGATGATAATGTTATATTACCAGAACATATTATTCAAAAAGGGAATGTAGATATTGCAGAAGAAATGTATTGTCAGTTCATACAACAGAATAAATTTCAGGAGTTGTCAGAGTGTGCAATTTTAGCACCTAGAAACGTTGACGTTGATGATATCAATAAGAGAGTGGTGCGTCTCTTAGACAGTAAAGGTGAAAAAATATATAAAATTATTGATTCTACTGAAAATTGTGATAATGGAAAATTTTCTGAAACTTTATTACCAGAATATTTAAATACTCTCTCTCCACTTTCTTTACCACCACATGAATTACATTTAAGAATTAATTCCGTTGTAATGCTTATTAGAAATCTTAGTATTAATGAAGGATTATGTAACGGAACAAGGTTAATTGTTTTAGATTTATCACATAATGTTATCAAATGTCAAATATTAACGGGAGATAAGAGTGGAAATATTGTCTTTTTACATAGAGTAACTTTATATTGTGAAAATTTATATCCGTTTACTTTTAAAAGAAGACAATTTCCTATAAAATTAGCTTTTGCAATGACTATTAACAAGTCTCAAGGACAGACATTTAACAGAATATATATAGATTTAAGAAGAGATGTATTTAATCACGGTCAGATGTATGTTGCATTATCGAGGGTACGTTCATTTGAATCCGTAAAAATATATTTAGGAGATAATAGAAGTAATATGTATATAAAAAATTATGTTTATAGTGAAATTTTTGAATAATTAAGGAGCCGGATATAACACCTGCCGCTACGCGCCGCCGTAAAGGACCATACCAGTCAGTGAGTAGTGAGCGCTTCTGGGCCTCTCACTGCTACCTGACTGGTATTATTTCTTGCGATAGCGCGCAGCGGCAGTTGATACATCCGGCCCTTCAATTTTAATTAAGTTTAATTTGCTATATTTATGTTTATCGGAATTTTCAATGTGAAATATTTACAGTACCGGTCAAAATGTAAGTTCATGTATTTTCAAAGGAAAGAAAAAATTTTGTAACATTAAATTTATGAAAACTAAACTTTTTTCGGTATACATATGTAATATAAAAAAATATGTTTTAATTTTAAAAATTATTTTTCTTTTAATAAGATTCAACAACCAAATGGATTATATACAAATGTTTAAAAAAGCTGAGAATAATATTTATTAGCATAAATTTATTATCATGCAAATAGAATATGTGAATTTTTGGACTGCTAATCGAAATCACGAAGGGTTATTAATGAAGAAAATGACCACCATTATTATTTGTTAATTTGTATAACTATTTGAAACTATCGCTGAATGTAACTAAATACCATTCTTATTATAGTCCTCTTTTTTTAATTATTTCTATTATCTGTTTTCTATCTCCTTAAAGTAATAAAAATCTTCTAAAATATTAAGATTTCCCCTTTTCCCAGTTTTTCTTTAGGGGGGTAAGGTTTTAAAATTTTTTATTGCATTTTCTTAGAATTTGTTTAATGATTGTAAAATATAATATCTCCAGAATATTGTGTTTAAATTTTAAGTTAATTATAACAAAATTAACGGAGTTATGAGTATTTTAGTCGCGTAAGTACATGCTTTAGGGTTAATGTTTTTTATTAAGAGATCTATCCACTTTAAACGCTCTAAAAAAGGTTATTTTTGTACATTTTTTCAGGTTTAAATAATAAATATTGGCTATGAAGTTTTACACGATTTTTGCTTTTTGCAAAACTGACAAAATGGTGGTCATTTTTCGAAAAACATGCATAAAAATTTGTTTTTTATCCCATATGCACAAAAATGTCGCTTTTAGATAGCTGACGACATGGAGTAAAGTCACTCATTTGTTCGACCATATGAAAATGGCGTCCATTTTCTCCCATGTGCAAACATAATCGCTGTTCCCATGCGTTATTTTTGCCCAAGGGAGAAAACGGCCGCCATTTTCATATAAGTCGAACAAGTGAATGACTTTTACTCCCTGTCGTCTGCTATCTGAAATGGCCACTTTTGTGCATTAGAAATAAAAAATATCGTAAGTAACACGGGAATAAAGGCTGCCAATTTTTTTACGATGATTTTATTTATTAAAGTACTAAGTTTTAAAGTTTGAACAAGAAGGTGAGAGTGGCAAAAATTATTAAACATAAATTTATTTCTTGGTTTTTTCTCATATTTCATTAAAAGAATTGAACAATTTCAAATTTACTATTTGAAATTTTTAACCTGTTAAAATGTAATCGAAATTATACTGATTTGAAATTAACAATCTTACTTAAAACGGAATAAATGTAATATCTAACGTTGCATCCATATCTCAGAACCAGAAAAAGCTACAGTGAATTTTTATTAGAAATTGTTTAAATATTATTGGCACTAATAAAAATACCCTTACTAATATTTCAGGTCCAACTTCCAACCCCAAAATTTATTAATATTTAATTTAATAAATTTTTTAAAGATATATAAGTATATACATGTAAATATATATTAATTTATAATAATATATTAATAAAACACAGAATATATGATTTTTTAAAGACTTGTTTGGCATAAACATAAATAATAAAATAAATAGAGAAAATAAATTTAAAAATTCGGATAGCCAAAAAAAAGTTCGGATAATAGAAATTCGGATAAAATGATTTTCGGTTCGGATAATAGAGGTTTCGGATGACAGAGGTTCGGATAATCGAGGTTCCACTGTATTATTATTTATGTTCAATGATAACAAAAAAAAATTATTAAATTTTGATAAAATTCTTTATGAAAATTAAATTTTAAGAAACATCCAAATATTATTTAATAAATTGTTTATTTTTATAGTTAAATAATTGATTTCTTGTAGAATTTTCTAATAAACTGAAATTTTGAATAATTGCATTTTTAGAGAAATTTGATGAAAATGTAGGGGAGAATGGGGAGTTATGAAGCATGGGGAGTTGAGAAGCACGGCCATAGATCTCGCATAGTAATTGTTTTGATAGATGTCACTTACTCTGAATATTTTTTCACCTAATATCTTCGTTTTGTAATTGGATTCATTCCGATAGAAGATATTTTGCATATCTTTCAAGACAATGTGTTCAATTTTTCGTTTATAAAGTTTTTTTGTGTGCTCCATTTTGCAGAATTCTTACAAAATTCGCGAACAAATCAAAAAGATAAGTTCACCCATATAATACCCAGCAATGATTAGGTTCTCGAAATTTAAAACGATTTATGCAAAATCGCAATAAAGAATATTTACCAAAAAATATAATTTTTAGCGATTTTTAGTAGTGCTTCACAACTCCCCATGATTTTTAAAAACTTGAAAAAGCAGCTTTTTAGTCCAACTGAAAAAAATTGTTGATTTTATATTATTTCATGCAAATTCTTCAACCAGTAAGCATATTTGAAGACCCTCTAGAGATGCAAATGGAGAAAATTTGAAATAAAAATTTCTTTTTGAAGTTACAACTCATAAACAAAGCGTGCTTCATAACTCCCCATTCTCCCCTACATATTAAAAATAATTGAATTTTGGAAAAAAAATTTATTGTTTATAAAGATAATTTAAATTTTAAAAGAAATTTTTGGCAATTTAGGAATATAATTGGATTTTTGCAAAAAATTATATTACGTTTAAAAATAATTGAATTCATCAGACTAATTTTATTAAAATTTGTTTTAAAATAATTGAATTGTTTTGTGAAATTTTATTGAAAAAATACGTATTCAATTCTTTTTAATATTCTCGTCGTAATTTCAATTATTTTAAACATTGGTAACAAAATTTTTGGCAAAATTCAATAATTTAATAAAATTCTTTGCAAAAATTCAATTACTTTAAAAAAATATTATTACAAATTATTATTATTATTATTTTAATATTATTATTTATTATTATTATTTATTTATTGGTTTATACACCTGTCTTCAGCCTTACATACTTGGCTATACAAGTGTTTCTTACAGTTTCTTTGCTTTTACAAATTTTCTTATATGTGACGTGCCGCGACAAAAGGGACCTTAGCTCCCAATAGTGAATTTTGCAGGAAAGGCGATTGAAGTAGAGCGCCTCTGATTGGTGGAGACGTTCCACTAGAATTCAGCCCCACTATTCACTACACATTGATATTTGTCCGCGTTACACGAAGCGCACAAATTGTATGTATATGACCAGTGTAGTTGTATTGGAAAGTAGAATGGGTGCTTTTCTGAACAACCACGTGTAAACACTCAACAAGCTCATTTTTAAACATTAATAACAAAAAAATCTATAAGTAAAAAGTATTTTTGACGCTTGTATGTGAAAGAGCAACTCGATACATATTGAATGATATACATAACTCGAAATTAATTTTTTCAAAGCTAAGGTCCCTTTTGTCGCGGCACGTCACATATACAATTCCTAATACTAAGTTTGCGCCTACAGAACGTCTTTTCGAAATTAGGAGTATTCGCATTAGCCTGGACTACCCGTCTAATAGGTTTTCTCGCCAGAGGAGAGGGAAACTGTAGAAAACCTTCTCCTGAGTACAACCGGTTTATTCTAAATTTTTTGGAAAGTATTTGTTTCATTTACCAGCTTGATGAATATGACGCTATCACACTAAACAGGACTGTATATTGACCCCTAGATGCATACATTTGTTCATTCGTTAAACGTTTAACGAAGCTCTGTACTGAGGGGTTTTCGGGACGCTGATTACAAGTCTGAGGTCATTTTAAAAAAGATTCAGAATGGCGGATCCAATGTGGCGGGCGTCGAAAATAAGAAGTCGTTCGGTTGGATTGAAACTTGGTACTCGGGGGTTTCTAAGGTCGCTGATTACGAATAATTTTTAACAAGGGCATTTTTAAAAATTTTGAAATGTTGGAACCAATATCGCTGATATTGTTACTCGTTCTTAGCGTTACCCGGAACTGGCTAAATCTATAACTTGAAATTTATTATTATTATTTTATTATTATTATTATTTACAAATTTTTTTGTAAATTTCTTTTTTCTTAAAAATGTTATTAAAAATCGTTAAACGAAATCAATTATGTCGTATTATTAATGTGGTAATAAAAATGTTATTTTAAAAACCTGGAAAATTTCCATTTTTTAAACTGATAAAATTGGGAACTTTCAAATAAACAAATGCGTGACAACCCTGATCAAGTCTTCAATAAATTTCTCAAGCAAAACAAATAATAAAATAAAAATATTTCTGCCCAAAAGGCAGAATAAGAATAATCCTAAGACATTTAAATTATTTGAAAGGAACTGAAAATATTATTAGAAATTGGGGTATCTAAAAATTGTTTTATAAAATAAAAATGGTTTTATTTATTTATATTTTATTATTATTTCAATAATATAGCTTTTAACAAACAGAAATTCTGTAAATATTTTTTCCAAAATAAATATCAAATTTTTTAATCAAAATTTGATTTATAACTTTTTTCTACTTAAAACTTGTACTTTGTTTATAAATTGTCACTGAGAAGCAGAAAATATGCAAAATATTTTGTTATTTTTAATTTCCAACTATTTAAAAATTTTTTTTTAGAAAAAATGAAATTAATATCCTAGTCTTAAAAGATTTGTTACAAAGTGCTAATTTCTCTGGAAAAAAGAGAAATATTGAAGAATATAATAAATAATTTTGGTAAATTAATAAAAATAGTTTTGTATTATTTGAAAAATAAAAATAATATTTCTAATAAAATAAATAAAAACCTATTGTTAAATTTAAAAAGTAAGAGTGAAAAAATAAATAAAAATAATATTATCTATCAAAAATTCAAAACATATAAAAAAAACAAAAGCATAATCATGACTAACTTCAGGTGTGGACAGACTGGACAGAAAACGACGATTATTATAGTTCATTTTTAAGCTTTATTTTGACATAAAATTTAAGAAAATCGGACACGACATGTTTTGAGATATTCAAAAGGTTATCTTTTAAACTTAATTTTTTCCATAAATTCTATTATTTTTTTTAAAAATTGTTTACCATCATAAAATTGAGAAATTTTTTTTTAAATCACTAATAGTAAATAAAGTTTGACTTTAATAAATGGGAGAAATAATTTTTTAAAAATTGCTTTATAATGGCAATTGTTTATAAGGTGGTTCGTTTTGAAATGGAATGCCCCATATATTCGAAAGAAATTCAAAACACAATCATCAATAAAGTGTGCTTGTGTATACAGCACACAGTGAAAACTAGATGTGTCCTTGTCAACATACAAAAGAACTGGTAAGTTTAATATTGATTTTCATTTTTGAATTTTTTCAAGTAGTTTTTATTTTCATTTAAATATATATTGAATTAAGGAATTTCAGATTTGCAAATTCTCAAAGAAATTTTTAATAAATTATTAAAACTAATTGATTTAGAGAAGACTTTCAGTTAAATATTGTAGAAAATAAAAATTAAATGGAAATTATGAAAACAATTGAAACTTTTTTACATTTCATTAGAAATAATTGGATTCTCTTAAAAAAGAATACAATGGAAAAAATTTGTATATAAATTATATTTGTTAAAAACAAGAAAAAATAAAAGAAAAAAATATTTAATTTTTTCAAGTTTCAGATTCATGGAAATGTGTAAGACAAAAAATTGATTTACATAGTTAACGTTGAATTGATTTGTTTGTAATATTGACTCTAAATAACTCGAACTTGAATATAGCACAACATTTCATTATGCTTCCAGTTTTATCGTTTTTCGACAGAAAATATCTTTCCGTGTATTTTTCAAAGTTTTACTGAAAAAGCTTTATAGACTATGAAGGTCACTGTAAAGAAACAGATTCAATTAAGGATATATTTGAAAGAAATTCAAAACACAATCATCAATACAGTGTTTTTGTGTATACAGCACACAGTGAAAACTAGATGTGTCCTTGTCAACATACAAATGAACTGGTAAGTTTAATATTGATTTTGATTTATGAATTTCTTCAAGTTTTTATTTTCTTTTATATATATATATATATATATATATATATATATATATATATTGAATTAAAGAATTAAAGATTTGTAAATTCTCTAAGAAATTTTTAATAAATTATTAAAAATAATTGATTTAGGGAAGACTTTTAGTTAAATATTGTAGAAAATAAAAATTAAGTGGAAATTGTGAAAAAAAATTTGAAAAAATGTCAGTAAGCAATTAAAAAAAAAACTATTTTTAGTTACTATTGTTTGTGCTATTCTTTTGGTCATAGCAGTTTATAGGTTAAACTAATTTAAATTTATATAGAAATATATCATTACCAAAAATTATAATCTAAATAATTATAAACACACTAACCTTTTCAACACATCTTCTTTTCCAAGACGAATCCGAATTTAAAGTTTTAACTTTCTTGCAGAATCACTTACTTTTAGTTAATCGCTCTGTAACACCACTTTGCACTAAGTCGCCGAGAGCGTGGCCAGTGACGCAGGCATAGTAAATTTGACAACGCCGCAAAGCGCTCACTCCAGCGCACCGTAGTCAGTGTTTTTTCAGTGACCGGTCATATGTAGCAGTGACAAGTATAAACCCGCCCGAGAAATCTGCTGCCTATTTTGTGTTTCAACGCGCCTTTGAGTTTATACAATGACAACGAATGAATGTAAATTCGCATCAGTGTATATTTATGATAAAAAGTCCTCAGTGACAGTGCCTATTTCGAACATTTTACACTTAAAACTCGAAAGTTACAATGTTAACAAACGTAGGAAAGTGAAAGTTAATTTCAAGAACGCTGTTTGGGATGGATTTATTCAAAAAATTGGAGGTAAGCATTAAATTAACCTAAAATTACAAACAATTCCAGGAGTGAAAAACAGTCATTTTTTGTCACGGATTTCCCGAAAATCCGAAGACTTAAAATGAACAATTCCTCGTCTCAGTATCATTTTTTTTTCTTTTCACAATTCTTTATTTCAATGTCATTATTAGTTTCTTTTGAAATAAACAGTTGTGAAATTTTTGTTTTTTAATTACAACTTTTAACAAATTTTTTTTCCATTTTAAATTAACAAAAAAAATGTGTAGGAAGAATTTGTGTATTTCATAATTACAATTTTTATTTTTTTTATGTATATAAAGATATTTTATATTTTACTAGCTAAAAAGACGCTCAAGTATTTTCTCATTCTAATGACAATAGATATATAATAATATAATAATATAATAATAATGTCTATTCACATTTTTTTTATTAAAAAACAAAATATTTAATTTCATTTGAAGAATTTCTATGCTAGTTAATTAATAATTTAGAATAACTCTTCGGTTCGGTAGCATTTTTCAAAATTTTGTTAATTATTTATTTTCATGTTAAAAGTCAATTTTAAAAAATTCCAATTGCAATTCCAAGTTGGGAAAAGCAGTGATTTTTAATTTTTTGTGTCACGAATTTTTCAAAAATTTCAAAATTAATGATTCTTTACTCAGCAGAAATTTCTTTCTTTTGATAATTGTTTATTCAAATATCACAAGAAATTAAAAAAAAGTTCCAATGATTCCTAATCAGTAAAACAGTAATTTTTATTTTTCTATCGTAAAATTTTAAAAAATACCAGAATTTTCATTTAAAATATCAGAATTAATGCTTTTCCCAACTTTGAACCACTTCGAATTTTTTTTAATGGCTTGATATTAAAATAAATTATTACCAGAAGAAAAAAATTTCTTTCAAGATAAAGAGAAAAATTGTATTCTGAACTTTTTAGAAAAATTTTTTTAAATAGATAAAAAAGTTCCTTTTTTAAATGACAAGTAATTTAATTAATTTAATTATTTGTGAAATAATAAATTTGTCTTCATTATGATTCAAGTAATTTAAATATTTGTAAAGAAAAACTGAAGATAATAAATTTTTCTTTTAATAGACTCTGTGGATGAATTGGCCAAGAGAACGAATAGCAGACCATCCGTTCCATCAAAAAGAACATTGCAATCTGCTACCGATTCAAACACAGATGAAGGAAATACTAAGAAGAGTAAGAAAGAAAAGATAGTAAATTTGCAGGTAAAATTTTAATAATATTCGTACTCATTTTCTAAAACTATTTACTACTTTTATACTTTATGATACTATTTAGCTACTTTTTTAGATTTCAGCAACTAAAAGCTCTTTTTTTATTTCCACTACTTTAAATTTGCTGATTAAAAAACTTTTAATCAACAATTATAATCAAAATCTTTAAAACAATTCTAATATTTTTATAAAATATTTAAAATTTAAATGTAATACATATATATATATATATATATATTAGGAGTAAGTTTTCAAAACCTGATAAATCCAAATTTTGTCATTTCGAGAAATTTAAACAATTGACAATTCTCACATAACCTATAATAAATTATTCATTTTTAAATATTTTTTCTATTTAAAATGCTATGTTTGTAATTAAATTCTATTGTAATAGGGAATTTAAAGGTTGTGGTAATTTTTTCTAATACGAAGGTAGAAATGAAAAATCATCAAGGTTAGGACAAAATATTATTTAAACTGAAAATTCTTTATTAATAAATTTTTTTTCTTAAATTGAACAGTGATAAATGGATGTCTATGGATTTTAATATTTTAAATATGTTTTTATCTTAATTTTCTTTAAAATGGATTTATCAACTTCTGAAAAATTGCTTCTCATAAATTCAGTAATTTTCATAATATTTTGTAAATTGTAAAAGAAATCCATTATTTAAAAAGAAAATTAATAAAATTCAATTATTTTCATTAATAATATAATTTTCACAAGAATCAAAAGATTTGAAATATTTTTAAAAAAATCAATTGAAAAAAAATGTTCATAAAATTTAAAGCAAGAATTCAATTATTTTCATAAATTATAAAACTCTTCGAAGAATTTCAATTATTTTTAATACCATTTTAAATTAATTAATAAAAAAATTAATATAAAAATTTAATTATTTTTACAAATAAAATATTCTAAAGAAATTCAATAATAAAATTCTCATAATATTTATTATTATTATTATTCATTAATTAATGAATTCATTAATTTCATTAATAATGAATAATTAAATTACTACTTTTTTCAGTCTTAATGATACTTTTGTAAAATAGTTTGTAGAATATGAAAAATATAATTATTCTAATAATCATTTATTATCTGAAAAGCATTAGAATAATTATCCAGATAGTTACATATAATTATTGAACTTGCAGGGTTTTAAATACGGATCGAAAGCCAAAGCTGAAATTGACGAAGCATTAAGAATAAAGAAAGAAGATATTGCAAAATGTTTCATGAAAAAACAGTTGGTCGGAAAGCAGAAGGTAATTTATAACATTATTTTATAATTTTTAAAAATTCAAGCTCATATTTTACATCAAATTAAACTTATTCTATACGAGTTGAGTTGCCATTCCAGAAATTAAATTATTTTTAAAATCTCGTAAACATTTAAAGTATATTACAATAATCGACGTAATCTGTCCTTATCTGAAGTTAGCGTTCACCACCATTTTGATAAAATTCTACATGAACATTTAATTATTTTCCAAAAAATAACTTTAACAAGAATTCACTTATTCAAGCTAAAATTTGCAAAATTTTTTCGATAAAATCGAATGTTTAAAATTTTGGCATTATGTCTTCGCAGTAATTCTATTATTTTCATAAATTTTAACATTCCTTTAAGGATTTAATTATTTTCATAAATAATTTAATTTGAAAATATTTAGCTTCGTAAAAATTTCAAATTAAAATCTTCAAAAATCTGAATATTTTGTAAATTAAAAACTCTATTCTATGGAACTTATTTTCTCCGAAAGCTTAATCTAAATATTTTTAAATTATTCCAAATTTTTATTTACTAGTGTATACTTGATATCATCATCTGATAGTTTTTTAATATATCAGAATATTATTTAGGGTCAGGAAAAAATTAAAAACTTTGTCTTTAAATCAGAGAAAAGTCTGAGAAAGACAAAATTAATTTTTTGTGGCAACCCTGAAATTACCCTCTCTCTCTCTCTCTCTCTCTCTCTCTCTCTCTCTCTCTCTCTCTCTCTCTCTCTCTCTCTCTCTCTCTCTCTCTATATATCTATATATATATATATATATATATATATATATATATATATATATAATATATATATATATATATATATATATATATATATATATATTTGAAAATAGAAATAGTTATTAATTCAAAATCAATACAATTTTTATTCTTCAAAATATTTATGCGTAATTTGTAACTTTTATAGGCTGTTTCAAATATGGAAATTTGTCAGCTAACAGTCACATCTCACTTAGACAATGAAAACTCGTCTATACTGCCTGATGAAAGGATTTCTTCAGAAGAATTGGTCGAACCTAATGTTTTACCTGAAGCTGAAGTTTCTGAAAAATTGCACTCAAAGAATAGCCACATAGAGGTACTTGTATATTTTATATATCTTCATCTAATTGTTTCCTCCTTTTTTAACTATTTCACACCAGAATAAAGATTTATTAAAAAATTTTTGAGATAAAAGTAAAAAAAATGTTTTCATAGTTTTTTTACTCTTTATGTGATTTTGAAGAATCTCTCAATTTGCTCTACATATTTTGAATATAGAAATAGTTATTAATTCGAAATTGAATATTATCAACAAGATGATTTTGTAATAACGTCCAAGAAGTTGGCAATGCCATTTCAATGTAATAAAAAAAATATTTTGCTAAATTGTACTAATTTGTGCAGCAAGAAGTTAATAGTTATTTTCGTATCAAGGGCGCAAAATAGGTGATTGCGACGATGGCGAAATTGTGACCCGAGGTCCCGAAATTTCGCCAGAGTCGTAATCACCTTTGCGCCCATGATGCTAACATAATTTTTTGTCCAAACTGCAGGGAAAGTATGTCATTGAGGGCACGAACGACTAAACGCTCATATTAGTTAAAAATTAAACTCTATATAAATGTTAACCCTTTGAAGTTTTAATATAGAAATAAGACAACAATGTATTCTGAAAATATAGTAATTGCCAATTTTTTTAACCGAAATGTGAACATGCAAAATACTCTTCTGCCTGATCGAAGGTAGGGAAGCAGGCGCAAAATATTTTCCGCCCGCTCGGAGGTCGGTAAGCGGGCGCAAAATATCTTGCGCCCGCTTCACCTACCCCTGGGTGGTAATGAGTTACTTTGCGCCCGCTCTAAGTGCCCGAAATGAAATACTTTTAGTGCAGGTACGACAAAATTTTTTTTTTTTAAATTCGAAATTCAAAAAAAATTTTAAAGACAAAAAAAAGAGAATATAACATACTAAATACACGATTGTGTAAATGATATATAAATACTCAATAAGGCACATATTACATAAAAATAAAAAGGCAATTTATCTACGTTTTTTTTAAACAACAACTTAAAAAAAAATTTCTAAAAAGGCAATTTAAGAACAGAATAAATTTATTTTCACTAATACTTTAATTTTAAAACCAATAAAAATTTATTTTATATATAAAATTATTAAAAAATGTTTTTTTCTCAAAAACTAATTCTGTGATCATTTTTGCACATCTAACAAAAAAATAAAATGGCCATTTAAGAACAAAATATATTTATTTTAACTACTTTTTTAATTTCAAAACCAATTGAGATGAATTTTATATCAGAAATTTAGCAAAAATGTTTTTTCTTAAAATAAAAAATTTTTTGTGCTCATTTGTGCACATCTAGCACAAAAATAAACTAGCTAAAATTTCTGATAAAATTCATCTTAATTGGTTTTAAAATTAAAAAATTAGTTAAAATAAATGTATTTTGTTTTTAAATACCCATTTTATTTTTGTGTTAAATGTGCACAAATGAGAACAAAATTAGTTTTTGAGAAAAAAACATTTGTCCTAAAATTTTTTATATCAAAATTTATCTTAATTGGTTTTGAAATTAAAAAATTAGTTAAAATAAATGTATTTTTTTCTTAAATAGCCATTTTATTGTTGTGCTATATGTGCTAAAATGAGCACAGAATTAGTTGTTGAGAAAAAAAAATTTTGATATTTTTTTTATATAAAAAATTTTAGTTAGTCCCAAAATTAAAAAATTAGTGAAAATAAATGTTTTTTGAGCTCAAGTTGCAATTCTATTTTTGTGCTTGTTGTGCACAAAGGAGCACAAAAGTAATTTAAAAAAAAACATTTTTGAATAATTTTTTTATATAAAATTAACTTTAATTGGTTTTAAAATTAAAATATTAGTGAAAATAAATTTATTCTGTTCTTAAATTGCCTTTTTATTTTTATGTAATATGTGCCTAATTCAGCATTTAAACATAATTTACACAATTCTTTATTTAGTATTTTACATTGTCGTTCTTTTTTGGTTTTCAAAAGGTTTTTTTTTAATTCTTTAAAAACAATTTTTATAATACTTTTTGCTGCACAAATTAGCACAATTTAGCACAATGTTTTTTTATTAAATTAAAATGTCATTCTTTAAAATATTTATGCATAAGTTGTAACTATTATAAACTGTTTCAAATATGGAAATTCGTCAGCCAATATCTCACTCAGACGATGAAACCTCGTCCATACTGCCTGCGGAAAAGATTTCTTCAGAATTGGTCGAACAATTATTCCCTAATGTTTTACCTGAAGCTGGAGTTTCTCAAAAATTGTGCTCAAAAAACGTCCACGTAGAGGTACTTGTATATTTTATATATCTTCATCTAATTTTTTTCTCTTTTTTTAACTATTATACAACCAGAATAAGGATTTATAAAAAAAATTTTGACATAAAAATATACAAAAACGTTTTTATAGTTTTTTTACTCTTATTGTGATTTAGAAGAATCCCTAAATTTGCTCTACATATTTTGAATATAGAAATGGTTATTAATTCGAAATCGAATATGTATTAACAACATGGTTTCGTAATATCCAAACGTCAATTTAATATTTCTTCTTTAAAATATTTATACATAGTTTGTAACTTTTATAGGTTTTTTCAAATATGGAAATTCCCCAATCAATAGTCACATCTTACTCAGAAAATGAAATCCTGTCTACGATGTTGCCGGATAAAAGGATTTCTCTAGAACTATTGGACCCTGATTTTTTGTTTGAAGCTGGGGTTTCTCAAGAATTGCACACAAAAAACGACCACATAGAGGTACTTATATATTTTCTACATCGTCAGACACTTTTTCTATCTTTTTTTAACTTTAACACATCATAATAAAGATTTGTTAAAAAATTTTTTGACATAAAATTAAAGAAAACATTTTTCATATTGTCAGAAATTCTTAAATCAAATCACCTGAAACTAAAAATTTTATTTAAAAAAAAAAACTTTTTTACTCTCAATATGATTTAGAAAAATCTCTGAAAATATTATATAAAAACATATTTAAAAAAATTGTTTGCTTTTATATTTTCTTATTTCTTATACTATTTGCTTATAAAATGTTAATAAGCAAATATGTTCTTCACGTCTAAACAAAAAATAATAATTGTATAATTTTATGTAAATTAAAAAATAGTTAACAGTAACATTGTATGAAATTGATGAGCTGGATTCTAAAACTGGCTCTTCGCTCGAACCGCAAGCAATAATACCAGTCAGGTATTATTCAACTAACTATCTGGAGGGACAAACAGACCATACTTGAGGTTAAGTTTTTCGTAACCATCTCGGAGGGATAAATAGACTCTCCGATGATCAATTGGACTAACTCGAAAGGAAAACTTAACTATCCAGAGAATCACGCTTAACACTAAAAACTTAACCCTCTAAATTTGACTATCCAGTTTTCTCAGTGTGGTCATTGCTCACTGCTCACTGACTTATATTAGCGCTTGCGATGCAAGTAAATAGCCGGTTCTAGAATCCAGATCTTTAATTGTAAAATACTGAAATGAAAAATTTGATTTAAATAAGAAAAATTATAATTATGCAGATAATAATGACATTATCATCTGAAATCCAAAAGCCATGGGCTACAATTTACATTTCTAAACTTATTTTTTAAAATATCTTCAATACTTTTAACTTATTTTTCAATTCAACACTTATGACACCATAATTTAATTCTTTTATAGAATTTTATTTAAATTTTCCGTAAATAATCAAAGGAAGTTAGAGACCGTACTCAGGGTTGCTACAATATCTGGAAACCTGGAAAACCAGGAAATGTCAGGGAATTTTATTTTGTATGGAAAAGTCAGGGAATAGTCAGGGAAAAATGAGAAACTGAATCAGTAAAATTTGACTGATTTTCAGTGACTCTATTCTCGCGATTTGAATCAAAGAAATTTCACTGAAGATCAATTATTAAAAATTATTGAAATTTTAGTCATATATTTCACTGATTGACCAATTAAAAAATAACTGAAATTTTAAATATTCGCGACTGAAATTTCCATTAACTTTTTAATTTGCCAATCAGTGAAAAATGACTGTTAACTGGTCTACCAACCGGGAAAAACCTGAAATATGCCAGGAATTTTATGTCAAACCGAGAATTTTTTCACCAAATTAAAAATTTTTTTTACTATTTTAATTTGTTTTTAAAAAATCGATTTTTATTTCAATTTTTATAGATATTTATACTGTTCTCTAAATTTGAATTAATTAAAAAT
Organism: Leptopilina drosophilae; assembly: GCA_032873175.1. Taxonomy (NCBI): domain Eukaryota; kingdom Metazoa; phylum Arthropoda; class Insecta; order Hymenoptera; family Figitidae; genus Leptopilina; species Leptopilina drosophilae. Next base: position 27,534,074 of record CM065479.1, on the reverse strand, counting down.
AATTTATTTGATAATAAAAAATCAGTCAGTGATTTAAAAAAAGTAGGTATGCAAATAAATTTTAAAAAATTATCGAATTAATAAAAATTTTGTAAAATTCAACTGAAAATAATTAAATTTGTTAAAGAATTTCATTAGAAACTTTTCAACAAATAGAATTTTCAAAGTATTTTAATTTAATAATTGATAAATAATTGAATTTTATAAAGAGTCACATTCTAATGTATTCATGTTATTTAGTTCCAAAATTAATAATTCAAATTTTTATTGGTTAATTTTAAATAAACACACGCTTAAATTTTTTTTAATAAAATTGAATTTTTGCAAAGTTTTTTTGAAAATTTCGAAAAATAAGATTTTTGAAATTTTTTAATTCTATTGTTTTAAGATAATTGAATTTTTATAAACAAAAAATTGAAAATTTTTGAATTAATTTAAATTTCTTTACGTTTAATTTTATTTCTTGAAAATAATTGAATTTCTTTTAAAGAATTTAATTCACATATTATTAAGTTATTATTCAATAATTATGATTATTAAACTTCTCTTAAATTTTTACATTTTAAATTTCTGAATGATCAAATAAATTATATTTATTTTGTTTTTTGAGCAAATTAAATTTTTATTACACAGGATAAAATCAGTCTGACTCCGTTTACACTTTCAATTCACTCTCGAAATTAGGCAGAAAGTAAGACTTTTTATTTATTTATTTACTAATTAATTATTTTTATTTATTTACTTATTAAATAAATAATTAATTATCAGGTACTGCTTAGTATTGTCAAAAATTTTAATAAAATTCTTCGCAAGAATTAAAGTATATTCATAAATAATAGCATTCTTTGGAAGGATTCAATTACTTTCATAAAAAATATAGTCAAATTCTTTGCAGAAAATCAATTATTATCAATATAATTTTAATAAAATTGAAAAATAAAATTTTCAATTATAATTATAAACAGACAAGATTATTTTTTAAGAAGTTAAAAAAAGTTTTTGTCTAATTTAATTATTTTCCAAATTTTCGATTAAAATTATTAAATAAACATTATTCTCAAAAATTTAAAGAAATTCGTCAAAAGAATTTAATTATTCATAAAAACTAATAAAAATTTTTAAAGCTATTTGTAGATTTAAATAATAAATGTTAATAATTTTAACAATAAAATATGCTATGTTTGCATAAATTTTGCTTTTTAATTAATTACTTTTTATAAAAATCGCACTTATAATGTGTACGGAAAAATATTGTTTGAGACCTGGAAAACCTGGAAAAGTCAGGGAATTTCATTCTAGAAAAATTGTAGCAACCCTGATTACTGCTTACTATTGTAAAAAATTGTAATAAAATTCTTCACAAGTATTACATTATTTTCATAAATAATAGCATTTTTAGGAAGAATTCAATTATTTTTATAAATAGTAAAATTTTTGCAGAAATTCAATTATTATTATTATAATTTTAATAAACTTGCAAAATAATTTTCATAAACTTTAAAAATCAAACTTTCTATTATAATTTTAAAGAGACAAAATTATTTTAAAAAAATTGAAAACATTATTTTCAAAATTTTCAATTAAAATTATTAAAATAAAACATTATTTTCAAAATGTTCAAATAAAATTATTAAAAGAAAACATTATTTTCCAAATTTTCAATTAAAATTATGAAAAGAAAACATTATTTTAAAAAAATTTAAAGATTTATTAATGTTCGAAATCAAGTTTAAATTTAAATTTGATGAGGAAAGACAACCGGGAAAAAATTAGGACATAACCGGGAAAAACCGGAAATTCTGTTGAACGAAAATTGTAGACACCCCCCCCCCCGTTTTATTACAAAATAAAAAAATAATTTTCAATTACTTGTAGGAAATGAGGAACCGTGAGAAACGTGTAACCATCGAATATATGGACTCTGACATATCGTCTTTAACTACAGCATCAGTAAGTCCAACAAAAGATTTATTTATATACTTATGTCCAAAGGACACAAAATATCTTTTATCTGTCATTAAAACGAAACAAAATACTTAAGAGAAGACATCTCATGTCATGATACCCAGTGGGATCTTTATTTAATTATATTGTAAAATAATTTTTAAATATTTGCAGGAATTAGAAATACTGGAAGAAGAACTAAACAGTGAAATTCCTGATCATGACTCAGGAGTATCTTCTGTAAGTAAAATGAATATATTTCAAATATTTCTAAACTATTTTTAGGGTTTTTGTAAAATTTCAATTTCAAATTAATTTGATTAGAAATTTAAAAAAACCTAAATTTTAAAATAAATTTTAAAACTAAAATTGTTTTAAAATTAGTTCCAAACTCGAAGTTTCGAATTTCAAATTGGCCGATTCGAATTGAAAGTAAATTTGAATCGAAGCAGCTAATTCGAATTTCGAATTGGTCGATTCGAATCGAAAGTAAATTTGAATCGAACTAGCTAATTCGAATTTCGAATTGGAATTTTGACAAATTATTTTTTAAAAAATTTTTTTTAATTATTAATTTTTTAAAATAGTTTAATTCTTAAAAGAATAAATAAGACAGAAAACTGAATGTTTGAAATCCTAATTTCTATATGAAAAAATAATAATGATTAAATATTTAGTTAAAAATGAAGTTATGGATGTTTTTGAATAAGTTTCTAATTAATAATAAATGTAGTGTTGAAAATCTATAAAAATTCAATTTTTACACCTGGATAACTTGAAGAAGTCTGGGATTTTTATAAAAAGACGCAAAGCCTTGTCAACCCTGATACTATTTCACTAAATTTTTATATGGTAGTCATAGCTATTCATTTCTCTCAGTGCCGAATAGAAGAATCCGCCGTTTAGCTAAACGGCCTTGCTTCAATAAATAAACTATGTAAAAATTAAATGTATAAAATTAAATAAAATTTGTTAAAACCTAATTTATTTTTTCATAGACTTGAATAATTAAATTTATTACTCTAATAATTGAATAGTCATTAATTCATTAAATTAAATTTATTAATTTAATAAATTAAATATTAATTAAATTATTTAATTTTTAATAACATTTCGTGAGTTTGTATTTCGTCTATTGGCCTAAAACGTCTTAGGCGGTTAGCTAAATACCTAGACAGTTGGCTAACTGACGGATTCATTCAGGCCAATAGAAGAATATGAGCAATTATTATGTTCATTTGTCTATTGGGCGCCGGTTAGCTAACCGCCTAGGCGTTTAGCTAAACGGCGGATTCTTCTATTCGGTTACGACATATACACTCCCGCTCAATAACTTTTGCCCATTCTACAGCGATTAAAGGCTTTACAAAAAGTTTTTTATTTTGTTAACTATTAAAGTTACAAAGTTGAAAAAATATCATTAGAAAACTCATTTCCTGACCTTTAACACTATATAAAATTGAAATTAAAAAAAAAATTTTTTAATGAGTAAATAATGTTATTGCAAAACAAAATTTTTCGTTTTTTTGTATTTTTCAAAGTGATACAGTTTCATTGGAAATCATGGCATTTTAATGACAAATATATCATTGGAAAGGTAGTTTTATCACCTTTAAAACCCACTTTTTAAAATTTTTTAAGATAATTTTTAAGAAAAATATGATCTTTTGTTTAAAAAATTAGCTACTTTTTTCAATTGTCGATAATTCAGAAACGGTTACTTTAGGAAAAATTTTTTGAGAACATGAATTGTTCCTTTTTGTGTAAAGAATTGAAAAAAAATATTAAAATTTTTTTAAACATTTTTTAAAACATTTTTTGAAAAAAAATTTTTAATTACTTTTATTTTATAGTTGTTATTGTAGAAACTCGTTTTTTACACTTTTTATCATAAGCAAACATATTTCTTCTTATTTATTCAATTTTTTCTATAATTTTAAATCAGCAATCATTCAAATAAGTTTTGATAAACTATTTATGAATTTCATTGTTTGTAAACGGTTTAAACAATAACAACTATAAAATAAAAAAAGTTAAAATTTTTTTTTTCAAAAAATGTTTTAAAAAATGTTAAAAAAAATTTTTAATAATTTTTTTTCAATTCTATACTCAAAAAGGAACAATTCATGTTCTTAAAAATTTTTTCCTAAAGTAACCGTTTTTGAGTTATCAACAATTGAAAAAAATGGCTAATTTTTTAAACAAAAGATCATATTTTTCTTAAAAATTATCGTAAAAAAATTTTAAACAGTGGGTTTTAAAGGTGATAAAACTACTTTTCCAATGATATATTTGTCATTAAAATGCGATGATTTCCAATGAAACTGTATCACTTTGAAAAAAACGAAAAATTTTGTTTTGCAATAACATTATTTACTCATTAAAAAATTTTTTTTTAATTTCAATTTTATATAGTGTTAAAGGTCAGGAAATGAGTTTTCTAATGATATTTTTTTCAACTTTGTCACTTTAATAGTTAACAAAATAAAAAACTTTTTGTAAAGCATTCAATCGCTGTAGGGTGGGCAAAAGTTATTGAGCGGGAGTGTATATTTATATATATATATAATTTTTAAAATAATAAATAATATTTTCATTAATAATTTATTTTTCTGATAAAGAATACATTAGGTGGCGGAGAAGTCGCAGAATTGCAGTCACTTGATGTGAGTTTCTCTGGCATTATCAAAGAAATACAAAAACCAGAGTGTGAAATACGATAATGTAGTTGCTGAATTAAAAAAAAACTTGAGGCATCACTGGCAAACAATTTTAAGTTCAAAAGAGATCTCATTATCAAAGATAAAATAATAGAAAAGAAGAATGCTAAAATCATAGAAGTGGAATCTATGAACTTGAAATTACAAAGAGAAGTGGTAGACGGAATGATGGAAGTTTCAGGTGAAGTATAAATGGTTTGAATATCTTTAAATTATTATACTTATTAAAGTGGATTGTAGCTTTGGTAAATTGTTGTTTCACATGAGAGCAACAAAGTTATAAAATATTAACTTTTAAACATTTTTGGAGATTATAGTAACAGAGAAAGTTTTATGGTTTTTGAGTGAAAATTCTGTTTTAATATTAAAAAATGTGTATTAATTTCGCTTCTATTTGATGTGTTTATTATTACTCTTATGTAAAACAGGGTTGCTACAATGTCTGGAAACCTGGAAAACCTGGAAATGTCAGGGAATTTTATTTTGTATGGAAATGTCAGGGAAAAATGAGAAAACACCTGGAAAATAATTTTCTGTTAAAATTATGTTATTTTTTGGCGAATTTTACCATGAAAAAGTACTCTTTGGTACTTTTTTCCGTGCACTCTCTAAATATAAATCCCTCTGTTTCTAAATGATTAAAATTTTTATTAGTTAATTTAAAAAAACACCTTTAAAATTTTATAATAAAATTGAATTTTTGCAAAGTTTTTTTTTGGAAATTTTGATAAATAAGATTTTTAAAATTTTTCAATTCTTTTCTTTCAAGATAATTGAATTTTTATAAAGAAATTATTTAAAATTTTTTGAATGAATTAAATTTTCTTTACATTTTATTGAAAATAATTGAATATTCTTTTAACGAATTTTATTTAAAATTTTCGAAAATAAGCAAAGGAAGTTAGTGACCGTAGTTATAATTTTATAATTTAAAATATAAATTATTTTCCAAATTTTCAATTAAAATTATTTAAAAAAAACATTATTCTCAAAAAATAGACACCCTAAAAAACATAAAATTTTTAAATATTGTATTTTCGACAATGAAAAATGTTTGAAACTGAGTTATTTTTCTATAAATTATTAATATAACAATAAAATCTGATATGTTTTGATAAAATTTACTTATTTATATAAATCACACCTCCAATATATATGGAAAAATATTATTTGAGACCTGGAAAACCTGGAAAAGTCAGGGAATTTCATTCGAGAAAAATTGTAGCAACCCTAGTAAAACAAATATTTTTCAAAAGTTGTAAAACTTTATATTCTAGTTGACAAATTTATATTTTTAATTTGAAAATAAGAAATAAAGTAATTTTAATAATTACTAAACACAGGTATTTCATCAAAATGGGAGGACAGTACAAATGAAATGTCTGTAGTTATACTTAATAAATTTTCTATTTGCAGCTTCAATTCGAGATCATCATGCCGCTTTGGATGAGGTCAATTGCTCAATAGAACCTCTTGTAGGGCGTATAACGTGCGACTATAAAAAGGTTAGAATTTTTTAAAATATCATATACAGTGTGTTTAACATTATTGATTAAAAATAATATACAAAAAAAATTGTTAAAAAAAATGTTTTGGAAAAAATTCTCTGAATTATTACGCTATAATTTTTTAAAATTTTAATATTTTCAATATTTCAAAAAATTCAAATTCATACACAAAATAATAAAATTAAAATTTTTCAGAATTATTTTAAAACATTTTGGAGAAAATAATCATATATTACAAATTTTCAATTGCAATTCTTCAATAAAATTTTTTCTTAAGGGGAGATTCCACTGATTTTTTTTTTGAATACCGAAATTATTTTTTTTTAATTTTTGGTTAGTATGATTATCTAAAAATACGGGAAAAATAGTCTGAAGCGATAAGAATAGACTCGCTAGCAGGAGAGTAGGAATAACATCACCTTTCCATCTCGAAAATTCATGTTTTTTCATTAATTACCTAACTGCAAATTGTTTATTTTTAAATTTACATTTTTTCTTTTCGCACCGCTTAAAAGAGTAGTTCTTAAGTAATAAGAAATGTCTACTGTTACATATCAAAGGTTATGTATATAACTTTAAGTTAAATTTTTGAATATTTGTTCCTTCAAACTTTAAACGCGATTTTCTCGAAACTTCACATTTTCAACTTGTTTACACTCTCATTTTTACAATTTTCAACGAAATAACTTGTAATTTGGACAGCATGCTCCTTGAATGTGTAGTTTTCGTGTATACTAGGATATTTAAGATCCATTAATATTTATAAAAGTTATAAACAATTTAAGTTGCAAAATTATGGTAGAAAAATTAAAAAGTCTGCCATTTGGTTATTTTTCAATAAATTTTTTTTCTTCTAGTTTACACGATAGCCATAATGGTATAGATTAAGAAAATTTTTGACTTTTTTAGTTCAGATTAATTGTCTCAGAGAAAAAATGTAAACAACTTTTAGAGGGGACCACTTTCGGCAGCCATTTTCTAAGACTCCATTAAATAAATAAATAAATAAATAAATAATGGTTTTTATTACTGTAACACAAGTATTTTATTGTAAAAAAAGTTTAACTAAGAAATATTTATTTTACTACCTATAAAAAAATTAAAAAAAAACGTTAATTTCTGTGGAATCTCCCCTTAAATAATACAAAAACTTTTAAATGATTTTCCAAAAATTACGTTGTAATAATTTTTTCAAAATTCAATTACCTCCAAATAAAGTAAATTAAAAAGTTTTAAAGTTTACTATTTTAGATTTTTCCATAATGAATTTAAAATTAAAAAAATATTTTTAAAATTTTTTTATATTTTTAAAAAAGTTTATTATTGTTAAAAGATTTTGTCAATTTTTTAATTAATTTTCAAATTTAATTTTTAATTTTTTTTACTTTTTTATATATTTTTATTGTATTTCAAAAAATTAATTCGAAATATTTTTCAAAATTTAATTTCACGAATTTGTTTATTAGGGAGCGTTCACAAATAATGTCACGCAATTTTTGGAGAAATTTGACCCCCCCCTCCCCCCTGTCACGCAATTTTTGCAATTTCACATAAGAAAAATACATTTTGTCACGTTTAGGACAGACCCCCTCCCTATCCCCCAAAAGCGTGACAACATTTGTAAACGCTCCCTTAAAATTTTTGAAAATATTCTACCTTCATTAACCTTAATAAATAGTTTAAAAAAAAGATTTAAATTATTTTTAAAAAAATATATTTTTTGCATTTAATTATTTTCATTTTCAAAAATTTTAATAAGTAATATTCTAATGTAAATTTAAATAAAAATTAATTTAATGAAAATTAGGTTCTAATAATAATGTTAAAATAGTTTTAAAAAACTAATTAAAAAAATTGTTTTATTATAACTTCTTTGAATTCAATTATTTTTGAATAAAGTAAATTAAAATTTTTTAAAGTTAACAATTTTAGAATTGTTCAAAAAGAATTTATAATTAAAACTTTTTGAGATTAAAATTTTTTTTTAAAAAGTCAATTATTTTTTAAAACATTTTATCATATTTTGAATTAATTTTCAAAGGTTTTGCTATTTTGAATCGACTAAAGCGACTGTTTTTGCTCATTAAAGTCGATCCGACGCTTGTGCTTTTTTTCAAATTTCATTAAAATTTAAATTATTATTATTATTTGAATTTTATAATTTTTAGGAAAAAGTCAGGAAAAGATTTTAACTGCAATATATTTTTTTATAGTTCCATGTGGGAAGGGGAGAATTTTTAAGTGTCGACTCATATGCTTTGGCCATGAGCAATATAAAATCGAATTCGCAATTTGTAAAAAAATTTGGCGCTGACCGTTTTTGGCAAAGATACTCTTCTAAAAAGTTCCATCACAGGAAAGAAAAGCGGCCGCAGTAAAATGGACGAAGTTCCAGAAGCATTAAATAATATAAAATTGTTAGCAATTGAAGGTTAGAGTGTTTGCAACATAAGTTTTAATTTTATATTTTATGATAGCTCATTAATATTACTCATGCTTCTAACTAAAAGTATGTATCAACAAAACTTAAAATAAATTTAAAATTAATTATTATTTAAAAATGTTTTAGGGTTAGTTGGGGTAAATAGGAACAAGGGGTAAATCGGAACAGTAGTTATTTTAGATAAATAAAAAATTTTAAAAATAAATACGGCCTTAAACCTTGTACCTTAGATCACTCCCAACAGGTTCTAAGTATTTTTCCATTTATAGTCTGTCAATTAGCAGTTTTAAACTTATATAATGCATTATTATTTCTTATTTTGAATTTTTTTATGTCTAACACCATTTGTTATCTAATTCTTTATATCTCTTAACATTTCCAGACTTGAAATTGATTTTTTCTCAAATATCGTAAGAAATAATCAACTGTTCCTATTTGCCTCTAAATTGTAGCAAAGTTGAAAAATTTAGGGGTAAATAGGAACAGTTGATTATTACGATTCAATGATAACCATATTTCTTACTACTCCATAAAATTGTTCCACGGAAGTAAAATAACAACTCAAAACACAAAAAGAACCGAAAGTATTCCGATTTAAAAGAAAAAACTTATGTTTTTAGTGAAACATAGCAAATCTGTTCCGATTTACCCCAACTGACCGTAAATCAGTAATAAATGTATTTAATTTTGTAAAAAAACAACATTCTGATACTCTAAAAAGAATTATTTTCGTAGAAAATTAGTATGTAATTAATTAAGAATTTTTAATATTTTTTGTAGACACCTACAGATACTGGCTCCAAAGAGAGAAAAAATTTACAAAAAATGATGCAGATTGGGAAAGCCGAAACACTTACGCCTATATCAGGCGGAAAATTGGCGATTTGAAGACGTACAAAAAATCAAAAAGTAAGTAATTAAATTTCTGCGATGAATTTTACTATTTAAAAAACTAATTTAGTTTTTCCAAAGAATTTTTGAAAATAATTGAATTCCAGGCTTCGCGTTCTTCTACTAAAAGCTACTATTTGCTACTTTTTTGATACGAGGCTACTTTTTGGCTACTTTTTTGAGCCTAATGCTACTAAAAGCTACTTTTCTGAACAAATAGTCAAATTTAGATTTTTAGTTTTGACATTTCCATTTAAAAACAGTGCTGAAAACTAAAATTGTTAATGAAAAACGACCGCCAATGAGATAATAGGAACTAATTTTACCGACATTTACTCTATTAATAATGACTGATTATTATAAATTGTGTTTAGATTTTGTTGCAAATGATAACATTTAAATTCTCGTCTTTGTCCTAATATTTCCCGGTTTTATTTTCTCAACAAATTTAAATTTATTTCATTTCGAACATAAAAAAAATCTACATTTTGAAAAATAATTGAATTAAACAAATAATTTTTTCAATTTTTCAAAAAAAAATCTTGTCTGTTCACAATTATAATTGAAAATTTGATTAATTCAATTTCATTAAACTTTATTGATACTAATTGAATTTCTGCAAAGAATTTTTCTATTTATAAAAGTAATTGAATCCTTCCAAAGAATGTTATTATATATTTATGAAAATAATTAAACGTTTGCGTATAATTTTATTAAAATTTTTAAAAATAATTTAATAGTTTCTGCGGAGAATTTTATTACTTTTGAAAATAATTGAATTTTTTTTAAATTTTATGGAAAATTATGAAAATAATTGAATTCTTGTAAAGAATATTTTTAAAACATAATATTCAAGAAAATTTAGTAAATCGCAAAAATGTTGCTAATTATAAAAATAATTGAAATAATTTAATACTTTACACAAAATTTAATAACATTTTTTAAAATAATTGCATTTTTCGACGAGTTTGATTAAAATTATATTAAACATAATTCTATTTCTCCAATAAGTTTTATTATTTATGAAAGTAATTGAATTATTGCGAAGATTTTATAAAAAAAATTTCAAATAATTTATTTCAAAAAAAAATTTGGATAAACTCTATTTTTAATAACTCAATTTCTATTAAATTTTCATTGTTTTAAAAAATAATTGAATATTCGTGTAGAATTTTGTCAACATTGTTTTTAAATAATTAAATATTTTTTGGAAATTTTATTAAAATAGTAGACATACAAATTATTGAATTAAGAAAAATTTTGGAAAATAATTAAATTCTTGTGATAAATATAAATTAATTTTTGTTTTTTATAGAAATAATTGAACGTTTACAATGAATTTTAATAAAATTCCTAAAAGTAATTTCATTTCGCCAAAGTTTTACTATTTAAGAAAATAATTGAATGTATTGGGAATAAATTTTTAAAAATAAAATTATAATTATTCGGTGACTAACTTCCCTTGATTATTTAGAAAAATTAAAATAAAATTCTTTAAAAGAAGTAAATTATTTTTATTAGAATGTAAAGAAATTTCAATTACATAAAAAATTTTCAATTATTCGTTTATAAAAATTTAATTGTCTTGAAATGACAGAATTAAAAAATCTTATTTTTCTTAATTTTCAAAAAAAACTGCGAAAATTCAATTTTATTAAAAAATTTTAAGTGCGTATTTTTTTAAAAATTAACTAATAAAAATTTTAATCATTAATCTTCACACTAAGAAACGTGAATACATTAGAATGTGATCCTTATAAAATTTAATTACTTATCAATTATTAAATTAAAATACTTTGAAAATTCGATTTTTTAAATAGTTTTTAATGAAATTCTTTAATTCTTTTTTTTGTCAACGAGGCTACTTTTTCCTACTTTTTTTTTAACTCATAATGGAGTACAAAGCCTGGAATTAACATTATAAGATACAAATTTATTCTTTCGAAAAAATATACAACAATTAAATAAAAAATAATTGCTTTCATTTCAAGAATTTTATTATTAAAAATTTTAACTATATTCTTCTGAGAAATTTCTTTGAATTTTTTTAAGTAATCTATTTTCCTTAATAATTTTAATTGAAAATTTTCAAAGTAATAGAATTTTATAAAGAATTTCTTTTAACCTTCTAACATAGTAGCTTCATTGAAATTTATTAAAATTGTTTTCAATATAATATTGAATTCCTATGAAAAATATTATTAGGATTGAAAAATAATTTAATTTAATGCGAAGAAATTGAGTATTTTTAAAAATAATTGAATTGTTTCCTCCAATTTATTAAAAGTTTTGAAAATAAAATAATTTCTTCAAAAAATGTTATTAAAAATTGAAAAAAACAACTAAAGAAAATACTTAAAGTATCAATAAGTTAATTTAAAAAAAACCTGATTTTACGCGTGAGGTCCTGTAGATTAAGAAAAAATTGTATAAAAAGATTCTATATTTTATTTTAAAATTAGTAAAATGCGATCCACATATGTTCTCATTTTTTGAAATTCCCAAAATTCTGAACGGAAGTATAGATTTAAATTATGATAAGGTAACTTTTAAAAACATTTTATAAATATTGATTTATTTATTTATGATTTAGAACGAACTCGGAAACCTGTTAGACGAAGCAATTTGCTTGGTCAGTTTGAAGACGAAGATGAAGAAGAAGATAAGGAAAAAGAATATGAAGAAGAAGGAAATGAAGAAGAAACGGAAGGAGATATAGAAAAAGAAGATGAAGAAAGAATGGAAGTAGTTTCATCACAAATTGATTAATTGAACCTTCCGCGACCAAGGAGACATAGGCGTGAATTTCGTTGGCCCCGCGTTCAGTGAATTATTATGAATGAATGAATTATTATGTTGAAAAGTGCCTCTAATTTTTGTTTTTAACAAAAATTTTGCATACTTATAATAAATAAATGTTTTTTAATTTATATGTGATAAACTTATTTATTATTATTATGTTTCCCTTTTCCCAATGAAAAAATTTAGAAAACAATCTTACAGCATTAATAATTAATAGTAATAAATATTTAATTAATAATTTATGTAATGCCAACATTTTTTTATTTAATTAGATTAAATTAGGTAAAAAATTATTAATGACATTAATTTCTAAATGAAATTTGAAATATTAAAATTTTCTAATATTATTGAAATCTCAAAATTAAAATTTTTTTATTACAAAAATTATTTTTATCAATTTATTATTAAATTCTCAATATTTTATAGTATTTAGAATTTTAAAAAATCATAAATTTACTTAATGCAAAATCCACTGTCGGTAAAGTAGAGTCTAATTTTTCAGGTAAGACATTACCACCAATACCCTATTTTCATTGCTTCTAAATTAATTAATAAAATAATCTTTTTTTTGTATGAATGCATATTTCTCTATTAAAAAATTTTTTATTTAACCTTTTTTATTCATTCTAATATGATTATTTATCAATTTGAGTGTTTTTTACATATTCTAAAGTGGAGAAAACATTTTCCGTTTACTAGAAAGAGCTTGTAAACGGAATTTCTCAAATTTCGTATATCAGCTTAAGAGCTGGTATACGGAATCCACGTGTCTCGTATCTTTTATTTTTTACTGGGTTACTTATATTGAGAAGATGTTGCAGTAGTACACTGAAAAAAATTTAATTGAATCAAGAAAATTTGAATTGGTTCAAGTAAATATCGGGATTGCATAGGGTCAATCCAATTATGCGATTGGCTCAAGAAAATGATTTTCTTGACATAGTATACTTGGTTGGAGAGCATATGTTCTTGATCCAAGAAAATATGGAATTTGATCAAGAAATTAAGTAACTTGTAAGAAATGCAGAACATATTAATTGAATATCATTTGTGTATCAAATCAAGTAAATGGTTTACTTGAATTCCCCCCCCCCTACCCCCATTCCATGATTTCTAATACTTAGGTCAAACATTTTTATTATTTAATTAATTAACATTTATATTTTTTATTTAAATAATTAAACAATTGTTATTTTACATAATATTTACATTTAATTAATACTTATCACAAATACAACAAATATACCTTGAAAGAAAATTTTCCACGGTCGGAGGAATCGAACCCGGGTTGCACGCTTCAGAAGCCGTACCGTTGCCACTATCCCATCCAAGCCTCAATGGATAGTTTTCAAAAACTGCTATTTAAGTTGCACATCCATTTGAAGAAAAATATTTTCTTGGATCAAGAACACCGGCATTGTGTTAAGTAAAAAAAAAAGGTTCAAAGCAAATGAATGAAATGATTTGATTTAAGAAAAACGATTTCTCCAGACAATACTTTACTATTTCGCTTAAGAACATAATATTCTTGATTCAATCCTTTTTGGTACTTCGGATAAGTAAAATATTTGATTTGATTAATAACATATTTACTTCCACCAAATACTGAATTATTAATTCAAGAACTATATCCAATGCTAATAATTACTTGGCACAAGAAAATTAATTTCTCTCCTCAAATAAATATGGGATTGATTCAAGTAAACTCTGCCAAGTAAATGCATTTACTTGGTTTTTTCAGTGTAGTCCATGACTCCTGCACTTTAGCAAAAAATGTCGTTTAGATTATATTTCAGCCAGTTGACGTTTAAAATGTGACCATGATTTCAGAAGAAGAACTGTGTTTCTTCCATGTTTCACTTCAATAGATTTGAAGAAACATCTCCGAGAAGATGTTGAAAATGTTAATATTGCATCCTTTATTAGTAACTGTAAGTTACCTAAATTTTCTCCGCAACGAGACTCAATTCAGCATACCGGTAACTACATTTTTAATAATTTATTCATTGTTTAAACAAGTAAAAATTTTTTTACATCAATCAAAAGAGGACATTAATAGGAACCAAAAATAAACAACGGCGTCTTATAATTTCAATCAGGCTATGCTGGAAGGGGCAATGAAGATCCAAACAGTTTCTCGCGTTTTTCTCGAAATCTTTCAGTCTGTAGTTACTGTGTTTCTCGAAAATACGGCAGTACTCACATACATACTTTATTTCATGCTAATGCAATATCAGTACGATATCAATACGCTGTACGTTGATTTATTTTTTATAAAAAGACTCCGTAAAGGGTTTTCGGTGTCGCTGATTATGAATTTGATGTCAAATTGTGTTCTACATACAAAAGAAAAAATGAGAAAAGCGCGAAAGGCGCTTTTCTAAAAAAAACTTTTTTTTTAGCTAATGCTAAAGGCGGAAAAAGTAAATGGAAAATTTTCGCGCTTATGTCGCAAGTTTCTTTTTTTCCTGTGTCATGTAGTTTTTGCTTTACATAAAACACGTATAATAAGTGTTAGCGTTATTAAAACATGCGCGCATTTCTAATTTGTAGCTTGGATACAATATATATATATATATATATATATATATATATATATATATATATATATATATATGTACCCAGATAGCCAAGCATACTAATCATTATTTTTCAGTACAGCGTATTGATATCGTACTCATATTGCACTAGCATGAAATAAAGTATGTATGTGAGTACTGCCGTATTTTCGAGAAACACAGTAACTACAGACTGAAAGATTTTGAGAAAAACGCGAAAAACTTTTTGGATCTTCATTGCCCCTTCCCGCATAGCCTGATTTAAATTATAAGACGCTGTTGTTTACTTTTGATTCCTATTAATGTCCTCTTTTGATTGATATAAAAAAATTTTTACTTGTATCGTATCGCACAGGTCTCCATTTATAATAATTGAAAAATAATGTTAATGCTGTGAATTAATATTTTTTTAATACCATTTACCATTTTTAATATTTTCGAAATTTTGCAATTAAAAATTTTTTGATTAATTAGATAAACAAATAATTATAGATTCCATTATTTTCACGGAACAAAAAACTAAAATTTTTGGAAAGCATAATATCACACTCACTTATTGATTCATTAACATTAAATAATTTTTTTTTCTAAAAAAAAAATATTTATCAATTCATTCAGTCTGTAATAAAAAATTTAAAAAAAATTTAATAAACTTCTTAATGAAAAACATTCTGATCATAATATTAATACTAAAAAACAAAATTAGTTAATTAATCTAAGCAATACTGATATTCCCCAAGATGTTTGCGATGTCATTGCTCTAAATCCAAATTACAGTTGTACTGGACAGAATAGTAAACATGTTACTAAACACGAAACTATAAATATAATTAAAAATGTAGAATGTACTATTTCCAGTTTAAATCTTAGTTTTGATGTAAAAAATGAGATTAGACAAAAAGTTGCCAATAGTGTCATATCAAATTTGTCAAAAAGAATAGTAACACTTTTGAAGACAGAAATTTTGCTATTAAATTAAATTCTGCCAAAAATTTTTTTGAAAGAAAATCCTGATATTTTCTCACTCATTCTGACAAGGGAAATGTTTTAGTTTGCATGAGAAAATCAGACTATATTACTAAAGACTATGACTTACTCTCTGACCAACGAACGTATAAAGAAATTTTAACGAAAGGAGTTTTATCGAAATTACAATCCATAACTTATAAAATATTAAAGTTAAATGAAAATGATTTTCTTAAACATAAATATCATAATAATCAGTTAACAATGACTAAATTAACCTCTTTGACAAATTTTTATGGTTTACCAAAAATTCACAAGGACAATGCACCTCTTCGTCCAATTATTTCTATTTTAAATGGTCCAACTCATTATTTAGCTAAAATCATATACGAATAAACTGTATAAATAAACTATAAACAGTAATTTCTTTACCAAAATCCACGAGTGGACTCAGACATTTGCCGTTTCACATGGAATAACCTTCATATATTCAAAAATATATTGAAATATATATTCAAAATTTGGAAGTGGAAATAGTATATCTCTAAGGAAGATGAATAAAATTTTCAGGGAAAGCTTTTTTTACTTTAAACAAATTATTAAATAAATAATTTTTTAAAAAGTAACATTTGTACATATTTTTTTAATAACAATGATTCGATTTCCACATATTTCACAAGTATTTTCCAAAAAGAAAATCGATGAAGGGTCTAAAACTTTAAGAGATATTGAATTTTTTGTCCTTGCGCGCAACAGTAAAAAGCGCATTTTCGGCTATACTCTACATATACAAACGAACGTTCAAAGTCACCTATAAGTCGTAAATTTTAACCAAATTCAATTTTTCATTTTGGAGAATGTCAGGCTATAATTTCGTAAAAATACTGTGCACTCTCTAAATTTAAATATGTGAAATTTCACTTACTATAGGTATCGGTAGCTCCATGCTTAAAACATTAAAGTTGTACCCTAGTTCTTCGATTTTGTTGAAACTTTAAAATTTTGAAGAGGAATACATGCCAGTAAAAAGTCCAATTCGATTTTGAAAAATTTTAGGGTTACGAGATTAAAAATTTTTTTTTGAAATTTTAAAAATAGTATATCTCCAAGGAAAATAAATGAAATTTTCAGGGAATGCTTATTGTTTACAGAAAATTTAAGAAAATATTTTAGAAAAAAATTTTTTTTAAACAAATTATTTAAAAAATAATTTTTTCTCCTACAAAAAATTATTTATTTAGCATATCATACACTGTCTATACTTTATTAAAAAAAATTAACAATTTTCAAATCAATTTATTTTTTCTCTTTTGTATCGTTGGTTCGCTTTGCGGAACCATTCCGCGGCATGTATGTCGAAATCCGCCTCAGTTAATGTAGTGTGAGTTTTGCACCTACAATGTTGAAATTTTTTTATTTTTATTTTTCTAATGATAAAAGTAGTTAAAAACATTTTTAAATTTATTTTTGATTATTTAAAAGTGAGATTAGTCTTAAAGTGAAATTATAATTAACGCCTTTAATTATACAGGACCACAACATTTTTTTTAACTCTCACGGAACCGGAGTATGTAATCCTAAAGCATTTTTGGCCGCTAAATCCGAATCCGTTGTCCGTTTGTCTCTATCACTTCAGAATTTTTTTTAATAACAAATTTTTAATTATTCAAACAAATTCCCTGAAATTTACGTTAAAAATCGACTATTTTGAGCAAATACAAATAGGATACAAATTTTTAGTGAATATTTGATAGATTTCACGACAAATAAATTATGTGCATTATTCTGTTCTTATGTAATTCTAAAAACACCCTTAAAAACAACAATTAATGCAAAAACTATCTCGTTTCTGGGTGGTAAATTTCTTAAGCCTTGAAAAATTACAAAAATATATTGTGTATTCTTTATTTTTCAATTGGAAATTTTGACACTAAACCACCCTTAAAAAGCACCATGTCTTGAAAATGTCAACCCTCATACATAATAACTAATCATTACACAGGCACACAAAAAAAGTTGTCTGTTTTTTGAACCAGACATATATATCTTAAAGCATTTTTGCCCGCTGAAACGAATCTGAAGTCAGAATTGCTCCATCACCCTCTGTTTTTTTAAATTGAGGAAACTAGCCTTAACTTGAAATTATAAAGTAAAAAAATTGAATAACAGATTTCTCCTTAAAACAAAGCAATAAATGTATCTACTTCTGCTACAACAACTCAGAAACAATGTCAACATTGCTTTAACGCACTTTTTTTTATTAAATCGAAAAACTACCCCTAAAATGTAAAAATTTAAAATGTATGATAAAAAAATAAATAAATAATAAATTGTAGAGTAGAGCGAGGTTAGTTAAGCATAGGGGTAAGTTGAGCAACCGAAATATCTCAGGCTCTATAAATTGTTCACTAAATTTTTTCAATGCCAGAAAGAAGCAGGCACTTGCGCAGTTATGTTCCCTCCTGCGCCTGCTTCTTTCTGGCATTGAAAAAATTAGCGGGCAATTTATAGAGCCTGAAATATTTCAGTTGCTCAACTTACCCCTATGCTAAACTAGCCCCGCTCTACCCTACTTCTCTTTCAACAACTCAAAAGCAATGTAAAAATTGCTGCATAACCTTCTGTTTTTTAAATTGAAAACCCATCCCTTAAATTTACAAAATTAAAGTTTAAAGAAAAAAATGAAAAACCACATTGTTTTTCAAAATAGAACAATAAATTTATGTTCTTCTCTTTCAACCACTTAAAATCAATGTCAAAATTACCCCATTCCCGTCTGTTTTTTTTTTTTTTTGAAAAACCTACCCTCATTTTGTAAATTTAGTGTGTGGTTTTTCAATTTAAAAAAACAGAGAGTGATAGAGCAGTTTTGACATTGTTTTCGAGTTGTTGAAAGAGAAGTACATAAATTTATTGTTCTATTTTGAAAAACAATGTGTTTTTCATTTTTTTTCCTTTAAACTTTAATTTTGTAAATTTAAGGGTAGGTTTTTCAACAAAAAACAGAGGGGAATGGAGTAATTTTGACATTGCTTTTAAGTGGTTGAAAGAGAAGTACATAAATTTATTCATCTTTTTTGAAAAAACAATGTAGGTTTCATTTTTTTCTATAAACTTTAATTTTGTAAATTTAAGGGTATGTTTTTAACAAAAAAACAAAGGGTAATGAAGTAATTTTGAAATTGCTTTTAAGTTGTTGAAAGAGAAGTACACAAATTTATTGTTCTATTTTGAAAAACAATGTGGTTTTTCATTTTTTTCTTTAAACTTTAATTTTGCAAATTTAAGGGATGGATTTTCAATTTAAAAAACAGAAGGTGATGGAGCAATTTTTACATTGCTTTTGAGTTGTTGAAAGAGAAGTAGGTAGAGCGGTGCTAGTTGAGCATAGGGGTAAGTTGAGCAACTGAAATATTTCAGGCTCTATAAATTGCCCGCTAATTTTTTCAATGCCAGAAAGAAGCAGGCGCAGGAGGGAACATAACTGCACAAGTGCCTGTTTCTTTCTGGCATTGAAAAAATTTAGTGGACAATTTATAGAGCCTGAGATATTTCGGTTGCTCAACTTACCCCTATGCTCAACTAGCCCCGCTCTACCCTACAATTTATTGTTGTTTTTTGAAAAACAATGTAATTTTTTCTTTTTATATTATACATTTTAAATTTTTACATTTAAGGGGTAGTTTTTTCGATTTAATAAAAAAAAGTGCGTTAAAGCAATGTTGACATTGTTTCTGAGTTGTTGTAGCAGAAGTAGATAAATTTATTGCTTTGTTTTAAGGAAAAATCTGTTATTCAATTTTTTTACTTTATAATTTCAAGTTAAGGGTAGTTTCCTCAATTTAAAAAAACAGAGGGTGATGGAGCAATTCTGACTTCAGATTCGTTTTCAGCGGGCAAAAATGCTTTAAGATATATATGTCTGGTTCAAAAAACAGACAACTTTTTTTGTGTGCCTGTGTAATGATTAGTTATTATGTATGAGGGTTGACATTTTCAAGACATGGTGCTTTTTAAGGGTGGTTTAGTGTCAAAATTTCCAATTGAAAAATAAAGAATACACAATATATTTTTGTAATTTTTCAAGGCTTAAGAAATTTACCACCCAGAAACGAGATAGTTTTTGCATTAATTGTTGTTTTTAAGGGTGTTTTTAGAATTACATAAGAATAGAATAATGCACATAATTTATTTGTCGTGAAATCTATCAAATATACACTAGAAATTTGTATTCTATTTGTATTTGCTCAAAATAGTCGATTTTTAACGTAAATTTCAGTGTGGAGACAGACGGACAACGTATTCAGATTCAGCGGCCAAAAATGCTTTAGGATTACATACTCCGGTTCCGTGAAAGAAAAAAAATTTTGTGATCCTGTGTTATTATTGCTACTTAGAGGGTATGAGTTATTTCAACAGTATTTTTGTTATGTATACACTACTGAATAATTTATTTTTTAACCTTTATATCCTTCATACACCTTAAATATTTTGCTCTTGGCTTTGATTTGTTCCCTTTCTATGTGAATCCCCTTGCAAACTTGTTCGATATGACTCTGGCAAGAGCCTGATAAATATGCCCCATTGAGCCATCTCCACCAATTTTTAAAACGAATGATTTCTAAAAATGAAATGAAAAAATTAGATTTAATTAAAAAATTTTAAGTTAGGAGTTGCTCTTTAATGTCAACTATTATTTGTTTGACGGATTAAGTTTAAGGTTAAAATAATATTTTCAAACAATACAAGTAAGCTCGAGAATAAAGTCCATTATCTCTCTAAGCTCTAATTTTATTTCGGCCAACACACTGTAATGAATTTGATCTGTTTTAGTCTCGGAACCATCTAAAAAGAAAATAAAAATCAGAAGTTATGAATTTAAGAAAACTCGAACTAAGTACTTCTAATAGTGTGCATGTATCACTTGTTCAAGCGAAATAAAATGTAAAATTATACCAAGCAGTTTGTGTGGTTTCCAGAATTAAAATCTGTTAGATCTATACATGTATTTATTTTTTTTGTTGACATAACTGTGTCTGAAAATATTGGTAACTTGGAGATTTTCGGAAGTTCAGCATCTTCGTCCTCAAAGGATTTATTTTGATAGGCAGATTACTTCTTTCTTTTATTTTTATTATTTATCTCTTTATTATCGCTTGAAAATTCTTTTACACTTTTTCTTCGAAAACCTTTACCTAAATTATTTTCGTCTGTTGTTTAGTAATTTGAATTTTCTGCTCTTTTTCGAGCACTGTGTAATGTAGCTGCAATCAGAAAATTAGTTTGTTGTTTTGTACAAAAAATAAGAGGAGTTAACTCTACTTCTCAAATAATTATTTTAGAAGCATTAGTATACATAATTTTATTATTATGTATTAATTTTACTATACTAAAATTTAAATTTTTTGTGAATATTATATTTTATTAGAAGATACTTTGGTGGACAATATTATCACAAAATGCATTTTTGACTTAAATAATTATTAGATACGTGAATTAAGATATATTCTTAAATATAGATTAAAAAATTGATTTTTCTTCTTGAAAAAATTTAAAAGAGCGCATATTAAACAGTAACTTACAGTAATATTTGTCAAATTCAATTGCCAGTTGTATCGATTTGGTTTCGTCGACTTCTAATTTGAATGGTATTAATGATGAAACATTTTTTTCGGATGCTATGGGCCACCAGCACGTAAAATATTCCTCATTGTTATTTTCATCCACAAACTTCGACAACCATTTAGTAGGCACTTCTGAGAAATGAAATTCGCCTGCATCATCAAGAATTTTTACCACAGCAAATGGCTTTTAAAGTCCATAATGGGCATATAAAAATAACGCATCCAAAAAATTAATTACCACAAAAATCAGAAGCAAAAATATTAATTAAACTACTTGAATAAAGTATATTAAAGTATTAAGATTTCATATTATTTTTTCAACTAAAAAAATATGCATTATTTCATTAATAATAATTTATTATTATAATAATTACAAGAACTATAAAAACTAACACTTTTTAAGTCGAAAAGTTATAGTTACACATACATAGTTTGTTACAATTTTATTATTTTGCTTTGTTTTTCTATATTTTAATTATTAATTCCTGTAATCGATCTATTGAGAATTTAAAAATGATTTTATTAAAGTTAGAAATTATACATGTATAAAAATTTTATTCCTTCTAGAAAAACGTGACAATTACATGAAATGATCAATTGATTTATTTTAATTTCTATCCAAATAGTTATAACACGATCATCTACTTCATAATTTAATACGCATGAGCGATAATTCGCATCTGGCCAGAACTAAACATGTAAAAACTATTCAATCACACAAAAATTTACAATAAACACTTTAAAAAATAGGATTTCACTTTAAGAATCGAATTTGAATTAAAAATAAAATTGATAAAATCGTATTTACAAATTATAGTTTTGAATAAAATAACGTTACTGTGTGGTCAAATAAATAGGTACAATATGACAATGATATTTATGCTTTATGCGAATATAAATTCAATCGGAAGCGACTCACCGTAGTTTTGTAATATGATAGACTAATCGTGGACAACCTTACATAAATATCGGTGTCTCTTTAGTAAGTATAATAATCTCCTAGGAGAAGATCCCCTTGTCGTGGATAAAAACGGTGGATATTCGCTTCCTGATTATAGCGTCGAATTTCTGCCAAAAAAAGATCTCCAAGAGAAATGATAAGAATCGTCTTCAGAATGACGATACAAAATCAGCGTCGAACGCAGCAACAAAAAACAAGCACAAGGTGCTATAATACTCTCGCACCAACCGCTATAATTTTATATATTAATTAACAACACTTTTCTTCACAATTATTATTAAAATTAATTATTAATTTCTTACCCCTATTGAGCGTCGTGACAAATTTGATTTTTTAGCTGTTTCGTCAGCGCACTTTAGCGACCTTTCGCACCAAGGTGCGTGTACCAAGGTCTTGACCACACTCTCTTCATATCTAAGATTTGCTGTTCTCAATTCCTACCACGCAACCAAGCAATTAAATTTAAATTTAATTTTTTAAATCTTAATTGCACAAAAAATACAAAATATTGGCCTAGAACGGAAGTTATGGGCACAAGTCAAAAAGTGGCCCGACCGTAGTGACTCTTCCCTGAATTTTAAAAGTGTTTTTTTATAACTAATTAGTTATAAAAACACTTTTAAAAAAAGTTCCTCCTAAATTCCTCCTAAATTACAAGTGAAGAAAGTCAAATAAATCACAAATCGACAAATAATATCGTTAATAAATATTACAAAATCTAAGGAAAAAAATTGGGCGAAACATTTTTAAACGTTTCAGAGGTCACTTAATACAAATTTAAAGTCAGATTTTGATTAGAGTTAAAAATTTTAAATGTCAGAAGCAAAATGGTGGACAAATTTTACAACTCTTTAAAATCGCTCAAAAACGGTTACTCGGGGGTTTTCAAGGTCGCTGATTACTAATACGACCTAAGTTTTTAAAAATTACAAATCCAATATGGCGGACAATTTTTCGAAAATTCATTTAATTCGATCAAAACTTGTCCTATGGGAGTTTTTTAGGTCGCTGATTACAAATATGACCTTAGTTTTTAAAAATTTTAAATGGCGGATCCAATATGGCGGCTAATTTTTCGAAAATTCATTGAATTTTTTCAAATCTTGTCCTTCAGGGGTTTTTATAGGCCGCTAATTACAAATATGACCTTAGTTTTTAAAAATTCAAAATGGCGGATCCAATATGGTTGTTGATTTTATTAAAAAATTTATCAAATTTGTTCAAAAATTTCCTTTTAGGGTTTTTATATGTTACTGAGTACTGATTCATGTGTTTTCTACTAATATACTAAAATACTAAAATAATATGTAGCCGAATTCAAAAATTTAAAAACAAATTAGAGAAATTAGATTTTAATCCAAAACGACAGAAAAGTTTAAGAAAAATTTAGCCAACTGGATGCTAAATTGTCTTTCAAGATTTTGAAGATTGCTTTTTACAAATATTTATTCGAAAACAGGAAATTTAAATTGTCCGATTAATTTTTAACCCCTTAATAATGCATTACGCTCAAAGGTGTGGTTAAGTACATACAAATCGGACATAGGCTTATAGTTGATTCATGAAAAACTTTAACTGTTTTACGGTACTTAAACGCAACCACACCTTTGAGCGTAATGCATTATTAATGGGTTTAAAATTAAGCGGACAATTTAAATTTTCTACTTTCAAATAAATATTTGTAAAAAGCAATTTTTAAAATCTTAAAAGACACATTATAATCCAGTTGGCTCAATTTTTCTTAAACTTTTCTGTCGTTTTGCATTAAATTCTAATTTTTCTAATTTCTTTTTAAATTTTTGAATTCGACTACATATTATTTTAGTATTCCAAAGCGGAATCTCACCTAGGTTTTTATTTGATTTAATATTGTGCAGTTGATGCAGTTTAAATGTATTTAAAATCTCCGCCGCTGGTTGACCACTGCCGAGTATCGCTGATGTCTTTGACGTACTGAGAGAAGCGGATGATTATCCTCTGTGCTGGGTCTGGATGCATATCCTTAGCCAGACATTACTGCAATTCTTGACGGCGTTGGTGCACCGGGATGGAATGCCTATTCACTGCCAGATTTAAGTGTCATTTTGGATATGTTCGGTAGACCTTGCCGTGGTGGAGGGGCTTCCCACGAAAGGGCAACCAAACAGTACACTCCACACATACACTTCTCTACACATATATGAGATACACACAATTATATCACCTACACATCAATCATAATAAACACAATACACTAGTCACACCCATATAAACAAAAAAACATTTTTTCTCAAGATAAAAATGGAAATATGTGATGTAAATAACATTATGCCTCAAGCAAGTACCTTGAAAAAGGGTAATCCTGCCGTCGATTCCGATCAGGTGAAAGCCCAAGTGGTCGACGTAAGGCCCACGGATTTTGGGGGTGGCCAACAGATCACAGGTCTTTTGGATCGTAACAGCGGAGAGAAAATGGAGACGGAGGTTGCAAAAGCATCTGCCCTTAGTAGTAAAGGGGTACTAACACCCCTACGGGTTGAGGCATGGAAGACTATGCTTCAACTCATGGAGAAGCAATCCGAAGTGTCGAAGGAATTGTTCAAGTCTCTTCGAATTGTAAAAGAGGGGATTTTAAAGAACAATCCGAAGCCCGTCACGGATAGTGCAGTGAAGGCTTTTCATTATGGTGAGAGCCATATCGGCATCGTCAGGAACCTAATGGAATAGGGGAGAGAATTTTCTAAAAATTAGAACATTATCCTCCCCAACTCATAGCGAGACGACAGGTCAGACGCGTAGGAGGAACTCCCGTGGGAACCCCCCCTCTGATAGAAAGAGAAGGGGGGCCTCAACTACGCCCTAAGAAAGAAAGGCGATGAAAGAGAAGGCGTCCGTGTCTCCCCATCAGACCTCTGAGGAAGCTTCCGCTGAGGAGGCTCGAACAGCCACTCAAGCTGATGGCGGACCCTGGAAAGAAGTCCAGCGGAAAAAGAAAAAAATAAAGAAAATGACTGGGGATGATCCGAAGGGAGGAACAAAAAACCTTCCCGAAAGAAAAGGGAAACAGACGCTATTAAAATAAGCGTAGGGGAAGGTAAAGATTATGGCGGAATATTGGACGATATATTTTCAAAGGTCAGCCCTGCTAAAAACAAAGTCGAGATCCTGTCAGTCCGAAGATCCAAGAAGAAAGAAATCCTCCTGGTTCTTAAGAAGGGGCAGGATCTCACTGGATTCAGCAGTGCGCTAACTACTGCCCTTGATGTAAAAGCAGAGGTCAAGATAGTAGTCTTGACGAGACTGTAGTCATTGCAGACGTACAGAATGCAATACGGGGCTGTCTGGACAAGCCTTAGTTGGAAACGCCTTGCCAACTAGTCACCCGGTATGGAGGTATTCGGAAAGGTCAGAATTGCAGGGTCAACTGCAGAGTCCGAGCCAGAGTGGAGGTAGACATGTGTTTCAAATGCCTGTGCTACGGCCACTTGGCATTAGGCTGCAGTGGCCCAGACAGAAGAGATGCTTGTTGGAAGTGTAGCGGTCTAGAACACAAAAGCAAGTTATGTAAGGGCTCTGCTTGTTGCATGACTTGCTCTGATAAGGGGTCAAAGAAGACAAACCACCTTCCGGGTGGCAGGGCCTGCCCAGTCTATTGGAGAATCCTCTCAGCTCTAAAAAATCATATACGGATTTCTCCAAATAAACTTCGGAAGAGGATAAGCCGCGCAAAACCTTCTGATGCAGACTGCTAGACAGAGGAACCCGGACGTTGCTATCAGTGATTTCTTGAAGACCGATAGGGGCTTTGTTTGGGTAGAGGCGGCGAGTGTTCGTATATACAGCTGCTACTTCTCCCCAATGATCCCCTTAGTCCAGCCGCCCTGTGTTGTTTCGTGCCAAAATTGATACCTGAAGTCTGATTGTGGATTCATATAGTGTGGGGTGGTAGTATGAATATTTATATGTTTCCCACTCGAGATTTTTCATGCTGCGCGTTATAAACAATTTTGAGATGCCGAAAAACAGTTTTTTGATGACCGTTGTTTCCCATCAAATTATAGGGGAAAAGTTGTTAACAAAAATTATAGAGCTCGGAAATACCTTTAAAATGATAGGACATATGTTAAAATTGGTTCATTTGTTTACTTGCAAATAAATTTAAACCACTAAAAATGGTACTTTCTTATTTGTTTAATAACTTAAACAAAAATTAACAAATTCTTTCGATATTCTCCAAAAATGTACCTCTCAAGACCCTCAAGATGTGTGCCAAATCCGAATACGATTCGATAAATAGTTTATGAGAAATTCCATTTGTTAACTAAAAACATGATTTTTTTAAATGGAATTTCTATATTTTTGGCCGGATGAAAATTCATTTTTTTTGTTGGGTTCTCTTCATGAAATGTCAATCTATCAATCATAATTTGTAGCGAATTGAATTTTTACAAGAAAACTATTTTTTTTGGGGAAGGAGAAATTTTTGGCTTATAAACAAATGAACACTATATCAACAATTTTTACTTTAACAATTTGTCATAAACGCTATTTGATTACTTTTTCTTTCCTGCAAATTTTGCAAAAAAAAATTTTGATCTAGGTCAAAAGGGGGGGGGAGATAATTTTTTTATTTAAAAAAATTCCTGAGCCTTTAATTATTAATATTTTTTATTTTTTTTATTATATTTTTTAGTTGATTAGTAATACTAATTATAAAAAAATCAATCTAAACATCTATGCACTTCTTGTTCGTAAAAAAATCCTAAAAAGTAGGTAACGTTTGAATGCAAACGTAGAGCAGCCTATCTGCTCTAGGCTGCATAGTGGGGGACATCATCAGTCGCTCGCGCTAAAGTTAAATTCAAACTTTCAAATTCGTAAAAGTTGTCATTACATTCAAACAAATTGATGAATTTTGATCATTTGTTTTTGCACTGGGCTAAAATTTTCTCAGGAATTCGAATTTTTTATTTGTTTTTTGAAACATTTATAAATAATGTCAAAAAATTATTAATTGAAAAAAATTTTTTTTTGGTTTTTTTTTTAAATTAATTTTTTTCAAATTTTGTATTTTTAACTGCTCGAATAATAAAAGCAATACAAATTAATTAAGGTTTTCGGTATAATGCTATTCGCAGAACTTTTTTCTTATCCAAAATTGAGGTATTTTCGAAATATATATCAAATTATTAGTATAATATTGTTCTGCAAATAGTATTTTTTCAAAAACCTTAATTCTTTTAATCAGGGACTTACACGAACACGAAAAAACACGAAAATTCGTGTTCGAGTAAGTCCCTGCTTTTAATGCGAAAATAATTAATTTGTATTGCTTTTATTATTCGAGCAGTTAAAAATAAAAAATTTGAAACAAATGAATTGGGTAGCTCCATGCCTAAAAAATCAAAGTTGTACACTAGTTTTTCGATTTTGTTGAAACTTCGAAATTTTGAAGTGGAATACATGCCTGTTAAAAGTCTCATTTCGATTTTGAAAAATTTTCGATTTACGAGGTTTTTAAATTTTTTTTGAAATTTTGAAAATGGTATATCTCTAAGGAAAATGAATGAAATTTTTAGGCAATGCTTATTGTTTATAGACAATTTAAGAAAATATTTAAAAAAAAAAAATTTTTTTTTAAACAAATTATTAAAAAAAATAATTTTAAAATAAACAATTTTTTGAAAAGTTCTATTTTTATTTTTCTTAAATAATAATGATTCAATTCCCACTTATTACACGAGTATTTTTCAAAAATAAAATCGATGGAGGGTCTAAAACTTTAGGAGATACTGAATTTTTTGTCCTTTCGCGCAATAGTCAAAAGCGCATTTTTCGGCTATACTCTACATTCAAACTAATGTTCAAAGACACCTCTAAGTCGTAAATTTTATCCGAATTAAATTTTTCTTTTTGGAGAATGTCAGGCTATAAATTTGTAAGAAAACTGTGCAATTTTTAAATTTATATTTGTTTAAACAAATTATTATTATTATTGTTAATTACTAACTTTTTACATATTGTACACAGAGAGGAGTATTTTTTTCAAATTTTGCAATTTACTGGACCTAACATAAATACCATTGCAAATTTAAAACATAATTATTATTGTTTAAGCAAGATTTAAACAAATTATTATTGTTAATTACTAACTATTTACAGAATAGTATACTTAAAAGTATCAGTTTTTTCTAAACATGCAAATTTCTCAAACTTTTTTGATATGTAGATTTACATTAAAAATAAAATTATATTTAGAAAAAAAATAATAATAATTTATTTAAAAATTAATTAACTTTAAATTAGGGTTGGTAATATTTTCCCTAATTATATTATTTTTCTTTCAAAAAATTAAATTTTTGTAATTACTAAAAAAAAAATAAAAAAAACAAAGCTAAAAAATTGTTTAAGTAATTGTTAACAACAATTGTATTTAATATTAATTGTGTTGCTTTTCTTTGTAAAAGCTTATTTCACCTGATTTTGTGAACTCAATAAAGTGTTCTTGTTTTTAATGTCTCAAGAATATTTTAATTCAAGAGCTTTCAATTTAGGTAATTTGTTCTTTATTTAATATTTATAACCATGATAAACAAATAACTATAAAGTAATTTTCATTTGCATGTGTTCTGTGACAATTTCTCAATCAAAGAACTAGAAAACAACTTTAAATTTTTGGCATGGAGCTACCCAGATTAAAATTAAAAGAACAATTAAAAGTTCATTAATTTTTAAATAAATTATTATTCTTATTTTTGTTTAAAATATAATTTTATTTTTAAAGTAAATCTACATATCAAAAAAGTTTGATAAATTTGCATGTTTAGAAAAAACTGATACTTTTAAGTATACTATTCTGTAAATAGTTAGTAATTAACAATAATAATTTGTTTAAATCTTGCTTAAACAATAATAATTATGTTTTAAATTTGCAATGGTATTTATGTTAGGTCCAGTAAATTGCAAAATTTGAAAAAATACTCCTCTCTGTGTACAATATGTAAAAAGTTAGTAATTAACAATAATAATAATTTGTTTAAACAAATATAAATTTAAAAATTGCACAGTATTCTTACGAATTTATAGCCTGACATTCTCCAAAAAGAAAAATTTAATTCGGTTAAAATTTACGACTTAGAGGAGACTTTGAACGTTAGTTTGTATGTAGAGTATAGTCGGAAAATGCGCTTTTTACGGTTGCGCATTTAATAATTTGTTTTAAAAAAAAAATTTTTTCTAAAATATTTTCTTAAATTGTCTGTAAACAATAAGCATTCCCTAAAAATTCCATTAAATTTCATTCATTTTCCTTAGAGATATACCATTTTCACAATTTCAAAAAAAAATTTAAAAACCTCGTAAATCGAAAATTTTTCAAAATCGAAATGAGGCTCTTTACAGGCATGTATTCCACTTCAAAATTTCGAAGGTTCTACAAAATCGAAAAACTAATGTACAACTTTGATTTTTTGGGCATGGAGCTACCCAATTTAAAAAAAACCAAAAAATTTTTTTAATTAATAATTTTTTGACATTATAAATAAATTTTTCAAAAAACAAGTAAAAAATTCGAATTCCTGAGAAAATTTTAGCCCAGTTTAAAAAAAATGATCAAAATTCATCAATTCGTTTGAATGTTATGACAACTTTTACGAATTTGAAAGTTTCAATTCAACTTTAGCGCGAGCGACAGATGATGTTCCCCACTATGCAGCCTAGAGCAGATAGGCT
Organism: Leptopilina drosophilae; assembly: GCA_032873175.1. NCBI lineage: Eukaryota > Metazoa > Arthropoda > Insecta > Hymenoptera > Figitidae > Leptopilina > Leptopilina drosophilae. Next base: position 27,503,947 of record CM065479.1, on the reverse strand, counting down.
GCTCCACGTTGCATTCAAACGTTGCATACTTTTTAGGATTTATTTACGATCAAGAAGTGCATAGATGTTTAGATTGATTTCTTTATAATTGGTATGACTAATCAACTAAAAAAACCGGACAAGTGCGAGTAGAACTCGTACTAAAACCGAGGGTTCCGTACCCTCTATAAAAACTTCTAATTTTTTTCTTACAAAAAAATTTGAGTTTTTCGCTAAAGAAATTTGAAGATCAAATCTAATCATGTTCGCTATATTTTTCTTGAAATCTACAAATAGAAATACATAAAATAAAAAAAAAGTCCAATAGGCAAAGAATTGTGAAAACCGAGGGGGGTACACACTTTTTTTAAAAAACGAATTTTTTTTTAGTTTTTCGCAAAAAAAATATGAAGATGAACTCTAATATTTTTTTGTGTATGTTTGTTAAAATCTGCACGAAAAAAAAATAAAAATGTAAAACTCCAGTCCACTAGGTTAAAAATTGAGAGAACTAGCATATGTATAATTATTATCAAAAATTGGAAAACAAATTTAGGTTTTCGCTTAAAACGTAAGGAAGATCGATTTTAATAATTTCCACTATATTTTCCCTGTAATCTATACGTGAAAATACAAAAGTGTTTCAATTTTCAGCTCTCTAGGTAAAAAACTGTGGGCGTTAGAGTGAAAAACACGATTTTTTGACGAAATTTTTAAAAACTTTGAGTTTTTCGCTGAAAAAAATATGAAGATCAAATCCAATCATGTTCGCTATATTTTTCCTGAAATCTACACACGAAAACACATGAAATAAGCAAAACTGCAGTCCAATAGGCCAAGAATTGTGAAAACCAAGGGGAGGGTACACACTTTTTTTTTAAAACGAAAATTTTTTCTAGTTTTTCGCAAAAAAAATATGAAGATGAATTCCAATAATTTTTTCTGTATGTTTGTTGAAATCTGCACGAAAAAACAAATAAAAATGTATAACACCAGTCCACTAGATTAAGAATTGGGAGAACCAGCACGGGTTAAAGTATTTTCGACTTTGCAAAAAGAGATTTTAATTTTTCGATGAAAACACCATGAAAATAAATGCTAATCACTTCCGCTATATTTTTCCTGTAATCTATGCGTAAAAACGAATAAGTATGCCAATTTTCAGCTCTCCAGGTAAAAAAATGTAGGCGCCAGGGGGGGAGGGGGTACATGCATTTTTTCGAAATTTTCAAAATTTTCGAGTTTTTCGCTGAAAAAATTATGAAGATCGATACCGAATGTGTTCGCTATATTTTTCCTTTAATCCATTTTTGAAAATACATATGCATACCAATTTTCAACTTTCTAGATAAAAAACTGTGAGCGCTAGGGGGGGGGGGTACATGCCTTTTTTGCCAAAAATGGCCAAAATTTGATGTTTTTCGTCGAAAACGGAACCCTAAAAATGTAATAAAAATAATAAAAAATATTAATAATTAAAGGCTCTGGAATTTATTGAAATAAAAAAATTATCTCCCAACCTTTTGACCTAGATCAAAATTTTTTTTGCAAAATTTGCAGGAAAGAAAAAGTAATCAAATAGCGTTTATGACATATTGTTAAAGTTAAAATTGTTGATGTAGTGTTCATTTGTTTATAAGCTAAAAATTTCTCCTCCCAAAAACCAGTTTTCTCGTAAAAATTCAATTCGCTACAAATTGTGATTGATAGATTGACATTTTATGAAGAGAACCCAACAAAAAAATTAATTTTCATCCGGCCAAAAATGTAGAAATTCCATTTTAAAAAATCATGTTTTTAGTTAACAAATGGAATTTCTCATAAACTATTTATCGAATCGTATTCGGATTTGGCACACATCTTGAGGGTCTTGAGAGGTACATTTTTGGAGAATATCGAAAGAATTTGTTAATTTTTGTTTAAGTTATTAAACAAATAAGAAAGTACCATTTTTAGTGGTTTAAATTCATTTGCAAGTAAACAAATGAACTAATTTTAACATATAACCCATCATTTTAAAGGTATTTCCGAGCTCTATAACTTTTATTCACAACTTTTTCCCCTATAATTTGATGGGAAACAACGGTCATCAAAAAACTGTTTTTCGGCACTTTCAAAATTGTTTATAATGCGCAGCATGAAAAATCTCGAGTGGGAAACATATACATATTCATACTACCACCCCACACTATATGAATCCACAATCGGACTTCAGGTATCAATTTTGGCACGAAATGACCACTTTTTCACAGGGCGACTGGACTACCTCAAAAAGTTCGATGCCGAGATCAGCTCTCTTGAAGAAAGCATAAACGATTTTGATGGGGATGTCCTTATTGCGGGATACTTTAATAGTAAGTCGTCGAAATGGAGAGAGACTCGTCAGGGTAAGAGGGACGTCTTGGTCACGGACATGGTCTCGACGAATGACCTGGTAGTGATAAACCGGGGAAAAGAGTTCACTTTAAGGCGGGGAGCGTCAGGATCAATTATGGAACTGACACTAGCAACTCCCCACCTGTCCCGCAGAGTAAGAAATTGAAAGGTATTGGACCAGGTGACCACGAGCGACAACCAGTACATTGAGTTTTCAGTCTCCGAGGGAAAGGCGGGAGGGCACATTCGCCCACAAAAGGGTAATAACAAACCCTCCTGGAACCTTAGGAAACTGAACAGGGAGAAGTTTGCAAAATATTTGGTTGAGGCATGCCTTATTAAAAGACTCAACTGACAGAAAGAGACAAGTTCTTTAAAGGGCATAGTGCGAGAGGCGAGGCAAATCATAGTGGATGCTTGCAACCACTCCATGCCTAGCCGTCACCAAGCAAAAGCAAGGAGAAGTGCTCTGTACTGGTAGAGCGATGAACTGGCCTGCTTAAGAAGAGAATGCATTGCGGCGAGAAAGAAATATATCCATTCTAAGGGAGACTTCGTGCTGCAAGAAGATTGGCATAAAGCCAGACGCATCTTCAAGCGGGCTATAAGGAGTAGTCAACGAAAGTGCTGGAAGGACCTAATCGGAAAGACCGAGACCGATCCATGGGGTTCGGCGTTTAAAATTGTTACTAAGAAATTAGTTTCAAGGCAACAAACTCCCGGTATAGGTAATTCGATATGGGTCCAAAAGATCATAAAAGCGCTATTTCCCCACTTGGAGCCGAGCCCCAGGGAGGACTATACTTGCGTAGTACAGATGGAGGAGCTCTTCAAGCAGGAAGAACTTATAAAGGCGACAAGGACGTTGAAGAACGGCAAAGCGTCAAGCAATGATGGAATACCGAGCGAGATCCTAAAAGAGGTGATCGCTGTGTTCTGGAGAGTTCTTAAGCGACTGGAAAGTGCAAAAGTTAGTCCTTCCTAGAAAAGGCCAGAAACCTCTAGATGAAGTATCATCGTTCAGACCAATTTGTCTGTTGGATACGATGGGAAATCTTCTGAAGGCTATGGTTCTAGAAAGACTTCAGGTAATCCTAGTAGGCGAAAATAGCCTATCGGAGAACCAGTTTGGCTTTCGGAAAGGCCAGTCAACAGTTGATGCAATACTCTCTGTTGTGAACCTGGCAAAGGAAGTCAATCAGAGGAAGAAGAAGGGTTTCTGTGCTCTTGTTTCCATCGACATACGGAGTGCGTTTAATTCCGCGAGATGGGACATCTGCATTGAGCGGTTAAGACAAAAAGAAGAGCCGACTTATCTGTTGCGAATGATGGACAATTATCTTAGCGACAGATGGGTCGTGTTCGAATGCAATGTGTTCCATATCAATGAAGAAATGACCTGCGGGGCACCACAGGGGTCGAGGATGGATCCATTCATATAGAACGTCATGTACGACGGACTCCTGAGAATGGAACTGCCTAAAGGCACAACCCTGAAAGCCTTAGCAGATGACGTACTTCTGGTGTGTAAAGTTCTTTCAATTTCGTTCCAAATGACCCTAGCTTGTCGATTTTCCAAAATCCTAGATATATGCTTCTGATACGAATCCATAATTGACACGTTTATCTAAAATTCAAAAATTTAATAAATAAATCCACGCTAAATACCAAACAATTAATTTTAAAAAACCATTATTTGTCAACTAATATAAAATTTTCGACAAACACTAAAGGGTAAGAATTCCGGAAGTGAGCTGCGGATTTTCCAAAATTTGAAATTTGAATAACCAACTTTATAAAAATAAAGTACAAATACAGACACAAACAACCACCATGCTTTATTTAAAAATATTCATTTGTTTATTTTTTATAAACAATTTAATTTTAATGTAAATTTTTTTAAAAACTTTTATATCTTAGGAACGATTTGTTGGATTTAAATGGAAACTTTTGCACATAATTTATAAAGATTGGAACTTCTAAAAAAATGTATTTCATTGTTAAAAAAAAATTATTTGTTGTAAAAAATTATTGTTATTGTTATGAATTATGTTCATAAATTTCCATTAAAATCCGACAAATCGTTCCTAAGATATAAAAGTTTTTAAAAAATTTACATTAAAATTAAATTATTTATAAAAACTAAACAAATGAATATTTTTAAATTAAACTTGGTAGTTGTTTGTGTCTCTATTTGTACTTTTTTTTATAAAGTTAGTTATTCAAATCTCAAATTTTGGGAAATCCGAAGCTCACTTCAGGAATTCTTACCCTTTAGTTTTTGTCAAAAATTTTAAATTAGTTGACACATAATCCTTTCTTAAAAAAGACATTGCGAGAAAAGGTCGAATATATCGAAAAACTGTCGAATTAAGGAATAGGCAATGAGCATGTAAAATCTTAATAGAAAGTGTTTTCAACATTGTTTGGACATTTGTATAGGTGGAGCTGTTATCGTATACTTAAAAAGAGCTCATATATACGAATTGTGTATTGTTATTTGTTTGTTAGTTAAAGGATTAGTTAAATAGAAAGAAGTATTATATTAAATGTTATTTTGAACTTTTTTGTAATTATTAATAATCGAAAAATATATATTATTTATATATTATGTATAAAATAGAAATATTTTATTATGTATAAAATAGAAATATTTTATTATGTATAAAATAGAAATATTTTATTATGTATAAAATAGAAATATTTTATTATGTATAAAATAGAAATATTTATAATAATAATAATTATAATTCCAAATACATTATTTTTATGCATGTAATATAATTTTGTTTAAACGTTTAACAAAAATAAATATACCACGTTACTTAAAAATTATATATGTTTCACATATTTTTCAATATAAGTAACATAACCTTATGATTGGACTTTTCAATAAAATAAACTAACACAACCTTTTTATTAGAAAAATTGTTTCTTAGAGATTGAAAAATGAAATGAAAATTTTTTCATACATATAATATAATACAAATGACAATGTTTAAATTTCAAATTTTAATAATAATTAATATTTAAATTCAATAACTTTATATATAACAAGTTTTTTTTGTATTACAGTAATATATTTACATATAAAATTTAAAAAAATAAAATGTATATAATAATACATTTCTTAATTTATATTCCTTTTTTTAATATAAAGTCTACAGTTAATTTCATATAGAAAAATATTTTAAATATAATTTACAATGTACATTAACTTATCAGGAAGATTTTATCTAAAAATTATTATATTTAGTTAATTAGTCTAAGTAATAATTATTATAAAGCGAGATTTCTGAATAATAATTTAAATTTAATATAGTAAATAAAAAAATTATTAATTGAAAGATTTGAATATTTATTATATTTAGAAAAAGATTATGCACATTTTGGAAAGGAAAAAAACATTTTAAATGTCTCATTTATTTATTAAAAATTGTTAAACAACGATGATGACATGTTTATTATTATTAATATATTTATTACAGCGATTAATTCGCCTAAAAATATTATTTATTTTTTTAAGTAAAAAAAATGTAATCTATTTTTATACAAAATATATGTAGGGGAGAGTCAGTACGGTCGGGTCACTTTTTGACTTCTACCCATAACTTCCGTTCTAGGCCGAATTTCACGTTTCCTGACATATGGTTGGAAAGATCTTCTAAAGTGGAATGTTTCTTCTGTACATCAGAAAATATTTGGGCAAAAATTAGAAAAGTTATAAACATTAAAAAAAATGTCGTTACGGTCGGATCAGGTCTTTACGGTCGGTTCACCGTAGAAAATCAATGTGAAATGAAGGAATATTACTAAAAATGGCCCGTAAATTACAGAAGAATGCTGAAATGCACTTGAAAATGGAAAAAGGAAATAAAAAAATTATATAAGAATTAATCTAAAAACATTCTCAGTAAACGAAACGTTTACAATACGTTATCGAAGGAGATGTGAAATGAGACTTTTTAAAATGTTTTATGAACGTTTTGCGAACGCATAAATATATTTTTTCACTGTAAAATGACGTTCTTCATACATCTCTACCTTAAACAAATGAATTTCCGATGTCAGAACGCACTATAATTGTAAAATAATGCGTCCCAACATGCACGATATAAAGTGACCCGACCGTAAGTTTCGCCTCGTTTTTATTTTTTTAGCACACTGACATAAACGCACGATATAAAAACCAAATAACCTACCAAAGTATTAAAGGACTCTGTAATAAATAAATTTCATCAATTTAATTTATTGTTTGCATCTTCCATTTAGTTTAATTAATCTTTTTCGACACTAAGTAAAAGTTTTGCTTAAAAATTCACCACACATTTACGTTTGTACTGCTCACGTACTTCATTGGAACTTAATGGAAGAGACATAAAAAGTTTTCTACCATTACTAAGAAGTATTTACATGCAATGGTAAATGACATCACTTTGTTACAACTGAGAAACCTGAGGTGACCCAACCGTAAAGGTGCGCCGACCGTAGTGACTCTCCCCTATATTTTTTAAATATTATTTTTTATCCTTTTAAATATAATATATTTAATGTATAATAAAAATTTTTTGCGATTAATTCGCTGGACAGTAAATATTTCTTGCGATTAATTCGCTTTGTTATTTTGTTAATAAAAATTATAGTTAAAACACTTTTTTATCATCTCTAAATTTGAAATTAGTTAAAAACCAAGATTTTTAAAGATTACAAATTATTTATTAACTTTTCGATTTCGGATGTTTCATCGTCCATGCCGGATGACAGTTTCCCTTTCTGAAAAGAATAATAATAATAATTTTATATATATATATATATATATATATATATATATATATATATATATATATATATATATATATATATATATATATATATTAGGGTGGTTCTTATTTTGGCGATGTTTCCAAATCTTCGGTCTCACCCCAAAAAATTAATCAAGGTATAAAAAAAAAATTTTCCTGGAAGTTTGAAGCAGATCGAACAATATTAACACGTGCCTCTAGTCAACTGAAATTTTAAATGGAAAATACATGTAATTTTTCGTGAAAATCATAAAAAGTTTTTTCTAGCTTATACAAATTTATTTACAATTCTCTAACTTTGGGTTCTTTTAGTACATGATAAGAGGTAAAACTTCCAATTTTTCTAAATTTTTTGGAAAGTATTTGTTTCATTTACCAGCTTGATGAATATGACGCTATCACACTAAACAGGACTATATATTAACCCCTAGATGCATACATTTATTCATTCATTAAACATTTAACGAAACTCTGTACTGAGGGATTTTCGGGACGCTGATTACAAATCTTAGGTCATTTTAAAAAAAATTCAAAATGGCGGATCCAATATGGCGGGCATCGAAAATAAAAAGTCGTTCAATTGGATTGAAACTTGGTACTCGGGGGTTTCTGAGGTCGCTGATTACGAATAATTTTAAACAAGGGCATTTTTAAAAATTTTGAAATGTTGGAACCAATATCGCTGATATTGTTACTCGTTCTTAGCGTTACCCGGAACTGGCTAAATCTATAACTTGAAATTAGTCGACCTGCCTGATTTGAAATGGATTCAGTCATTTGTAATCAGCGACCCCAAGAGTACCGAGTTTAAGTTCAATTAAATGACTTTTTTACGTCCGCCATATTGGATCCGCCATTTTGATTTTTTTTAAATTAACCTCGGATTCGTAATCAGCGACCTCAGAAACCCCCGAGTACCAAGTTTCAATCCAATTGAACGACTTTTTATTTTCGATGCCCGCCATATTGGATCCGCCATTTTGAATTTTTTTTAAAATGACCTCAGATTTGTAATCAGCGTCCCGAAACCCCCTCAGTACAGAGTTTCGTTAAATGTTTAATGAATGAATAAATGTATGCATCTAAGGGTTAATATATAGTCCTGTTTAGTGTGATAGCGTCATATTCATCAAGCTTGTAAATGAAGCAAATACTTTCAAAAAAATTTGGAAAAATTGGAAGTTTTACCTCTTATCATGTACTAAAAGAACCCAAAGTTAGAGAATTGTAAATAAATTTGTATAAGCTAGAAAAAACTTTTTGTGATTTTCACGAAAAATTACATTTATTTCCATTTAAAATTTCAGTCGACTAAAGGCACGTGTATTTTGTTCGATCTGCTTCAAACTTTAAGGAAAATTTTTTTTATAACTTGATTAATTTTTTTGGGTGAGACCGAAGATTTGGAAACATCGCCCAAATAAGAACCACCCTAATATATATAAATATAATATAACAGATAAAGATTATATATTATTATTTGCTTTTAAAATCTGGAAATCATGATAATTTCAGTTTTAAAATTATTATTATAAGGTTGATCCCAAGTTGCAGTTTATCAATTTCCCTGAGAATATACTGACATTAAAATTACTTTCCCTGACAAAATTCTTTTTAGAGGGAAAAATATTAATGTTTACGGAAAAATGGGTAGAATTTATGAATTTTACTAATTTCTAAAAATTACAATTAAACCATTCCTGAATTTAATTATTTTTTACAATTTTTTTAAACTAAATTTAATATCTGAATCAATTAATTTAATTAATTAAATAATTAAGTTACATTGTTGGAAGGTAATTGAATCTTAAAAAATTGTTATAAAACAAATTATGATAATTAGTTTTGAAAAATATTTAAATGTAATTTTTTCAAAAATAGTTAAATTTTTTTGAACTTGATTGTTTTCCCAAAATGTAAAAAAAATTATAAAATGTTATTATTTATGTATATATATTTGAATTTTCTAGAAATAATTAATTGATAATACTGAAAATATTGAATTTTAAAAAATTAGAAGCTAATTTTCAGTTTTAAATTTACCTTTAAAGATTTTTCATTAAAAATTTGGATATTTTAATTATTTTCAATTAAAATTCTTTAGAATTTGATTTTCAAAAATTATAAATGATTACTTAAAATAATGATTTTTGCGTACTTTTTCTTTTAATTGAACGTGATCTCCTTCAGTGAATTTTGACGATCCATCGTAGGAAGTTACGTTTATGAGAACTTTGTAAACGCAATCAGTAATAGCAGCAGTTCCATAGCTCGAATTTTTAAGAACTATCAATTTTAATTTATTTTTAATGTATCCCGTTACATCTACCTACAAACAGAAAAAATTTCTTCCTAAATAACACTTCAATCAGTCAAAAATGTAATTTCAGCATTCTTCTTCAAGGATTCCACAAGTCAAGGAAATCAGGAAAATTAGTGAATTTAGGAAAAAGTCAGGGAAAAGTAAAATTGGTCAGAGAAATCAAGGAAAAGTCAAGGATTTTTATTGAAAGTAGTGAAAAAAATTAAATTTTTAGAATATATAAAAAAAATTTAATTTTAGTATAAAAACAACAAAATTATTCACAGAAATTTAATTCTTTTTTTCCATAAAACATAACAATATTCATCTCACAAAAATTCAATTATTCTTAAAAATTTCTTAATAAAATAAACTATAAAACTATCACAAATTTTTTTTGTAAATACATTTTTTGTAAATAAAAAAAATTCAAACATTTTTCTATCTCTGACAAAAATGAATTTTTTAATAATTACACAGCCACACAAAAAAAAGTGTCTTGATCTGGGGTCGAGACATATGTTTTCCGACGTATTTCGATGCGCTGAATCCGGATCCGTTGTCAGAATTTGGCCAATGGGTCCTGGTTTCGCCCTAACCTCAAAAAATACCCTAAAATCTTAAAAATGGTCACTTTTGAATTATCAAAATTGAATCTAACCGCATATTGGTGATTTTCTAAGATCCCTTAATTTAAATAAATTATTCTATAAGCTTTTCAATTGAAAATCCATACAAAACATTAAATCTATCGAACCTAACCTCAAAAACACATCTAAGATTCCAAACAAACAGATTATACCATACACAGCGCAATAAAAAATAGGTAAGCTCATGAAAGTTACTACTTAGGTGATTCTATGATTGCTGATTACAAATCTGGTGTTAGTTTATCAAAATTCAAAATGGCGGATCCAATATGGCGGACATTATTATTAAAATTTGTTCGGATTTGCTTGAAAATCGGTACTCGGGGGTTTTCGGGGTCGCTGATTACGAATCCCATGTCGGCTTCTAAAAATTTTAAATGGCGGATCCAATATAGCGGTATTTATTATTTTTACAATCTTTTAAAATTTATTACTCGCGGTTTTTCGGGAGCTTTGATAACGAATCCTATATCAATTTTTATAATCTTAAAGTCTTACGAATTGTTTTCTAATTCACTCTTCAGTAAATAACCCCTTGTTCTGTTCAACATATTTAAAATAATACCTTTATTAATTCTGTTACCGTTAGAACATCCCTTCAGTCTATTGTCTTACTACTGTAGCGTGTTCTTTTTTCTTCAAAGGATCTATGTAAAGGGTTTCGCTTACGTTTCTTTCCTTTCCTATTCGTTTCCCTCTTCAACATCCAACAAAATTCAGCTATCATTGCTTCATCCCATCTTCCCTGATATCGTTCTTCCATCAATTTGATATCTTGATGAAATCGCTCGCCTTATTCTTCGCTGTAATGTCCACAATTTTCGGGAAACTTATCCAGATGTGAATCGAGGATGTGCAGTTTTAAACTCATTAAACATCCTAATTTTTTATAGTTTTTTAACATTTGAGCTACAATTTGTTTATAGTCAGGACTCTTATTGTTGCCTAGAACATTTGTTGAAACTTCTTTGTAACTTTCCCAAGCTGCCCTTTCAGAGTCGGTCATTTGAGAAACGAAATTAGTGTCTCTAAATAACGCTCGAATCTGTGGTCCATCGAATACACCTTGTTTTAATTTAGCATCAGAAACAGTTGGAAATTTTTTCGCTATGTACTTAAAGCATTGGCCGTCCTTATCTAACGCTTTCACGTATTGTTTAATCCCACCAAGCTTAATGTGAAGAAATGGAAATATAATTTTGTCGGGGTCTACCAAACTTTGGTGAATGACGTTGTGAGAACTTGGTTGTAACGATACTCTTGGAGGCCAAATTTTTTTCTTGTAATGATTTGCACGATCTCTGCTATTCCACAGACACAAGAAGCATGGCTCTCTCGTGAAACCTGATTGTTATCCCAGTAGTATTGTTATAATTTTAAAATCACCACAATTTAACCATGTGTGTTTTTCGTAATTCACTTTCTCTAGAAGTATTTTTATATTATTATATTCTTCTTTGATTTAAGTGGAATGAGCTATTGGAACTGGAGCGTAGACATTTGTATTGTGTAGTAAAACGGCTTTTATACTACGTTTGAAAGAATCGATCAAAAGTCTCCAGTCTTCATCTCTATACATATTTTCCTTTAAATTGTCCATCAAACCTATTACGTCAGTACAGTACACCAAAGATGTCTCTTTATCTTTCGTAAAATATTTTCGGAACTCTTTATCTCGATCTCTATAAAATGACACTTTCGTATTCGGATCCAAAAAGTTTCTTTTCTTCATAAATGTAGCAGAAAGTTCTGCACCATCTTTTGGTAAACCTAGATCTCTAATAAAATCATTTAGTTCCGGTTGCGATACTAATAATGGCTTTTTTTCTTTAGTGCAATACTCGGTGAAATCATTTTCCTCATCGTCATTTTCATCGCTGTCACTACTAAATTCTTCAGTTTCGTTGTCGACTTCTACTTTTTCGACATGTTTTTCAAAAGTAACAGCAGGTATGCCCGCTTTTAGACCAATTTCAGTAGGTCTGATTACTGTTGACACATTTATATATGTAATGGCACTCTTATTTTTTGTGGTAATTCCTTTGATGTCGTTCATACAAAAATAGCAATCTTTTAAATTCCGTGGTTTCTTCCATATCGTTGGTGTAGAGAACTTGAGATATTTTTCATCTTTCGAATTTTTTGAGCGACACAACATAAGTCTACAGGAGTTACACACAATATGAGGAACCCAATTTGTTTCTTGGTGTAATAATTTACGACCGAAACGATTTTCGTAAAGCTCTTCCAGTTCTTCATCTATTTTTTTCCGCAAGGAACTGACTTCATATTTGCTACAAATATAACAAAAGGAATCGGGACTTTTATTACAATTATGTAGTCGAGAAGTCACTTTTCTTGTAGCATCGGACTCTTTATCAACCAAGTTACCCATCAATAAAGAGCTACGGTTGCCGGATGACGACGTCGGAGGTCCCGCTTTCCCACCTTGTCCAGACGTCCATACTGGGTTTCCTAATCCCTGCATCGTAAAACATTTTTTCCTGTATCTGCCATGACGGCATGAACGCCGTTTACCCAGGGACTCTGCCAGTATGGATCCGTTGCCCACCGTCACCACGTGGAGGTGCCCTGGTTACAGATACAGGCGAAAAATGCTAACAAAGAGAGATTCTAAACTATGAATTAGCAATAGCATACATTTAAAGATTTAATACTATTAAGTACTGGTCACACAATAAATGTAATCGGCTTGAATTTATTTACTAGAAATATTTAGGGGTCATCAATAAAAAATTTAACGTCACATTCGTAATCAGCGACCCCGAAAACCCCCGAGTACCGATTTTCAAGCAAATCCGAACAAATTTTAATAATAATGTCCGCCATATTGGATCCGCCATTTTGAATTTTGATAAACTAACACCGGATTTGTAATCAGCAATCATAGAATCACCTTAGTAGTAACTTTCATGAGCTTACCTATTTTTTATTGCGCTGTGTATGGTATAATCTGTTTGTTTGGAATCTTAGATGTGTTTTTGAGGTTAGGTTCGATAGATTTAATGTTTTGTATGGATTTTCAATTGAAAAGCTTATAGAATAATTTATTTAAATTAAGGGATCTTAGAAAATTACCAATATGCGGTTAGATTCAATTTTGATAATTCAAAAGTGACCATTTTTAAGATTTTAGGGTATTTTTTAAGGTTAGGGCGAAACCAGGACCCATTGGCCAAATTCTGACAACGGATCCGGATTCAGCGCATCGAAATACGTCGGAAAACATATGTCTCGACCCCAGATCAAGACACTTTTTTTTGTGTGGCTGTGTTATTATTATTTTAATATTTAAAATTTTTTAACGCAATTAACTAACTTGATAAAACAACAAAATTCTTTACAGAAATGTAATTAATTTTTCTATAAAAATAACAACAATATTCATTACAAGAATTGAATTATTTTTGAAAATTTTAATGAAATAAAATATAAACAACAACGAATTTTTTTAAATAAAATCTTCAAACATTTTTCTATCTCTGACAAGAATTAATTTTTAATAATTGATTAATTATTCTATTATTTTAAATTTAAAAAAAAATTCTGAATTCATGTAAATAATTCAATGATTTAATATATAAATATAATAGAAAATTTTTTTAAATCTTACAAATTCCCCAATGAAATCTCCAATTTGATGCAACTCGATTTTTGAAATGTTGTTTTCTTCAAAAGTTGATAAATCACCTAAGATTTCAACCTTCGTGTAGCTTTAAACTGATATTTCTTTATACCTGAGTCCCTCATGCTGCCTGTAGTATTGCAGATTAGAAAGGACAACTTGCCCGGAAGAAATTTTGATAATCTGTTTTATTAAAAAGTAAAAGGAATAAGCAATCCAATAATATATATTCAGAGATTTTACACTCGTTTTTATAATAATCATCAATTAATAGAAAAAAATTTTTATTTAAAAAAGCAGGTGTTTTTCTTTTTTTAAACTAATTTTAAAAATTGAACATATTTAAGTTAACTTCTACCTATGTATGATTTTTTATTTTTTTAATAATAATCTAACATTTCATAAACAGAAAAAAATTTAGACATGTTTTTATTCCTAAAATAAGAAAACAGCTACATTTTGAAAAAATATATTTGACTAACTATACAAGTATTCAATTAAAATTTTATTCTACGAAAAACGAAAATAAACGTTCCATGTAATCGATTTAGACTTAATCAAAACATAATAGATAACAATAATAAATATTTTATTTATTTATTATTTATTATTTACGCACGAGTGTCATACAAAATTTTTTGCAACACTAAAACAACTAAACTTGCAGCAATATTGCCAATATTACTGTAACTTTAGGTGTAGTGGGGAACTGTTAAATGAAGTTTTCTAGAAGCTAAAATAAAAATATGAATATAAAATAAAATTGTAAGTTATATATATATATATATCTATATATATATATATATATATATATATATAACTATAATATATATATATATATATATACTAAAAATTTACAAATTTCTCTTGTTTCTAATATATGAATTTCTAAATAATAATTATATAATTAAATATTTAAAAATCCAATTACATGATTTTTTTTCATAGAGACAAGTAATAAAAATCTTCTAAAGAATTTAATTATTATTTTTATATTAAAAATATAAACTTTCTTGCAAAAATTCAATTACTAGAAAAAGACTATTATTTTTTTAAAAGTTGACAAAAATTGTTCATTAAAAAAATATTTTTTAATTAAAAATAATGAGTTAAATTATATTTAAAATTATTATGAAATGAATTTAATATTAATTAAAAAAATGAAAGAAATCGAAAGGAATTTTAGTAATAATTGTAAAAGGTATAATAAAAAGTTAATTTCTTTAACTGACAAAAAAGTACAAATAAAAATTTCTGAATTAGAATTTCTAATTCCTCACCTTATATAGCAGTTTTCCATCAAACTCTTTTTTCTTTTCACCCCAAAAAAGAACTCTAAGCCTTGTGTCTGACATGTTGCTAAAAATGCACAACAACGGTGTGTTGTCATCTTCCTTATTTTTATCCGTATTCTTCTTCATCATGTCAAATTTTTGTGAATTTCTTTTAACAACAGCAGGCTCCACTTTTATAATAACTCCAGTTACTACACTGCAATGGAAGGAATAAATTATTTTATTAAAAAAAATAATTTTATTGAAAAAGAAATAACAGAAGAAATATATATATATAAATATATAAGTTTATTTACTATATTATTACATAATAATAAATAATGTTATGTGTGCATATTTAAAATAAGAAAGTTTAATATATATGTATCCTGACAAGGTGGAAAGGACCATACGTTAAAAAAAATTAATTTTGAATTATTAATAACATTGTATCAAAATTCTTTCAAATAATAAAGGGACAATTATTCAAACTTAATTTTATTTGTGCGCAATATCCATTTAACCGCGTTAGGACGCATATTAATCTACTGCGAGGTAATACTACTTAAAAAAATAATATTACTGTAAATAAATAATTATTTGTACATATATTATTGTTACATTAAATACTCACACAGTATTATCGCCGGGTTGTTTATAATGGAGTTCTTCGTCCGAAGTAAAGTCGAAATCGTTCATTTCCATGTTGAATCTGTTGTATTGAAAGAAAAAGCGCGAAAATGTATATATTGTGACGACCGTCTGAAAGCAAAGTCAAAAGAGAAA
The DNA here is from genome assembly GCA_032873175.1 of Leptopilina drosophilae. Classification (NCBI taxonomy): domain Eukaryota; kingdom Metazoa; phylum Arthropoda; class Insecta; order Hymenoptera; family Figitidae; genus Leptopilina; species Leptopilina drosophilae. Next base: position 27,488,132 of record CM065479.1, on the reverse strand, counting down.
TGACTTTTTGAATTGAAAATGAGAACGTGACCGGTAAGCTGTAAAGTTTACATGATTGCCAAATTTCAATAAAGTTCTCTCTAAAGTTCAGTATACAATAGTACATTGAATGAAACGTAAATGTAACGCATTGTTACCTTATTATTACGTTCCTTTTAAGGTATCATTGTGGACTCAACCTAAAGGCCTGTCTTTAATAGCCATAAGTGTGAGAGAGATAGAAATGTATGTTCGCTCATTTTTACACCCTAAAAGTCTGCGCTCCCTGTGGATGAGTTTGAAAATTAATGTCTACTTTAAACTTAAACTTCGTCATTACTTAACTTATTGTTCTCAGGCGAAACAATCTTTACAGTGGAGATAAATAATATAAATAATAAAAATCAGGCAGAGAAGCAGGCGCAACGCGCCTACATCATAGGGTTTCGTGGCCTAAAATGATAAAAATGATGATAATGATAATGAATGAATAAAAAAAATAAATAATAATTTATTTAGAAATTTTTTTTTAATTAATTGTTTTAAAATTTTAATGAAGTAATTGGTATACCATAGCAACGGTTGACATAGTAACGGTTGCCATGGCAACAGTTGTTATGGCAAATATTAACGTAGCAACGGTTGCCATGGCAACGGCTGTTATGACAACCATTAACATAGCAACGGTTGCCATGGCAACGGCTGTTAAGACGTAAGACTTAACTTAACTTAAGACCTTCTTATACCGAAGTTAAGTCTTAAGTCTTAGGAAATAAGAACTTAAGACTTAAGACTTAAGACTTAGGACTTAAGACCTTCTTATACCGAAGTTAAGTCTTAAGTCTTAGGATATAAGAACTTAAGACTTAAGACTGAATACTTAAGACTTAAGACGTAAAAACTACGGACGGACACCGAAGTCTCGCTATAAGGGTTTTGGCCCTTGGCCACGAAACCCTAAATAATAAATTATTTTTTGTGCTTGCACGCAGTTAAGCTGAAGGTAATTATAATTTTTTTTCTTAACCCTCCTTCACACACATTTAAAAAATTTACGATTGTACACACGTTTAGAAGGAATCCCTCACCACATTGTAAAATAAGCAACATTACAACATAAACAAAGGAATCAATAAAAATTTAGTTTTAACACAAACTTACAAACATGTAGTAAATTATTCTAAATTATAAAACTAATAAAATTAATTTTCGGTCTCAAAAATAAAAATTAATTACACGAATGTGCATCTTCGAGGCGAATTCGAATTCCACTTGACATGTAAAAATAGTACTTACGTTATATATATATATATATATATATATATATATATATATATATATATATGTTATAATCTTTTTAGATTTAACATCTGTTGCGGAGCACTGTGCAGAATTCCACGATCTTCACAATAAACCGCAGTGTTTATGAAATTACTTCCTTAGGTTTAATAAAGGTAACTATAAAATAGCTTTAATTTTGTATATACGTTGTATATATTATTAATAATATAGGATAAAAGCAGGTATAGTCGAACAATAGTTAGACACTAATATACATTTTCTTCAAATAATAATGCATTGTGATTGTGTCAATTTCGAGAAATTGAAACAAATGACAATTCTCACATAACCGTTAAAATTAACTTTCATTTAGTAAAATTTATAATTAATTATTCATTATTGGATATTTTTTTCTAAAAAATTAATTAATTAAATTAATTATTTTTTTTATAAAACGTTCTATTTGTAATTAAAGTCTATAATAATAAGGGAATTTAGAGGTTTTGGTAATTTTTTCTAATAAAAAAATTAAAAATCATGAAGATTAGGCTAAAATATTTTTTAAATTCAAATTCTTTGATAATATTTTTCTTTAAATTGCTTTGAATATGTGTGTATTTCAATTGCTCCTCATATATTGAAAATTATATTGGAACTATCGTGTTTTGGCACTATTTTATTTCGGAATAAATGGAAAAATACATGTGGGACATAGTGACCAAACTTTCCAATGCTGGACAACGTAAATTTACATAAACATGTTAAATTACATAGACATATATTATGTAAAAATACTGTGAATAGTAAAACTACTTTTGGAACGAAATAAATTTACTACGTACAACCTATAATGTTGATGTGTGAAATTACAAGTTTCGTGTTATTTTACACTAACTTTTTTACAGTGTAAAGTAATAATAACAAAAATATAATTATTACGAACATTTTTTTATTAATAATTAATCAATAAATATTTATGTTTCAGGAAGTCTACTACAATCTCATTATTAATGAGATTTGAGATAATGAGATTTGAGGACTAAGATTTAAAAATTATTAACATTTATATGAAGAAGAGACTTTTTAAATATATTTATTAATCTAGAAAATAAATTAAGTACTTTTATTTTACTTTATGGATACGTAATATATTATATACTTAATAATATAGAATGTGACAAAGAGTTATAATATTTTGTTCAATAAAGAAATACTTAACATATGTGTAAACCTATCTGTAATGTTTCATTTATATTATATATATATATATATATATATATATATATATATATATATATATAAATATATTAGATATATATATAATATATATATAATATATATATATAATATATATATATATATTTATAAGATTCTAATAATTGAAAAACTTTTTTAATCAGACCAAAAGAAACTAGACCAAAAACAGTTAATTTCAGAGTGAATACAAACAGCTTTTAACAGTTTTGAAATTTTTAAGACTAAAATGGATGCAAACAAACAAAAAAATTTGAAAAAGAAAAGCGCCTAAAAATATTGAGAATGTAATTGAAACACGTGAAAATCCAAAAATGAGATATGTAAATGAATTGGACACCAGTTTACAGACAAATCCGATTTGTCCAAATTCGAGTCATGTACATAACGTTATTAATTACGATAATAACGTGAATAACATTTTTGAGCATTATCTCGGAAGTATGAATGTTATACGTACTCACTGTAAAGCTAAGCATTTTAAAGGAGAAAGAGTAAGTAATAAAGGGAATTCTTTTAATGATTGCTGCAGTCATGGTAAGGTAATTATTCCATCATTACCTGATCCACCTAAGATTTTAAAGGAATTATTCGACGGTACTCATACATTATCTTCTTTCAATGACAATTTAGTAAAATTTAATAACAGGCGACTGGGACCATTTTGCTTTAAAATCCAAGGACTTTTTATTATTGATAGCAATGAAGCAATAGATCATAGAATGAACAATATGAATTCTACGTTAAATGCAGAAATCTCTTCAGCTATTCACAATACAATGAAAATTAACATTATTTTCGCTAAATCTTATCAAATGATGAAAGATGAATTAGATTTAATGACAAGAGAAACAATGATGTAGAACCCGAATTACAATTGTTATTTACATTGAATAATGGACAAGATAGAAGACGTTACAATTTTCAAAGAGTAAATGAAGTTGCAGCAATTTTTTCTACTACTGCAGATGGAGAAATACCAGAATCGTACGTCACAATACGTAACAAAAACACAAAGCATTTACAGTACGTTATCTCAATGGATGCTAATGTTAAACCATGGACTTATCCATTATTCTACCCTTACGGAAGTAGAGGTTGGTATGATGGTATAAAAATACACGTAGAGTGACTAGAAATGCTTACATTAAAGATCGAATGGCATTTCGAGATGAGCCAAATTATATTTTGAAGGGACGTCGTTTGTTTCAACAGTGGACTGTAAACAACTACGTAAAAGTAGAAAAAGATAAATTGAACTTTGTGAGAAAGAATCAGAAACAATTAAGAGCTGATACGTATGAAAATTTGCTACAACATTTAGAAAAACTGCAGATAATGATTACAATCGTGTTAGAAAAGTAGTTATTCTTCCCTCTACACATTCTGGATCGCCACGAAACATGCAACAAAATTATCAGGATGAAATGGCCATAGTACGAACATTTGGCAAACCTGATTTATTCATTACAATGACCTGCAATCCAAAATGGAAAGAAATAACAGAAAATCTTTTAGATGGACAAACTGCTTCTGATAGGCCAGATTTAGTAGCTCGTGTTTTTGAATTGAAAAAAGAAGAACTCATTAATATAATAGTAAAAGAAAAAATATTTGGAGAAATGCAAGCATACGTTTACGTGGTGAAATACCAAAAACGTGGGCTACCTCATGTTCATTTACTACTTAATTTAAAACCAAATTCAAAAATAACAACACCGGAAGTTGTAGATAAGTATATTTCAGCAGAAATTCCATCCCGAACAGAAAATCAACGTTTGCATGAGATAATTAATGCTAATATGATTCACGGCCCTTGTGGAGATTGGTGTTTGGATAAAGATGGCAAATGTACAAAAAATTATCCAAAAGACTTCAACGAAGAAACAAATATGGATGAGGATGGTTATCCGCATTACAGACGTCGAAAACAGAAAGCAACATTCGTCGTGACGGTTTTCAATATGGTGACCGACATGTTGTACCGCATAATAAAGAGCTTTTGTTACGACTAAATTGTCATATTGACGTTGAAGTTGTTACTAGCATTAAAGCGGTAAAATACCTGTATAAATACATTTACAAAGGACACGATGCTGCTTCTGTTATAATTCAAGAACCACAAAACAACGAAAATCAAGAAGTAGGCATTCTTGAACACGATGAAATAAAAAATTATGTCGATAGTCGCTATGTTATTCCACCCGAAGCATGTAGCCGTCTCTTGAGTCATAATTTGCATGGTAAAAGTCATTCAGTTTATCGACTTCCTATTCACATGCCAAATCAACAAACAGTATAAGTAGATGATATGGATGATCAGAATTCAGTCAGATCTGCTTTAAGAAGAGCAACTGACAACATTTAATAGTGTTTTATGAATTTTAAGAGTTTCGTGGTCCAGCACGGAAGTTAATATAATGAGACTTTGATGTTCGTACGTCGTTCGCAGTTATAGTAATTGTAGTAACTGGGCAGTTCATGTTCAGTGTGAGAAATCTTATATGCCCTTACATGGGGAGCATTTATTGTCAAAATTAGAAGAAATCATCCTTATGTAGTTAATGAATGGTTACTTAATTAATCTTTTTGCACTTTCAATAGATTTTTCAAGAGTGCCCACTACCGAACCAACATTTTTTTTGTTAGAAAAATGACCAATTTATTGAATTTTTAATAAAATTTTTCTTGTCAACGGAATCAATCTATTTTCTTCACGAGTAGTTAGCTAAGGTCCCTACCTTTAAATACATATACATATGTTTGCTTAATATCTACAAGGAAACAAATTATAAGTCAAAAACGAAACTATGCCCACAACCGAACCTATTTCCCTTATTATTAATAACTCAAAAAAAGGAGCTACCAGTTTCGAAAATTTAAAAACAGTTAATGGCATAATGCATGACACTTTTGTTTCCACATGTTTAGCATTGGGACTAATTGAAGATGATGATGAATGGAAAAATGCCATGCATGAAGCAGAAGTTTGGATGATGCTAAGACAATTAAGGCAATTATTTGTAAGAATTTTGATCCACTGACAGCCTGTACATCCAGAAGAATTATAGAAAGAATTTAAAAATGCATTATCTCAAGACTATTCAACAACGATGCCTGAAAATATAGCGCAAAGAAAAGCATATATTCATATAAACACATTACTCACCGCTGAAAATTCAAGTCTTGCATGCTTTCCATCAATGCCACAAATAACGGAAACAGAAGATGATATTGAAAGAGAAGTGTTGGTTGCACAACATTACGCAATTGGTATTGAACAATATGAAAAGCTTAATGTTCATCAAAAAGAAATTGTCGATATTGTTTTGGAAACAGTAAATGAAGAACAAACAACTAATAATAATAAGTACAGTTGTTTTTTTATTAATGGAGTTGGTGGATCAGGAAAAACATTTGTTTACTCAACTCTGATTCACTTATTGCAAAGTAAAGGCAAAAATGTTTGTATTGTTTCAGCTACTTTATTGCCTCTTGGTAAAACTGTTGATAAAAGTTTCAAATTGCCAATTGCAATTTACAGTGATTCATCTCCGACTATTAAAACACAATCTAAAGAAGCACAATACTTAAAAAGTATTGATGTATTTTTTTGGGATGAAGCGCCAAAGGAGTCAATACATGCGTTACAATTAGTAGATCGCACTTTGAGAGACATAATGAATAATGATAAACCATTCGGAGGAAAAATGATGATACTTGGAGGTGATTTTCGCCAATTGCTACTAGTCAAACAAAATGTTATTCATAGCGAATTAGTGAATCTATGTATTAAGTACAGCAATGTATGGCCTGCTTTTTTCAATTTTCTTTAACAGAAAATATGCGCGCAATACCACATGAAAAAGAATTTTCATCCTTTTTATTAGAAGTCGGAAATGGAACAGCTAACCATAATGAAAATGATTTAAAATTACCAAATTATTGTATAGCTCCTCCAGACACAGAAATTGCCGAAGATATCTATGAAGATATAATCAGAAACAAAAAATTTGACAAATTAACAACAACAGCAATACTATCAGCTCGAAATGTTGACGCGGATGATATCAATAAGACAGTGGTTGAATTATTAGATGCTTCAACAGAAAAAATTTACACGAGTATTAATACTGTCAAAAACTACGATAACGATGAAATTGGCAAAGCTCTTTTGCCTGAATACTTAGAAACGCTAAATTCTTCAAATTTACCACCACATGAACTACGATTAAGAATCAAAAAAAGTTGTTATGCTGATTAGAAATTTATCTATAAATGAAGGTTTGTGTAATGGAATACGACTCCTAATTTTAGAATTGAAAAATCATTTATTAAAATGTAAAATTTTAACAGGAGATAAATGCTGTCAAATAGTATTCATTAATAGAATAACTTTATCCAGTGATGATAAATACCCATTTGAATTCGGACGAAGAAAATTTCCAATTAAGATAGCTTTTACAATGGCTATCAATATATCAGAAGGACAAACTTTTAACAGAATAGGGATAGATCTGAGACGAGATGTTTTCAATCAAGTTCAACTGTACGTTGCATTATCACGTGTGCGTTCTTGGGATTCGCTTAAAATATATATGGGAGATCAGCGAGAAACTAAAGTGACAAAAAATATTGTTTTTAGAGAAATATTCGATAAAAAAATTAAATGATATTGAAATGTGACATACCACAACAAAACCATATAAGTAACAACACACTACATCAAGCGTATAGACAGTAAAAATATTTTATTTGCAGTAAATATAAATATTGAAAATTAAAATATTTTTTAAAGTATTATTATTATTATTATTAATAGTAGCATTAAAAAAACATAACCTTTTAATTTTATAAACAGCAAATTATTAAAATGACATTAATTAAAAAACAATTTCACTTTAAGTAAAATAATTAAAGTATGTATAATAAAATATTATTGATACATTTAAATTTTTCTTAATAATATACAATTGCAAATTTTTAATTTAAAAATATATATTAATATTTAAAATAGATTATAAAATAATGTATATATAACCTAAATCTTATTTCATAATAACAGTAATATAAATTATGTGATTTTAAATATTAAATATTTTTATATATTATTTGAATTAAAAGGATTAATGGACTTGGAAAATGGACATACAAAAGCTAGCACAGTAGACGGCCGCTTGCAGCCGTCGGAGGCGCTAGTTGTTTTTTAAAATTAATGGTTTGGTATTTAACGTGGATTTATTTATTAAATTTTTGCATTCTGGATGAACGTGTCAATTATGGATTCGTATCAGAAGCATGTGTTTAGGATTTTGGAAAATCGACAAGCTAGGGTCATTTGGAAGGAAATTCAAAGAAATGGTTAGGGCTAATTGTAGTACAAAGGGGTCAATCTAGATACTACGGGAACGCTTATTGCGATTCAGGGCCAAGGAAGTTTTAGCGGGAATAATTTCGGTTTCATGGTTTAAAACGTATGATGCGGCGGATTCTCAAAGGATTTTTTTGAGCGAGGCACTTGCAGTTCGTAGGACAAGAAGTGGTTGGAGTGGACTGTAGTTTGGAGTTCGGCAGTAGATGGCGTCACCTCTTCGATGATTATACCGAGTAGTTGGAGAGTTATTCAGGTAGATTCTAGGATACATTTTTTTCGGATTTGAGCTTTTGCCCATAAAAGGAACGTAGAGGTAGGGGAAAAATAAGTCCAAAAATAAAAGTCAATCGAAACAAGAAACAACGGAAAATAAGGAAAATCAGTGGATGCATTTGGGATGGGTCAGGGTTGGCCTACGGTAGCTGCAGGGGGTCAATTAAATAAAGGGTGGCTCAAGCCAATGCAGGTAGCTCCGGGAACGTTACAACATATAATTTATTCGCAAAGAGTGGGTGCAAAAAGGCAGGCCTAAACTGGGTATAGCAAACCAGGGCAATGGTCAGGTTCCTTTTATGGGTATTTGCAATGATTGTCAGGTTGTGGGACGCCGTCTGTCCCAGTGTCTTTATCGGGTTTGTTTTAGCTATCAATAACAGAGTCATTTTGCTACTGAATGCCCTAGCAGACAACAAGCTCAGGTTGAGGTTTCGTGTCAGGTTTGTGGGGCTAAGGGAGCAGTTTTTGCTCAATGTCCAAGATGCGTGGAGTTCCGAAAGTATTTGGAAAACGTGAAACGGGGAGGGGACAAAACAACTTCTTCCCCCCTAGTCCAAACAGTAGGGACAAGGTTAGAGATCCCTATGTTTAGTAGTGAGGTGTTTTTGCGTGTACAAAAGATAGACTATTTGTTGCCGAGTGAGAAAAACTCACTCTCTAATCCATCTTAAGTATTTATTGTTGGTGAGTAAGACTCACCTGTAAATGTTGAGAATTTTTGTGTGACAAGTGAGGAGAACTCACTCTCAAATGTTGAGAATTTGTGTGTTACGAGTGAGGAGAATTCACTCTCAAAAGTTGTAAATTGTGTTAGCGAGAATTCGGTAAGGCTAGACATGAACCATGCTCAGGTCGCCTCGGGACTTGGGACGTTTAGGGGGGAACAAATGGTTTGCCAGTAGTAGTTACTGAAAATGAGAGTAGTGACTTTGATCAAATGAATAAGAAGTACTCATTCTCTGTAGGCTTAGGTTAAACTGTGGTTTCTGCGGAAAATTTTGGTGAGGCCCCTGGTATTAGTGGGACTAATAGTGTTGAAGAGGGTTTAACACGTAAAGTCCAGGAGAGGAGAGAAACTGCATCGGATGCAGTAGGTTCTCCGGATTCAAACGAGATTGTCGAAAGGAGGATTAATGGCCAAGAATGGCATAAGTTTGCGTCCGATAACGAAGAAATAAACTTTGAGGGTATTTTCGCGAAATGTTCAGGTATTTGGAAGCTTACGGTTGATCAAAAAATAAGGTTCAACGTTTGGTTAATAAATTGGTCCTTCCTGAATGTCAGGAACATGTGGTGACGTCGTTGACGGAGCACCACATTAGGTTGACTGATTACACGCCTATTAAGCATCGGCCGAGAAGAATGTCACCGATGATCATGCAGTGGTTGATCAAGGAGGTTAAAAAATTATGGCATCAGAAAATTATCGAATCAGCGTCTATTGATTTGAGCACTGTGCAGGTAGTAAACAAAAAGAGTAATGGGTAACTCAGGTTATGTTTTGACTATAGGGACCTCAATATGGTGACAGTTATTATTTTGGATAAACTGAGAAAGGCTCGTTATATCACCAAAATCGATCTCAAAATGGCGTACTATTAGGTACCGATGTCTGTGAAAAGTAACAAATACACAGCATTCTCGGTTCCAGGCTTGAGTTTCTTTTAGTTTAAGAGAATGCCTTTTGGGTTAACAAACGCCCCTGGCACGTTTCAAAGGTTTGTGGACTTGTTGTTTGGTCCAGAATTTGAACCTGTCCTTTTTGGATATCTCGATGATATCATAATTGTCACTGATGATTACGATGAACATATCAGATGGTTGAGGATAGTGTTAAAGAAATTGACGTCTCCTGGTTTGGTGGTAAACCCAGACAAATGCGAATTTGGTTGCTCCCGGGTAACCTATTTGGGTTATGTTTTGGAGAGGCATGCTTTGAGGCCTGATTCTGAGAAGGTCGCACCAGTTTTGGAACACTCTGCACCCCAGGATATAAACTGCTTCGGCGTTTTTTGGGAATGGTTAGGTGGTATTCTCGTTTCATAGAGAATGATAGCGAGATTAAGGTACCACTTTTGAGGATTCTTCAAAAAGGGAGAGCTTAGGAATGGACAGCTAAGCATGAGGAGGCATTTCAAACATTAAAGAAAAAGTTGGTATCGGCCCCAGTTTTGGCTCGGCCGCATTTTGGCAAACTATTCACTGTTTAATGTGACGCAAGTGAGTCAGCGATTGGCGCGATGTTGACTCAGGAGTCTGAGGATGGCGAACACCCAATTGTGTACTCAAGTAAGGCTTTAACAGGGGCAGAAAGGAATTATAATGTAACTGAGCGTGAGTGTCTGGCACTTTTATTGACCATTAAAAAATTCAGGCTATATCTGGAAGGATATAGGTTTAAGGCTATCACGGGTCATATTGCACTGAGGTGGCTCAGGAATCATAAGGATCCGACTGGTCGTTTGGCTCGTTGGGCACTCGAGATGCTATAATGGGATTTTGACATTGTTCATCGTCGTGGTGTTAATCATCACGTAGCGGACGCATTGTCGCGTATGTGCGAGGATAACACGGACGAGATGTCGTCTTTCAGCACCATTGATGACCCGTGGTACATTAAGAGAAAACAATTAGTTGAGGAGTTTCCTTAACGTTTTCCAGAATGGTTGGTGGAAAACAATTTGTTATATCGTCATAGGAACGATCCTTTATTGTTACCAATCACAGGCGAAGAACAAAGTTGGAAGTTGGTGGTCCCGGAGGAGCATCGTAGTAGGATACTGAGGGATGCTTATTCTGAAATTGCAGCAGGTCACTTGGGAATAGAGAAGACATATGCTAGGGTGGCTGCAGAATATTACTGGCCAGGCATGTGGCATGATGTCCAGAGGTTTGTTCGCGAGTGTTCTGACTGTCAGAGGTTTAAGGTTTTTGCAAGAAGGACTTCAAGGGTTAATGGGTCAAAGGATTGTGGAACAAGAGTGGACGGTGGGTGCAGCAGACTGTATGGAGTTTCCATCCAGCAAGAATCAGAGTAAGCATTTGGTTGTTTTCCAGGATTTGTTTACACGCTGGATTGAGGTGAAACCAATCAGGTCTGCTGATAGCAAGTCCATTGCGAAGGCATTTGAGAAATTAGTTGTGTTCAGGTAGGACACTTCTCACTTTTTCTTAACGGATATCGGAAAGGAGTTCGACAACCAACACCTCAAATCAATTTTCGAGGACTATGGTGTTCGGCATTTAACAACGCCGCCATACCACTCCTAGGCTAACCCGGTTAAACGAAGAAACCGTACTTTAAAGACGATGATTGCGACTTTTGTGGTCGAGGATCATCGGAATTGGGACAAACATGTCCATGAGTTTCGACATGCGGTCAATACGGCCGTACAGTCTTCGACAAAGGTTTCACGGGCCTTTTCGAATTGATTATTGGAGTTAATTTTGGAAATTATATTTCTTTTGTTTTGGTTAATTACTGGCTAATTAAAGGCTTTTAAATATTTTGTTTAAATAAATACATTTAATTTCATTTCTTAATTTGGTATTTTTTCTTTTGTTAATTTTGGTTTATTGACAACAATTTTGGGATTATTGTTGGCCTAGGAGAGGGGATTGTAACGAAGCATTTCGATATAATTTCCTTTCCGGTTAGTTTGGTTCATATTTGTATTTAAATATTTGTGGGGATTTTGTTTAAAAAAGTTTGGTTTAATTTTTTTTCTTGGATTTTGTAATTTTTATTAACGATATTATTTTTTTATTAACTCAATTCGTAAACATAATAATCAGGATTCAGAATATCAAGTGAAAAAAGTAACAAGTGCTGTTTATTGCATGATGGTTCAGTAGAACTTATAAAAAAATATTTAAAGAATCAAATAATTTAATTTTAGAAGATAAAAAATTCGCAAACGTGGAACGTTTTTTATTGGCCTTTGCAATTCAAAGAAACTTGGGATTTTACAGTCAAATCAAGTTAAACGAAAATGTTCGAAAATGAAATTTGAAGATAAGCATTGTGAAATTATTTCAATGTTGCATGCAATTAATTAATAATTCAAAAATGTTTGATTTGAATTTAATTTGTAACATAAAATTTCGAGAATGTCTTCAAATGACTTTAAGAACGGTGTTACTTGAAAAATCTTTAAAAAATGTTACAAATAATTGGGATATATAAGAAATGAAATTGTTTGTTCGATTGTTTTACTCAATTATTTTAGATATACAGTTCTTGATTTGTTGTAGATTTTTTATTTAACAGCAGTCTAGATATTTTTTTAAGACTGATACAGATCTTTTAAATGATACTGATCAATAACTATTACAAAACATTTTTAAAGGTCTGTTCTATAATAGTGTTCTAGAAATGTTACAGATTTTATTTATAACTATTACATATTTTGGTTACAAATATTTTTTGTGACTGTTCTAGAACATTGTTCTAAATCAGTTTCAGAATTATTATAGAACAATCTTCTAGTTTTGTTCTAGAATTGTTACAGACTTTTGTTCCTATTCTATGCCTCCAGAGGGACGACATTTTGACCTAACGTCTCCAGTTATAGAACTTGTTATTTTTTGTTCCAACATATTGTTACGAAACTTTGCACACTAGGCACCCTTTTACTTTCTTATTTGCATTCGGAAAAAACTATACTAAAAAATCATACTAAAATTTATAATTATCTCTCACTTTTTTTAACAATATACTTTTTAAGTAAACCTATAAATTAAAAAAAAACTATGAAAAAATATTTTAGAGCAATAAAATAATATTGTTTATAACAATCTAAATAAGTTTTTTCACATAACAAAAATGAGAAAAATTCATTAAATCAAATAAGTACATTATAAATATGAAACAACAATATTTTTTGATTGAACGGAACAAAAGTTAACTATTTGTTAACTAATATTATTTATAACAGTCCAGAGAAATTATTAATTTTATGCTTTATTATTTATCTGAGGTTATATTATGTTAATTTAAACTAATTAGATCATATGCAGAAACCCAATACGAAAATAAACTCTGATTTTTAAAGGAAAATCCTCTTATATATTAACCCATTAACGCCTAAATGCACGGAATTTTTAGTCTGACTTCAAACTTAAATATTTTCTAATAAACTTATTATTTTCTCTTCGACAAATAATTTTTTTTGCATTAAAGTGTCCTCAATCTGAATATGATATTCTAAAATAAATAAAAAATTGTTTAACAATATTTTTTTGCATATAATTAAAAAATTGCACGATTTTTTTAAGGTTTTGTATTCCAAAGTTTTAAATTTTAAAGACAAAAAAATTTTTTGACAACTAATATTACGATAAATTGTGCATTCGATTATTATACTTTCAAAAAATATATTGACTTTTTGAATTAAAAAATTTGATTTTTCAAAATAGCGCCTAAAAACTAAATTTTTTTTTTAAATTTGAAATTTTTCGGGGTCGGTGATTACGAATCTGATATAGTTTTTCAAAATTCAAAATGGAGGATTCAAAATAGCAGACGAAAATTTCAAAAATTGGTTGGATTCTCTTACAAGTCCGTATTCGGGGGTTTTTGAGGACGCTGATTACGAATCTGATATTAGTTTTCCAAAATTCAAAATGGCGAATGTAATATGGTGGACACAATTTTCAAAATTCTGTTAAAATTTTTTAAAATCCTTATTTTGTTCCCCATATTACATTTCCTACTTGGAATTTTAGAAAACTAATATCAGATTAGTGATTAGCGACCCCACAAACCCCCGTGTACAGATTTGTAAGAGAATCCAACCAATTGTTGAACATTCATCCGCCATGTTGGATCCGCCATTTTGAATTTTGGAAAATTAATATTAGATTCGTAATCAGCGACCCCAAAAACATCCGAGTACGGACTTGTAAGAGAATCCAACCAATTTTTGAAATTTTCGATGTTCGAAATAATAAGTTTATTAGAAAATATTTAAGTTTGAAGTCAGACTAAAAATTCTTTTAGTGCTTATTGAAATAAGCTACCATGATTTTTTTCAAATTTTTCCATCAAGCCGTTTAAGAGATACAGGTTTTGAAAAATCACGATTTTTACGAAAATGTTTTTTTGAAATGGTTATAACTCGGTCAAAAATTGACCAAATTTGACGTTCTATATATGAAAATTTTTGTTTTTACACGTTGTTTTTGATAAAAATATAAAAAAATTTATTTTTTAAATTTACGAAAATTTTTTTTAATTTAAAAAAAAATTATTTTTAAAAATGTATGTATCGATCGATTTTTTTCAAAAATTTTTGTAAGAAACTAGAACTAAATTAACAACTTTTAGGCGTTGTATGATTGTAGGCAAACGATGGGATCTATTGATTTCTAATTTTCAAAATTTTATATCCATATAATATAGCAAACAATAGTGCTTTTGAGCTAAAATCATTAATAACACAGGTCAACAAAAAAAGACTTACTTTTTTATGAGATTTCATAGTGTCCATTAAAGACGCTGAACATGATCCCGGGTCACAAAATTGGCCATCACGTCAGGATTTTGAGAAAAGTGAAAGTAAAGACCCTAAAAAAACCTGTTCTTGAGGGTTTTCAAAATTTTTTTTATCCTAAACCTGACACGCCAGAAACTTCTATGTAGACTAAAATTGAAGCTTGAATTGTCCACTACAAGAGACATATCCGTAAAACCAAAAAAAAATTGAAAATTTTTTCAAAACATGGGGTTGAAGTTACCAAAAATGTGATTTTTAGGGTCGCTGAATATAATCAGCAGATTATAATATTTTATAAGTTTCTGGCACGTTAAATTATATTTCGCGACCTTAAACACCCTTGAGTAACAATTTTCAAGCGAATCCAAAACAATTTTAAAAGTCCATTAAAGCAACCCAAAAAACACATTTTTGGTAACTTCAACTCCATTTTTTGAAAAATTATTAAATTTTTTTTGGTTTTACGGATATGGGTCTTGTAGTGGACAATTCAAGCTTTAAGTTAAGTATATGTAGAAGATTTTAGCGCGTCAGGTTTAGGATAAGAAAATTTTGAAAACCCTCAAAAACAGGTTTTTTGGGTTCTTTACTTCCACTTTTCTCAAAATCCTGTCGTGATGGCCAATTTTGTGACCCGGGATCGTGTTCAGCGTCTTTAATGGACACTATGAAATCTCATAAAAAAGTAAGTCTCTTTTTGTTGACCTGTGTTATTAATGATTTTAGCTGAAAAGCCCTAATGTTTGCTATATTATATGGATATAAAAATTAAAAAATTCGAAATAAATACATCCCATCGTTTGCCCACAATCAGACAACGCCTAAAAGTTGTTAATTTAGTTCTAGTTTCTTACAAAAATTTTTGAAAAAAATCAAACGATACATACATTTTTAAAAATAAATTTTTTTTAAATTAAAAAAAATTTTCGTAAATTTAAAAAATAAATTTTTTTATATTTTTATCAAAAACTACATATAAAAACAAAAATTTTCATATATAGAACGTCAAATTTGGTCAATTTTTGATCGAGTTATAACCATTTCAAAGAAACATTTTCGTAAAAAACGTGATTTTTCAAAAACCTGTATTTCTTAAACGGCTTGATGGAAAAATTTGAAAAAAATCATGGTAGCTTATTTCAATGAGCACTAAAAGAAAAAAAATATTTGAAAAAAATCTGAGATGCAAAAGTCCGATTTCGCGTGGAACGTCCCATATATAAATTTCTCAATAATAAATATAAATAAATTTCTTATGTTGTATTTATTAAGTTTCACGTTCTGACTACAAAATTTAACTGAAAAATGCATTGTAGAACAAGGACATTTGGAGCGACTGATTCAAGTGAAATAATTTTGTGGGTAAAGTTTTACGATTTACTTAACATTTTAAGAGCGCATATATTTCAAATTAAACAGTAGGGCATGATATATTCAACGACGCGTTAATATTTTTTTAGGATTATTTTTCTTACGCGTATATTATGATCGTTTTCCTGTCGCGACAATGCCGGAAGCTTTATATATATATATATATATATATATATATATATATATATATATATATATATATATATATATATATATATATATATATACAATATATACAATTTTATTCCTTTAAGAGAAGCTGCGTCTATGCAATCAGTCAGTGGCGGTCAAGGTATAAAAAATGTAACAGCAAACCGGCAAAAAATCAGTGCAAAGTAAATGAATGCTCTTGCTTTAAAACAAAAATATTGTGTGGATCTTGTTGTCATAAGGAAACTGTTTTATGAAATAATAATAAGAAATCTATTACAATATTTTCTTTAATTTAATTTATTACAGTATTTCGATTTTTCAATATGTCTTCCCCTTTTTCTCAATTTGAAATAATTTAAATTATATTACGTGTATAACAAAGAACAATTTTTTTTATTTTGATTGATAAATAAGATTTTTACTATGCAATTCTAATTGCCTGAAACGTCTTGGACAGTTTGAAAACTGCCTATGCACTTGGCTGAATAACTAATTGAATTCATTTTAAAACAGTCATTTTGCTAACTGCCAGCGGTTGTCCAACTGCCTGGGTAGTTTGCCTACGTGTCATAAAACAGTATCAATTTTTTATAAATAACAAGAAAATCTGTTAAAAGAAAATCTATAACATCAATGGCTTTAAATTTTATATCTGGATTTTGATATTTGTTCATTTTTAATTGTTAATGCATTTTCGATTTAGTATGAAATATTAAAAAACTTAAATTTTTGAGATATTTTAATAATTCAAATTCTTCTGAAATTAGTTACATTTTTAATACAATCTAATTTTCAACATATAACTAATTAGTTATTAACTGTAGTAGAGAAGAGTGGGGCAAAATGGGGTACTCCTAGTTTTTCATGATAGATACTTTCAATCTTTTTACCCTCGGTATATATCATTCATATTAATAAGAAAATGTTTTTCAATATGAAGGCGCTATGAAAATTTCCAATAGAATAGATTGTTAAATTGTTTACAAGAACTTGAAAACAGTTCATTTTGTTTTAATATGCAGTGTGGGGCACCTAAGTGTGGGGCATACAGGATGCTGCGCCAATTCATTCAATTATTTAAAAATAATATATTATGCATATTTACGAATTTCCCGCGAAAGAATCGATATTTCTATTTCAAGTCATTTACGCTATCGTTGTTTTACTACTATTGATATATCGATATTTAGCATTATCGATTTTTTTAAAAATTTTCACAAATATTATTCGTTTTTTCATAATAATAAAGAATACTACTTCTTGTTTGTATTTATAATCTCATACAATAAGAATTCAATAAATTTTGAAAAAATAAGTAAAATACAATATAATTTTTTTCAATAATAAAAATTTTATAATAATGATATTAATATTATAATTGAGCGGCTGGATTCCATAAGGGCATGTGAATTTTTCTCGGCTGAAATCAAAGTCCTCTGGAGACTCAAAATTTAACTTCTGAATTTAAATGTTTAAAATATATGTATCCTTATATTTTATATATTATATATATTTTAAACTTTTAAATTCAGAAGTTGAATTTTGTGTTTCTAACGGTCTTCGATTTCGGCTGAGAAAAATTTACATGCCTTTATGGAATCCAGCTGCTCAATTTCATCAAACCTAAGTGTACATCGCCTAGGTAGTTTATACGTGCAGCACCTCCGCATACGCGTATAACCACACGGCTCGCCTACGAGCGTCGGGGCCGAGATACGCTCGTACCAACCGCGGCGGAAGGTTGTTACGTTAAACAACCAACCGCCTACCCACCCACGGTAACCAACACGGATTACCTATGGGACCCCTGGGTAGGGGGCGGGACCTTTCTAATCCCTGGTTACTCTGCAGGTAACCACCCGAGTTGAGGACCTGCAACTCACTCAGGCAGGCGTTGAACACACCTCTAGCTCAGCATGCGAGCTGTCAACCACTGTCAAGAGGGGAATGGAAAAACGCTTTCAAAGCATTAAATTCCTTTACCACCTCTGATAAAGATAGGCAATGCCTGAAATGCAAGAAGACCGGTGCCCAATGAAAGGGGGAAGCAGTTAGTTGCAGTCGTATTGACCCCGCCAATACCCCATTGCTGGAGATTGACGGGGGCAAGCCTCGTGCACTACCAGCGGGGACCACGCGGAGGTTCTGCTTCCAGACCGAAGTCTCACCAGGCCCGTACGAGACGGGCGTAATGCGTTCGATAGTCACTTAGTCGTCTCTTACGACACGCAGTTGTGACCGCGTTTTGCCTATTCTCTTGCCGGGTCAAACACGGCCCCATTGTCGGCGTGTCCCATTCGAATCGACGACACCAACAATGGGCGAAAGTTGTCGGTCTATATTAGACTTGCCGGGCCGACACGGCGCCGCCCATCATCATCGTAAGCCACTGCTCTGTAGGAAAGCCTGGGACGAACCGAGTACTAACCGCAAGCAGTGGCAACACTCCGAGCCTCATTTAGTCGCCTTTTACGACATGCAGCCGATCGCAGGGGGCCTATTCTGCGCCCGGGACCCCCACGGGAGAACCTAAGTGTACAGCGCCTATGTAGAGTATACGTGCAGCACCTCCCAATACTGGTATAACTACACGGCTCGCATACGAGCGTAACTGGGAGAGATCACGCTCTCCAACGCCGATGGCCAACAAGTGACCATCTTCCGATCTCGGCAAAGTTGGTAAGAACATTTGCGGCCCTTCGGTAGAAGGGCGAGACCTTTCCAATCTCTGGTTACTCTGCAGGTAACCACCCGAGTTGGGACCACAACTTACATGTCGAAGCGCTAATTACTAGGTCCGTTGGTCCGTTTTTGCGAATTTTCGGTCCGTTCATAGCGCCCCTAGCCTCAAGCGATGTAGGCTATAACCAACTGCCCCCACGAAGCCAACCCAATGACCGGAAGGAAACAAGCCTTTCGGCAAGTCTCCCGGGCTCGGACCGGTCCCCATGGTACCGTTTAGTACTCTGGTACGAGTACCGATTAAGAGTCTTACCACCCTTGCTTCGGCAAGTGAGGTCGACGGTCTATAATTAGACTTGCCGGGCCGTCACGGCACTGCTTATCATCATCGTAAGCCACTGCTCTATAAGAAAGCCTGGGACGAACCGAGTACTAACCGCAAGCAGTGGCGCCACTCGGAGCCTCATATGATCGCCTAAGTGTACAAAGAAGAATTCTGATGCTTAGTTAAATCGATTTGTTAGTTCGGTTCTTTGTAAACATCTAATTACAAACAGGTACCCCATTTTACCCCACTCTCCTCTAGTTAATAAATAGTATTTAATTACTAATCTTAGTACCTAATTAGTATACCCAGGTAGAAATTGACGATAGGTGTATTACTGGTTTAACATGGAAAAATGTCAACCAGCACTGACTTTCATACTGGCCTATTACGTGTCTCACATCGGAAGGTAATGCCTCTGGCTTGGGCTTAGTATATAAAATCAGTAATGTAATAGCACAGATTTTCTGTTCCGACCAATAATAGGCCAGTAATAAAGCAATGCTGCGCTGAAGAAACATAACCCTTAAACATTCACTATATAATTTCGAAATCTAAAATTTGAAAAGAAACATTAGAAATAGACAAATTAGGAAATTAGAATTTTATTTTGAAATAAGAAATAAAATATACTTTCAAGGATTTAGTCTGTAATTTGATATTATTTAACAAGAATAATTATATTTATTCATATGAACTTGAAATGTGTTAGAATAAATAGTTCTGTTTTACTTTTTTCCATGCGAATTCGTGTAAATCCATTTATTTTGTAATTTACATATTTTTTGAATAATAATTTATCAGAATATTTGAAAACGGTAATAGGTAGTAAAAATTTTCTACCAAATCACATTTATAGATAACCTAAATTCCACTCTAGGAGGATAGGATAGGATTTGAAAAACATTAACACATTTAAAGAATTGAATATAGAATGATATTAAATAACAAATTAAAGTTGTGGTAAAATTATTTCTTTTAGATGACAGGGATGCCAGCAGGCGGCGGAAATTCTAAGCCACCTCGCCGCCAATTCTTCCCCCACTATACCTACCGGCGGAGGAAACGGAGAATACACGGCAATGCTTGCTTTTTTCTGTTTTTCAATATAACAGCGAAAACTAACCTATACTGGGCGAAATCGGCGCGAAATTCAAACTCTTGTTTGAAATCATTCTGGTATTTACTATTATAATATTTAATTTTAATTGATTAAATGCATAGAATTTAATGAAAATAGTACTTAATTATTAGTATTACTCAAAAATGTTGTAAAATATTTAAAAATTCCACGCGAACAATTATTAAAAACCAATATTATGTTTTTTAATTATTAATACTATTTCTTATGGATTAATTTTTTTATTTAACTATAATAATTTTTTCAGACTAATTAATATTATAATATTACAAAATAATATTAAATATTATTCAAAAAATTATTGTTCAACTTTCACAATGATGAAAATTGTAATTTGTATCATTTAAAAGACACTAATTTATTTTCATACATATTTCAGAATAAATCAAAAATTCTGCTAAATCATAAAAATTAATTTCTTTGAAATGTAATTCAAAATTGATTAAATCTTTATAATTTTGTCATTTTTTATTATTTTTATTCTAATTTTTTAAATAATATTATTTTTGACAATTCATTGTATTAAACTTAATTTTCACATAAAATATTATTATAAATTAATATTAAATCAATTAATTTTTAAAATAAAACTACATTATGAAATTATTAATTTTGCTTTTAGTAAAAAGTTGTGCTCAATTCTATTATTTCTTATAATTGAGCTGTATATCATTTATATATTAATTGAGAAAGAAATTATGAATTTCAGAAACGTGCCACCTAAAACTTGAATATTTTTATTTTTTCCGAAATGATAATTTTTCGGTAACATTTTACATAAACAATTCCTATATAATTAATTTCATAAAAACTTGTCTTGCGATTTCAATAATTCAACCAGCAATATTTTTGTCTTGAATCTAACTTTCAAATAAAAATTATTTCGTTTAAAGAAATTAAATTTTAAGGAACAAAAAATTGTTTATTTATAAACAATATTTTAAAAAAACACTTTATCCATGAAATTTTAATTCGAAAAAATTATACTCATTTTTTAAACCTTATTAAGAAGTGTTTTTTAATAAATAAACCATTTTTTTGTTCATTAAAATTTAATTTCTTTGTACGAAATAAGTTTTATTTGAAAGTTAGATTCATGACAAAAATATTGCTGGTTCAACCATTGAAATCGTCCGACAAGTTTTTCTGAAATTAATTTTTAAAAAGTAATAAAAATTTTGAATTGTTAATAACGAGATATGGCTAAACATTTTTTTGCAAAATCCTTTAACATGATAATTTTCTATGTAAAATGCTATGAAAAATTAAAATTTTAGAAAAAATAAAAATAACTAAGTTTTAGGAGTCACATTTCAGAAATTCATATTAAATTATTATTAACAATTTATTCAAAATTTTGTGTAATAATTACGCTTTAGGAAAAAGTAGTAAAAGTTGTGCTTAACCTTTGAAGTCTTAAAATTATTATTTTCTGAAATTAGTTAATACAAAACATTAAAAAATTTATAGGTATTAAATAATATTAAAATAAAATAATTTCTTCTATTATTATAACTTTTTATTATTATTAATATAAAAGTATTATTTACTATGTAAACAAAAAACTTCATATAAATTACAAAATAAATTTATATAACTGTTAAAGACTAAAATTATGACAATCTTTTAAATTATAAATTTAAGACTTCAAAAATAAAGCAAGACTTTTTAGTATACCTATTGTAATTATTAACAAATTTTTTTATTAAATAGTTACTAAAAACATTAATAGAATCAAATACGACTTTTTACTAAAGCGTAATCATTATAAAAAATTTTCATAAAATTGTTAATAATAATAATTAGAATTATAAATTTGATATCTTATTTGATATTTTAATATCTTATTAGACTGATAATAGACAAAAGTATTTTACATCTACAAATTAATAATAGTAGAATTTAATTGTACATACTTTAGAAATTAAATATCGAAAATATTAAAATAATGATTTAATATTTATAATATTGAAAAATAAAAATTTGTAATAATAGAATAAATCATTTTTAAATTAATGTTATTTAATACTTATAATTTTCTTACGTTCAGTATCGTCTAGTTAAATTAAAATTTAAGCACAATATTTTAGTAACGTAATATAAAAAAAATGTATTATACAGTGAATTAGAAAATTAATAGAATTAAGTACGACATTTACTAAAAGTACAATTACTCAAACATTTTTGAATAAATATTTAATATCAATTTATAATAATATTTTATGTAACAATTGAGTTAAGTTAAAATTTAATATCTTTAAACAAAATAATGTTTATTTGAAGGTTGGTTTGAAGACAAAAATAATTATGGTTGAGTCATTGAAATCGGCCGACTAGTTTTTCTGAAATTAATTATAATGTTGCCAAAAATTATCATTTCATAAAAAATAAAAATATTCAAGTTTTAGGTGGTTAATTTATAATAATATTTTATGTGAAAATTAAGTTTAATACAATGAATTGTCAAAAATAATATTATTTAAAAAATGAGAATAAAAATAATAAAAAATGACAAAATTATAAAGATTTAATCAATTTTGAATTACATTTCAAAGAAATTAATTTTTATGATTTAGCAGAATTTTTGATTTATTCTGAAATATGTATGAAAATAAATTAGTGTCTTTTAAATGATACAAATTACAATTTTCATCATTGTGAAAGTTGAACAATAATTTTTTGAATAATATTTAATATTATTTTGTAATATTATAATATTAAATAGTCTGAAAAAATTATTATAGTTAAATAAAAAAATTAATCCATAAGAAATAGTATTAATAATTAAAAAACATAATATTGGTTTTTAATAATTGTTCGCGTGGAATTTTTTAATATTTTACAACATTTTTGAGTAATACTAATAATTAAGTACTATTTTCATTAAATTCTATGCATTTATTCAATTAAAATTAAATATTATAATAGTAAATACCAGAATGATTTCAAACAAGAGTTTGAATTTCGCGCCGATTTCGCCCAGTATAGGTTAGTTTTCGCTGTTATATTGAAAAACAGAAAAAAGCAAGCATTGCCGTGTATTCTCCGTTTCCTCCGCCGGTAGGTATAGTGGGGGAAGAATTGGCGGCGTGGTGGCTTAGAATTTCCGCCGCCTGCTGGCATCCCTGTTAGATGAAATCATGTCAACAGCTGTATTAGTAGATTAACTTAAAAACTGTCATAATAGCAGTTTTGTCACCAACGCATTGGACGTACTGAGCCAGTAAAATGCCGGAGTTCCGAATAGTACAAGCTACACGGTAAATCAGTACTGTCAAACAGTATTATATTAGTAGTGGATCGGACGTTAACTACGGCTGTTTACGAAAATTTCTGCCATTAGTAGCTAAATATATTTACTAATTACAGAGATCTACAAAATAGGACTTGTTTTTAGACATCGGAGTGGTTTTCCGCATGTATTTTTGTGCTCTGAATACGATCCCTGTCTCAAAAATTGCGTATGACCTCAGGGTTTTTAGAAAAGTGGCGATAAACACACAGAAAACGTGTTTTTGACATATTTCAGTACTTTTCCCCATAAAACTGATTAGCAAATGACTTTTATTTAGTCTCAAATTAAAGCTTTATTCGTGCACTTTAAGACCCATATGCGTAAGATAAAAAAATGTAAAAGATTTTAAGGAAAGTAGATGTAAAGACCCCTAAAAATGTACTTTTGAGGGATTTGGGTATTTTTTCTCCTTATCCTAACGTGCAGGAAATTGTAGTCTTAAATTAAAGCTTGAATCTTTACATTCCAGGTCATTTTGAAGTCCAAAATCATGTGCAGTGCATAAAAATACATTGAAACCCACTCCAATAACCAAAAGAACCAAAATAATTTTTTTGAGGCTTATTACCCCCACTTTTTCAGCATCCTCAATTTTTTTTATTTTAGCATTGTAAAAGAAACCTTGTAGACCTGTGTTTATTGGCCAAAAAAATTATTATCGTACATATGTGTTTGCTCTGGGGAAATAATACCTTTTAATTAAACTATGTGCTAGAATCACATAAGAATCAATAAGAAGGTTATGTATATAATTTTCTGAAACTGAATTGAACGTGGAACCTAATAGTGTTTGCGCAGCGTAAACAAATTATAGTTCATTCGCCATTCAACTCTGTCTGCCTTGTCTAACTAAGCAACGCGTAGCAACAAGTGGAACGTACAATATATATGAGGCATTTCATTTTAAACCGACGATTTTTATCAAATTTATATGAAAATAAAGCGTAAATTCCCTAGTTTCTATTCCCATTTGATATATTATGGACATTTCATGTGATTAATAGAAAAAAACTGTTTTAAAAAGGGGTTTTTGGAAAATTTGACAAATAGTCCTAAATTGAACCTTAACCCATTCAACTTACATTCAATTTCGTACTATTTGTCAAATTTTCCAAAAACACATTTTTAAAACAATTTTTTCTATTAATCCCATCAAATGTCCATAATATAACAGATGGGAATAGAAACTAGGGAATTTACGCTTTATTTTCATATAATTTTGATAAAAATCGTTGGGGAGGTGTTTTGAGATATTAAGAGTTTAACATTTCAAACAGCAATTTCTCTATGAAATTAGCAGAAATTTTAAACAATAAAAATAGCAATAGGAAGCTCATAAAATTCTCTTTTGAATCAGTGTATAATATATAATAAACAATTAAAGTTTTATATAATAAAAATTATTAGAAGATCTATCTCCTTGCGATTGTTTTTCGTCAGTGGAACGGTTTGAAATAAAATGCCTCATATATATATATATATATATATATATATATACATATATATATATATATATATATATATATATATATATATATATATATATATATATATATATATATATATATATATATCGAGGTTCGACTGTATATATAAAACCAATGTATACAATCGACAATTTAATATAAGCACACTATTTTAAACAATACACTATAAAAATTTTTCTATTTTGTAGTAGGAAATTTAATTATGTCGTGTTTTCAATTTAGTGATTCATGATTATTTGTACTAAGGATTTTCAGTGGGGAATTTGAGAAATATTTTTTTTATTCTTCTCGATATAACAGAAGTATTATATATAACCGTCAACGTCCACTACGGGTTCCAAAGATCAATTTCAGGGACCGCAAAGAGAATGTATCAAATTGGAAACTCAAAATATAAGTGTCCTCATTTAAATAAAAGTTAATCGCTTTTTATTGTCTTTCAACCACAACAAAGACATTCTCAGTCCTCTTTTTCTTTATTTAAACTACAAAAAAAAGAAAATCACGCCTAAGGTGAAATAATAGACAATAAAAAGAAGAATATATTTTCTATAATAATTGGTGTCAAATGTCAGAGCTCATTGCACGAATAATTGTCGTCATGATAAGATCAGCATGTTGGCGGATTGTCGCTTCGCATAGGCATTATTACTTTCACTCTTAATCTAGAGAGCAGTGCCTTCTTTCAAAGGAGAAGTACAAAGAACGTGTGTTCACATGCAACTCACTTATTACATATAGATCACTACATATAAACACACACGAATTCAAGTCGCGTGAATGAGCAATGTAAGTTCAAGTTATGTCTATTTGATAGTGAGTCCATTGTGGTATTTGTATGTGTCAGAGGATGAAAATGCTAAGAATGAAACATGCACGTGTGGGTGGTGGTGCAGGACTGGTGTACATCCGGTTGGGTGTGTCGGATGGGTTTTGCCTACTCGACAGATGCAGTAGGTATATTGCTACTATAACTATATACCTACTGTTGTTACTCTTGTCATTCTCGTTTACCTCATCCTCTCAGTTACCCTTCTACTCCCCCTCTTTCTCTCTTGATTTCAAAAGTAAAAATTCGTTTAATTTTATACACAATAATGTGAAACCTGGAAGTACTACTCAAAATATCTTACTATAACGTCCCAGAGCAGAGAAGTCGGAATTTCTGCTGACGCCATGCTTACGACCGGTATGGTACGGCACCGATTTCTGCCTGGGTAAATGATTTCTTATATGATCAAAAAATGCTAACGAATTAATGACATATTTGTTTGACACAATAAACAACATATTCCATATCGTCAGCAATACAAATACTGTTGGTTTAATAACGTGTGCTATAGATTTTAATAAATTTTGTACTACATTATTGTTACATAAGTTATAGTGTTAATAGAAAATGTTACAATATTATGAAATGCATTTCTTTTATAAAATTAAATCAATCCAATAGCCTGTACTATCGATTAAAATTTTTTTTCCTTTGAATAAATATTCCATGTTAACAATTTACAGCATTATGCTACAATATCAACTATCAAAATTGTTGCTTTTCTAACAAAAATGTTTTAAGAAACCCAAGTAGAAATTTCATTTCTGTATTGACCAGTCACTGACAATGAGAAGCATGGTGGGATATGAACCCACTACCCTTATATATATATTAGGGAAGCTCAATGCAAGCATAGTGGGATATAAACCCACGACCCTTATATATAAACTAGGGGGGCTCCGCCCCCCTGCGCGCTTCACGCGACAACCCCCTAACTAATTTTTATATTTATTTTAATTTTTATTTTCAAATCATGTTCTCTTAATATAAATGCATGGTTATAAGTTTGAATAAATTATATCAGGCGATACTAAAAGAAAGCACTTAAAAAGAACTTTACTTTACGGACATGATTATGATCTTATGGTGACCTTATAGATACTTCTTTATACCTAAAGGTAAAAAAATTGGTTAAATTTGGCATAGATTTTGCAGTATCATCAAATACATTATTACGACCTTTTTTACCTGCAGCTGTTACAATAAATAAAATCTGACATAAATTTTAACATAAATTAACCCATTAACGCCTGAAACCTCTAAAATTTTGTATTTAAAGATGTATTTTGGTGTTGACCAGAATAAATTGTAGTGAGAAGATGTAAAATAGTGTTTGTTTTCGCTGGTCTTTATTTATACAATTTCAAAATTCGAGCTTTCGTCTTTCCATGAAAGACCTCATCAGGTTATATCAAATCAATCTAAAAAATTGTTTTACAAATTAAAAAAGAAAACAAATAAGAAATAACATATAAAATAAAAAAAAAAAAATAAAAAAGAAAACAAGTTCAAAACATAATCATTTTCTCTTTATAAAGAGATCACAAAAAGAATTCTCACCATGTCAAAATACAACAAAAAAGTCACAGACACACAAAAATAAAACATAATGTCAAAAATACATATAAAAAAAACACATATATAAGTCAGCATTAGACAGTACTGTGGTCTACATTTTTTAAGATTATTATTTACTAAAAAACAATAATTCTCGTCAGCTGTCAAAAAACGTTATAACCTCAAAACCATGAGTGTTCGTTTACAATGCCTAAATTCTACAGTGTCATTCACATGTCGTCGAAACTTAAAGTTCTATTCACATTACAGCGAAGTCACAAATATTTAACCATATATCATAAAAAGAAAAAAAAAAAAACTTTTTTAACTAATTTAAAAAAACAATTATAAGGACATATCGGATATTAAATTAAAATATAAATCACTAAGGTTATTTATGTCGGTTCGTTTGTTTACAGAATTACTAAATTTAACAATATAAAACATTTCCTTAAAAAGTCGCTTCCTGAGATTCGACTCATTACAAATAATTTTGGTGTTATTGAAATTGAAGATGTGGTCATATTCATGGGAATGTGCAACTAGAGAAGAAGCTCTTTTATCATTTTTGCAATCTCTCTTATGGGTACTGACCCTGTCCTTTATATAGTTCATAGTCTGACCGATATACACCATCCCACATTCGCATGGAATCTGATACACAACGTGACTTTTCAAATCGAAAGGTGTAATATCTTTATGCTTTGAGAAACAACCAAACGGATCCTTATTATAATGAAAAACAACATTAACATCAAACTTCTTAAAAAATTTTATAAAGAAAATGTGAAGTTCGTCAATGAAAGGAAGAGATACACATTTTCTGAGGTCAATAGTTTTTGATTTGTTGACTACTCTCGCATTAGAATCAAGAGGATTTGTAATTTTTTTGAGCCTCAAATCAATATACTTTTTAACGAAAAATGCCGGATAATCGTTTGAAATTAAAATATTTAAAACAGTATTTAAATTATCGTTGATGAATTCAGTCTCAGAAAGTTTTACCGCTCTATCAACAAGAGAGTAAACGATCGAGATTTTATCCTTCATACAAATGCTTGAGTTGAAATTTACATATCTACCTGAAAAAGTTCCTTTTCTAAACCAATTTGTTCTTAATTTGTTATTATCTCTCATTATTAGGGCATCCAAAAAACCAATACAATTATTTTCTTCAACCTCAATAGTAAATTGGATTTTTGGATGATAGCTATTGAACACATATAACAATTCGGGAATTTTATCACGTGGAATACATGTCAGAATGTCGTCAACATATCTTCGATAAAAAACATATTAAAAGTTAATTCTTTTTAAAACATCAAACTCTAATTTTGTGTTCAATTTGTTTGTTTAATTTAAATTTAAATGTTTAATTTAAACTCTAAAATTTTGTGTTTAATTTAAGATATAATTTTATATACTAAATATGCTTCCTGAAAATAACCTAAGCGTTTCTTTATGTTTTCGGGGTCGCTCTACAAGATTCCGTGCTCAGATTTTAAATTTATCGCACAGAAAATTAAATATGGCGAATGTTGTGCATCAAATTGCGAAAAAAATGAAAAATTTTTTTTAATAATTTTTTTTTACAGACAACATTTTTTTAAAATGAATACAAGTGTCACAAATTGGCACAAACTTATTAAATTTTCAAAATATGCAAAAGCGGAAATGAGAAAACAAAATGACGGCTTCAAAATTGCGCTAATTTGAGAAAAAAATTAGTCAATCCTTTCTATGGTGCACCGATTCAGAAAATGGCTATGAAATGTAGTAGATCTTAGTGTTTATATGTTTTCGGGGTCGCTTATTATGAATCTGCAATCGGATTTTCAAAATTCAAAATGGCGGATCCAATATGGCAGACGAAAATTAAAAAAATTTACCAGATTCGCTTGAAATTTGTTATCCAGGGGTTTTCGGGGTCGCTGATTATGAATCTGCAATCGGATTTTCAAAATTCAAAATGGCGGATCCAATATGGCCGACGAAAATTAAAAAAAGTTACTCCATTCCCTTAAATTTTGTTACTCGGGGGTTTTTCGGGTCGCTGCTTATGAATCTACTATTGGATTTTCAAAATTCAAAATGGCGGTCACAATATGGCCGACGAAAACTAAAAAAATTTACTCCATTCCCTTGAATTTTGTTACTTAAGAGTTTTTGGGGTCGCTGATTATGAATCTACTATTGGATTTTCAAAATTCAAAATTGCGGTTCCAATATGGCCAACGAATCTAATTGGCTTAGCTCTGATAAAGTGTTCTACACTCTTTTAGCATAAGACTTAATATTGCAAAACTTATAACCTAACATTGTTGATGAAACAATTTGATATGACAGATAAGGACCAATATTATGGAATTTTAATTTTAGTCTCATTATAGAATATTCTTTTTCACCCATGATCCAGTGATATTGATTATCATTTTTAAATTTAAATGATAAATTTAAATATTATGGAATTTTAATTTTAGTCTCATTATAGAATGTTCTTTTTCACCCATGA
The DNA here is from genome assembly GCA_032873175.1 of Leptopilina drosophilae. NCBI lineage: Eukaryota > Metazoa > Arthropoda > Insecta > Hymenoptera > Figitidae > Leptopilina > Leptopilina drosophilae. The sequence continues at coordinate 27,458,116 of CM065479.1, read as the reverse complement.
TCCAGTGATATTGATTATCATTTTTAAATTTACTTTTTTTATCTGTATAGTTTTTAAGCATATTCGCATAATTTATTGTAGTAATTAAATCGTTGTCATTGCAAATATTCTCTTTGTCTTCAGATTCCTCATTATCATTATCTAAATCATCTTTACTAGGAAGTATTAACGAATCGTCATAATCTTTATCAGAATCGAGTAATTCAAATTATATTGCTGGATATGTGTTCCTGAAAACGTATCCGTTTGTCACTGAATTTTCAGATTCAACTTATTTTATTTTTTGCTTTTTGCATGAATCCTCAGCCATTTTGAATTTTGAAAATCCAATAGTAGATTCATAATCAGCGACCCGAAAAACCCCCGAGTAACAAAATTTAAGGGAATGGAGTAACTTTTTTTAATTTTCGTCGGCCATATTGGATCCGCCATTTTGAATTTTGAAAATCCGATTGCAGATTCATAATCAGCGACCCCGAAAACCCCTGGATAACAAATTTCAAGCGAATCTGGTAAATTTTTTTAATTTTCGTCTGCCATATTGGATCCGCCATTTTGAATTTTGAAAATCCGATTGCAGATTCATAATAAGCGACCCCGAAAACATATAAACACTAAGATCTACTACATTTCATAGCCATTTTCTGAATCGGTGCACCATAGAAAGAATTGATTAATTTTTTTTCTCAAATTAGCGCCATTTTGAAGCCGCCATTTTGTTTTTTTCATTTCCGCTTTTGCATATTTTGAAAATTTAATAAGTTTGTGCCAATTTGTGACACTTGTATCCATTTAAAAAAAATGTCGTCTTTAAAAAAAAATATTAAAAAATTTTTTTTATTTTTTTTGCAATTTGATGCACAAAATTCGCCATATTTAATTTTCTGTGGGATAAATTTAAAATCTGAGCACGAAATCTTGTAGAGCGACCCCGAAAACATAAAGAAACACTTAGGTTATTTTCAGGAAGCATATTTAGTACATAAAATTATATCTTAAATTAAACACAAAATTTTAGAGGTTTCAGGCGTCAATGGGTTAAGGGCCATTATTTAGTCGTTTATGACATGTAAGTAAAAGAAGAATGTAAAATTACATGTAGATTTCCAGGTAATGTAACAGACGTTACATTACTAAATTCTGCTTAATTCTCAGTTTCCTGGCATGTTCCAATTAATTAATGACAAAATGTCCCTATTAATTTCAGTTGATTCCTGGTGGTCATATAATTTCAAATTTTATTTTCCTTTTTTTTATTTTTTTGTTTAAGCTTCGGCGAACTCCCAGGGAAACATCTCAAACGTGGACTTTTTATAATCCACGTTACAATACATACATGAGGCATTTTACGTCAGAAATATCACAATTTGCAAAGGGTATGCTGACTTTCGCGAAACTTCGTGGGATTATAGTTCTATATAAGAGACTTCTTTCCCCCAAATTTGAAAAAAAAATTTGAAATTGTTGAAGATACGCAATTTTGAATTTTAATAATAATTTTATTAAGTTTTGAATATCTCAGAATATTGTATATAGATTTTTATGAAATTTTCACAGTTTTCAGATAAAAATACGTACTTTAAAATAAAAATAAAATTAAACAAAAAAAAATTAATTAAAAAAAAAATTTTTTGTTTATTTACTCCTCTCTCAGAAAATTGTTATTAACATATGAGCACCTGGATCGTAGAAGGGCACGTAAATTTTTCTCGGCCGAAATTGAAGTCCCCTAGACACTTAAAATTCAATTTCTGAATTTTAATATTTTAAATACACATCCTTATAGAAAATTTCATTGCGCATCTTTTTTCTTATGAAATTTTTTTCTATCTATTGCCGTTTTCGAAATATTTGAGAAAAATTGATTTTTTGAAAACTGCAAATTTAATTACATTTTTCACTTCAACTCGCGATAATTCAGATGATTTTAAATATTTTTTAATGTACCAAAAAAGAAAATACGTCAAAAGATTTTCTACGAATGTTAAAAAAGGAAAAAAGTTATTTTCTTTATAAACAAAATTGTTATTAATTTTTTTCTTTATTAATGTAAAAAACATAAAATGCAATCTTTACGACTCTCGTTTAACGGGCGAATTTTAAGTAACAAAGAACATTCAGTAAGAAAGTTGTTCATCATGGACAAAAGAAGTTTTCTGGAAAATCACAGGGTTAATAATTTATTAGTGTTGAAATGGTGAATGTTTAAAGTTGATACCGTCCGAATGTGTAGCACGCGTCACTCGCCACAAGTGCTTGGGAGGCTTGGGAGTGTCGTTTTATAGGTTATGGCCATCGCGCGTGCTACACATTCGGACGGTTTAACTTTAAACATTCACCATTTCAACACTAATAAATTATTAACCCTGTGATCTTCCAGAAAACTTCTTTTGTCCATGATGAACAACTTTCTTACTGAAAGTTCTTTGTTACTTAAAATTCGCCCGTTAAACGAGAGTCGTGAAGATGGTATTTTTTGTTTTTTACATTAATAAAGAAAAAAATTAATAACAATTTTGTTTATAAAGAAAATAACGTTTTTTTACTTTTTTAACATTCGTAGAATATCTTTTGACGTATTTTCTTTTTCGGTACATTAAAAAATATTTAAATTCATCTGAATTATCGCGAGTTGAAGTGAAAAATGTAATTAAATTTGCAGTTTTCAAAAAATCAATTTTTCTCAAATATTTCGAAAACGGTAATAGATAGAAAAAAATTTCATAAGAAAAAAAGATGCGCAATGAAAATTTCTATAAGGATGTGTATTTAAAATATTAAAATTCAGAAATTAAATTTTAAGTGTCTAGGGGCGATCCAGGTGCTCATATTTGGATTCCATATGAATTCACCTTTAATTTCGTTAAAAAAAATTGATGGAGACTCATTTAGGTCCGGAGATATTCGAGTTTTTGTAAAAAAGCTATGCCGCGCCATAGTATGCCATATACTAGTATATACATACTAAATATGTAAATGCGTACTTTAAAATAAAAATAAAATTAAACAAAAAAAAATTAATTTCAAAAAAAAAAATTTTTTAAAAATTGTTCAGAAATTTTTTTTTAAATTAATTTTTTTTGTTTAGTTTTTATTTTAAAGTACGTATTTTTATCTGAAAACAGAAAATTTCATAAAAATCCATACACAATATTCCGAGTTATTCCAAATTTCATAAAATTATTATTAAAATTCAAAATGGCGTATCTTCAACAATTTTAATTTTTTTTTTCAAGTTTGGGGGAAAGAAGTCTCTTATATAGAACTATAATCCCACGAAGTTTCTCGAAAGTCGGCATACCCTTTGCAAATTGTGATATTTCTGACGTGAAATGCCTCACATACATACATATGTATGATACATACATATAGATATACTTACACGAATTTTTTTTATTGGCATTTTTGGAATCCTGGATGCTCAAAATTAATAATTATGTGTAAAATTTATAGTTCTGAGCAACGTACAGACAAAAATCTCATCTTATATATATATATACTAGGGGGGCTGTGCCCCCCTGCGCGCTTCGCGCGCCAACCCCCCAGTTATTAAATTTACAGTTTAAAGTTTTTATCTAAAAATACATTGATTTAAATTTTTTAAATTATTTAAAATACTTCAACAATTGGTTTTTAGCCAAATTCTTTAAAATTAAAATTTTTTATTTTTTAATTTAATTAATGTTTGTTGAATAATTAAATTTAATTAAAATTTTTAGTAACAAAGTATTAAAACATATTTTATTTTTTTAGCTTTTAAAGAATTTGTTTCCAAGATGCACCGCGAGGAGGTATAATAATCCTGTGAGTGGGAAGGGGAGGTTATGTTTGCCCTGTGACCTGTGAGTGGGAAGGGGGTTATGAGGATCTGTTTTCCATGTGACCTATGAGTAGTGAGGAGATTTTGAGGTTATGTTTGCCATGTGACCTGTGAGTAGGAAGGGGGTTTTAAGGTTATGTTTGCCATGTGACCTGTGAGTGGGAAGGGGGTTTTGAGGTTATGTTTGCCCTGTAACCTGTGAGTGGGAAGGGGGTTATGAGGTTATGTTTTCCCTGTGACCTATGAATAGGAGGGGGGGGGTTTGAGGTTATGTTTGCCAAGGAACCTGTGAATAGGAAGGGGGTTTTGAGGTTATGTTTGCCAAGTGACCTGTGAGTAGGAAGGGGTTTTAAGGTTATGTTTGCCCTTTGACCTGTGACCTTTGACCTTTGAATCTTGAAACAGCGGCGGCGGCGATATCTTTTTATAAGATAGACAGATATGGGGAAATCTCACCAAGTGGGGACTTTTTCTTTTAAAAAAATTTTATTTTCAATTTAGTGGCACATTGTTTTTTACCATAAATTATTATTTTTCGACCAAATAGAAGTATATTTTAACTGGCGTAACTTATATTTTTTAATTGCTACTGTATTTAAAATATATTATTCATATTTTTGGTTAAGAATGCAGGTTAAACTTACTTCTAAGAGAAAAAAGTTACAAATGAAGATTGTAATTCCACTACTCTTGTTTTTAGATAAAACAACGTGAGCATGATTAAAATAGAATTTTATTTTAAGGAAAGAAATTAGTCTTATTTTAAGTAAAATAATTTTTTAAAATTAATTTCGATTATTTAAAATTTTTTTCAAAATAGGGATGGATACCACCCTATCAGTCACTTCACTTATTCTAAGAAATTTAATATATTTTAAAACCCTTCAAAACACATTTCCTTTTATTTACCTGAACTTACATTCATTAAAAATCCACCCGCAATATAGTTCAAATAAATGTTTTTCAGCAATGGCCCTATAAACAGAGTAACTAATATATTTAGGTGAAAAATTATTCAATATCAACCCCAAATATTATTTTTAGGCGTGAGCATTTTGCACATATATTTATTTACACTAAAGCAAGATATTACAAGAAGGTGTATCCACTTTTTTAAAAGTGATTTCTTGTGCTCTTCGAAAAACCATATTTTGACAACGAGTTACGCACTCGTTGCGCGTTTTCCAAGGCCGATTTCATAGATGTATCAAGTGGCACAATGTTCTACCACCCAAAATTATTTTTCTGAATACCTAAAAATGTAAATAGTATATGAGCGAATGTTAAATGATGATCGCTCAACGAGTATTATAAGAAAATTAATGATTTTTAAAGTTTAGTGAAAATACAGTTACATTTATTAAGAGCTCATTATCTGGAATATTATAATTGGCACACTTGTCCAATTTATATTTTTCTAATCTTCACAACCCATGGATGAATGAAGAAAAACTCAAAACATAAAAAATAAATTGCTCAAAAAGTTATCGCTTAATAAAAATTCGAATAAATGCGAGTTACGCCAGGAATTTATCAATTTCTACGATTTTAATGAAGAAATCAGTTGCACAAATCTTTAATTTTGCCTAAAAACAATTATTTTTAAATCTCATACTCGTGAAAGAGAGTTAACAAAAATATATAAATGTGAATTGGCAATATGGAGGCTTTTTGTGGCACCGATATCTCAGTACCCAATTTGTCCCCATTTGGTGAGATTTCCCCATATATATGAGCGGCTGGATTCCATAAGGGCATGTAAATTTTTCTCGGCCGAAATCGAAGACACCTGGAAACTCAAAATTCAACTTCTGAATTTAAATGTTTAAATTATATGTATCCTTATATTTTATATATTATATATTTTAAAAATTTTAATTCAGAAGTTGGATTTTAAATGTCCAGGGGACTTTGATTTCGGCCGAGAAAAATTTACATGCCCTTATGGAATCCAGCCAATCATATATATATATATATATATATATATATATATATATATATATATATATATATATATATATATATATATATATATATATATATTAATCAGAAAATATCAATATTATCTTAATGCAAAAATCACTCAATATTCAACAAAAACAATTTTTAAAAATTCTTTTTTAAAATTTTATAATAAAAAAGGTTTTATTTATCTAAAAAAGTAGGCTATGGATAGTTTCGCATCAATTTTACAAAAATTAAAAAAATTTAATTTTTTTTTTATTTTTCGAATTTTTTGAAAAAATATCATAACTTCCGTTCAAATTAATATTTTTTAATCGGATAAGGCTATGATTTTAAGTTACTTTAATACCTAGTTGATTGCCAAGTTTCACTTCAATCGGTTGAACCGTTTTCAAGTGATGCGCGAACAAAGTTTTGCATACAGACAGACAGACAAAAAGACAGATAGACAGACAGACATTTTTTTACATTTTTCGAATTCTCATGTCTCAAGAAGAAAAAATATATAAGAATTTCCAAGATTGGAGCAATGTAGAGACAGAAGTCTGGTTTTAACAATAAGGATTTTTATTCCGATTAATTCACCACTTTTCACAGGGATTAGTAAAGGTTAACGAAAGATGATAATACATGAATTATATCTAATTTGCAGTTTAATTAACTGAAATTGTGTCTTTTGTGGTTGAAATTAAACGTTATTTTTCAAATTTTTTAGATGAAAAATGATATAAATTCTTAGTTTCCTGGCAGGTTTTGCCAGAATACAAACGTGCTTATGTTTAAAATAGCGTAAAGCCAACAATTTTCAATCCTTTCAAAAAAAATTTTTTTTTAATTATTCTAATTAAACACGCAGAAAAATTCGATTGAAAATTTTAGAGTTCAGTAGTAGTAATAATTTAGATTTCATTCCCAAACTTGTCTACCTTTGCGGCTCCAGAATAAAAACAGGGAAATGAATGGTAAAATATTTAAGGCTTAACATGTTTTCGTTCTTATGCATACTTATACGCGGAACAAAGCAGACTGAACACACTGATAGGCGCTTCTGGGCGGAGTCTAAGGCAAGTCTAGTGCCGAGTCCCATACTGACAATAATGTGAGCATATCTTCTAGTGACCCACATTATTATTTTTATTTGTCAAAATATTTACTTTTATTGGAATATTCAATTTGAGACTGAATATAAAATCTAAAAATGAAACAACTGGAAGTATTAGAATTCTTTGAATTTTATAAAACTTCTCACTGGAATGTTTATTATTCTTTAGATATTTAAACGTCGAATGTTTTTAAAAATTAAATACTAGTCCTTTGCCATTTTTACTAAAACGATTTGTTTCAAAAACTTTAAAGAAAGAGATTATATTTAAATATCTACAGATTCAATAAAAATCCCAATGCAAAGATTTTTAAAATTAAAAGTATTCTTTATTTTTTACATTTTATTTCATTTTAGACTTTACATTTAGTTGCCTAAATTGAATATTCCAATAAAATATAATAACAATTAGGTATTACATAACCGGCTAAAAGCAAAATAAACACACACCTAACCTCAAAATGAGATGAAACATTTTACATAGATATTCTTGTAAATTCATTTGTAACACTAGAACTTTATCACAAAACTGCACTAACTATTATATTTAAAATTAAAATTTTTATTAACTGAAACCATTAATACTGGTGGATTCACCAGCCCAGAGTATGCAGCTGAATCAATCAGCGAATATACACTGATGAAACAGCGTGTATGCACTGATTTTCCAGCGTATATACGCTGTTTGATAAGAATATTCTAGTCATTTCAATAAATTATACTATATATATATATATATATATATATATATATATACCTTAACCCCTTCGTGCCTTCGGTACATATATGTACCACCTACAAAATATGTTATAACTTTTATGCATTTCAACAAAACAACAAATAGTTTGGCTTGATTTATTCACTAGGGTTACTATTACATGTAAAAAAATAATAAATGACATAGAACAATAATAATTATTAAAAACAATAGGTATAATTTCGAGAGAAATACTTTTTTTTCAAATTTGCTTATATTTGATTGAAACTCACCACTTGGGGGTTTTTGGGGTCGCTGATTACGAATCTCAGGTCAGATTTCCTAAATTCAAACTGGCCGATCCAATATGTTTTACTTTTTTTTAAAATCAGACAAGTCACATTTTCAAATTTCAAAATAGCGGACTTTTTTTCCAAAATTGCTATTTGCTTGTAGGTTTACTACTCAAGGGTTTTTGGATACGCTAATTTTGAATTTGAACTTTAATTTTGAAAATCGATATACAATAGAAGCTTGAGATGTATTACTCAAAAATAAAAAAAAAATATTTTCTGGAAATTAAGTATTTCGTCAGAAAAAATCTCAGCTTTCTTTTAAAAGTAAAATATAAAAGAAAAAAAATGATCCAAAAATGAGAAAAGTGAAAATATATTTATATTTTTTTATTTTTTCAAAATTTGTGACAAAATAACAAAATTTTTGAAAATATTTTATGTTATTTGAAAGCTAATGAATTTTTTAATTGTTTCTTTTCAGAATAATAAATATTCAAAGTAGAGCGTGTCACGCAAAAGTTTATAATTTTTACCCCCTACCCCTTGGACAATTTTTTATAAAATTCAAAGATATTTGGTAAACAAATTACTAACCTATAGGACATATAAAAAAATTGAGAATAATTGAACAAACAAATTTTTTGGTGGATTTTTAACGTGATTCTCACCATATGGATAATTGTATGATACATGACATTTTTATTTTATTTGCTATATTAGTGTAACAAATTACCAGACTTAAAATAGGGTTCTTGACGAAGGTTCACTTATAAAAACCTAACGCGCCTCTGACGGAACCTCTTAGGTGATGTGGAAGACCGTGAATAGATAATCAATTATCGTATTCTAAATATACTACCTCAAAAACCTCAAAGTTATCAGTTTCGAACTAATCCAATTAAGTTTTTAAAATAGCATTCGCCATATTGGATCCGCCATTTTGAGTTTTGGAAATCTGACCTCAGATTCAGAATCAGCGATCCCAAAAATCCCCAAGTGATGAGTTTCAAACAAATATAAGCAATTAAAAAAAAATTCCGCTATATTGGATCCGCCATTTTGAATTTCGGAAATCTGACCTCAGATTCGGAATCAGCGACCCCAAAAACCCCCAAGGGGTAAGTTTCATCAAAATCCATCCACTGGTTTCTTGGGGGGTACGAAAGTGTTAAATATTCTCAATATTTTTGCATTACTTTTCTACCCTAAAAATTGGTTTTATAATTATCTTTTTAATAGTTTTAAAATAATAATTGTACCTAATTCTTTTCATCTTTGAATTAATTACGGAATGTGATTGCACTTGTTGGAAGAATACTATTAGCGTTTATTAAGATATTTAGCATTGATTTTAATTGAAAATCATTACCAAACTTTTTGGGATAGAGAACTCAAATTTAATATTTCTTCCAACGAGAATACAAATCATTCATTTTTTTCCTTGAATTTGTAAAAGGTTTGTAAAAACTAATATTAAATTTTTACTTTGCATAAATATTTATATTGTTATTAACAAATGAAAAAAGTACTTTTTTCATGTAAAACGTTTATTTTAGTGAATGTAAAAAAAATTTTTTTGTTTAGTACTTAAAATCAATTTTATAGATAATTTAAATTATGGAATTGTGCTATTAAGCAAACGCAATTGGTTATAAAAAAATTTCATAAACAATTTATTAATTTAGACTTTATCATTTATTAATTAATTTATTAATTATTTTAATTTGTTTCTCGGGGGTTTGCGAGGTCGCTGATTACGAATCTGGTGTCAGATTTCAAAAATTCAAAATGACGGATCCAATATGGCTGACAAATTTTCAAAAATTGCATGCAATTTACACGAAATTTGTTACTTGGGGGTTTTTGAGATCGCTGATAACGAATCTGATGTCAGTTTTTCCAAAATTCAAGATGGCGGATAATTTCAAGATTGATGTTATTTGATCGAATGAACCCCGCACTAACCAGACTAAAAATGTCCTTCGTTTATTTATTTCCTGACCTTCAATTCTCAATTCTCTTTTAAAATACTGAACTCGAAATCAGCGACTTCGAAAATCCCCAAGTAACAAGTTTAGTGTAAATTGCATACAATTTTTCAAAATTTGTCAGCCATATTGAATCCGCCATTTTGAATTTTGGAAATTTGACATCAGATTCATAATCAGCGACATCGAAAACCCCCGGGTAACAAGTTTTGTGTAAATTGCATGCAATTTTTGAAAATTCGTCAGTCATATTAGATCCATTTTAAATTTTGGAAATCTGACACTTGATTCGTAATCAGCGACCTCGAAAACCCCCGAGTAACAAAAGTTATCAAAATCTATACATTATTTTGTGAGCATTTGTTAATTTTCTATTCATAACCTGGGTGACGCGGTTAAATTATTTATAAATACTATTAACTTGAATTTAAATTACTTTTTAAGACTCGAATCTATTTATTTCGAATTTTTTAATTTTTATATTCATATAATATAGCAAACAATAGGGCTTTTGAGCTAAAATTATTAATAACACAGGTCAACAAAAAAAGATTTACTTTTTTAATGAAATTTCACAGTGTCCATTAAAGACGCTAAACACGATCCCGGGTCACAAAATTGGCCCTCACGTCAGGATTTTGAGAAAAGTGGGGGTAAAGACCCCAAAAAACGTGTTTTTGAGGATTTTCAAAATTTTTTTATCCTAAACCTGACGCGCCAGAATCTTCTACATAGACTTAAATTAAAGCTTGAATTGTCCACTACAAGACCCATATCCGTAAAACTAAAAAAAAACTAAAAATTTTTTTCAAAACATGAAGTTGAAGTTACAAAAAATGTGATTTGTGGTGTCGCTGATTATAACCATCAGATTATAACATTTTATAAGTTTCTGGCACGTCAGATTATAATCCGCGACCTCAAAAACCCTTGAGTAACAATTTTCAAGCGAATCCAATCAATTATAAATTTTGACATCCCCCATCTTGGATCCGCCATTTTGAATTTTTAAAAACTAATATCGGAGTCGTAATCAGCGACCCTAAAAACCCCCGAGTAACAATTTTCTAGTGAATCCAAAACAATTTTAAAAGTCCATTAAAGCAACCCACAAATCACATTTTTTGTAACTTCAACCTCATGTTTTGAAAAAGATTGTTAATTTTTTTTGATTTTACGGATATGGGTCTTGTAGTTTTAATTTAATTTAAGTCTATGTAGAAGATTCTGGCGCGTCAGGTTTAGGATAAAAAAGATTTAAAAACCCTCAAAAACACGTTTTTTGGGGTCTTTACCCCCACTTTTCTCAAAATCCTGACGTGAAGGCCAATTTTGTGACCCGGGATCGTGTTCAGCGTCTTTAATGGAAACTATGAAATCTCATAAAAAAGTAAGTCTTTTTTTGTTGACCTGTGTTATTAATAATTTTATCTCAAAAGCCCTATTGTTTGCTATATTATATGGATATAATAAAATATATGGATATAATATGGATATAATATATAATTATATGGATATAATATAAAATTAAAAAAAATTTTCGTCAATTTAAAAAACAAATTTTTTCATATTTTTATCAAAAACTACGTGTAAAAACAAAAATTTTCATATATAGAACGCCAAATTTGGTCAATTTTTGACCGAGTTATAACCATTTCAAAAAAACATTTTCGTAAAAAACGTGATTTTTCAAAAACCTGTTTCTCTTAAACGGCTCGATGAAAAAATTTGAAAAAAAATTATGGTTGCTTATTTCAATGAGCACTAAAAGAAAAAAAATATTTGAAAAAAATCTGAGATGCAAATGTCAAATACTGTCCGATTTCGCGTGTAACGCCCCATATATATATCCTTATTAATAAAACCAGACTTCTGTCTGTACATTAATCCAATCTTGGAAAATAACATGTAATATCATTTAAATGCATTTCATTAAAAATATAAAATTTGAAAAATTTCGATTTTTAAAATTTTTATAAAACATTTTTATACTTACATCTTGGTTATAGGACATTATTTTTGGCAAAACAATTTTTACATTTTGATAGATTGCAGTAAATTAATCAGTTGTGACTTTTGTGAGGTATATATAAACAATAAATTTACAGTTTTTAAAAATATTAATTAAAACGGGAGGTATTCAATTTTTTCAAAAAATTTAAAAAATGGAAAATTTCTAATTTTTTTATTTTTTAATGTATGGTAAGTGAGAGTAAGTTCGTCCACCCTCCAGTGATCGGCAACTTTCTCTTATTTTTCGTGAAATTAAAAGAAATCACTGATGTCGAAAGGTGAAAATTTTTTTTAATTTTCCTGATAACCTAGAGTTCCGCGATAAACAAAAATATTGCATAGTAGTAACTTTTAAGTGTTTTAAAATAATTCGAGAAAATACAATTTCATGTATGGTACATTTGACAGGTGCTTATTAAGCGACGATACTTTGTGTATACAACTGACATAGCCTATAATGCGTGACTTTAAACACGTAATAGTAAAAGAATACAATAATGTTTCTTTAAAAATAATATTTATTTTCAAAAAAAGACTCTAGATTTCAAGTTCTAATATCAAATTAAATAAAAAAACTTCTTAGATTAGCTAATATTTAATAATATTTATGGTGGCCGACTAATGTATCTGTTGTGTCCGACTATTGTATCAATGGCCGGCTATAGATGTTTTCCACTTTTTGTGAAATTATTGTTTTATTTCGTTGCATAATGACCATTTGTTAATGAAAATTAGCAAATTTTTAACGCAAAAGTGCCACGAACTGATAACAAATATTTAAAAAATCGAAAAGTTGACCATTTTTTGGAAAAAAATAAAATGTTTCGGCCTGTCCTTAAGTGGCCGAAAAATGTATCACTTACTCTATATCTTTTAAACTTTTGACGTCAAAATAATGGAATTTAGAATAATTTGTTTATCCAATTAATCAAAAAATTTTCAAATGCAAAACTTTGAAAATATTAAAAATGTAAATGATAAATGGTAAACAATATTAAAAAATATTAATTCATTGCTTTAAAATTATTTTTCAAGTATTGAAAATGAAGATTTTTTATGACAAAATTCATACTACAGAAATTCAAGAATACCTGTGAAACGATACTTGCATTATGCTACTGGAGAAAAACTTAGATAGTAAAAAGTTTTGTTATTTTAATTCTAGGTTAACTATTACACAGAAAAAAAGGTGGTATAAATTTTGTTGCGGGTAATTTTAACCAATGCTAAGTCACATAGACAGTGGCGCCCTCACCTAGGAGAAATTTTGATGCAGCGAATTTTTACCCCAAAATCAGGTTAAAATTTAAACTTTTTTTTTCTTGTGTACGGATGTTTTGAGCATTGTAAACTGGAAAAAACATGAAACATGCAGGAATTCAATTTAGTCGGGAAAAATTATGAATTCAGCTTGCAATATAGTCTTATTTTAGATTCAAGCAATTATGATACAATTAGTTCGAATTTGACTTTACTATAACTCCAAAAACTGGTGGAGATTTTAGATTAACTTATATTACTATAATTAAAATTCTATAAATAATTGACAAATATTGTTTTCTGCATTTTAATTAATAAAAAATAAATTATTTGAAGATAAAAAGTCAATCACTGTTTAAAAATAGTAATTTTTTTATAATGAAATAGTTAATGGTAGCTAATTATTATCTCTCCAGTCAAATTAAATTCCCACTATTTCCTGTTTTTCGAGACTGGTAGATACACTATTGAATGTATCTGTAGAAACTAAAACCCGTCGAAGACGGGTACGACAGCTAGTATATATATATATATATATATATATATTATAAAAAGATATCGCCGCCGCCGCTGTTTCAAGATTCTGTACGGGCGCCCTATCCTAAAGAGGCCGTCAAAACTTATGTCAAAATTGACCTATTTTTTGACCTATAGGTCAAAAAGAGGATAAATGACGGCTTCACATTACTCAAAACCTATGTCTAATTTGACCTATTTTTTGACCTATAGGTCAAAAAGAGAACTAATAACGGCCTCACATTACGTTAAAAACTATGTCAAAATTGACCTATTTTTTTACCTATAGGTCAAAAGGAGGATAAAGACGGCCTCTATGTCAAAATTGACCTATTTTTTTACCTATAAGTCAAAAAGAGGGAAATAACGGCCTCACATTACCTCAAAACTTATGTCAGAATTGACCTATTTTTTGACCTATAGGTCAAAAAGAGGATAAATAACGGCCTCAAATTACCTCAAAACTTATGTCAAAATTGACCTATTTTTTGACCTATTGGTTTAAAAAGAGGATAATAACGGCCTCACATTACCTCAAAACTTATGTCAAAATTGACCTATTTTTTGACCTATAGGTCAAAAAGGGAATAAATAACGGCCTCACATTACCTCAAAACTTATGTCAAAATTGACCAATTTTTTGACCTATAGGTTTAAAAGGAGGATAAATAACGGCCTCACATTAGGTCAAAATCTATGTCTAATTTGACCTATAGGTCAAAAAGGGGATAAATAACGGCCTCACATTACCTCAAAACCTGTGTCTAATTTGACCTATTTTTTGACCTATAGGTCAAAAAGAGGATAAATAACGGCTTCACATTACATCAAAACCTGTGTCTAATTTGACCTATTTTTTTACCTATAGGGCAAAAACATAAATCAAAACATATGTCAAAATTGACCTATTTTTTGACCTAGGTCAAAAAGAGGATAAATAACGAGTAAAAATGCATGTTTAATTTTACCAATTTTTTTGAGCTACGGATTTTAAAAGTGGCCTTAATGTGAGCCTTCACATTACGTTAAAATTTAATCTGTGTTTTACCAACAGGTCAGGGCTTGCCCCCTCAAATAGTAGCGCGAAATAGGACGTCAAAGCCTATCCAAAAGAAATTTTTTTTACTTGCAGGCTGGTATGTTACTTCAAAATTGATGACAAAGATTGAAAATTTGAGAATGGCTAATATCATAAGATCGCATCTTACAATCTTTATATTATCCATAAATAGAAGTAAATATAAAATATTAATATTTAACGAAGTAATCACGAGTTGAAGTCAAAAATTCATTAAAATTTCTTAGGTTAAAAAATCACTTTTTTCTCAATTTACTTAAAAACAAAACAAAAAATTATTAAAAAGTATATAATAAAAATGTTTACCTAAACAAAAAAAACTTTTCATGGCACAATTATAACTGAGCGGCTGGATGCTATAAGGTGATACGCGTGAACACACGGCCAGTCAGTTCGGACGTAGAGATAAAATTTTGAAGTTGTTCAAAATGAATTTTAAATTATTGTTTCTTGTTCAAAATTTCAAGGCGAAACTTTTTTTTTAATAAAATTTTTTTATATAATTTTTTGTTTTTAAGTAAATTGAGAAAAAAGTGATTTTTTAACCTAAGAAATTTTAATGAATTTTTGACTTCAACTCGTGATTACTTCGTTAAATATTAATATTTTTCCACGAAATTTACACACAATATTCTTCAAACTATACCAAAAGTGAAACAATATTTAGTATTTTTTCAAAAAATTCTGTGTCTAAGTAAATAATTATTTAAACAATTTTGCCGAAAAAATGATTCTCTTATTTTCAATTGAAAAAGTTGAGTGACGAATTTTCGTTTACAGAAAACTTCCAGTGACAAAAATGTTCATCAATATGTTAGGAAATTTTTCGGAAAATTTTTCGTCATTTGATAATAAATTAAAGAAAATAGAGCAATTTTAACAGCGTCGCGCTATGCTGTAAAATTACGGCGTGGCCGCGCACGTGTAGAATGGCCGCCATTACAAGACCAATGTATACAGTTAGACATTGTTTACGTTTACAGCATAGCGCGACGCTGTTAAAATTGCTCTATTTTCTTTAATTTATTAATCAAATGACGAAAAATTTTCCAAAAAACTTCCTAACATATTGATGAACATTTTTGTCACTGGAAGTTTTCTGTAAACGAAAATTCGTCACTCAACTTTTTCAATTGAAAATAAGAGAATCATTTTTCCGGAAAAATTGTTTAAATAATTATTTACTTAGACACAGAATTTTTTGAAAAAATACTAAATATTGTTTCACTTTTGGTATAGTTTGAAGAATATTGTGTGTAAATTTCGTGGAAAAATATTAATATTTAACGAAGTAATCACGAGTTGAAGTCAAAAATTCATTAAAATTTCTTAGGTTAAAAAGTCACTTTTTTCTCAATTTACTTAAAAACAAAAAATTATATAAAAAAATTTTATTAAAAAAAAAAGTTTCGCCTTGAAATTTTGAACAAGAAACAATAATTTAAAATTCATTTTGAACATCTTCAAAATTTTATCTCTACGTCCGAACTGACTGGCCGTGTGTTCACGCGTATCCCCTTATAGCATCCAGCCGCTCAGTTATAATTGTGCCATAAAAAGTTTTTTTTGTTTAGGTAAACATTTTTATTATATACTTTTTAATAATACTTTTAGACACAATAGGGGAGAGTGGTCAGTGTTGGATAAGTGGTCAAAGTTGGATAAATGCGTTTATTTCGTTTAATCATACTTTTGATTCACCTTTTTACAATGTTCAGCAAAAAAATGCAATGTTTTTGCTAAACATTATAAAAAAGTTGAATCAGATACATAATGTTAATTATTAATTAAATTAAATGTTTTTATAATACATATACAGATATAATACTCAAGTAACAAATACATGTTGTTGTTGTTTGGATACACATATTATATCTTCCCTATTGTGTCTAAAAGTATTATCAAAAAGGATATAATAAAAATGTTTACCTAAACAAAAAAAGGTTTTCATGTCACAATTATAACTCTATTAAATAAGCAAAATTTTTGAAGTACTTCAGAAACTGTCGAATAATATGTTTTTCACAAGAAAAACAATTCTTTTTACTTTTTTGAATTTTGGCCGTCATATTGGATCCGCCATTTTAATTTAGAAAAAACTTTAGATTTACAATCAGCGACCCCAAAAAGTGTTACAGAATGAGTTACAGAATAATTCACCTCATTTTCAGCTCTTAATTCATAAAAGTATTTTGAAATTTTTGGACTTCTAGACTTTTGACAACTCTATTGGCACCGAAAATAAAAAATTTTCAAAAACGGACATCGGCATCTTAAAGTACACGAAAGTAGAAATCTTTTAAGCCCTATAACGTTTAAATCTCTTAAAGCCAATTTTGTTTAGAGCTTTGTCCGTGTTAACGTGGAATGTCACATATATTTTTGACAATGTTTTCCCGAATTTTCATTAAAATCGGTGCATTAAAACCAAAGTTATTGATATTTTTAGCGCGGTACTCCTCAAAGGTCAGAGCTAAACTTGAAACTTTAAACGCTATTATCTCTGAATCGTATTTTTTTAAAACTACTGTTACGGTGTGCATGATTTTTCCAAAACCGCTGAAGCGATCAGCTGGAAATTTACAGGGATTCTTTATAGATATATATACACGGTGAGCTTCAAGCCACGATGAGTATAATGAATTATTATATAATTATTTTTTGTTCGCAAATGATATTTTTATTCGTTTTATTTATTAAAGTTACGTCATTAGATCTCATGTAATTACTATTTTTAAGAGTTACAGTTAATATTTTTTTTAAAATATGTGTATATGTTACGTACCAAGCCCGAAATTGTACAAAGCCCGATCTGTACAACGATTTTTGTACTGACCGCGGTTGGTACAAGCTGTTTTGTACAGAGCTGTTATTTCCGGGCTCTGTACAGAAATATTTGTACTGAGCTAGCTCGGTACAGAGATGATTGTACAGAGCTAGCTCAGTACGATTCCTCCTGTACAATGTTGTCCATACCAGTCGATTAAAAAAAAATGAATATAATTTTGTATAATATTTATTATGTAAGTTAAATATGAATCCACCTGACCACGTGCATAAGGCTCTTTCGATAAAATTGGTTTGACAACTACTTCTTTTTTTGGATGCGCTCTTTTTTTTAAACACGTTTCACAACCGCCTAAAAACAATGAAATAACTTGCCGCGTTATATTGGCATATTTGTCTTTTAGCGAATTATGCATTTTATGTATTCCACCATGACCAGTAATAGTATGAGCAGATTTTAGTATATTAAAAATTTCATTATTATGAACGAAATATTTTACACTTTCGCTGGCATTATTATGTAAAGGAACTATCAATTTTTTTTCATTTTCAATTGTTAATACGTCATATCTTCTCAAACGCCGATAATCACATGAACTTTTTTTAATTTCTTTTTTTGAATCGATCACTTTTTGTATTATTTCATTATACATTTTTTCGTCACTTATTAAAACCGAATTATCTGTAACTGGCAAGTCTTTCAATTTATTTTCAAAATAATTTTTCATGTCAAAAGTATCCATGATTAAATTTACGTGTACCTTCGAATAAATTTGCTATAATATTGAAATCGTTTTCAATTTATAATTGAAATTATTAATCATTATTCTTTTGATTTGATCGTTGGTAAAATGTCAACAATAAACAAATCAACTGTTATGGACAACATTGTACAGGAGGAATCGTACTGAGCTAGCTCTGTACAAGCATCTCTGTACCGAGATAACTCAGTACAAATGTTTCTGTACAGAGCCCGGAAAAAACAGCTCTGTACAAAATAGCTTGTACCAACCGCGGTCAGTACAAAAATCGTTGTACAGATCGGGCTTTGTACAATTTCGGGCTTGGTACGTAACATATATAAATATATAAGCACATACAAGTCAATATTTAAAAGAATGACATAGTGGTAGAGCAAGCGACAGTGTGTTCGCATTGACAATTGCACATCTACGTATTTATGTATGAGTCACTGTGTGTGGATAAATGCTGACTGTGTCTTCTTAGTGTAAACGTATTGCTCGTCGGCGTTTTATTTGTCACATTATTAAGATTATTATATTGTTTAAAAAAGGACTGTTGAATTTATAAGACACCATTTTTTATTGTCTTTTTATTAAATGTATGTTTATTTTTATTATATATAAACATGAATAATCATAAATGCGATCATCAAGAAAATCGAATAAAAGTCTGTGCACCATGTGGCCGAAAAATTGTTTTCGGAAACAAAAATGCTAATTTTTTCAGAATAAACAATAAATACGAAGATTTAATAAAAAAGTTTATGAATTCAAATTTCAAAATCTCGAACTCGCAATTTCCGTTGAGTATTTGTAATACATGTCGCAATATTCTTCTTGAACATAATGGAAATAAATTTGACAGACCTTTGCCAACAATGCCAAATTACGAAGATTTAACGTTACCAAAAGAAACAAGAAGCAATAATAATACATGTAACTGCTATATTTGTTTGACAGGCAGGTTTAAAGGTCACGTAAAAACTGTGCGAGGGCAAGGGTCATAAAAGTCAAATCTCAAATCATATTAACACTTCAAATGGTCTTAATGCTTCTTCGAGTATAACGCAGCTTCAGAAATCTGCAACAATCGATAATAAGTCGAAAAAACCATTAGAAATTTGTAAAAAATGTTTTCAAATTCTAGGTAGAGGTATCAAACATACTTGTGGTAGTGGGTCTAAGGCTGGCCAAAATATTATAAAAATAGTAGAGCAACTTCCACAGAAGCAGCAAGAGCAAGTGGCGACTTCCATTATAAATAGGAAAATTGATAATGATAGTGAAAACAACAATGAAATCTGTAGTTTGAGTTCTTTAGGTCCCAAATTAAGAATCGCTGTGAATCCTCAAAAAAAAAAGTTACCTTTTCAGCCGAAATTTTAGACAATTTTCAAAATAACACTGGTATGTCTTCTAATCAAATGAAAAAAATGACAAATCTTTGGAGGTCTAATGCTGGAAAAAACTCTGTCCCTACAAATTATTCGAAACATGTTTCTGAAAAGTCCAAAACCTTAGTAGACGTATACAAAGAGGGGACATTTAACTTTGATACTGATAATAAGTTAAAAGAAAAAAGACCTGTTGTTTGGGCTAAAGCGGATGAACTACTCGAAATTGTTGTAAGAGAGCGAAATTTTATTGGAAATACTATTCTTAAAATCATGGAAGATGGCGGTCAGTGTTTTTTTAAAATCTCTATGTCAGTATTCCCAAAAAATTATTCATCAGAAGTATAATGCGATTTATATGATATTACACAGCCAACGAGAAAGCGTACTAGATATTCTGAAGGAGGTTGGACTGGAAAAAAAGCTAAGTTGACTAGCGTATACAGGTTAATAATGCTGTGCACAGTACCGCAA
This sequence comes from Leptopilina drosophilae, assembly GCA_032873175.1. Classification (NCBI taxonomy): domain Eukaryota; kingdom Metazoa; phylum Arthropoda; class Insecta; order Hymenoptera; family Figitidae; genus Leptopilina; species Leptopilina drosophilae. The sequence continues at coordinate 27,437,983 of CM065479.1, read as the reverse complement.
ATAAAAAAAACGTATGAAAACGTTAAGATTTTATTTGAATTGATTAATCTAAACAATATTTCCTTCAAATTTGTTGCCGACTTCAAACTTATTCTTATAATCAATGGCATGCAAACGGCTACTTCGACAATTCCTTGCCCTTTCTGTTTTATAACACTGAAGGACTTAAAAGATCGCAAAGAATTGAGAAACCAAGATTCGTATGATAACGAGCGTAACGGAGTAGACGAGGAAGATTGTGCGCAAAGTTTGGCGGATAATAATAATGAATATAAAGGTTTGAAAACATACGGAGATTTAAAGAGAGACTACAGTAAATTTTGTTCTCAGGGTAAAAACAAGAAATTTGCAAAGGAATCAAACAGCACAATAAATCCTTCACTTTTTGACGAATTCCAGAGCTTTACATATTACAGGGATTTGTTAACCATTACTTTTGGAATGGCTTGGTACCTCTAGTCGGTCGAGACAAAGCATTTATCTGGCCGAAGAAACTGAAAATTATTCCGAGAAATTACCAAGGCGAGATTTTTGAAGTCAATGCCTGCCGAAAGCTGTTAAAAGAAGCAGATAGACTTTTCGATTCAGAGATTTATGAGAGTGTCGGTCGTCTATCATTACTGCCTATTGTCTCTGCTTTTAAGGCAATGGATAAGGTTGTTACTTGCTGTTTTTCTGCTAAAGAAATAGATCCCAATATAGATATTGATAAACATATTAAAGAATTACGAACGGCTGTACGTGGTACCGATTAAGTCTCCGAAACATTGAAAATCCATGTAGCTTTGGCGCATACAAAACAATGTATTAATTTTTTGGGAAATAACGGATTGGGTATTTTTTCTGAGCAGGCAGGTGAATCAATCCACCACGAATTTTTGAAATTTTGGGGAAGATATAAGATGAACCTGATTGACGACCCCATGTATTTACAAAGGCTTAAGAAAGCCGTAGTTGAATTTTCCTCGCGTCATATTTAATCTTTTCTTTTAATTTTCTTTTATTTCGTTTATTAGTGTTCCTAAGACAACATTTATTTACATCATGTGAGAAATAAATAATGAAAATAAAAAACTTAAAAAAATTGTAAACAAAAAAAATTGTAAACAAAAAACAAAAAAATTTAAAAAAACAAAAAAAGCAAAAAAAAATTTAAAAAATAAAAAAGGGACCAGTATATCACCACGTCCACGTCGTTGGTCCTGGGGGCAAGCAGAGAGTGATATTTAATTAGAATAAACAAAGTTATTAAAGTTATTCATATAAAACTGCGTTCAGGAACTATTTAAAGCAATAAAATTGTATTTTTGGTTATTTCGAAAAAATGATCAGCTGCGATTTTGGATATCACGGATTTTAATAGTTAAAAGGCATACAAACGAAATGCCGTCGTCCGTTTTTGTCACCATTTTCATTATACTCATCGAGGCTTGAAGCTCACCGTTAGTGTTGCATTCGAGTGAGAAATCGCTCGAAACGAACGAGAAATCTCGTGAAAAAGACAATGAAAACAATTGAATGTGATTTAACATTCAATTATTTTCATTGTCTTCTTCGCGAGATTTCTCGTTCTTTTCGAGCGATTTCTCGCTCGAATGCAACACTACTCACCGTGTATAATAGCTAGTTCGTGAACGAAGGAATTTTAATTTGTACCAAAATTAATTTTTTTTTTGATCAAAAAATCAGTTTTTAAAACTGAAAAATTCGAACTTTGGTGAAAATCATTTGCCATTTCTAGAAAAAAATTTTGTTCTCAAAACCCTTTGTTCACGAACAAGATAAAATAGTAAACTAACAAATTTTCCTTTGGTTTTGATATGAGTTGAGTTGTTCCCGTTTTATCGTGCACACCACAAGCCACCTGAAAAATAAAGTGTTTTGGTAAAACAGCTACAGTTTCAACAAATGGTAATATTTTTTCAGTTTTAAAATGGCTATAATTTAATGGCAACAGGTACTATCAGGTACAATGCACATTATTTCAATGAAGATTTGACGAGAACTCTAAAAATAATTATGAAAATCACTTTTTTTGGTCGAAAAGGCATGTAACCTCTTAATCGACTTCCACTGGTCAGTTTTGCAAACACTGTCCTTGATAAAGATGATCAGAAATCACCTGAATTTTCTGGCACCCATTATTGTATTAAAATATAAGTCTTAATGGAAATTTGCTCATACCTTACTCCCTAGAAAGTTCCTAAATACCTTTTAGAAAATTAACTTATTCTTTTTAAAGTTAACCCATAAATATTCAATTTTTTACTTTTTAAAGTTATAAATGCACTAAAGAGTTTTATCATGAATCACCTTAATCCTAGTAAATATGTGGTCTCTCCCAATCCTTCAATTTAATATTTATAAGGTCAATTATCAGAAATCACCTGAATCATTATTAAGTACTTAAGCATCTCTTAAAGATTAACTTTTTCTTTTTAAGGTTCACTTCCACAAAAAAGTGATCAGAAATCACCAGAATAGTTTGTCGGTATCTGGATACCTTCTAAAGTAGAATTTTTTACTTTTTAAGGTTAATTTTATTCTAAAAGTAACAGATTCAGTATTTTTTAAATTAATTGACTCAAAAAAGTTAATCAGGAATCACTTTGATTGATAGGAGGTACCTCAACAATTGTTTGTTGTTTTTCACAAAAATTCACAATTGTTTGTGAATTTTTATTTCAATACGTTAAAAAAATCTGACCGAGAATTTCCCGAGACTTTCCCGGGAATTTCTCGGCAGTTACTCCTGGGAATTTCTCGGGACCACTCCCGGAAACATTTTTACGTAGGTGTTCCAGGTAACACGTTTTTTCATGTACAAACACAATTTATCTACTCTTTAAATTTAAATGTAAATTTATTTCTTAAACTTGTTGAAACGTTACAAGATATTATTTTATTAAATAAATGTGAAAGGTATGTAAATATAATATATTTATACAATTTTTGGCATTCTAAAGGGAATTTTTACAAAAATTCACAAAATTACTCCCGGAAATGTTGCTGGGAGTTGGCCGCATACGACCTTAAAACCTAATTTTGAGGTTATGTTTGTCCATGACAGAAAGTTATGGTAAATACACTATAGCTACTACTTGTGGCTAACTTCAAAACGATGATGGTTCACCTGATTTTAAGGTTATGTTCGCCAATTACAGGAAGTTATGTTAAATATACTATAGCTACTACTTGTGGCCAACTTCAGAGCGATGATGGTTCACCTGATTTTGAGGTTATGTTCGTCTATGACAGGAAGTTATGTTAAATATACTATATCCATTTGTGGCCAACTTCAGAGTCTTGAAACAGCGGCGGCGGCGTTGGCGGCGTTATCTTTTTAGAAGATAGACAGACAGATATATATATATATATATATATATATATATATATATATATATATATATATATATATATATATATATATATATATATATATAGGAGAGAGTCTCCAGTTGTGAGACAGTCAATTTTTTTTAACATGCAATATTGAAAAGCCGATTAGTTTATATAAAAACATTTCTTTTTATATGATCTAACTTTTTCGTGTACGCTGAAACGGTCATATTAACTGTTTTTGTTAAATACCAACACTGGGAGTGATAATCGACAAAAAAGCGTTTTTTCAATAAATGCAAAGTACTATTTTCCAAGTTAATTAATTGGAAATGGTAAATGTAATGCATTTTCTATTAGTGTTTTCCCTATATTTTGTGATGCAATATTGCTTTGTTCCAATCTACGGTTGAAAATAATTTAATTTTTCTTTTTCAAAATAGCGCCAATTTCTGGGTGTGAGACACATCATATCACCAGTTGTGAGACAGTTTTGACAGCCATTTGGGCAGTATAAAAAATACGACTTTGCAGGCATACTATTTAAATATTGTTTTGACTTTTTTTCTAGTATTTTTTGGCATGTTAAGTGGAAAAATGTCAATTGATTCAGAAGAAATCAATTTTAATGCTCTTGTTAAAGCTATTTAATTGTGTTCATTTGATAGTCATATGTTAGCGAATAAATCTTATTATTTAGTATATAATAATATATATTATTATTATATTATTTAATTTCTACTAAACATAACGTTTTATATCAAATTTACTAAAGTTTAGCATTTTTAATGAGTGTCTCACAAGTGGAGACATTTTTTTTTTTTTGAAAAAAGCGATGTGCTCCGAAAATGTATCGTAAAATTTTTAGAGTTCATCGAAACACTATACTTTCTTTTAAAAAAGTTGCGTATTTCTGTTACCTATCGAACGGTGTATTTTATTTACAATTTCGTTTACCTGTTTACAATTTACGGGTCAAAAATAAAACCCATCTCACGACTGGAGACTCTCCCTATATATATATATATATATATATATATATATATATATATATATATATATATATATATATATATATAACAGCCCTTACAGAATCTTGAAACAGCGGCGGCGATATCTTTTTGTAATATAGGTAGATATATATATATATATATATATATATATATATATATATATATATATCTACCTATATTACAAAAAGATATCGCCGCCGCTGTTTCAAGATTCTGTAAGGGCGCCCTATCCCAAAGGGGCCCTCAAAACTTATGTCAAAATTGACCTATTTTTTGACCTATAGGTCAAAAAGAGGATAAATGACGGCCTAACATTACGTTAAAATCTATGTCAAAATTGACCTATTTTTTTACCTATAGGTCAAAAAGAGGATAAATAATGGCCTCACATTACGTTATCTAATTTGACCTATTTTTTTACCTATAGGTCAAAAAGAGGATAAATAACGGCCTCATATTAGGTTAAAATCTATGTTTAATTTGACCTATTTTTTTATCTATAAATTAAAAAGTGGTCTCCATGTGGGCATTTACATTACGTCAAAATTCATGTTTAATTTTACCTATTTTTTGAGCTACTGGTTTTAAAAGGGGCCTTAATGTGGGCCATTACATTAACTGTTTTTTACCTACAGGTCAGAGCTTGCCCCCTCAAAGAGGAGCGTCAAATCGCCTATGGCAAAGACAAATTTTTTACTTGAAGGCTGTTACGTTACTACGAAATTGATGACAAAGATGGAAAAATGCGATCTTATGACATTAGCCAATCTGAAATTTTAAATTGTCATATGTAATGAAAATGAATAGAAATATTTTTAATTTGGTTTTTAGCCAAATTCTTTAAAATTCAAGTATACTTATGTATACTCAAAAAAACTCAATTTTTGAATTTAAAAATTAATTTTTTAATTAAAGTTTTAAAGAATTTGGCTAAAAACCAAATTTAAAAAGATGTTAAATAATCTTTCCTATATATAATAATTAAAATTTTCAGATTTGCTAAAATCATAAAATCCTCAAAAGGTTATTAATACTAAAAACTAAGTACGAATTTAAAATAAAAAATCACGGGGGGTTGGCGCGCGAAGCGCGCAGGGGGGCGGAGCTCCCCTAGTATATATATATATATAATCCTAATTTAAATTTAGGTGAGAAATGATTTGGATAGATTGATACTTTTTCTTCCTTTCATTAAAATAATACCGAATGTTAAATTCCTTCCCTTAATTAGTAAAACTGCTTTATTAATAGTCGATAAAATAGTTCCACTATACTCATTTAGTGAAATAATTAATTTTTAATTAGCGAAATTCAACTAAAACATTAGTAATATTCTACTAATTGAAAAGGGGAAAAGAAGATTGCAGTAAATTTAAAAATACTTTTTCTTCATACCTCAGTTGAAAGTATAGGTACTTCCCTCTGCGATTTCGCAGCAGAAACTCAAACCTTTGTGCTTTGGTTTGCTTTCACTCTCAACCTCTATTACAGCGGGAGTAAACAATTCTTTGTCGGTAAAAACATCACTGTCGTTAAGTAAGAAAATTTCGAGTTCAATGAAAATGATGATAATTTAACGAGTAATTGTCATTGCAATATAAAATGAGAACAAAAACTATCAAGAAAACTTTATATACTTTATAAATTTTTTATCCACAAGCTGTTCATATTGAAATTATCAAAATTTTTTGCTGATAAAATTATTTTCAAAACTTATTTTGATAAACATTAAAAACAAAAATAAAATAATAATAAATTTTGTAATTTCATTTTTAATACGTGCCAAAAAGTTATAATAAAATTTTAATATTTTGAAAAAATAATTAAATTGTGTTCACTAGAACATTTAGAATTTTAGAAATAGAAAGTTAATTTTGTACCAACAGAAATATTTTTGAAAATATATTATTAATTTATCTTTCTCATTTTTTTTCGTGCTTGTCTCCGACCAAAAGCACTCGCTTCACTCGTGCAGCAAATGTCGGAGCAGGCGAATGTTGTTTGCAAGAGAAAGACAGAGAATAAACCAGAGCTTCACGAGTATCCGATAGAGGCGTTGAAGCGAGGAGCAAAAGTAAATAAAGAAGGCCGGCTGTCAAATGAAACACGATTGCAATTTTCTTAAAACATAAATTAGCAAGCGTACTTTCTACTGGATATAAAAAAATAGTATGTATGTTTCCCGTTATCTACCACCAAGTACGTAAAAAAGGCATATAGCGTTCACATATATGTGAAATTGCATATATGCAATTTGCGATGAGCTAAAACAAGTTGTTATTACATAAATTTTGTTGACAACATTTAAAAGTGCATCATGAGAAAAATATATGCATATATGATGAAATTGAACAATGAGGACTAATGCGGAGAATTGGTGCGTTGAATCAACCCAACTGCACCCGCACACACGAAAAAGTCGCACGTGAATTGAGTGTACAAAAGCTTCTTTGGAATGAGAATGCCGCTAAATGAATGTAATTTAGATTTAACCACATGTTATTCATATCTGGCGTTTCGATCAAAACTCTGAAAGCGAGAGAGAGAGACTGCAAAAACAAAAGTTCTATATAGTGCACACCAACACAGTGATCCTTGGGTTTTCTCTGCTGCTGCCAACAGCAGCAGCAGCTGTGATAGAGATCAAGAATGGTGGCTTCTATGACCTCTCGATTCGGTCAACTAATTGCAAATTCATTTCCGTTGCCATAAACGAAATCATTTGTTGACCGCATCAATTATTGGGAATATTTGACCAAAGTCTGCAACGTTTTTAAAAACTGAAAAATAATGAAATCATATTTATTTATACACCTTCAATAAACACGTTAGTTTTTGCTCCCAGATACTTTTTCTGTAACTTAGGGATTTTTTAATTTTTGACATTCTAAACAAGAACTTAAAAAGACTAAAATTTGAAAAGAAATTGACTGGGATGAGCCCCAACTAATGTATATGCTGCGGGGTTTCTCAAATTATTTTGTCAGTAATTGTCCTTAAAGATAATTCATTAAAAATTTGGTCTAATAAAAATTTAAGTATGCTAGAAATTTGGTTATGTTTAAGAATTTCTGTCAAGTTTTGAGAAACCAAATGTTCATTTTACCTCAATAGTTAGGTTATGTGAGAAATTTAAAAATGAGGAACACTTAACCTGAAATTTGATTTCGTCTAGTTCTAATGGTATGCTTGAAATACCCTATAACTGTTGGGCTGCTTTGTATTTCAGCAATACTATATGTATAATGTAACCTAAATTATACCTATACCTTCAATTTTTTTCTTTCAGTGTAATTAACTTGGAAAATATTTTTTCTAATTTTTTACTTTTAAAAACGTTTTAACTCCTCCGCATAGTTCAATAAGTCCCTAATAAAATTAAGGGTTGCAATAGAAATTAATTTTGCATTTCCCTGATTTCCACACGGAATGAAAGAACTTGAATCATTCCTTGAAAGTGTTTGACTTTTGGATAGGACACAAAATACAAGGTGGTATCACATACTTTTTATTAGAAAATATAAGAAAATCCTAGAATTATTCTAGTCCTAGTATGGGTATTACAGTGCTTTTTAAATTTTAATCAAAAGTCATTTGTTCAGTTTTATAAAATACGTGAAAGATTAGTTGGCTGCGCTTGAAAATTCTGTAGAGCATGCGCAGTGTGCATTGCGCGTTTCTATCCAAGGTAAATACACGGAGAAAATTTATTCCTGAAAATTTACCGAACTTTGTTCGGTAAAACTGGGATGAAGTGTCAAAACAGTAATTTTTAAAGAACAGGACTGTAAAAGCAATTGCATTGAAAAATAATGTAAAAAGAATAAATCTTACGGTACATGTATTAGCCCTTCACTTACAGTTCGGTAAAACGTAGGGTAAGCATACACTATACTCAGTTTTATTAAAAGTTCGGTAAAACGTAAGGCACAGTGTTCGGTAAAATTTATATTCATTGAATTACTGAATAGTTCGGTAAAACTTAAAGAATAAAAAAATAATGTCATTGCAGTAGTTCTATAGCAAAACTGCCGTAAATCTCATTCTACCTACTTCAACCACTACCTAAACCCCCTACAATTATTCACGAACAAATACTTATTCATTACACCTGCCTACAGTACATTTTAAACGCAAACATTAATGTATACATCTTTACATGCTTTGCATTATTGCTTCAGAAAGTTTCAACTGTCCTTATATGGGTGAATTTTCTGACAGTGACACTTTTAAATTTAAGTTTTTCAATTAATTTTTTTCTTCAATTACATGGTTTTTTCTATTAAAACTACTTAATTTCATACTCAAGAATAAGATTTTTAAGTTGCGCAAAATTAATTCTTAAAAATATTAAAGTTTTTTTATTCGAAAAATATTATTGTTGCTCTATTAAATTAATTTTATTTAACCCTCCTGCGTATACGTTTTCACCCACAAAGTCGCTTGCAAATGCACACATTTTTCAGAAGGTAGGATTTGCACGCCGATTGGTATCTAGGGGTTTTCGGAGTCGCTGATTACAAATCCGGGGTCAGAATTCCAAAATTCAAAATGGCGGACCAAATATGGCGGACAATTTTGACAATTGAAAAAAAAATTCTAATCGTTCCGTCTATCGCTATCTAGGGGTTTTCGGAGTCGCTGATTACGAATCCAGGGTCAGAATTTCAAAATTCAAAATGGCGGACCCAATATGGCGGACAATTTTTACAATTCAAAAAAAATTCTAATCGTTCCGTCTATCGCTATCTAGGGGTTTTCAGGGTTGCTGATTACGAATCCGGGGTCAGAATTTTAAAATTCAAAATGGTGGACCCAATATGGCGGACAATTTTCACAATTTAAATAAAATTCTAATCGTTCCATCTTTCTCTATCTAGGGGTTTTCAAGGTCGCTGATTACACAGGCCTGCAAATTGTAGCTTAGTTCTGTTACAGGAAAAGTGGAAGGTGATTCTTATAGCTTTTTTGACGTAGAATACGAATCCGACCTCCAAAATAGCCCATCACGTCAGAATTTCCTGTAAAACTGCTTTAAATGGCCAAAAATGGCTATTTTTGGTCATTTTTTAGATTTTTTTTGGTTAACCAAAATTTTTTTTCAATTTGCGAAATTGTGTCGTATAGTACCATGTATAAGCTTCAAACCCCATATTTTAAAATTTCTTTACGATTTTTTTTGAAATAGTTATATAGATGTGAAATTTTTTCATTTAGGCAAATGTGGGTATAAGATAAATTCAAAATGTCATTTTAATTGCATTCACTAATAGTTTTATAAATTAGCCGTTATTTCTTAAACCAACTAGTAAGGGTGAGATATAGCAGTAGTCTTAATTTTTGAAAACAAAAAAAAATTGAATGAAATATGTTACTTTTTAACACTTAAAAAGTTGACTAAAATTTTTATTATCCCCTCTACTCTTATATCCAATTTTGTAAAAAATTTTAGATCCTTTCTCCCTATTTCGATCCCACATATATTATGGACGTCCCCTTTATTACTACTTTGTTTTTTATAATTATACTTATATCAGCCTTCCTAGTTTTAAAAACCTACACTTGCCTAAATAAAAAACAATTTTCAAATCTACATAACTTTTTTTAAAAAATTTCTAAAAACATTTTGAAAAATGAGTTTTAAAGCTAAGCCATAGTACTATACGATGCAATTTTGACAATTGAAAAAAAATTTTTTTGACTAACGAAAAAAATTCCGAAAAATGACCAAAAATAGCCATTTTTGGACATTTACGGCAGTATTACAAGAAATCCTGACGTGATGGGATATTTTGGAGGTTGGATTCATATTTTACGTCAAAAAAAGCTATAAGAATTAGTTTCCACTTTTTTTGTAACAAAACTAAGTCTAAATTTTCAGGCCTGTGTTACAAATCCGGGGTCAGATTTTCAAAATTCAAAATGGCGGACCCAATATGGCGGACAATTTTTACAATTTAAAAAAAAAATTCTAATCGTTCCGTCTATCGCTATCTAGGGGTTTTTGAGGTCGCTGATTACGAATATAAAGTCCAAAATTTCAAAATGGCGGACTCAATATGGCGGAAAATGGAACAACAATAAGAAAAAACATTTTGTGAATTAAATTAAAGATAATAAAATTAATCAAAATATATCGTTGGCCATCTTTAGGTTAAAAAAATTTAAAATATAGTAAGTACACTACATTGAAAATAAATTATATCATTCAAATAACCGATTACTTATCTATTATCAAAAAAATATTTACTTGAGGCAAATTATTTTTAATTAATTTAATTAGGTTGTATTTGCTTTAATTACTGAAATTAATAATTAAAATGCAACTTAATTGACTTAAATTAAAATTATTCCATTGAACTAAACATTTATTTAATAGTCAATAAATAGTTATTTTAAGCAAATAATTTTTTATAGATCTATAATAATAATAGAAATAATAATAATAATGGTAAAAATAATTATAATTAGAAATTAAAATCAATTTTTAAAGTTACAATTGATCGTGATTGTAATATGTTAAAAAATCCAACTTTTTATTCATATTAACAGATTTCAAAGACGCCGAAAGCACCAATATACCTATTTCTTGTGAAAATCGAAAAATTATATCAAAATTCATACAAAATTTTTAATTATTAATTTTTTTTCTTAATAAAGACTACAATAGGAATAAATTATTCAATTAGAATATGTTATTAAAATTGTTTTTTGACATATAGGATTGGCTATTTAGAATTTTTTAATTTAGACCCATGTTTGTAATCAGCGACCCGAAAACTCCTAGATAGCGATAGACGGGACGATTAGAAAACTTTTTCATAATTGTCAGCCGCCATATTGGGTTCGCCATTTTGAATTATAAAATTTTGACCTCGGATTCGTAATCAGCGACCTTAAAAACCCCTAGATAGCGATAGACGAAGAGATTAGAAAACTTTTTCAGAATTGTCATCCGCCATATTGGATCCGCCATTTTGAATTTTGTCATTTTGACTTCATGTTTGTAAGCAGCGACCTCTAAACCCTATGATAAATAAGTTTTGGTAAAATTCTACAAAATTTTTTTAAAAGTCCGCTTTAAAAAAAAATAATTGTCCGCCATATTGGATTCGCCATTTTGAATTTTTGAATTTTGACGTTAAATTCGTAATCAGCGCACCCAGAAACCCTTTGATAGACAATTATTGGAAAATCCGGTAAACAAACATTAATTTATAAAACAGAAATTTTTCACTTTGTTTAAACATTTTATATGCAATGTTTATTGTTAAATAAATAATATATATTGTGCTAAATAATTCAATTAGCTTCGTTTGTTCATTGAAAGCAATTTGCAACTTGACCGATGTCTTAATATTTATTTAAACAAAAGTTATTAACAAAAATGTTTGGACGAGTATACTCGTCCTCATGCATTCGGTAACGGTTTAGTTTGGACGAGTATACTCGGCTTTATGCGCAGGAGGGTTAATTGGCGAGCTTTTCTATTAAAAATTCACGCTAATATCGCGTTCACGAAATCGAAAATAATATTACACTGCTTAAAAATTAATTATTTGTATATTTTAATACCAAATATGTTCAATTGAATGAAAATATAAATGTATTTAAAGTATTTGATTTAATGGTAATTTGGGTTAATTTTTTCAAAGCAATGCAGGTAAATACTAAAAACAAAAGAAAAACTAGCATATTTCAAGGAAAAGGCTTCGGAGATGAAAAGCTTCTAAGATGAAAAATAAATTTTCTTTCACATTTGTATACATTAGGGCGCAATTAAAATATGTTTTTTAGTAAAACATACAAATCTCACACCCTCATTTTATATTACCATCCATATATTCTGTTAAATTTACTTCTACATTCAGTTATTCATTAAAAAGGATGGCTTCGGAGATGAAATTAATTTTTACTCGGAAAAAAATGTAAATTTCGATTATTTATAACAGCAATAATTTTTCTCCTTTTTGTAGATAAAATATAGGAAAATTTAACGTCAGATTCTCAGCTTTATTTTAATGTGCATTAAAAATTTGTTTAAGATATTTTTAAAGTATAAAATGTCAGTAATCATTGTAAAGTAATTTTAACCTAAAACTGAAGACAAAGATTAAATATTTTTATCAAAAATAAAAGTGAGGTCTACAAATTTTTAAAATGTACATAATGATAGAAAAAATATTGTACTTTCTGATAATATTTTTAAAAAATTTATGAGAATTTGAAAAAAACCATGAAAATTTAATTTTATTGTAGAAGTCCTATTGGAGACATGTTGAAAAGGTTTCGGAGATGAAAGTAATTTAGTTATTACGTAAATTAAGTTGAATAAAATTATTTAATTTTCTTTTAAAAATGATAAATAAGTGCTAAATTTTCACTACGGAAATTGATTATAATTATTAAAGAGTAGATTTTGTAAAATTAATCCAGACATCAAAAATGTCACTTTCAGAAAATTAACCCATATATGAATCTGAATTTTATTTCACTGCTTGTGAGAAAGATTCAAATTAATAAACAATAATTGTATAAAATAAAAGAATCATCCATATTAAATACATGTTACTGAATAATTTCTAACTATATTTAAGTTCAATTTATGAAATAGTTTCAAATTATGTTTTTATTGTTATAAAGAAAAATGTTTAAATTTGTATTTTATGTAATGAAACAATAGTTTATTAAAATTCTTATTATTCCCAAATTTTTATTAAAAAAGATTAAAATAATCAATTTTAGTGTTATTGTTACTATAAATCAGGGACCGTCTCGAAAGTTTAGTTTTGTTTTAGTTTTCTAGTTGGCACGAAACTAAATTAATAAAGTGACTTTAGTTTCCAGTCGACACGAAACTAAACTAAACTTATAAAGTGTATTTAGTTTCATGACAACTCGAAACAAAAGATTAAAGAACATAATTATTTAGTGTCAAACACAAAATAGTATATTGTGCATCTGGGAGAAAAATGGGTCATTTCCACGAGTGTGAATTTTGCAGTTCGAGGCGCAGCGAGTGCTTGCGAGCGAAGCCGAGAACTGTAAACACACGAGTTGGAAATCATTTTTTCTCCCGAGTTGCACATACTATTTTTTCTAACACACGTATACCAAAAGTACAAAATTTTAATGCAACATTAAAAACATTTACGCCACGGTTGGATACAAATAAAAACGTTAGTTACGTAACTGTTCAATGTAAACAAAAAGTTAGTTACGTAAATAACGTAAGTAACCTAACTAACATCGCATACGTAAGATACGTTACTAACATCACTTACGTAAGTTACATAAATAACATCACATACGTAAGTTACGCCAGTCGTTTAAGTTACATAACTCACGCAACTGATTCACTAATGGTCATACTTTGATTTATACATCGCACCTAATAATATTACCGAGAAGGTAAGTTACTTTTCCTTCCTGCTCATGACGTCAGCGAGAGGAAAAGATCAACTTTTCTCCCGCTTGACAGGTAGGAAATGGTTTACTTTCGGTGCGTGTGTTAGAAAAAATTGTTTTCTCTGGCTTACGTAACTTACCCGTGGGGGTACGGGTGCAGAAGAGGCCCCCTGTGACCGGCTACAGGTCGTAAAAGGCGACCACATGAGGCTCGGAGTGGCGCCACTGTTTGCGGTTAGTACTCGGTTCGTCCCAGGCTTTCTTTTAGAGCAGTGGCTTCCGATGATGATGGGCAGTGCTGTGACGGCCCGGCAAGTCTAATTATAGACCGTCGACCTAACTTGCCGAAGCAAGGGTGGTAAGACTCTTAATCGGTACTCATACCAGAGTACTAAACGGTACCATGGGGACCGGTCCGAGTCCGAGGCTTGTTTCCTTCCGGTCATTGGGTTGGACTCGTGGGGGCAGTGGTTATAGCCTACATCGCTTGAGGCTAGGGGCGCTATGAACGGACCGACGCTTCGGCAACGGACCTAGTAACTAGCGCTTCGACATGTGAGTTGTGGTGCCAATTCGGGTTTGATCTTCTACGTAAATTACATACGTAAGTTACGTAAACTTGATTATTTTCGAAATTTGTGTAAGATATTTTACTTACGTAAATTACGTAAAGGATCCAACTTACGTCAGTTATGTACGTTTCATTTTTACGTAAGTTATATTTATTAAGTCAGTTGCATTAGCTTGATTATTTACGTAAGTTACGTGAAATTGATAAATTACGTAAGTTATTCTAGCTACGAGGTGGATTCTTTACGTAAGTTATTATGCCACTATATCCCAACTTTACTGAAGAATTCGGTAAAATATAAGGAACAAATTTTCTCCGTGTAACGGCTGATCGTCCGTTTCCATTTCCCAGGCAGAAAAGTCGGTGGTGTGCCGATGCATACGACCGGTGCGACACCGGCCCGGTGGTAAAGTCGGACAATAACCAATGCCGGCACTGTGGTACCAGGCCGGTTAATAAAAGACAACCGGCACCGGCCCGGTTCCGGCATTCGATACCGTTTTTACACCGGCGACGTATTTTTGCCGGCATCAAAATTAGTACCGGCCCGGCACCGGACCGGTTCCGGCATTCGCTACCGTTTTTAAACCGAAAACGTAGTTTTGCCGGCATCAAAATTAGTACCGTCCCGGCACCGGCCCGGTACCACTACTTGATACCGTTTTTACACCGAAAACGTAGTTTTGCCGGCATCAAAATTAATACCGGCCCGGCACCAGCACGGTACCACTACTTGATACCGTTTTAAACCGGCGACGGAGTTTTGCCGGCATAATATTTTTGTGTCTTAAAAAGTCTAAATTTTTAATTTTTTGAAATTTTTTTTACACTATTTGGAAGAATAGGAAAATCAAATCTCTCGAAATCAAATGTTTTTTAAAATCTTTTTTTACATAGTTGGAAAAATTACATTTCATTAAACTCTATTAATTCAGCTTTAAATTGTCTGGGAAAATCACTCAAAAATCCGGGAATTTGTTACTGCTGAATTACTAGACACCCTATAATAACTTTGTTCGTTTAAAATAATTTTGGTCAGGTTTTATTTGATTTATTGTTATAAAATTTTGATAATCTAACAAGGTATTATATTAATTTCATTATACTAAGTTTCTGCAAGTTGTTTCTATAAAGCCGGTACCGGGCCGGTACCATGCCAGCGTTTTTTCGTTAGCCTTAGTCCCAACGTATAATGACATTAACAAATGTTTTATAATTATTAACTTTGACATTACATTATTCAAACTGTCTTTTAGAAAATGTTTTTTCTATTAATTTAGAACATTTTGTAATTAGTCCTGGTGTCACACTTCATATATAAACTTTCCATTCACTTTTCATAAGCAGGTTTAGGTTAGCGGATGCGGCGTCGACTTTGCAGCCTGAGGGTCCGGAGTTCAATTCCTCATGTCTTCAGATTTTTCGTTAACAATTAATAATAATTCATATGTTTCAGCATTCTATTTAGTGTTTACAATTAAATTAATTAATAAATAATATTGTTTAACGTTTAATATATGTAAAAATGTGTTAATAAAATATACTAATCTGACACCGTGCCAGCATAAAGCCGGCAGGAAAGTAACAAAATAATTTTTTTTTTTTACTACCGGCCCGGTATCGAGCCGGTGGTTTACCAGCACCGGGGCGGATATTTCCCGGGTTATCATTGTTGACTGGACCGGCTCCGGGCCGGCGGTAAAGCCGGTCTCACGCCGGCACCGGAAAGTCCGCCCTTGGTACCGGCCCGGTACCAAGCCGGTCGTTGATTTCTGCCTGGGTTATGTTAATTTCATTGACTGCTTTTGAAACTCTCATGCAAAAGTACTAGACTGTTTCTATACTCTGTTCCACTAGAGAATGCTTTCTGTCGCGCAGTTTTTTTTCCTTAAAGGGTGGAGAAAATTTTTAAAATGGTGTTTTTCGAAAGTACTACAACCAATAAAAATCATGCTTGCTAACTGAACACTTACATTTTAAACCTCTGAAGTTGAATTCTTTCCCGACACATGTTCTAGCATCCCATGTTTATGACGTTACTCATAAACGAAAAAAAGAGAGGTTATAAAATTTTCAAAATAATCAAATAATACAATTAATTAATTTTAATTAACAAATTTGAAATCTACAAATTTTTCTGATTCTATTGATATTTAATTTTTTTTCTAAACATAAAACTAAAAAAAAATATTTTAAATTATATTACAAAACAACTTCAAATTTTTTTTATTTTTGAAAATTTATTAATCATTTAAAATATATGAGGCATTTCATTTCAAACTGTTCCACCGACAAAAAACAATCGCAAGGAGATAGATTTTCTAATAATTTTTTAACTTTCTATTGCTATTTTTATTATTTTAAATTTCTGCCAATTTCGTAAAGAAATTCCTGTTTGAAATGTTTAACTCTTAATATCACAAAACACCCCCCTGACGATTTTTATCAAAAATATATGAAAGTAAAGCGTAAATTCCCTAGTTTCTATTCCCACTTGTTATATTATGGACATTTGATGGGATTAATAGAAAATTAATTGCAATAATCATTTATTGCAATAATGAAACATTTTTTATATTTTATTGTCTTTATTTTCTTCCTTTATTATCACTGTCATAAATATGGGTCTTTAAGACACGTGTTGATCGAGAGTTAAACTTGAGTCGAGAAATTTAAATTATGGAAAAAGGCTTAACCACAATTTTTTTTGGAAAATGGGCCGTCCAAATTCCAAAATTTAGCGAATAGTGTCAATTTTTCTAATATCTGCGCGAAGTGGACGAAAATTTGTCTTTTTACGACAGCATTCTTTTGTGGAACAGGGTATAGTATTATGTGTCGTATCCAAAAGTCAACCCAAGTAGAAATGTCCGGAGTTATGACGGAGTTAAACATCAGAATGGTACTGAATTTCGGAACCCAATCAGTACTGGGAGTATACTGACTCCAAAACCGAATCAGTAATATGTCGGAGTTAAAAAAGTGTTAAAATCAGTACTGACAGAAAACTGGCATAACACCAGATCAGTACTGCGAAGGAGTTATAAAAAACAAACAAACTTTGTTATAATGGCATTAAACCGGCTACTATTAATAACAACATCGTTTGATTTATTAACTATTAAAATATTTTCCAATATTTTTAAAAACATTATTCATCAACAATAACGCCAAACACTTAATTAACATAGTATTAATTATTAATTAACAGGTATATGTCATAATAATAATAAATTATTATTTATTAATTATTTTTACTATTATGTGTTGTTAATAATAAAATTTTAAAATTTTTTTTTAAATGTAAAAATATATACAATTTTCTATTATTATTTAAATAAATAATTAAATAAATAATTTTTACCATATTTTTATGCTATACCTATTAATTAATATGTAATGTTTTGTTAAAATGTATATAAATATATAGAACATATATTTATAATAATTTTTCTTGAAATAAATATATTATACAGTAAATTCATTATTATAGCAGTGTCTGTATCCTTCGTATAATTCAAAAGGAAGTTTAAAAAAATATACTCTCAAGCTTGCGTGGCTGTGCGGTTAGTGTATTCGACTTGCGTCCTCGAGGTCTAGGGTTCGATCCCCCGTGCGTGCGATATTTTTCCGTCTTAGTTCTAAGTGTTTAGTGTATAATTCTCAACAGTATTACATAAAATATAAATTTAAATAATAATAGATAATAATAATAATAATTTAGTAATTAATTTAAATAAATAAGATTGTCTAAGTTAATGAAAAAAATAAGAAAATTTTTTTTAAAAACTTATTTCAATAAAAGGAATTTTTATAATTATTTACATTTTTGTTGATACTCATAAAAGTTTATTTACTATAGAAATATTAATAATAATTAGTAGTACTCAATAAATTACTTCCTCTTCTTTAATAATCAAATAACAAATTAATATAAGCTTCTAAAGGTAAATTTTCTTTTAGAGAACGCGTTACAGCATTTTCCAAATTTGTTAAATTTTACCTGCGAATCAGTAATTAGGCGGTGTTCTGCTAGTGATATTTCATTACTGACTTAGTACTGACTGCCGGTAAAAAATCAGTACTGGACAGCGTTACCAGCCAGGGATTTCCCAGTACTGATTTAGTACTGGAGTCAGTACTGCTATACTGACTCTAAAAAATTTAAGATACTCAAAAAATGTTCAGTTACATTCATTTACGAATTTCTTTAATTGAAATCAGTATTTTCAAAACATTTTAAATACAAGCCTTTTTAAAATTCAATAACTTATAAGAATATTATTATAAAACGTTTATATTCATGTAAAAATATTGTTCCTGTAACTTCTTTAAAATTATTTTTTAGACTTTTTGAATAACATTCTTTTTAAATCGTTTATTTTTAATAAATTTTTTAAAAAGCTCTTTTAAAATTTTCAAAAACACTGAGAGAAATTTCTGCATAAAATAGTAAGAACTGTAGCCATACATTTTTCACATCTATATGGCATACGCCATTGGTTAAAACAACATACTCATTTCGTAGTGATAACGCTATTTTGGTATGATTGCTGAGCGAATTCAGTATGGTTTCATAACAAAATTTCACGACAGAGGGCATGCGAAAGCGCGTTGAGTGTTTCAATACTATTTTATGTAGAAATTTCTCTCAGTGTACACTCGACTCTCGGATCTTTAGCATTCAATTCTTTTACATGCTCGATCCTTTTACAATTTTTCTCCCCCACCTTTTACCTATTACATTAAATAAATAAATGACTATCAGAGTGTCAAAACATTTATTTCGCCATAACTTAAGTTATCGAAAATGAAATACAACCGTTTCTCTATTATTTGATTAAATAATTAATGAACTTTAATTTTTATAAATTTTATTTAATTATTTTTTGTAAAAAAATTTATTTTTAAAAATAGTAGAAATTAAAAATTATTGAATTGAGGAAATTTGTTGAAAAAATTGAAAATATTTTCAAACGCGGTTTTTGTCAATTTTTATTTTGCCTTAACTCTCAATACACAGTTAAAGAGATGTACTTCTCCACTTTTAAAATATATATAATAATATATGCATGGTAGTTATCAAGCATACTTCAATAGTTCCGTAGGTTGAGTGACCGAAACTGCGCCCATGAAGTATTTATAATCAATTTGTAAGATAATGAAAAAGGCCGTATGGAACAACCGAGATCAGGGTAGATTTTTCTACCTGGCGCCAGGGAAGCTCCCTAAAATAAATAAACGGGTCATCGGGGGTTGTCGGGAAGTTCGAAGTGTGGAACTTGCCGACCCCAGTTTTGTTCCGGACACCGTCGCCATTTTTGTAGTAAATTTTCTTTGAAAAATAAGAAAAACGCTACAACTATTAATATTTAATTCATTATTATGTGCAATATTTTTTGGAAAAATATGCTTTTGATGTTAAATAATCAATAATAAATTTTTAATTAAGAACTCTAAACATAACCTAAAATTCTAAGCAGCTAAGGTCCCTTTTGTCGCGGCACGTCACATATTTTAATCAAAAATGCATAAAACAAATATGACGAGATTACGAAAAATGCACTATTCAGTTGTTCTGCGACGCAGTGAGCAGGAATTTATACTTTGAAATTTAATAACTCAAAAACAAGAAAAGAGCATTCTAAAAACTTACATGCCCATAGGAAAAAACCTCAGCTTTGATTTGCAATAATTTATTTTCAAATAAAACAAAAACAACAGAAATTTTTTTTCTTCCGATTAAGTAACTAAGTTAGTAAGGTTAGGAACTTTTGTTTACAAAGTGCATACCTTGTACATTTAGCACTAATCAGAAATACTACCACATAACACATTCAACACATTATTTTTCTATTGTAGACGCAACCTAAAATATAAAATTAAAAAACATTCAATATACTTTTATTTATATTACAATAAAAAAACAATTATTTGCCGAATTTTTCTTTGATTATGAAATTTGTTGTAATTCAGGTTTTAGTGGTTATAAGTTTACAAAGCATAATCTTGATAATAGCACTGGAGTTTTTGTGTGAGAGTCACATAGTATATTAAAGAGCACGAAAGAAAATTTTTACTGTGGGGAAAAGCTAATTTCGAAAATAAATAACATAAAGAAACTATTCAACTAATTCAGTGAATGATTTCCAATGCATTAGTCAAACTGTTTCTCTGATATAGAGAAAATGAATTTCACTGGTCAGCCATATTGGAAATATTTGACAGTTTACCATTCTCATAGAAATTTCTCTAAAATCACAATTGTCAAATTTACATTTATTACCTCTAAATACGTATTAATTTACTAATTTTACATTTTATTAGTTATAATATAAAAATTTAATTAATAGAATTTGAATATACGCTTTGAACATTAATTTAAAAATGTTTTCATTCAAGTGTTATTTTGAGGTTATGTTGTTTTCAAAAGATAAAGCAAGAAATATCATTTTCGCTGGATCAGCGAAAATGGATTATCGATGGAGCCAAATCAGTGAAACTTGTAGCTATTATAGTGATTGTTATCTCCACTTTAGTAGAACTTTTCTTAGCGTGAGAGAGAATAATTGTGGAAACAGTAAATCTTTCATGTGCATTCACTTAGAAATTTCCTGCCAATTATTAAAAGATTATATTAATAATTATTCATTTTTTCTCTCCTTATAATCACGCCTTTATTATAAATAGTAATTTTTGTTTCTTTGACCGTATTAAATATTCATTTGTAAGATAATGAAAAAGGACTATTTTACGGTTTTTAAAGATGACTTTTATTATTTTAATCCCGACTAGTTTCAAGCCATATATGGCTCCTCATCAGGGGATGACTATTTCACAAATACATAATCCAAAAATAAAACAGCACACACAAGATTTCAAAAAGGATTAAATTTTTAAATTATCTGAAATAAAAATTTAAAAAAAGATATTTTAGAATTAAAAATTGAAATATTTATTTTAAGGTCATATTTCAATTTGTGAAAAAGAAAGAAAAAACGGCTTCTTACCCTTTAGAAAAAAAATATAAGCATGTAACAAAAAATTTTTCAAAAAATTCCTTGTTATTATTATCCATATTATTATTTTTGTAATTGATCAATTTCAAAAATCTTGTAGAAACACATTTTTTTAAAGCAATTTGCTTCTATGATTAGAGAGATTTGACAGAAAGGTTGGGTTATATATTTGAGTCTAGGCATAGCTGGTAAAGAAGAAATCTATATTATAAAACTTTTCAAATTATGTTTTAAAAGAAGTAATTAAATTATAATATACTTTATCTAAATTGTCAATATCTGTTCTATAATTAATACTATTTGCATTATTTTTTATAAAAATCATTTCTAGATTTTTTCTTTTCCAATTATTTGTTTCAATATGTAAAATATTTATATTGTCAAAATCAAAAGAGTGATTATTATCAAAGGTGTAATTAGTTAAAGCGTTAATATTTTGGTTGTGAGTGACGTATCGTTTATGTTCTTTTATTCTAGTTTTAAGATGTCTTAGAGTTTCTCCGATATAACAACTATTACAATTTTTGCATTGAATTTTATATACACATCCAACCTTCTGAAATCTCTTTGTTGGATCTTTAAAATTTGGAAAAATAGAATTTTTGAAATTATTAGAATTAGTAAAATCTAAATTAAAATTATGTTGTTTGAAAATATTTAAAAGAATTTTTTTCAAAATTTTAAATATATGGCATGCTTATAATCCTTTCAATTGGAAGATTGTTGTTATTTATTTTGTGCAACCCCTGCTGGAAAAGAGCTACTTTCCTTTGACATAAATGCAGCAGAAAGTGGTCAATTTCTGCACATTTAAAAGTGTGCAGGAAAGTGTACTTTCCCGCACACTTTTGATAAAGTGTGCAGGAAAGTATACTTTCCTGCACACTTTTTTGTAAACAGTATAATATACACTATAATCAACATAAAACTATATTTATTGATTAGAAATGTATAAAAATAACTTTTTTCGGTAAACAGGTGTTGCACAAAGTACTGTGTGCAACACGTACGAAAGAAGATTTTCCGACTTCGTGCAAATTGCTGCCCTCGCTTCGCTCGGAGCAGCAAACTTTGCACTCGTCGGAAAACAGCTTCTTTCTGTACTTGATGCACAATATACTATTTCTTTTATGTGAGTTACTGGTAAGAGCATTATACCTCTGTGAAATCTTTCTATTTAACGTATCAATTGGATATCCATTAAGAATTAAAGTTTTTTTAACAATATCAAGATTTTCAAGATGGAATTGCTGATCTGACAATTTTATAGCCCTATCAACAAGAGTGTATATAATGCCAATTTTATAACTAAGAGGGTAATGTGAATAGAAATTCATATATCTGCCAGTCCAAATAGATTTACGAAACCAATTTGTTATAATAAAGTTATTACTGTCAATTGAGAGGGAAAGATCTAAAAAATTGATTTTATTATTACTAGATAACTCTAAAGTAAATTTTAAATATTTATCGATGGAGTTAAATTTACATAATATATCATGCACCTTATTTGAAGGTGCAAAAATATTAACGCTTTAACTAATCACACCTTTGATAATAATCACTCTTTTGATTTTGACAATATAAATATTTTACATATTGAAACAAATAATTGGAAAAGAAAAAATCTAGAAATGATTTTTATAAAAAATAATGCAAATAGTATTAATTATAGAACAGATATTGACAATTTAGATAAAGTATATTATGATTTAATTACTTCTTTTAAAACATAATTTGAAAAGTTTAATAATATAGATTTCTTCTTTACCAGCCATGCCTGGACTCAAATATATAACCCAACCTTTCTGTCAAATCTCTCTAATCATAGAAGCAAATTTCTTTAAAAAAATGTGTTTCTACAAGATTTTTGAAATTGATCAATTACAAAAATAATAATATGGAAAATAATAACAAGGAATTTTTTGAAAAATTTTTTGTTACATGCTTATATATTTTTCTAAAGGGTAATAAGCCGTTTTTGCTTTCTTTTTCACAAATTAAAATGTAACCTTAAAATAAATATTTCAATTTTTATTTCTAAAATATTTTTTTTTAAATTTTTATTTCAGATAATTTAAAAATTTAATCCTTTTTGAAATCTTGTGTGTGCTGTTTTATTTTTGGATTATGTATTTGTGAAATAGTCATCCCCTGATGAGGAGCCATATATGGCTTGAAACTAGTCGGGATTAAAATAATAAAAGTCATATTTAAAAACCGTAAAATAGGCCTTTTTCATTATCTTACAAATGAATATTTAATACGGTCAAACAAACAAAAATTACTATTATATACTGGCCTTAAAAGTAATAAGACTCTACACTAATCAACATGAGTAAGGAGTTTTGAGAACGAGTTCTCCAACAGTTCGGACGACAGACATTAAATGAGATCAGAGACTGGATTAAATAAAACTATAAAATTACTAGAACACCTTTCTAAATTGTCGTTTTTTCTCAAAATCGTGTTGTGACGATTTGGAAAAAAGTACCTACTTCTTTGGAAGAAAAGTCTTAAAATTAGAAATATCTGACATATCAAGTGAAATTAAATACTTATATAAAAATTTACATTTTTTTAACATAAAAATTTTACAATTAACTAATAATGAAATTTTCACAGAATTAAAAAAACAAGTTCATTTAAATCTGAATAAATATTAATCAAAATTAAAAAAATTTTCAAAACTTAAAATAGAAAAAATAAAAAGTCAACAAATTATTAATATTAAAACTAACGAAAATTGGATTGAAAATTTAACATCATTAAATATTCCTAAAAATGTCTCTAATATTTTAGCACTAGGAGGTAACTTTGGATTTCCATATTCCTCAAAGCAAATACCAATTCCTAATATAATTTCAAATATAGAATACGGCATAAAAAATATTCCCTCTGATACTAAAAATACAATTAGAGGGAATGTCTCTTATTGGTTACAAAATTTAATTTTTAATAAATCATACCTTAATTGCACACAAAAAAATCTAATTAAAAATATTAATGAAACAAAAAAATTTTTTAAATCTAATAAAGATATTATTATAACCACTGCCGATGAATGTAATAAAACTGTCATTATAACAAAAAATGATTATATCTCGAAAACACTTAATCTTTTAACTGATACCAATACTTACAAAAAATTGAATTCTGATCCTACAATCTTAATTCAAAATTGTTTGCGAAATCTTTTAAAATCCTTTTTGAATAAAAAATACTTTGAAAAAAATACATATAATTTTCTTAGTTGCACAAATGGTGTTGCTTTAAAATTTTATGGACTACCGAAGTTATATAAAAATAACATTCCTATGAGACCAATTACATCTTTTGTAGGCAATCCAATATATAATTTATCAAAACTTTTATCAAACATTTTTAAAAAATCTTTAAATACTGATAATAACCACTATATTAAAGATAGCTGGGATTTTAAAAATAAAATTAATAATATTTTTATTCCACCAAATTTTACTATCTTTTCACTTGATGTTGTTTCCATGTATACAAACATATCTTGGACACTTATCAATAACACTATCAAAAGCAAATGGTCAGAAATTGAAAAACATACAAACTTCTCACAGGACGATTTTCTTGAAGCTTTAAATTTATGCTTAAATTCTGCATACTGTCAATTTCAAGGAGAATTTTATAAACAAATATTTGGCTTACCAATGGGTTCTCCAATATCCTCAAGTGCAGCTAATATTGTCATGGAGGGTATTGAGGAAGAAATTTTAAGCAAGATTACATATACAATTATTTTGTACTTTAGATATATTGATGATATATTAATTTGTGCACCTTCAAATAAGGTGCATGATATATTATGTAAATTTAACTCCATCGATAAATATTTAAAATTTACTTTAGAGTTATCTAGTAATAATAAAATCAATTTTTTAGATCTTTCCCTCTCAATTGACAGTAATAACTTTATTATAACAAATTGGTTTCGTAAATCTATTTGGACTGGCAGATATATGAATTTCTATTCACATTACCCTCTTAGTTATAAAATTGGCATTATATACACTCTTGTTGATAGGGCTATAAAATTGTCAGATCAGCAATTCCATCTTGAAAATCTTGATATTGTTAAAAAAACTTTAATTCTTAATGGATATCCAATTGATACGTTAAATAGAAAGATTTCACAGAGGTATAATGCTCTTACCAGTAACTCACATAAAAGAAAAATAAATAACAACAATCTTCCAATTGAAAGGATTATGAGCATGCCATATATTCAAAATTTTGAAAAAAATTCTTTTTAATATTTTCAAACAACATAATTTTAATTTAGTATTTACTAATTCTAATAATTTCAAAAATTCTATTTTTCCAAATTTTAAAGATCCAACAGAGAGATTTCAGAAGGTTGGATGTGTATATAAAATTCAATGCAAAAATTGTAATAGTTGTTATATCGGAGAAACTCTAAGACATCTTAAAACTAGAATAAAAGAACATAAACGATACGTCACTCACAACCAAAATATTAACGCTTTAACTAATTACACCTTTGATAATAATCACTCTTTTGATTTTGACAATATAAATATTTTACATATTGAAACAAATAATTGGAAAAGAAAAAATCTAGAAATGATTTTTATAAAAAATAATGCAAATAGTATTAATTATAGAACAGATATTGACAATTTAGATAAAGTATATTATAATTTAATTACTTCTTTTAAAACATAATTTGAAAAGTTTAATAATATAGATTTCTTCTTTACCAGCTATGCCTGGACTCAAATATATAACCCAACCTTTCTGTCAAATCTCTCTAATCATAGAAGCAAATTTCTTATAAAAAAATGTGTTTCTACAAGATTTTTGAAATTGATCAATTACAAAAATAATAATATGGATAATAATAACAAGGAATTTTTTGAAAAATTTTTTGTTACATGCTTATATTTTTTTTCTAAAGGGTAAGAAGCCGTTTTTTCTTTCTTTTTCACAAATTGAAATATGACCTTAAAATAAATATTTCAATTTTTAATTCTAAAATATCTTTTTTTAAATTTTTATTTCAGATAATTTAAAAATTTAATCCTTTTTGAAATCTTGTGTGTGCTGTTTTATTTTTGGATTATGTATTTGTGAAATAGTCATCCCCTGATGAGGAGCCATATATGGCTTGAAACTAGTCGGGATTAAAATAATAAAAGTCATCTTTAAAAACCGTAAAATAGTCCTTTTTCATTATCTTACAAATGAATATTTAATACGGTCAAAGAAACAAAAATTACTATTTATAATAAAGGCGTGATTATAAGGAGAGAAAAAATGAATAATTATTAATATAATCTTTTAATAATTGGCAGGAAATTTCTAAGTGAATGCACATGAAAGATTTACTGTTTCCACAATTATTCTCTCTCACGCTAAGAAAAGTTCTACTAAAGTGGAGATAACAATCACTATAATAGCTACAAGTTTCACTGATTTGGCTCCATCGATAATCCATTTTCGCTGATCCAGCGAAAATGATATTTCTTGCTTTATCTTTTGAAAACAACATAACCTCAAAATAACACTTGAATGAAAACATTTTTAAATTAATGTTCAAAGCGTATATTCAAATTCTATTAATTAAATTTTTATATTATAACTAATAAAATGTAAAATTAGTAAATTAATACGTATTTAGAGGTAATAAATGTAAATTTGACAATTGTGATTTTAGAGAAATTTCTATGAGAATGGTAAACTGTCAAATATTTCCAATATGGCTGACCAGTGAAATTCATTTTCTCTATATCAGAGAAACAGTTTGACTAATGCATTGGAAATCATTCACTGAATTAGTTGAATAGTTTCTTTATGTTATTTATTTTCGAAATTAGCTTTTCCCCACAGTAAAAATTTTCTTTCGTGCTCTTTAATATACTATGTGACTCTCACACAAAAACCCCAGTGCTATTATCAAGATTATGCTTTGTAAACTTATAACCACTAAAACCTGAATTACAACAAATTTCATAATCAAAGAAAAATTCGGCAAATAATTGTTTTTTTATTGTAATATAAATAAAAGTATATTGAATGTTTTTTAATTTTATATTTTAGGTTGCGTCTACAATAGAAAAATAATGTGTTGAATGTGTTATGTGGTAGTATTTCTGATTAGTGCTAAATGTACAAGGTATGCACTTTGTAAACAAAAGTTCCTAACCTTACTAACTTAGTTACTTAATCGGAAGAAAAAAAATTTCTGTTGTTTTTGTTTTATTTGAAAATAAATTATTGCAAATCAAAGCTGAGGTTTTTTCCTATGGGCATGTAAGTTTTTAGAATGCTCTTTTCTTGTTTTTGAGTTATTAAATTTCAAAGTATAAATTCCTGCTCACTGCGTCGCAGAACAACTGAATAGTGCATTTTTCGTAATCTCGTCATATTTGTTTTATGCATTTTTGATTAAAATATGTGACGTGCCGCGACAAAAGGGACCTTAGCTGCTTAGAATTTTAGGTTATGTTTAGAGTTCTTAATTAAAAATTTATTATTGATTATTTAACATCAAAAGCATATTTTTCCAAAAAATATTGCACATAATAATGAATTAAATATTAATAGTTGTAGCGTTTTTCTTATTTTTCAAAGAAAATTTACTACAAAAATGGCGACGGTGTCCGGAACAAAACTGGGGTCGGCAAGTTCCACACTTCGAACTTCCCGACAACCCCCGATGACCCGTTTATTTATTTTAGGGAGCTTCCCTGGCGCCAGGTAGAAAAATCTACCCTGATCTCGGTTGTTCCATACGGCCCTCTGGACTAGCTCGACGATGATGAGAATTATCTCGGGCACGAGTTCTGTACTCAGAAGAAAAAGAAAGTTATGTTAACTTTTCACCCACACACATGAATGAATTTAATTTGCAACTCACGGTTAACTGACAAATACCGAATTGTTACTTTTATTCATTTGACTTGTTACACGTAAAACACTGTCGAGAATTCCACACTTCAGGCGATTTACCGTCGTGATCAGGGGGAAAACCACAATGGCGCCCTTCGTTGGCGACCATGCGGTCCTCACGCCGAGCATGACTCTCCGGTCTTTTCTCCCACTACAGGTGAGATCAACCCAGGAACAAGGAGACTGTCGCCGCACACTAACCTTGGAGACGACGTAGCAACTTCTCGTAATCCATCTGGATTCTATTTGTCACTGGTTATTCCAAAAACTCGGTAGGCGACCGTAACTTTGCTATGACCAAGCGCGAACTGGCGATTTCACGCCGGCCGGCGTCGATGGCTCTGCCGTCGTTGCTTGTTCCGTCAGGTGGTGCCATCCGTGCTTCGGTGGTCTTGTAGACAACTCACTTCTCGTCACTGGCCCCTCGGTTTGATATTAGGCGGCTTTTATAATTCTCGCCCCTGGTCATGTTATGACTTAGGCGAAATTACAATATATTTTGAAGTGTGGATCTCAGGTTTAATACACAAATTATAAATTCGGTTTGCCGTGAAATCCTATTTGGGTATAATTTACAAATAATATGTCAGGTGAGTCCGGGCTTGGTCATGAAAAATATAAATTAGAAAAGTATTCATTTTACTGTTAATTTTATTTTCCCGTTCGCGAGGCTTTTTATGAAAAATGTTTCGGCGAGACACTCAACCTTTTGAAACATGGAAAAGTTCTATTTCCACGTTACATAGTTTGTAAAGAAAATTGGTTATTTTTATTTATTTATACTTCTAATTTTACTTCTGTCAAAAACAGCTAAGGTCCCTTTTGTCGCGGCACGTCACATATAAGGTTATGGTAAAAATTAATTTTTGTTATTTAAGAGAAACCACTAAAGAATTGTTCTTTTAGATGACAAACTTGAAAACTTTTTTGAAAGGAGGTATTGAAATATTTAATGTTCAACACTGAATGATTATTTAACTGTGCCATATTAATAAAATTTATTTTCTACTAAAAAATATAATTAATTGTACAAATAAATCTTTCAACATTTCATGACATCAATTCTAAATATAGTTTTATTATCTAGATAGGAATAGAATTTTTAAGTAAAATATTAAAATTAAATTTAAAGACAACAATTTTAAAAAATAAAATTGTTTTTTCCATGCGTCACGGCATCAAAAGTAGGTATACCTTTGCTACATTGTGCTATAAAATTATAATCTTAATTGGTCATTTTCATGAATTGTTACTGATACAAATGTGATTTACTCAATGAATAATTGACTTTTTAACGAAAAGACACTTTTCCGAATTGTCAAATATGCAAATTTATAATTTTATAAATTGACACTTATAGTCATTGGCGCAGTTTTGTGAAAAATACTATACTAAACTTGTGTGCATATATATAAAAATTAAAAACTTCGGTTAATTATATTTAGTTAAAATTGCATCTTGACCATTTTAAAAACTTGAGAGACATGCTATTTCACTAAAAACTGAGACTGAGACATTCTGTTTTGTGAGAAACACATCATAAAAAATATTTTTTTGAAAGTCAATTCTTGAAGACAAATATATATTAACACTATTTGTTTTTCATAAAATAATAGTATTTTCACATCTGAAATTAACAGGACTAATTCTAGGACTTTCTTATATTTTCTAATAAAAATTATACGATTCAGTCTTGTATTTTGTGTCCTATCCAAAAGTCAATCACTTTTAAAGAAGGATTCACGTACTTATTTCCGTGCTAAAGGTAAATTAAAAGTAGTTTACGCAGACGGCTACCGCGTTTTAGGACTTGTTCAGTTTGTTCGGCCTCTTTCGGCCACTACCGGAGTTGGACCTCCTGTTTCTAGTCTTCTTGGGTCACGGAAAGCGAAAGATTGTACAATTCATCAGAAATATACAGCTAAATCGTCCATATATAAGGGTAATAATTCCTGAAGTGAGCTTCGGATTTTCCAAAATTTGAAAAACCAACTTTATAAAAATAAAGTACAAAATCGCTTGCTGGGTGTAAAAACATGATACATCGGATTGGCGTTGAAAAACATGATACCTCGGATTTGACTTGAAAAACATGATATATCGTCGTTTGAGTTGAAGAACATGACACGTCGAAAACGAAAAATTTTTATTCAAATTTCGGTTGGTCCACTGACCACGAATCTTAAAATGTCTCAAATCAACATAAACTGTATACAAAATTATTTAACCTATTTCTTTTTTGAATTGACATATTATGAAGCAAAAGCATTTGTTTCATAAAAGTTTTAAAGATTTGACACATTTTAAAATTAGCGGTAAGTGGTATCAACTGAAAATTGAAAAGAAAATTTCCTTTCCGACGTGTCATGTTCTTCAACTCAAACGACGATATGTCATGTTTTTCATGTCAAATCCGAGGTATCATATTTTTCAACGCCAATCCGATGTATGTTTTTACACCCAGCAAGCGAAATAGAGACACAAACAACCACCAAGTTTTATTTAAAAATATTCATTTGTTTATTTTTTATAAACAATTTAATTTTAGTGTAAATTTTTTTATATCTTAGGAACGATTTGTCGGATCTTAATGGAAATTTTTGCCAATAATTCATAAAGATTGGAACTGAAAAAAATTATTTGTTGTAAAAAATCACTGTTATTATTAAACAAACGAATAATTAATTGTTTTCTGGACCTTTTTCGTAAATTTTTTTTAAAGATCAATTAGCGTCGTTGTCCTCGCTCGCTCGGAAAACATTTTACTTGTTTACTTCCACTTATATAAATTTATTAAATAGCATCTCCATTGATAATATATGGGGCGTTCCACGCGAAATCGGACAGTATTTGACTTTTGCATCTCAGATTTTTTTCAAATATTTTTTTCTTTTAGTGCTCATTGAAATAAGCTACCATGATTTTTATCAAATTTTTTCATCAAGCCGTTTAAAAGATACAGGTTTTTTGGAAAAATCACGTTTTTTACGAAAATGTTTTTTTGAAATAGTTATAACTCGGTCAAAAACTGACCAAATTTGACGTTCTATATATGAAATTTTTTGTTTTTATACGCAGTTTTTGATAAAAATATAAAAAAATTTATTTTTTAAATTTACTAAATTTTTTTTTAATTTAAAAAAAATTTATTTTTAAAAATGTATGTATCGATTGATTTTTTCAAAATTTTTTGTGGGAAACTAGAACTAAATTAACAACTTTTAGGCATTGTCTGATTGTGGGCAAACGATGAGATCTATTTATTTCGAATTTTTTAATTTTTATAACCATATAATATAGCAAACAATAGGGCTTTTGAGCTAAAATTATTAATAACACAGGTCAACAATAAAAGTCTTACTTTTTTATGAGATACCATAGTGTCCATTAAAGACGCTGAACACGATCCCAGGTCACAAAATTGTCCATCACGTCAGGATTTTGAGAAAAGTGGAGGTAAAGACCCTAAAAATGTGTTATTGAAGGTTTTCAAAATTTTTTTTATCCTAAACCTGACGCGCCAGAAACTTCTACATAGATTAAAATTGAAGCTTGAATTGTCCACTACAAGACCCTTATCCGTAAAACCAAAAAAGATTAAAATTTTTTTAAAACATGGGGTTGAAGTTACTAAAAATGTGATTTTTAGGGTCGCTGATTATAATCATCAGATTATAACATTTTATAAGTTTCTGGCACGTCAGTTTACAATCCGCGACCTTAAACACCCTTGAGTAATAATTTTCAAGCGAATTCAAAACAATTTTAGAAGTCCATTAAAGCAACCCAAAAAACACATTTTTGGTCACTTCGACCCCATTTTTTGAAAAAATTTTAATCTTTTTTGGTTTTACGGATATGGGTCTTGTAGTGGACAATTCAAGCTTCAATTTAAGTCTATGTAGAAGTTTCTGGCGCGTCAGGTTTAGGATTAAAAAATTTTGAAAACCCTCAAAAACACGTTTTTTGGGGTCTTTACCCCCACTTTTCTCAAAATCCTGACGTGAAGGCCAATTTTGTGACCCGGGATCGTGTTCAGCATCTTTAATGGACACTATGAAATCTCATAAAAATAGTAAGACTTTTTTTGCTGACCTGTGTTATTAATAATTTTAGCTCAAAAGCCCTATTGTATGCTATATTAAATGGATATAAAAATTAAAAAATTTGAAATAAATAGATCCCATCGTTTGCCCATAATCAGACAACGCCTCAAAGTTGTTAATTTAGTTCTAGTTTCTTACAAAAAATTTTGAAAAAAATCGATCGATAAATACATTTTAAAAAAAAATTTTTTTAAATTGAAAAAAAATTTAGTAAATTTAAAAAATAATTTTTTTTATATTTTTATCAAAAACTAAGTATAAAAAAAAAATTTCATATATAGAACGTCAAATTTGGTCAACTTTTGACCGAGTTATAACCATTTCAAAAAAACATTTTCGTAAAAAACGTAATTTTTCAAAAACCTGTATCTGTTAAACGGCTTGATGAAAAAATTTGATAAAAATCATGGTAGCTTATTTCAATGAGCACTAAATGAAAAAAATATTTGAAAAAAATCTGAGATGCAAAAGTCAAATACTCTCCGATTTCGCGTGGAATGCCCCATGTAAAAAAAATTTTATTTAAATATATACATATGTATG
Organism: Leptopilina drosophilae; assembly: GCA_032873175.1. NCBI lineage: Eukaryota > Metazoa > Arthropoda > Insecta > Hymenoptera > Figitidae > Leptopilina > Leptopilina drosophilae. The sequence goes on along the minus strand of CM065479.1, from coordinate 27,405,039 downwards.
TGTTATGAATTTATGTGTGAATATACATGTGTATCTAAATAATAATTTTTTTTTATTTTCTTTTTAAAAATTATGTGTTTGCTTTGAAATATTTGTTATTTAACATTTCTATTTGTTTATAAATTAACATTTAATTATTTTAAATATTGTTATTTTATTTTTACCTACATGTAGTTATTTTTAAAGTATAAATTTTTCAATTATAAAATAAAAATATTTCTACTTACATATATATATATTCCCTATATTTTGTAAGTCTGAAAATATTGAGTTTAGGAAAAAGTTGGCAATGAATGAAAGTTTTAGTTTTATTTTGACTTTTAAGAAATGTAAACGAAATTTTTTTTTTAATAAACAAATTAATTTTTTTAACTGTAGGTTATATTATATTAATATAAACTGATTTAGAACATGTGCAGTACTGGAATCCAAAAATAAACGTTTATTTTAAAAGGAAAACTTAATTTTTTTTATAAAAAAATTTTTGTTTACATTTCTTAAAAGTCGAAATAAATCCAAAACTTTCATTCTTTGACAACTTTTTCCAAAACTCAATATTTTCGAACTTATAAGCTACTGAATATAGGTCTACAATTAAGGCTTCCAATTTAAGAACCGGTCGGACGCTCAAACGACACGCGCTAGTACCAGTCGGGTAGCAGTGAGGAGCCCAGAGGAGCTCACTGCTCACCGACTGGCAGTTGCGCGTGTCGTCCGAGCGTCCAACCGGTTCTTGAATTTATGTTATTAAAAATAATAAATGTTATTAATTAAATGTTAAATTAAAATGTTATTAATAAAATTAATAAATATTAGTAAAAGACAAGTAATATTTAAAACGAGGGGAAATTCACTTGAGAAGTCAGAAATCGCTAGTAGCAGTCGTTGTTAGATTCTCATATTGATTTTTAAAACTTCTTGAGATTTCTACGCGACTACCTGCGATTTCTAGGGACTGCCGGTGACTGCTTACATACTCGCGCGCAACATATCGAAATGTAGCTTCGGATGAGCATGAGCTAGGTAAAAATCGGTTTTTAGAAATCACAAAAAAAATTCACATTTAAATAAATAATGTTTGATTTTAATTTTTCATTATTTATTGAATATTAATTGTCATTAGAATAAACGTTAAGAATTTAATTAATAAAAATTATTTGCTACATAAAAAAATTTGCTGCTCTTTTAAATAAATTGGAAATTAAGATTTAAAAAAGATTAATATAGATGAATTTTTTTCAATATTAAAAATATTAAAAAATGTTGTTATTTCTCAAAATCAAAGGTGCTATATTTTTACAAACAAAATTGTTTTTATACATTTTCTAAACAGTCTATCTAAAATTGTGATAATAAGAGATTGTAAAATACTGATTATTTCTTTATTTATGTTTATCGAGAAAAGTAATGGATTTAAATATATGCAACGTTCTTTCTTTAATGAAATTTATTATAAAAATGTTTTCAATTTTTTTCCACTTACGATTGATTAATACTTCATTGTAAACATAAAACATAACCTTTACAAAATAAAACACGAGATCATTTGTCAATAAACACTTCGGGGACACTCGGGCTCATACGGCAGTTATCGGCTGACGAGCCAATTGCTCTGTGAGTATAGACTTCGGTTGAGACTCCCTACGATTTCTCCTGTGACTCCCTACGATTTCCATTGAGAATCCCAATGATTTCTATAGACTGCTAAAATTTCTTGAATATTTTCTGACTTCGAAAACAAGGAAATCGTGATTTCTTAAGTGAATTTCCCCTCAATTTAAAATGTCTCGAGCAATTAATATTTTGAGCGAAGCAACTTTTATTATATATCAGAGCAATTATTACTACTTTGTATAGATTTTTAGTTTTTACTCGAAAAGGCAAACGCTATAAAACAAAATATCAGTTACACGCATGTATCCCTTTCCCATATATAAAAGTAACATTACAGTAATATTATAGTCATATTAAATTTTACTATTGTATTTACATTTAAATAAAAATTAAATTTTTTTTTTACTGTCTGATGGGTAATATTATCCATTAATATTACTGTAACATGACAGTAACATTACTTTAATATTACACGCTTATGGAGAAATTGCAAAACAGTTCCCAAACAGCACGTAAGGTTATAGTGACATCACTGTAATATTACACTGGAGATTCGTAATCTGCACTGTAATATTACAGTGATCTTACTGGAATATCAAAATGTCCGCCTGGAGGTAATATTATATTGTACAATTACGGCAAATTAATGGGAATATTAAGGTAATATTACACTGTGATCTTATTGTAATGTTAATATAATATACGGATAAAATTATAATAATTTTCTATTTTAGAATTTAGAAATAAAACATTTCACCAAGTCTGGACTCGAACCATGAACCTTGTGTTCAATAAGTTCAAGTAAGATTGGCTCACTGGTAAGACTCTTGCTTGCTGTACACAAGGTTCAGGGTTCGAGTCCAGCTTAGTGAAATGTTATTTTCTAAATTATATATAAATATATATAAATAATATAATAATATAATATATAATGTTATTTTCTAAATTATATATAAATATATATAAATAATATAATAATATAATATATAATAATATAATATATAATAATATAATATAAATAAATTATATCTGCAAGATGCTGAAATCCTGTGAGGTCCAGAAGAATGTCAACATGACGATCAAGAATGGACAGAGAAGTCTGACGTCGCTCATACGGGATGTGAAGGAAAAGCACGCAGCAGCCGCCAGAAAAGATGAGAAATTCTACCAAGGATTAACTTGGTCAGAAGAAGTACGGAAAGGCCGAAGGACGAGACGTGGCTGTTTCAACGCAGCAATGCTAAGAAACGTTGTCTTGGATGGTCAGAAGCGGAAGAGAAGCGATCCTGAGCTTACGAAGGATCCAAAAAGGAAGAAGGAGGAGAGACCTCCCAAAAAGACTGCAGGCAAGGGGAACAAAACGGTACCAAAGCCAGTTCCAGAAAAGAAGGGAAGAGCAACAGTCATCGTCAAAGTGTCCGAAGGAAATACTTTCGCCGACGTGCTGGCGAAAGTTTGAAGAGAAGCTGACCTGGAGACCAGCCAGACAATGGTTGTGGGAGCTTTACCCACTAAAAAGGGAGACCTTCTCATTAAAATTGGAAGGTCTTCAAACAAGAAGCTGTTCACCGAGGAGGTGACTAAGGTGATCGGTGACCTGGGTAAGGTGCAGATGGCGGACTGGCAAACTACGCTGGAAATCCGCGATATGGACAGCCTTACTGAGAAAGAAGATGTCTTGGGTGCCTTGGAGCAAGTTTTTACGGTACCAGCAGGAAGCAGAAAGGTGACGGTCCTCGGACCAAATAAGCGAGATATGAAGCTCGCTGTCGTGGTCACCACCCAGGAGGACGCTGCCAGATTGGAGAAGATGGGGCACATTAAAATCGGTTTTGTGTCCTGCAGAATTAGCAGGAGAGTGATGGTCACAAGGTGTCACAAGTGCCTTGACTATAGCCATATAGGCAGAGATTGCCAAGGATGAGATAGGTCAGCTGCGTGCTTCAAGTGCGGAGAAGCTGGCCATAAAGCAGCAGATTGTAAGAAGAGCTTATGCTGCTTCTTATGCCAGGCGAAGTTCGGCGGGAAGGAGGACATCCAACACGTCGCCGGATCAGATCGGTGCAGGGTCTTCAGGACTGCCTTAGAGGAAGCTAAGAAGACCCTGTCAAGAACAAGAATGAAATAGGCCAGAACAAGAGCGGCACGGAAGAGTCGCGTCAGCGACTAAACAGGACCTCCATCTACGAAGTCTGAAGCCACTAGGTAGTTCCGTAGGTGGGCAGAAGGTTCGAAGCCCAGGGGAAGCAAGAAGAGGTTTTAGTCGGTATGGTGACTGCCGTAAAAAGCAGGTATGTAAGGTTTCTTTTTTTTCCTTGCCTTTTGTGCGAGCCCGACATACCCCAGGCAAGTGGGATCTTCCTGGGCATGCGTAAATGCATTTCCTCTTCGCCCCCGTGAATAAAAAATAATAATAATCCCCGCCGATGGTTGTCCACTACCGAACATCATCGATGTCTTTGATGTGCTGGGAGAAGCGGATGATTATCCTCTCCCTGTCGCGGCTGCCGTTTTTGATGGCATGGGTGTGCTGGGCCTGGATGCATATCCTTAGCCAGACATTACTGCCATTCTTGACGGCGTTGGTGATCCGGGGTGGGATTGATTCCTAAAATATTGGAAGGCATGTGGCGTGCTTGCAAAAAGCAGAAGAACATTAATAGGGATGTGCAGGATGGAATGGTGGCGTTAGGGAAGGCGCACGAATTAATTCGCAATAACCTGCGTTTTATACCGACACCCTTCAAGGGCTCAAACGAACCAAGTTCGACCCCAGGATCGCCCAGTTTGATGACGCCAGTCGCATCCAGTGAGTGTGGGTCAAATGATCTAAAGAAGCGCCGTAGAGAGTGTGGAAGTCTGAAAAACTGGTCCTTCTACAGCAACACCTAAGGGTAAGAGGGTAAAGAGCAGAGAGGTACTGAAAAACTCTACTGCAATGGAAACGGAGGGGAGAAAGGCGGTTTTGGCCAAGGTTCCTTCCTATGCGGAGGCAACTTTTAGAAAGAAGCCTGATGAGGAACAAAATTTTAAAACCGTCACCAGCAAGAAACAAGAGGCCCGTAAGAAAAGGGCCTTGAGACGAAAAAAAGAGGATGAACTTCAGAAGCGCCCCTAAAACTTAGAACTACGGAGGCAGTCAGAATTTCGGCTCTGGATTCTGAGACCTATAGCGATCTCATAAGACTGGCAATAACTTCGGTTAAACCAGAGGAAACCGGAACTGAAATTCTGAAAATTAGAAGAACCTTAAAAAAGGAGGTTCTTGTCGTGGTGAAGAAAGGGGGAAAAACTTCGAAGTTTGCGGAGAAACTTACCTCTGTTCTGCATGACAGGACTCACGTTACGGCTCTTGTCAATAAAAGGATCCTCGAAATCCGAGAACTGGACGAAACAACTTCGGAAGAGGATGTTGTAAACGTTTTAAAGGAGAAGTTGCAGAAGTTCGATTTGGATGTGACTTGCCGACTTCTGACACGTTCTGGCGGTACGAAAGTGTCACTAGTCCGAATAAATGAATCGGATAGCGAGTGTCTACTTAAGCTAGGAAAAGTGCGCATAGGATGGATAAACGCAGCTATCCGAACACACTTAGAAGTGACAAGATGTCAAAAGTGCTGGTTCGAGCGGTGAGGAACATGATAGTCACCGCTTGCAATGCGTCTATGCCACGCAAAGGCGCCATCCCTGTAAGAAAATCCTTGCACTGGTGGTCAGAAGAGCTTTCTCCTTGAGAAAGGAATGTCTCAAAGCAAGAAGGACATATACCCGATCTAAGGGAGATCCCTCGCTGAAAGAAGCTTTCAAGGAGTCGAAAAAGAACCTCAAGAAAGAGATCCGCAAGTCGCGACGCCGTAGCTGGAAAGACTTAATCGAGGATGTCGATAAGGACCCATGGGGTCTGGCTTTTAAAATCGTTACTAAGAAATTAGGGACGAGGCAAAAGACCCCCGGCCTGGACAATCCCGATTGGGTCAGATGGATAATAAAAGCTTTATTCTCTCCTGCAGAACCATGGGTTAGGAAGGATTGGAGTGCCTGTGAAGACGGTGAGAATGAACTCTTCACTCTTACAGATTTACAAAATGCAGGTAAAAGATTGAAAACAGGCAAGGCGCCTGGAATCGATGGGATAAGTAACGAGATCCTAAAACTGGTAATCGAAACTTCACCCCAGATTCTGCTTCGATGCTTCAATCTTTGCCTTGAGAGAGAAGAGTTCTTCCGCGACTGGAAGCGCAGAGGTTAGTCCTCCTAAGGAAAGGTAAAAAACCTCTAGATAAAGTCTCGTCGTACAGGCCCATATGCCTGCTGGATACGATGGGTAAACTTCTAGAGGATATGGTTCTGCAGAGAATGCAAAGCCACTTGACCGGAGAGAATCGTCTATCCGATAACCAATTTGGTTTCCGTAAAGGCAAATCTACAGCTGATGCCATCCAGGCAGTAGTAGACATAGCCAAAGCAGGAAAAAACAAATTGGGACCAGATAAAAAAAAGAGCTTCTGCTCGTTGGTAGCAATTGACATACGCAACGCGTTCAATTCCGGAAGATGGAAAGATCTCATTGAGTCGATGAAAATGAAGAACATGCCTCCCTACTTGTTGCGGATAATAGATCTTAGCGACAGGTGTGTTATATATGAGGGAGACATCTGCACTCTCAAGGAAGAGATGCAGCGTGGGGCTCCTCAAGGCTCGAGGGTGGGTCCATTTATATGGAATGTATCATACGATGATTTTCTGCGAATGGGTCTGCCCGAAGGTGCGGTGATCATCGGCTTTGCGGACGACGGGTTGTTCGTGTGCACTGCCGAAAGTGAGGAGGCTCTTGGGACATTGGTGAACGAATGTCTGAGGCTAGCAAAAGAATGGCTGGATACCAGAGGTCTTGAAATGGCCCTGGAAAAGACCGAAGCACTGCTGGTCACAGACAGACGTGGTTATGAGCTCCCACGAATCGTGATAGACGGATTCCTGGTCAAGTGGAGTAAGCAAATTGAATATCTTGGTGTGGAGTTGGATGGAAGGTTAAATTTCCACCACTACATGGCTACGGTGTCAAATAAGGCGATCGAGTGTGCGGCAAATCTCTCACGGTAATGCCAAACGTAGGCGGACTTCGTGAACAAAAACGAAGACTGGTGGCGAGTGTCGCTCATGCTAAAATTCTTTATGCAGCACCAGCGTGGGCCCCATCTCTGAGAAGTAAAAGATGTCAAACCATCTGTGATAAGATACTGTCTGCGCAGAGATCGATAACTACGCGTATCATCTCTGCATATAAGACGGTATCTACGAGTGCTGTGCAGGTCCTTGCAAGTGTCCCGCCAGCAGATCTTTTGGCGAGGGAAAGAGAAGAAATGTTTCTCTTTTCTAAAGAATGAAGTTCCCTGGATGAGGAAATAAGACCAAGCAAGGGCCTGATACGCAAAGAAGCGAGGTACAGGCTCATAGAAAGATGGCAAAAAAGATGGGATGGTGAGGAAAAAGGTCGATCGACTTATCGCCTTATCCCGGCACTCGCCACCTGGATAAATAGGAAACACGGTCAGGTTTCCTATTATTTGACACAGGCGCTCACGGGTCACGGGTGTTTTAACTCGTACCTGTGTCGCTTTAAATTACGCGAGAATGTGGTGTGTGTGTACTGTGAACGACGCAGAGCACACCCTCTTCTCATGCAAAAAATGGGACCTGTAGAGGCGGGCTACGTTCGAAGGTGGAAACAGTCAAGTTACACCGGAGAACATGGTATGGCTGATGACCAAGTCAGAGGAGAATTGGCGGAAAGTCGAGAACTTCATAATCTCGGTTATGTCAAGGAAGGATCTCGATGGCCGCCAAATAGCGTAATTTAAACAGCTTTTAATTTGTTTGTTCGTTTTTTTGTATTCATTTATTTTGTGATTTATTTGTCTTTATACACTTTTATTTTAATTCGTGTTTTATGTGTCCTTATACAATTTGAACTTATTCTGTGATTTACTTGTCCATATACAGCTTTTACCTTTTTGACATTATACATTTGTTTATTTTATGTTTTTGTTTTACACCTGTTAAATATTTTACCTCTTGACATATTTTACTCTTTTTAACATTTGTTTATTTATTATTGTTGGGCTGTTAATTCCGCTTGTATATTATAATAGTTTAAAATTTTAACTATTGACGCAGAAGAACCGCAGGTAAAGAACAAAGTCGCAGCAGCGACAGAGTTGGAGCGCCACCCTAGAAGGCTAAAGTCTTACGACAGTTCCGAGGGAGGGTAAAGGGCTCCAAAAGAAGGGTTACGGGTTTTAGTGAGTCGGGCTGGCAGTAGGTCGCCAGTATTCTAAATTTACTATATTATTTATTTTTTCTTTATTTTGATTTGTTATTATACCAACCCCACATAACCTTGGAGTGCGGAATCCAAGGTATCTGTAGGCAGATTTCCCAAATTCCCTAAGCAAAAAAAAATAATAATTCCGTGCCCGGTTGAAATTTCGGTTTCACCGGGGCGCAAGGAACTTGTTCTATGCGTGGGGTTGCTGGTCCTCTATCGGACGCGTGCCAGGTCGCGGATAGGTAAACGCTTCCTATTTCTTTCGTGGAAGAGGTGGTATCGAGGAAATCAAATACTCGACGCGGACCAAAACCAGCAAAAAGGAAACATCCATCATGAGCGATTGTAAAAAAATGGAAGAGTAAACAAGAAGCTGTTCACCGAGGTGGTGACTAAGGTGATCGGTGACCTGAGTAAGGTGCAGATGGCGGACCGGCAAACTACGCTGGAAATCCGCGATATGGACAGCCTTACTGAGAAAGAAGACGTCTTGGGTGCCTTGGAACAAGTTTCTACGGTACCAGCAGGAAGCAGGAAGATGACGGTCCTCGGACCAAATAAGCGAGGTATGAAGCTCGCTGTCGTGGTCACCACCCAGGAGGACGCTGCCAGATTGGAGAGGATGGGGCACATTAAAATCGGTTTTGTGTCCTGCAGAATTAGCAGGAGATTGATGGTCACAAGGTGTCACTAGTGCCTTGACTATAGTCATATAGGCAGAGACTGCCAAGGATTAGATAGGTCAGCTGCGTGCTTCAAGTGCGGAGAAGCTGGCCATAAAGCAGCAGATTGTAAGAAGAGCTCATGCTGCTTTTTATGCCAGGCGAAGTTCGGCGAGAAGGAGGACATCCAACACGTCGCCGGATCAGGTCGGTGCAGGATCTTCAGGACTGCCTTAGAGGAATTTAAAATTTTAACTATTGACGCAGGAGGACCGCAGGTAAAGAACAAAGTCGAAGCAGCGACAGAGTTGGAGCGCCACCCTCGAAGGCTAAAGTCTTACGACAGTTCCGAGGGAGGGTAAAGGGCTCCAAAAGAAGGGTTACGGGTTTTAGTGAGTCGGGCTGGCAGTAGGTCGCCAGTATTCTAAATTTACTATATTATTTATTTTTTCTTTATTTTGACTTGTTATTATACCAAGCCCACATAACCTTGGAGTGCGGAATCCAAGGTATCTGTAGGCAGATTTCCCAAATTCCCTAAGCAAAAAAAATAGTAATAATAATAATAATAAGGAACAGTATATTTAATTTAAAATTATTTATTTTAATTATTAAATTATTAGATTATTATTCTTACATTTCTTATTCTCATTTTGTACAAAATAAAAAAGAATTATTTCAATAAATGTTATAAATAATTTAATGTAAAACTAAAATTGCACATTTTGAAATATAGAACTTTGGGAGTATTAGCATAAATTATTATTATAACAATATATAGCGATACAGATTACTACTTTTTCGAGCAAAAAGTTAAAAAGTAAAACTTTAAAATTTGTACAAGTAATATTTACAACATACTGAATGTAAAAAGTAATACAAAATTTAATGATAATTACAATGACGATGTAAAAATTAAAATTCTTAATGCAGTTATTAAAAGTGAATACTGCAATAATTACTATTAGCATTTTTTACTACAAAAAATAGCAATAGTGTGGTAGTTCAACAATCGAATGAAGAAAATAAAGAAAATTTTGGCCCAATATGCTCATTTCTCAAAAAGGTTCAGAAAAAATCTATTTCTAGTATGGAATATTTAGCAATATTTTTAGCAAATTCGAATTACTTTGGTCAGAATTCGTGAAATTTTTCCTAAAAATAGAAAGTATATTTTTTAAATCGAAATGCTGAAAAAACATTTCTATTGAACTTTAGGAATGTGTACTAAAAACAGGAATAAAAATATTTTTTTTAAGAAAGTTACGGCAAATTGAATTTTTTGCAAGTTTGTAAACAAAATTTTATTTCTCCTAAATGAATGAACCGATTTAAATGAATCATGCGGGGAAATAATAAACGGGATAAAATTATTATACTTTCGTTTAGAATTAGAGACTTCTTAAAGAGTTTATTTTTAAATAATTATTTAATTTTATGAAAAAATAATTTTTTTAATGTTCTGCGTCTTTTAAATGTTTTTTGAAAATTCCAACATAAAATTAAAACTATAAGAAATCAAAATTCGTTGAAAAGATTTATTAGAGGAACAATTTTTGAAAAGTTACAATCAAATTGTGTGTATATGTGTGAGTATACATGTGCATGTGTTTAGTGTATATGTGTATGTATTGTGTATACATGTGTATGTATTGTGTGGATATGTGTGAGTATACATGTGTATGTATTGTATGTAAATGTGTGAGTATACATGTGTATGTATTGTGTGGATATGTGTGAGTATACATGTGTATACCACTGTATTTATGTATATGTTTTATATGTTGCCGATCGATGAACCGATGTATATCTACACGGAGAAAAATGAGTTTGCTATTATATGGATAGCGAATTTTTAGCTATTACAGCTAATAATTAACTGTTTTAGCAAAACAAATTGGCTATTTTAGCTAATTATTAGCTGCATTAGCTAACAATAATTGCTATCCATATAATAGCAATTAAGGTTAGTTAAGGTAGCTAAAAATTAGCTGAAATAGCTAACTATTTTTTTCCGTGTATATATGTTGCCGAACGACGAAACGACAAACATTTTAATATTATATAAGAGATAAGAGATAAACTATACAAATCAAGGATTTAAGATCTGAAATAAAAAGTTGGTAGATCGAAATAGTTTATTAACTACGATTTTTTTTGTGAGCGCGGTCGCGGCGCGACGTTGTGCTCCGCATAAACTCGTTGCTTTACGGGGTATTCATGGTCAGCGCGCAACGCGTTTATGCGGAGCACAACGTGCTCACAAAAAAAATTCGTAGTTAATAAACTTTTTCGATCTACCAACTTTTTATTGCAGATATTAAATTCTTGATTTATATAGTTAGATCTTAAAAAAAATTTTACGAAAAAGGTCCAGAACACAATTAATTATTCATTTGTTTAGTAATAACAATAATTTTGTACAACAAATAATTTTTTTAAACAATGAAATAAATTTGTTTTTGAAGTTTCAATCTTTATGAATTATGTGCAAAAATTTCCATTAAAATCCGACAAATCGTTCCTAAGATATAAAAGTTTTAAAAAAATTTACATTAAAATTAAACTGTTTATAAAAAATAAACAAATAAATATTTTTAAATAAAACTTGGTGGTTGTTTGTGTCTCTATTTCTACTTTATTTTTGTAAAGTTGGTTATTCAAATTTCAAATTTTGGAAAATCCGAAGCTCACTTCAGGAATTCTTACCCAATAGTAAAAAATACTTTATCACTTAATTATTTATATTTTTACTATTTGTGTATACTTTACATTTATTCTTTACTTTTTCTTTTATTTATTTTCGAAAAGAAGTTTTTTGAATACATAAATTGTTCTATTTTTTATGTATGTAGATTTAGAAAAAAATATACAAAATTTTTTTAGGAAAAATTTGATTACATTATTGGTTGCTCAATATATTGGTGCCGTTTCTTCACCCAATGTTTGTTTTTGAATATTGGCCAACATTCGACAGACATTAATGGCCGAATATTGGCTGCTATTACTCCCCCAATATTGGCAGAATGCAATAAATAATAAAAATTTATATGTCTTATTCACCCGAGCTACGTCCTAATATTGTCAATTATAATTGAGAGAGAGAGAGAAATAATTCACAGAAAGAAAGTAAAAATTATGGAAAGTATATAATATTTAACACTGGAATACGATATTATAGATCACAGTCATAAATGTTGAATCTAGAAAGTAAAAATCTGCAATGATGCGGAATTTCTTACAAAATGAGATGTGGTAAAAAATTACATAATCGACTCCAACAATTAATTTCTGATTCGATTAGGATTTCTTTTTTCACTGCATCTCCTCGAGGAGAAAAAATTCTTTGTGCCTTTCTATAGTATATATTCCAGTCATTCAATTAATCCCGCGTCGCATAATCTTTTGAATGTAACAAGGGGATAATAAAATGTTTAACTAGGGACTCTGTCTGAACCTCTTGTCATTTTAATAGCATGTCCATTAGTTGTCCTATAATTTTCGACGAAATGAGTTGACACTAAACCTGTCATCATTTTTTTTTCTTTCTCCTTTTTTCTGGTATTGCAAAATGAAAACAAAAATTGAAGGATTGTTATAAGATGATTAAAAAAATAAATTCTAAGGGTGCAAATGGTATTCTTTCTTTTTCGTTGCCTTTTTGTGTATTTGTCCTTTTTTGTGAGACGTAGCACTAGTCGTAAATCACTTCATTTCGTGCATCAGACTATTCCACGAAGCGGAAACTTGGGATGCAAAAACGCGGGCAAAGAAGATTCCCCGCAACAATAGGTTGAATGCCTCGGCAACATGGATCTCGGCGTTGTAACTCAAAACGCCAGAAACTCTCCGACTGAGCGAGAGAAGAAAGAGAGGGTATCTGGATGTCATTCCGTATGCCTGCGTTCCTTCCTCTTCTTGTTTTATGTATATTTTGCATTTGAAGATATTATCAGCTCCAAATGGAAGCTACCCGCATCCATGTGTCTTTGCGAACTAATTTCACAATTCGATGACGAAACAAACGATTCTTCAACTGTTCGTAACATTTTTTTAAGAAAATTTGTACATACAGTCGGAACAATAATTAGTCCAATGTCAGAATTTCGTCTTTGAAAATAAAGAAAACAGATTTTGAATTTTTTTAATCAATTAAACAATGTTTAAGATGCTTAAGTTAAAAATTTTAAACCTTTAATTAAAAGGAATTTAAAACTTAATTCTCTTTGCATTCAAATGCGAAATAATGGAATTGATTGAACTATTGGAGTTGGATTGAATTTTCTACCGATTTTACCATGACGATTCTGATGAATTATAATAAAATCATCTTTCCACTAGATCTGGTAATTCGAATGCTAAAAAATTTAAATTATTTAAGTATGGCGAAGACTGTGTTGAAATAACAAACGAATATGTTTACTTGGGAGTTCCTTTTCACAATTCTTGCTCATTTCTACAGGCTGTGAAGAAATTTTAGTAGTTAAAAACAAAAAGGTTGCAATTATAACACGCTTTTCCGCTTAAAATATTAAAACGGTATTTAGAAGAATTAAACTTAGCTTTTTTGGCTTTAAAAAGACGAAAAGAATTGGTCAGAAGCGGTATTCAAAAGAATTAAAAATTTTGAATTCTTATTAATTCCTAACTTCTTACAGGGAAGTAGAGTAAAATGCGCGTGGGTAAGTTACAGGAGCTGTCTCGAGTAGTAAACAGATGGAGTGAGAGCAGTGAGAGCGAAGAGCCAGAATTTAAAAAGGAGAATACTTAAGAATGTAAAATTTTTTTTGTTTTTGTCAACAACAAAATATATGTCCAGTTGTGAGATACTTATACAAATTGTTAAATTTAAGAAGTTTAAAATCCCACGTGAAACGATTACCGGGAAACCCCGCGGAATCTCCGCGAAGTCACTCTGCGGAGATTCCGCGGAGTAAGAAAACCGATTTACAAGAATATCATTTATGGTTATCCAGGAAATCCATAAATATTTTTTACCTAAACTGTCAAAAACGAAAAAAATTTGACAAGTGCGAGTTGAACTCGCACTGCAATGGCGGGTTCCGTACACAAATATTAAAACAATACTTGCAACATTTATCGGTAAATGGTTGAATTAAAATAAACAATTAGAAAAATATATTAAAATCATTTAATAAAAAAATATTTAAAAAAATTAAAGTATTGTATATCTACAATTGTAAACAATAATAAGTAGAGGAACAAAATTCGCACAATTAGTTCCTCTACTTATTATTGTTTACAATATTAGATATACAATGCTTCAATTTTTTAAAATTATTTTTTCATCGAATGATTTTAATATATTTTTTTAATTGTTTATTTTAATTCTACCATTTACCGATAAATGTTGCAAGTATTGTTTTAATATTTGTGAACGGAACCCGCCATTGCAGTGCGAGTTCAACTCGTACTTGTCCGTTTTTTTTAAATTTTATTTGAAATTTTTTTTTTTGGTTTTTAATATATTTTTTGTGATTAGATTGTACACCGAAGGTGTACGGAACCTTAAAAATCAGCACATTTAACATATCCTGACAATATTAAAATAATTTCAAAGTATCCATTTATCTATAACATAACCCACGATTATCCCGGTATGATCCACAGTATTTTATCAAAATTTGGTACAATTTCAAAGGTAAGTTTACTTTCAAGATCGATCACCTGGATATTACCCACGGTTATCCAGTTGGCCTGACACTATTTTAAACATTCCCAGAGGATACTAAGTTTCAAATTTAAAAATTAACCTAACCTGGCAAAAACAATGAATCTACATAACACCCGCGGTTATCCAGGTATCATGTTAATATTTTAAACAATTTCTAAGGCAAGTCAAGACAACCTGTCACATATGATGCATTAGATAATTATCAACTGATATCCATGTATCCGGTCATTTTTTGATCAATTTCAAAAGTAAGTTAGCATAATATGTCAAAGAGGAAACATCTAGATAATCATCTACTATTGTCCAGATATCCGGTCAATTTTTTAATAAATTTCAAAGGTAAGTTAACATAGCCTGACAAAGACAAAGCACCAGCTTACCAACCACTGTTATCCAAGTATCCGGCCATTATTAGAGACAATTCCAAAGTAAGTGAACCGTCCCTTATCAAGACGATGCATTAGTAAATAAACTACAGATAACAAGCACTGCGGTCATTTTTTTCATCAATTTCAAAGGTAAGTTAACATAACATGTTATAAATGATAAATAATAATTATCTAATATTATCAAGATATCATAAGGAATGTTTATACAATTTCAATGGTAAGCCATCTGACCCTGCCCAAGACGACACACCATATACTAATAAACCAATGATATCGAAAGATATTCTATCGAATATTCAAACAATTTCAAGGGTAAGTAAACATAAGCTGTCATAAATGATACACATCCACACCAAAAAAGTGTCTTGATCTGGTGTCGAGACATATGTTTTCCGACGTATTTCGATGCGCTGAATCCGAATCCGTTGTCAGAATTTGGCCAATGGGTCCTGGTTTCGCCCTAACCTCAAAAAATACCCTAAAATCGTTAAAATGGTCACTTTTGAATTATCAAAATTGAATCTAACCGCATATTGATAATTTTCTTAGATCCCTTAATTTAAATAAATTATTCTATAAGATTTTCAATTGGAAATCCATATAAAACATTGAATCTATCGAACCTAACCTCAAAAACACATCTAAGATTTCAATCAAACAGATTATACCATACACAGCGCAATAAAAAATAGGTAAGCTCATGAAAGTTACTACTTAAGTGATTCTATTATGATTATGATTCTATTATTAAAATTTGTTCGGATTTGCTTGAAAATCGGTACTCGGGGGTTTTCGGGGTCGCTGATTACGAATCCCATGTCGGCTTCTAAAAATTTTAAATGGCGGATCCAATATAGCGGTATTTATTATTTTTACAATCTTTTAAAATTTAGTACTCGCGGTTTTTCGAGAGCTTTGATAACGAATCCTATATCAATTTTTATAATCTTAGTCTTACGAATTGTTTTCTAATATACTCTTCAGTAAATATCCCCTTGTTTCGTTCAACATATTTAAAATATTATCTTTATTAATTCTGTTACCGTTAGAACATCCCTTCAGTCTATTATCTTACTACTGTAGCGTGTTCTTTTTTCTTCAAAGAATCTATGTAAAAGATACGTTACTTACGTTTCTTTCCTTTCCTATTCGTTTCCCTCTTCAACATCCAACAAAAGTCCAATAGATAAAAAATTGGATTTATCCAATAGATAAAAAATATGTTGGTGAATTAACAGTAGAGACTACAGGTCTGAGGGGAACATTCATTTTGTGAATTTTTGGTACACCATAAAATTTTGCTATATTTGTGTTAGTTTGTATAAGTTCAAGATCATAATATTTTCTATTAAGAAAATTACTATTATTCCAATATTTAAAAATTTTATAAGTGTCAGTTTTTTATTTATTTAGGGGGTAGTGGTAGAATTTTTTTGCTTGTTTGACGAAGCCATGCTTGGGCAAAAAGTACAGGAAACGGAAGCCCGGGCACTTGGCGAATTTTTATTAGCTTAAGATAGAATAAGATTGCGTTAGTAGTAAGTTAATTGTAAATGAGTAGGTATAGGTATAAGCTAGTGTTAAGTTGTTTTTTTGTAAAAAGGAGCCTCGAACCCTGCGGCTTGTGCAGGCAGAGAGTATTGAATAAATGAATTTATTCAGGGGGTTTCTTTTGATTATTTTATAAGTTTTAGTATCATTAAGTAAATTGTTTTCAATTTTATTTATATATTCAACCTTATCCATTGATACTGTGACATTTCCCTTATCCGCTGTTGTAAAAAAGATTTCACTATGGTTTTTTACAAACAATTTAGCGTTGTTTAGTTGTTTTGAAAAAATTAGATCATTTACATTAATGTGTTTTAAATTACTTTTTAAACGGCTTCGAAGATTCATAATTAATTTGCTTCTTATGTCATTAGATAATTCAAGTATGCATCAAATTTTGACCAGATGAAAATTTTAAAAGCTTGGATTAACATCAATCAGGCTTATACGAAGTTTTCACACCAGCTCAAGTTCCTATTGAAGTGCCGTACTTACGATCTAATACCTTAACATGTCGACACTATTGATAATAGCCTGGGCCACTTCGTCTTCCATAGTACAACTGGTAACACCAAATTTAATCAACTTCAAAATCATATTAAACATAAACGACTTAACATCCTTATTGAATCCTGATCCTGATAATTGTAAATTTATATTTGACATCCATAAAAATCAACATGAGCAATTCATTAACAACACAAAAATATATTCTGAAAAGAAGTGCAACTATCTAATGAGCAACAATAAATTAAATATTAACAACTCAATGAATTCTCAACCTAATTGGTTTTTAAATATTTCAAACTCTGTAGTTCCTGATAATGTTATCTCATTGGGCAGTAATTTTAAATTTGATGACAATAATAAATATTTAAATACCTCTATTGATTATATAAAATCTGTTGAAACTTTCATTAATATTTATAATTTAAATAATGAATTATTGATATATAACTATTTCTAAGAACTTAAATATTCCTTTGGATGATTTACTTAATGTTTGCAAGTTTCTATTTGATAATAATTTTTTCAAGTTCAATGACAAATACTATCAACAAATCTATGGCACTCCTATGGGCTCTTCCATTTCTGGATTGTTTGCGGATATTGTCATGGAAGACCTTGAGAATGTTTGTCTTTCTGAATTTTCTTTTAAACCATTATTCTTTTATAGATATGTTGACGATATAATCACTTGCATACCAGCTGACAAAATTAATGAAATTGTTGATAAATTTAACGGCTGTGATGAAAGATTACAATTTACATTTGAAAAGTTAAATAACAATAGCATAAACTTTTTAGATGTCCTTATTATTATTGACAATAAAAAAATCATTACTGACTGGATCTTAAAACCTACATTTTCTGGACGAACTATCAATTACAAATCAAAACATCCATTTTCACTATAAGTTGCTATTGTATATAACCTTATTGACAGGGCTGTTGGGCTGTCTGACAAACAATTTCATTCAAAAAACATTGAATTGGTTGAACAGTTACTATTGAATAATAATTATCCTATTGATTTTATCCGTAAATATATTAAAAAACGTATTTCCTTCATTAATTTAAAAGATAATGACTCTAATGGGAATAATTATAACAATAATAGGACAATTTACAATATGTTACCCAAAGTTTTTCTTCCTTATGTTCCTAACCTTTTTGAGAATGTTTCATTCTTATTGAAGAATTACAACATCTTAACAATTCCTATCAGTAATACTAATATGAGTCATAATCTTATCGTTAAATATAAAGACAAAAATAAAAAAACTGAAAATACTAATACTGTTTATAAAATTAATTGTCATTATTGCTCTGCCTCATATGTTGGACAGTCGAAGAGAATGGTTGGCGTCCGAATTAATGAACATAAAAATTCAAAAGATAATATAGTTGCACATCATTGCGATTCTCTAAAACATAGATTTAATTTGACTAATTTCGCAATTCTTGACAGAGAGGATAATTACAAAAAACGTTTAATATCAGAAATGATTCACATTAATTTACAAATTAACCCGATTAACAAAAAGATGACATACAAAATCTTAATGATTATTATACACACTGTCTCAATGAAAATAAATACTCATAAACTTGTCATATTTTGATATTCTGACATTTCTCTTATTACCTAATTTCTCTGTTTACTGAAGAGTCCTTGACCCTTCATCGTCGATTCTTTTCTTGTATCTATCTATTTTGTTTGCTCAGTGTCACATTTCGCTTATAGCGTGTAGGACGTTAGTTCAATAATGTGAACGAGTTAATATATTCTTTTTCTGGTAATTTTTTCTATTACTATAGATTTTAATTAATTAACAATGTACAAAATTTTGTAATAATTTTACCCTGTTTGTTAACTTAATTTATTTATAATTTAAAAAATTTAACCTGCTTATTTTGTTTCATTCCAGCAGTACACTAACATTAATTTTCACTAGTTTTTAATAATAAATATTTGATTATATCAATGGGAGAACAAATTATTTTAAAAATTTTCCTTTTTTGTTAATGTGCAATAAACAAAAGAATATAAACAATTAAAAATTTAACAATCAGGCTCGACAAAGCTCTTTGCAATTTTATAAGCTTTTATTAAAAAGAATTAATAAAATCGGTTAAAAATAAAGCCTATAGACCTTTTTGAAACTCAATTTGCAAGTTTGCACTACTGTGTGCCACGCGGTAGAGAGACGTGCCGCGCAGTAGAAAAAATGCAATAACTTTTTTCGTAATTAAATGTCATTAACTTTTAAAACGGGAATGGAATCGTTATAAAATTCTCTTTGCAATGCCATTTGAATGAACTTCCTAAAATGTTGAGAACATGGTTTATTTTACAATTAAACAATTAATTTTGCAATAACAAATAGTAATTTTTAACAAAATTTTTTTAATTAAAAGTGCAGCATTTAAGGTTAACAGAACTATAAGATTCATTAAAATCCGTTAATTATATTTCAAGATAGGCATTCTTTAATTAAGCACTGTAAAAAACTTCAATTGTTTATAACTCAGAGAAATTTATTTTTTTTAAATCCTTTGAACCTTCTAATAAACTCATAATGACGTTTACATTTCACTTGTTGTTAATTGAATACAGTGAATATGCAAATTTACTTTAACACTTCAGGAAGCCTTACCCTTATATTATATAATATTATGTTATATTATATTATATTAGGGTCATTTGGGGTAAAAGTAAGCAGTAGATGTTTCATCTAACTACAAATTTAAAATATGTTTGACGTCAATATTCTGTGTTTTGACGATATTTTATTTTGACAATTGGCAATTCCATAATGTAAGTTATCATTTAATACAAAAATGATTAATAATCAAAATTTTACTGTTTCAGTATTTTGTCTCGCATTTGCATAAAAATAAATTAAAAAATCAAACTAAAATTTTCCATTCTTCCTTATTAATGCATTAACAAAAATTGACTTTGATTTTCGTCTGTTTAATTAAGAAATAATTAAGTGTTTACATTTACCCCGAGAATCCGAAAACTCAGGGTAAATTTAAACAGAACTTCAACTACATTTTAAAAGAAAATAAGTAATTAATTTTGCTTCTATTTAACAATTTTATTACTTTGGCAAAGTAAAATTGCATAGAAAAGGAAATTTGGTCTTCTTTCATACCTCCTTCGTGTCAATGAGTCGCAGGTATAGACCTGCATAGTATTGGATAGTGCATTTACATGCTTAGAATATAGGGAAACGGTTCTTCTCGATTGCTAAATAAAACATAAGTTTCGCCAGATTCAAGCAAATTTCATCAATTTTCAAAAATAATTTTAGGTTCATCCGACGTATTGGACATGTCACTTTGAAAATTAAAAATTTATAATAATATTAATATTTATTTTATTATTAATATTTGACAATATTTTGTGTTTGACCGACATATTGGATTTACCATCCTAAAATTATAAAATTCGATTTTAGATTCGTATTCAGCAACCCTAAAAATTTTTTTTACAAAGTTGAATGAAAATCTATTGAAATTAGTTTAAGTTATTCCAGTTTTTACATTACTAATTTTATAATGGATGATTCTTTATTTTATATGATACATTATCAATCAACTGGTTGATTTACTATACATCTACGAAGAATATTTTTTCACTTCCTTAAAACTGTAGTACGCTTGAAATAACTTGTTTCTTAAACCGCCTTTAAGTAGTGTTGTTTACAATTACTCCGAATTTAAGGAAAAATTTCAAAATCTCAGGGTAAATATAAACAGTCATGTTTTGGCGATTCAGGTGCATCAATATTTTTTTGTATCTCATGAAATTTTTGTAGGGAAGTAAAGTAGCAAGTTCCTACAAAGAAATTTGTCCGTTTTATCTATTAACAAAAAACTAATGTTTTTGATGAAAAATATAGATTCCGCTTACAATTACCACAAATGACCCAAAATTATATTATAAGAAATCTTAATGGTAACAGGGAAAAATCAAATACTGCAGGCTAAAGCTGTTGAAAGTGCTGGCTCTCGCGCGGTGTTGCTTGCGCGCAGTATGCAGCGCTTGACAAAAAGTCAAATTATAAAAAAGCTTTTCATTTAAACTAAGATTTCTTTTCAGTTCTTGTTTACCTATATTCTAAAGAACATTCAGCAATAGTTATTTTCGTATCAAGGGCGCAAAATAGGTGATCTCGCCGGAGTCGTAATCACCTTTGCGCCCATAATGCGAACATAATTTTTTGTCCAAACTGCATGGAAAGTATGGTATTGAGGGCACGCACGATTAAACGCTCATTTTAGTTAAAAATTAAACTCTATATAAATGATGACTCTTTGAAGTCTATAATGATAAACCTAGTGACACTTAGTGATTTACCTAGTGCAGGCTGTCTAGGTGTCAGGATGACAAGTCTCCTGAGAAAGTGCCAGGACGTGATAATTTAGTTAGTTTAGTTTTGTGTCGACTCGAAACTAAATTCAGTTTGTTAATTTAGTTTCGTGTTGACTCAGAAACTGAAACGAATCTAAACTATAGAGACGGTCCCTGGTTATATTATTTTCTATTTTGAGCAATAAGCTTTATTTTTATTAATTTCTACAGAAGAAAACAAAAAATTAACATGCGGGCGTAAAATACTTTCAGAGCGGGCGGAAAATACTTTACCGCCCGCTGACGTCACACAAGCGGGCGATAAAGTATTTTGCGCCCGCTTCCCCTACTCCCGGGAAGAATGTGCTACTTTGAGCTCGCCTTAAGTGCTCGAAATGACATTCTTTCCGTGCAGATAGGACAACAAAAATTTTTTTAATCGCGTGGAAAAAGCACTTAAAATTGCATTTGTTTATAAAAAAAAATTATTAAAAAATAAAAAAAATTAAATTTTTTAAATTTTTATTTTATAACTCGAAAGTACATTTACTCACTGATATGACCATAAATTTTTGTTCAATTTGTGCAAAAACTCAAATAGTTAAAGTTATTTTATTAAAAGGGTTAAAACAAACTTTAATTAAAAATAAAAAATATGAATAATTTAAATATTTTTAAAATACTTGGTGAAAATATTACTAGATACTAGTACTTTCCAATAGAATTACTTATTTCAAATTTTGCAACTCTGCAAAAATAGGGGGGCCACTTCAGGAATTTTTACTCAAATGTTTTTAAGAAATAGTTTATACCTAAAACTCGTCATTTTTTGGAACAATTTAAGTGTAAACAACTGTACTCAAGATTGAATAACCAATCAGGAACGTTAATAATATTTACCCAAGTTTTTTACGTTTAAAGTTGACAATAAAAAAACTTTTTATTTGAAATTGAATTACTTATTTCAAATTTTGCAACTCTGCAAAAATAGGGGGGCCACTTCAGGAATTTTTACTCAAATGTTTTTAAGAAATAGTTTATACCTAAAACTCGTCATTTTTTTGGAACAATTTAAGTGTAAACAACTGTACTCAAGATTGAATAACCAATCAAGAACGTTAATAATATTTACGCAAGTTTTTTACGTTTAAAGTTGACAATAAAAAAACTTTTTATTTCAAAGCAGAAAGGAAATCTTAATTCTGGATTAAATTTCTGAACTTCTTGATTTGGTTTTATAATTTTATTATGAACATTATATATTATAATAAATAACATAATATATATTATACTAAATAATATATTATATATTATACTAAATAATATAGTATAATAAAGAATATTATATTATTTTTTTATTTATTCTAAAATTATTATATTAAACAAACCTTCTTTTAGAACTCCTCATTAATATAGGAGCAAGAGAATACTCTTGCTCTTCCTAAGTTTTCTGCGCGACGAAGGGTCTTATTCAAGCGCTCGTCACACGAAAGACCAAGTAACTGCCAGTTACCTAAGTTTTCTGCGCGACGAGACTTAATTCAGCATATCGGTAACTACATTTGTAATAATTTATTCATTGTTTAAAAATTTTTTATTTTTTTTAAACAATGAATAAATACATCAGTCAAAAGAGAACATTAATAGAAATCAAAAGTAAAAAACGGCGTCTTATAATTTCAATTAGGCTATGCGGGAAGGGGCAATAAATATCCAAACAGTTTTTCGCGTTTTTCTCGAAATCTTTCAATCTGTAGTTACTGTGTTTCTCGAAAATACGGCAGAATATTTAACGTCAAGTTTTGAAACATAACCTCACTTTCTAGTGGAATCTTGAGTGGTAGTGAGTCAATTCAGAGGAATAAAAATTTCTACTGATTTGCTGTAGATTATGATTCTTTTAAATACGCGTTTCATATTTTTATGAAGTCAATTCTAAATAAAAGATTCTTTTAAAATTTTAGTAGTTTTCGTGGAATAAAGCTCCGAGGTACATTCGCCTATTAAGAAGAATAGAACTTTTGAATTCTTTTCAATTGGACGCTTCTTACCAGGTATGACAATACATACTATTTAATTTTCAAACTTAAAAACTTTAAATATCAATACAGAAATTGTTTGTAGACTCACGTTCATTAATTTTAGAAAATTTGTAATGGACATCAAATTCATGAGTCGAAACTTGTTATCATTTATATAATTGTATAATTTAAATTAAAAATTATTATTTATTCAATTTTTATTGCTACAATAATGTTTCATTTAAATTTAATGAAACTTTTTGTTTAGCAGTCATCTGTGAAAAATTAAAAAACAAAATTTTTATAGTAAATAATTCTTTTGACAGTAATTGTAGACTAATATTTTTCAATCTGTAAATTGATAAACCTTCCTTGGGCCTAACAACACCGGCACACAAAAAAATTTGAGTGCGAAGTCTGACACATGGTTGGTTCTCTTCCTTGGAGTGTCTAAAGAGAAAATAGGAGTCGAACCAGAAGTTTAGTGCTGGTATTTTTTTACACGCCTAGAAAGGTGGTGAAGTCTTAGAAAATGATTTGCATGAGGATTTACCTAATTTTTATGTTTCAAACAGACTTTTTGCATATATTTATTATTGATTTGAATTCAAAAACTCTAATTACATAAAAGTTAAATACATTAAAAATGTTAAAAATGGCGGGTTTTAAAAAAATTGCTCTTATTTCCTTAAAAATCATTGCTCTGAGGTTTTTGGGATCACTAATTATGAATTTGAAGTCGGTTATTAAAAATTCAAAGTGGCGGATCCAATATGTCGGACAAAAAAAATTAAAAATTTATCAGAAATACTTGAAAATCGTTTCTCTTGGGTTTTCGGGGTAACTGAAAATGAATATAATGTCAGTTTAAAAAATTCTAAATTTTAAATTTACATTACTTTTAATCTTTCTTATTTGAATATCTTATCCTCTTCGATTCAAAGGATCTCCGAAAAGGAGCTCTTCTTTTCCTCTTTGAATTTTCGGCCTTTAGTATGTCTCTTTTTAGCGTCCAACAATAGTCCGCTAACATATTTTTATTCCATTTCCCTTGGTAGCGTTTTTCCATGTCCTTTATATCTTGGTAAAATCTCTTGCCGAAAATTCGTTGTCCGCCTTCCCCATAGGAGGTGTCCTTGTCGCAAAAATGGAAGAAAAAGAAGAAAACGCGGAAACTAATATTTTACAAATCAAACGTTACTTAAAATTGTATTTTAATAAATAACTATATAGAATAAATTTGGACTGGTTTTTTTTGCAGCACATAATGAGTTTTTATTATGACTTATTTTAAGTTCTTTTTTCGGTACATTGCAGAAATAGGAAAAATTATAATTTACAATTAGCGGTTTGAGAAAACACCTAAGCAACAAGAATCAGAAGATCATATACAGAAATTTTTATTCTAAGTCATATTAAATATGACATTTAGAATTTTTAAAAACCAACATCATATTCTTTTTCAGACACCCCGAATACACAAGAAAAACCATTTTCAAGTGGATTTGACTATTTAAAATTTTTTTATCCTCCATATTGGATTAGCCATTTTGAATTCTTAAAAACCGACTTCAAATTCATATTTAGCGACCCCAAAAACCCCTGAGAAATGATTTTCAAGGAAATAAGAGCAATTTTTTAAACCCGCCATATTAGGTCCACCATTTTAGAAACGCCATTTTTAACATCTTTTATGTATTTAACTTTTATGTAATTAGAGTCACTGAATTCAAATCAATAATAAAAATATGCGAAAAGTCTGTTTAAAACATAAAAATTAGGTAAATCCCCATGCAAATCATTTTCTCAGACTTCACCACCTTACGAGACGTTTAAAAAAATACCAGCAATAAACTTTTGGTCCGACTACTTTTGTCTCTTTGGATATACCCCAAGGAAAAGAACATACCATTTGTCAGTCTTCGCACTCGAAATTTTTATTTTGTGTGCCGGTGAAATGGAATAAAAATTTATTAGCGAACTAATGTTGGTCGCTAAAAAGAGACATACCAAAGACCGAAAATTCAAAGAGAAAAAGAAGAGCTCATCTTCGGAGATCATTTGAGTCAAAGAGGATAAGATATTCAAGAAACAGAGATTGAAAGTACTGTAAATTTGACATTTAGAATTTTTGAAAACTGACATCATATTAATTTTCAGCTACCCCAAAAACCCCCGAGCAAAAATTTTTAAGGAAATAAGGATCCTCTCGGGATCCTGTGCAGGTCCGGATGCAGGAACTTTAGCTATTAAATGTTCCTGCAATGGTACTGTACAGGAACACTTGCAGGATCATGTACAGGAAACTTTTTAATTTTTTAAATGTTAAGTTTAAAATTTTTTTATGTTAAGCAACTTTTGACAGACATAAACTTCATATTTCAATATGTTAGCCCGTATACCAATGTTGGACAGAAAAATGTTTTGTGCATTCGAGAAACTCATAGAAAACTACTGCGCAAGAGGTAAAAGTATAAATAAATTAATTAAAGAAACCGTGTTGGATCTTTCACGGGTCACTTACAGGATACACTTACATTTAAGTACCTGTAGTTTACAAAACTGCAAAGGTTCCTTTACCGGAACCTTTACAAAGTTTCCTATACTCGCTCTCTTACTGTCGCGGCAGAGCTCTCCTTTATACCTCGCTGCGCGGTCCCAGATCGTCACATCGTTTTCCGCCTTGGCTAGAGGTGCTCTTCGGGCCTAACAGGAACCGTCTCTCTTACCTTATAGGTATTCGTCTCAGTTAGAGGTGCTCTTCTGTGAGACAAATACCATGAAGGGAAATATTCTTTCTGCCCAGGTGCTCTTAGGCGAACGAACTTTCTCTCTCTCTATCCTCGTATGCTTAGCAACTGACCAGGGGTGGTCTCGTGGAAAGTTGACAAGTACACCTAGTTAATTAATTTCCCTTCCTAGTTATTCATATTCACTCGTTACCGCGCTTACGTCAGGGATTTTGGTAGCATCCGAAATTTGAATTAACCCCTATGTGTTACTTGACTAATTCCTAGAAGTGCGCGCGCGCCTAGCTATTCGTCGGACTCGGGTAACGTGGAAACCTGTTTCGCGAATATGAATAAAATCTCTTTATCGGAAATTCAAAATGAAACGCGTAATTATTTGAAACTAAAATGCAATGCGAACGAAGTGTCGACTTAACTCCGCGAGAGCCGACTATTCAAGAATTAGTATTGTTTATTTAAATTGGTTTCTAATGTTAACTAAAGTATTTATTTCGACGAGAAATAATTGTTAAGTTACTTTACATACTATATTAAGTTTCATTAGTTTTATATTTATACTTTCGTTTTCTTATATTTCTTACTTAATTTGTTTGTTAAATATTTTCTTTTGTTTTTAAAATATATTCACTTTCGAAGGTTTAAATTAAGACTCGTTATTGACTACACCTCTTTTCAAATTTACAGCAGAAATCATTATTACTTAATGCTTAACCTAAAATTCAGTATTTATTATTATTTAAAGAAAAACTACGATAGGTACCCGGACTTCATCTGGCGAGCGAATTCCGCAGCAAATAAGAATCATATCATTACAACCTTTACAGGAACTTTAATAGCTAAAGTTCCTGCATCAGAATCTGCACAGGATCTCGAGAGCATCCTTTGAGGATCTTTAGTTTTTTACATCCAGATTGTTAATGCAAGATCTTACAAATGATTTTACAAAGGAAACTGTCCAGGATGCTATGTTGTTGTTTGTTTCGTACAAAGGATAACACGCTTGATCTTATTAAGTTTCACTAAAGAACCTGGGTACATAAGAACGCTACTGCGTTCTTGCATCCATTGCAAGTACGAACTTGCAATGAATCTTACGAATATTCCTGGAACAGAATCCTGTATAAGATACTTTGCAGGAATTTTTAACAGGGTATGGAAGGACCACAAGGAACAGTTTCGTGGTTTACATATATGTACAAAGGATTAAGTATAGTTTTATAATTTAAAAAGAAAAATTGTTAGCGAGGAAGTGTTGACTTCAATAATAATTTGGTCGTTGATACCTCTTAACCACTTCGGCGGCATGGCGTTCCAATTGGCGTTCCATGAGTAAGTGTCAGAAGCGGCAAAAAAATGCGAAAATGGCGTTCCTTTTAAACTTGATTCCTAAACTTTGTAAACAAATTAAGTTTGTCAAACCAAATGTTATTTATTATTTGAGATAAATGAAGATGAATAGGACAAGAAAAAATTATTTTTTAGAGATCTTAAATGGTTTTAAAAAGGTTTTAATGTAGCCAATTTTTAATACTTTTTACGAATGGTGTTCCAATATTCACCCAAAATAGTTCACAATTTTGAATCCGTCTATTTGAATTTTCGAAAATCCATTTAAGATTTATAATCTTAAATAATAAATAACATTTGGTTTGGTAAACCTAATTTGTTTACAGAATTTAGGAATTAAGTTTAAATAGGAACGCCATTTACGCATTTTTTTGCCGCTTCTGTCACCTACTCATGCGACGACAATTGGAACGCCATGCCTCTGAAGTGGTTAATAAAAAATGTTTTTTTAAGTTGTCAAATATTCTCAAAGAGTTTTATTGCACTTCTATTCCTCTTATCAATAAAAACTCTAATTCCATCATTAGACTAGGAGAAGATTCGACGAAAAAATGGAATAGAAAATGTAAATAAATTTAATTGTTAAAACTGTCCTGCTACATATAGTGGCGAGACGAAACGATCATTACCAACTCGCATAAGTGAACCCAACAATGTGAATGGCAACTCTGTAGTTTATCATCACCACTCTAATTTTAATCATGATTTTGACTGGAAAAACACAAAAATCTTAGACAATGGAAAAAAAATTAGACAAGTGCGAGTTGAACTCGTACTTGTCCAATTTTTCTTTAATTTTATTTAAAAACTTTTTTTATTATTTTTTAAAATATCTATTTGTGATCAGATTGTAAATATATATTAATAAACCCATTTTTAGTTAATTAAACCAAATAATGTAGAAATTAGAAAAAAAATTTTCAGAAATTTTTTTAGTTTTTTCTTGACAACGCTATGGCCATTATTACATAGCAAGTTCTCTGATAATATTGTAATATTCGCGTTAAAATACACCAGTATGCCAAATTTTAGCCCTCCATGTTAAATAGTTTAGAAGTTAAGAAGGGGGGGGGAATGGTCACTTTTTGTGCATTTTATGCCAAAAATCTTGTTATTTCCTTGACAACGCTATGGCCATTACCTCCAATCACATTCTCTATATTTTTTCTGTAATCTACATGTGAAAATACGTATCTGTACCAAATTGGAGCTCTCTAGGTCAATTAGTTTAGTCGTTAGAGGAGGGGGACACGATTTGGCTACGGACACAAGAGTCTCAACAATAGGGTTCCATCGGTACACCGAAGGTGTAAGGAACCCTAAAAATTATACAAAACGATAAATATCTGAAATAATCCGTATTAAAACAAATCGTTCCACTATCAACAGTAAGAAAAATGTTTTCACTCAATAACAAAACTTGTTTTCCTCTTCTTAGACGTATAGACTCTTGTCTATGATGACAAAAAAATAACATAACTTGCTGACACTCTTGGTATATATATATATATATATATATATATATATATATATATATATATATGTATGTGCGTGTATGTGTGTGTTCTTTGACCCTTCTCGTTTCTATCAATTTGACTTTCTTATATCGGTAAATTTTAATTTTATTTCAGTGCACACTGAGACAGAGTAAAGAAATATCTTTCTTTTTAAATTTTAGTTCTGTGTTTAATTATTTTATGTGGATCATGTGTTGTATTTTGTTTATTTACTTATTTATTGCTTTTTACTTCTTTACAAATTAAAACGTGTGTTCATGTTTAATGAATTAGGTAGGATATTATCATTGTTATTACTTTTTTGGAAATGGTGGTTTAGATATTAAAGTGTTTTTTATGTTTAATAAATTCAGCCTGATGAGGTTGACAAACCTTAGCCAATGAAACGTCGCTATACTGACGATACACATTGGATTTTTATTCAATATTCCAACTTCTCCGTGCTCGGTTGGAATTTCGGTTTCACCGGGGCGCATGGAACTTGTTCTATGCGTGGGGTTGCTGGTCCTCCATCGGACGCGTGCCAGGTCGCGGATAGGTAAACGCTTCCTATTTCTTTCGAGGAATAGGTGGTATCGAGGAAATCAAATACTCGACGCGGACCAAAACCAGCAAAAAAGAAACATCCATCATGAGCGATTGTAAAAACATGGAAGAGTACCTGCGGGGTAATGCTTCGGCTAAATCCCTCACTGGTTCCGATCGTCAAGCGCTTTCGAGCGTGAGGGCGGTGGCCAGTGGCCCAAGGATGCAGGAGGGCAACAACGCATTGGAGGTGCCACAGATCATCGTGGACAAGGTGGAGAGAAGAGGAAGCACGAGCAGCGTGACCAGTCAAGCCAGCTGCATTTCTGTCTTCAGTAATGCTTCTGCGATTGACATTGCTAGCTGCAATGAAGATCGGGATGAATGCATTAAGCTGCGGAAGGAAGAGGCAGCAAGCATTCAAAAAATGGAGGATGAGATCAGCAAGATGCTGAAATCCTGTGAGGTCCAGAAGAATGTCAACATGACGATCAAGGATGGACTGAGAAGTCTGACGTCGCTCATACGGGATGTGAAGGAAAAGCACGCAGCAGCCGCCAGAAAAGATGAGAAATTCTACCAAGGATTAACTTGGTCAGAAGAAGCACGGCAAGACCGAAGGACGAGACGTGACCGTTTCAACGCAGCAATACTAAGAAACGTTGTCTTGGATGCTCAGAAGCGGAAGAGAAGCAATCCTGAGCTTACGAAGGATCCAAAAAGGAAGAAGGAGGAGAGACCTCCCAAAAAGACTGCAGGCAAGGGGACCAAAACGGTACCAAAGCCATTTCCAGAAAAGAAGGGAAGAGCCACAGTCATCGTCAAAGTGTCCGAAGGAAATACTTTCGCTGACGTGCTGGCGAAAGTTCGAAGAGAAGCTGACCTGGAGGCCAGCCAAACAAGGGTTGTGGGAGCTTTACCCACAAAAAAGGGAGACCTTCTCATTAAAATTGGAAGGTCTTTAAACAAGAAGCTGTTCACCGAGGAGGTGACTAAGGTGATCGGTGACCTGGGTAAGGTGCAGATGGCGGACCGGCAAGCTACGCTGGAGGTCCGCGATATGGATGCCCTTACCGAACAGAAGGATGTCAAGGAGGCCCTGGTCAAACTATCTACGGTTCCAGCAGGAAGCAGGAAGGTGACGGTCCTCGGACCAAATAAGCGAGGCATGAAGCTCGCTGTCGTGGTCACCACCCAGGAGGACGCTGCCAGATTGGAGAAGATGGGGCACATTAAAATCGGTTTTGTGTCCTGCAGAATCAGTAAGAGAGTTATGGTCACAAGGTGTCACAAGTGCCTTGACTATGGCCATATAGGCAGAAACTGCCAAGCAGTAGATAGGTCGGCTGCGTGCTTCAAGTGCGGAGAAGCTGGCCACAAGGCAGCAGATTGTAAGAAGAGCCCATGCTGCTTCTTATGCAAGGCGAAGTTCGGCGAGGAGGAGAGTATCCAACATGTCGCCGGATCAGGAGGATGCAAGGTCTTCAGATCTGCCTTAGAGGAAGCCAAGAAGACTTTGTCAAGGACAAGAAGAAAATAAGGCCAGAAGAAGAGCGGCACGGAAGAGTCGCGTATGCGACTAAGTTGGACCATTCATCTACGAAGTCTGAAGCCACTAGGTAGTTCCGTAGGTGAATAATAGGTCTAATATAAATGGGTTTTTAACATGGTATGGTCGATGTCAGTCCTGATGTTTAAACAGCAGGCAATCGACTGAGTCCTGTATGATTCAATTTGTAACAAATTGTTTCTCTATAAAAGATTTTACTGTTTTCATAACCTTTCCAATTGGATTTATTCGGTTGTAAAGTTTATGTTAACTACCCTGCAGAAAGCTAAAAAAAATAAAAAAAAAAAATATTCCAACTTCGCATGATCATATATTCAACAATAATATAAATTAGTTTAAGAAGTTGCTAATACCGAGATGACTAAATGCACTTTTTAAAAATATACATTTAAAGATTAATTAATTATTAAAATATATGTGTAATGCCTATAAGTTATAAATTTAAGGGGAGGTTTTCATTGCGGGAGTAAAAAAAATTAATTTCCTTTTTACGTCATTTTTTAAGCTATATATGTGTAGAACATGTGGGCAAAGCGATTTTGTGATCCAAAGAATATTTTCGTTTTTATAGTGTCTTGAACTCATCGAAGTTCCGAGCACTGAGTAACAGATGTTTGGCAAATAGATTCGATTTTTTAAAATTTTGCAAATCTGGTCTTAGAATCATAAGCAGCGACCCTGAAAGCCTATAGATATTTATGACATACACAAATTGAACAAAGAATTTCGAGGAATACAATTATTACACAAAAATGTTTCCAAAACTTTAAACGCGTATATCTCGAAACAAGATTTTTCAAACTGGTAGGCGTCGTATCGTCTCAACTATTTAATCAATCAGTATCTGGTTTGCGGCTAGTTAAAGGTAACTTAATTCTTTTGGGGTTATACCTATAATATGATATAATTGTTAACGATAGGGATTTTTTACAAGAGATTAAACATGAAAAATAATGCAAAAATGTAGTTTTTTAAAAAAAGTATCCACCACTTAGTCATTTTTCAACTTTTTAACTATTTTTTAGGTATAACTTATTTTTTAAGATGTCATCTTTATAAAAAATGTTGAGTGTCTGTTTTAGACATATAATTGCGCAATGTAGAATATCCACCGTTTTCCCTATTTAAAAAAAATTGTTTTTTAGATGCGACACATTGACCTGCATTTTGCATTTTTTTTAAATAAAATATATGTCTTAAAAGTTCAAAAATGTATCTTTATTTAAAAAATACTACATCGCTAAGTCAAAATCGTTCCCGCAATAAATTGTCAAAGTTTGGGTTAATTTTAACTTCCCGCAATGAGAACCTCTCCTTAATATAAATAGTCATTTACTTAATTATTAATAATTTTTTTAAATAATAAATTGAGGGGCTGGATGCTATAAGGGGATACGCGTGGATTCTAAAGAATAACTATTGTCCAGTAGGTCGATTTTTAAAAGTTTTTCAAATTGCAATTTTAATCATTGTTTCTTGTAGAGAATAAAATTCTACATCTTTTTTCTTCTATAAACATTTTTCTATCTTTTTTACTTTTAAAGTTAATGAGAAAAAACTGCATTTTTAAAAATCGTAAAATTTTAATGTTTTTGCTTCCTTGTGAGGAAGCTTTGTAGTCGTTTAATTTACAAAATTTTTAAAAATCCTTTTAACAAATTTTCTTCTATATGGGACTATGTTATATAAGACCCTGAACAATTGTCCGGATGTATGTATGTGTGTGTGTGTGTGTGTGTGTGTGTGGATCCCGATTTTTGTGAACACGATAACTCGAAGAGGTTTTAACGAATTTGGCTAAAATTTACCAGGTATATTTATCATAAAAATATCTCGAACTGGATTCTGGACTTTAAAAAATTCTCAGAAAAAAATTTTTTTTTGACTTTTTTCTAAAAAAAAATTTTTTTCAAAAATTTTTTTTTAAGTTGGTTATTGAAGTTAATATATAATAAAATCTTATTCTTTGCATCAAGACGAATCGATTGGTATATAAAAAGAATAAATTGTATGAGAATTTATAGAGTTAATCACAATTAAAGCTGAAAAATTCGCATTTTTCTCAAAAAATGAGTTCTTTCCGCAAAATTATGTTGTTGTATAAGAAAATCTTACTCACTTATTTCTAAAATTTTATTCTTTGCATCAAGACGGATCGATTGGTATATATAAAGTATATATTGTATTTAAATTTATAAAATTAAAACCAATTGCAGACACAAAGTTTGCATTTTTAATAAAAATTCATTTTTTCTTAAGAATCATGTTGCTGTACAATAAAATGTTATTATTTATTGAAAAATAAATCTAAAATCTTATTCCTTGCATCAAGACGAAATGATTGATGTATGTAAAATATATATTCTATTGAAAATTATAGAATGAATTACAATTAAAGATGAAAAATTCATTTTTTTATTAAAAATTTTATTTTGTTCATTTAGGATTAAAACAAATTTTATAAATATTTTTTTGATTTTATAAATATTAGATCGTATTAGAAATTACTTAAAAATTAAATATACTTAATATACTTAATTATAATTATAATAAATATAACAAATTTTTAAAATTAATTTTTAATTAGATTTGAAGACAACAACATGGAAAATATGTCAATACGTGACAATAAGTTAGTGCTTCCTCCACGAGGAAGCAAATTTTTTTGCTGATCGTATAGAGGAAGCAAAATGTTCATGTAATGAACATCTGGATTTACAACTTGTTTTAACTTCAACTCGTGATATTTTGGTTAATTTTTATTATTTTTTAATAAAACAAAAACGAAATTAAACTTCAGAATATTCCAAAACTAAATAAAGCATAGAAAAAAATATTTTTTTAAAACAAAAAATAATAATAATTTTTTTTCAAAACAATGTAAAAAATATAGTTTCACACTTTCAAGTGCTTTGTTTATCTGAAAAATTTTAAGACCTGACAAACTTCTAGTAAGAAAGTTGTTCTTTAATAAGTAAAGAAGTTTTCTGAAAAATTTTATTAACATTGGATAAAAACTTTAAAAGTTAGTAACATTTAAAGATCCGAGTGCATCTTAACCTTAAAGTTCCCATGTTTCGCACTGCAACTGAGTCATGGTGGTCGTCATCTCTATTTACACATTTTCATAACACAATGTCTATATATTTATAATAACCATTAAAATAAGTTAAAATTAAATAAAAAATTTATTTATTAACAATTAAATTATTATTTGATTGAAACAGAAAAGTTTTTACTATTTTTTATTTTTTTCGTTTGTCCTTGACAAAATGTCAATGCACAGTTTTTAAATGTTTTGACTCAAACAATTGAGAACATGCTTTTATTTAAAAAATTACTAATTTAAGTATTAGAATACTTTTTTAAAAAAAGTAAAGTGAAATATTTGGTATTTAGTGAAGTGAATTGTGATTGTTATATTTAATTATGAAAAACCAAGAAGAAACAAGAGGGAGAAAACAGAAAAAGAGCGAAGAGACATGGGAAAGAAATGTTCGAAAAGCTAAGAAAAATAAGGTAAAAATGTAAAACATAATATTTAAAAAAATTGAAATTTATATACTGAGTTAAATAAAAAAATTAGTTATTTAAAATAATATGTTTGATTCAAAATACTTTCTGGTCGGATTAAGGTAAGAAAATTGATATTTGTGATAAAATACAAATAAAAAAATAAATTACAAATAATATTAAAATAAATTTATTAAAGAATTGTATTTTTAATTGTTAATAAATAAATTTTTTATTTAATTTTAACTTATTTTAATGGTTATTATAAATATATAGACATTGTGTTATGAAAATGTGTAAATAGAGATGACGACCACCATGACTCAGTTGCAGTGCGAAACATGGGAACTTTAAGGTTAAGATGCACTCGGATCTTTAAATGTTACTAACTTTTAAAGTTTTTATCCAATGTTAATAAAATTTTTCAGAAAACTTCTTTACTTATTAAAGAACAACTTTCTTACTGGAAGTTTGTCAGGTCTTAAAATTTTTCAGATAAACAAAGCACTTGAAAGTGTGAAACTATATTTTTTACATTGTTTTAAAAAAAAATTATTATTATTTTTTGTTTTAAAAAAATATTTTTTTCTATGCTTTATTTAGTTTTGGAATATTCTGAAGTTTAATTTCGTTTTTGTTTTATTAAAAAATAATAAAAATTAACCAAAATATTATATAATTTAAAATAAACTGCATTATATATAATGCAGTTTTTTCTCATTAACTTTAAAAGTAAAAAAGATAGAAAAATGTTTATAGAAGAAAAAAGATGTAGAATTTTATTCTCTACAAGAAACAATGATTAAAATTGCAATTTGAAAAACTTTTAAAAATCGACCTACTGGACAATAGTTATTCGTTAGAATCCACGCGTATCCCCTTATAGCATCGAGCCCCTCAATTTAATATTTTATAGAAAATTCATATTAATGTATATGGGGCGTTCCACGCGAAATCGGACAGTATTTGACTTTTGCATCTCAGATTTTTTTAAATATTTTTTTTCTTTTAGTGCTCATTGAAATATGCTACCATGATTTTTTTTTACTTTTTTCATCAAGCCGTTTAAGAGATACAGGTTTTTGAAAAATCAAGATTTTTACGAAAATGTTTTTTTGAAATGGATATAACTCGGTCAAAAATTGACCAAATTTGACGTTCTACACATGAAAATTTTTGATTTTACACATAGTTTTTGATAAAAATATAAAAAAAAATTTATTTCTTAAATTTACGAAATTTTTTTTTAATTTTTTAAAAAAATTTTTATTTTTAAGAATGTATGTATCGATCGATTTTTTCAAAATTTTTTGTAAGAAACTAGAACTAAAATAACAACTTTTAGGCGTTGTCTGGTTGTTTCGATTTGCATTTAGTTTAATGCAAAATAATGTAAAGTGAAAGAAAAGTGGTAATGTAAAAAAAATGAAAAACCATTGAGTTTATATTTTAATTATAATATAAACTAATAAGACTTTTATTAAAAACATCGAGTTTAAATTGTTACATAGAAGTTGGAGGGTTAGACAGTAACTGACTCTTAATTTTTGCAACACACAAGAAGTGGAATTTTGTAGTTAGTTAGTGGGGATGGTTTACAATAATGAGGGCGGAGATAGTTTTTTAGAAAATATGGAAGGGGAAAAGGTACTAATTTTCAATATATTGAAGAGGCTGAAGCAAGGAAAGAGTCATAAAAGACTTAGGACAGCAGTTTTCAGCATGTACAGATGTGCTATTAAAAAAGGTCGAGATTTACAATGTTGTTTTTGGCAGCATTCAATTTGAAGATAATAACAAAGGATCAGAATTGTAAAATTTTGTAAAACGTGTTACAACTCGAAATTCTCAAATACACAATATATCCTTTTTGGTCATGAAAGAGAATGTTTTTGAACTTGGGTTTTTCCCATTTTATGTTAAAACAACATTTATAATTTAACTTAAGATTGTGATTGTTAATACAAAGCAAACGCAACATGCCGACCCCCTTGAACTACGTAGGTTCAATAATTAAAAATTTTAGAACACTAATTAATATTGAGTTTAATGATTATTGTCTTATTCACTTGGATGATTATTATTGTCAATTACACTATTAATAATGTCAATAGTCTGCATTGATTCACCCGATCGGAAGCAAACACAATTTTTGAATACACCTTTTGTATTCACTGGTAGCCGTTTTTACCATAACTACCCGAATAAGTCCATCTTGACCTGGAAAGGTTTCTGAGATGCGCCCCATTGTCCACTGCAACGGCGGTGCATTGTCTTCCTTGATGATCACCATTTGGCCTATTTTTATGTCGTGACAGCTACCTGAACTCCATTTACTGCGAGTAATTAGTTGATGGAGATATTCCTTGTTCCACCTTTTCCAAAAATGTTGTCGCAATTTTTGCGCATGTTGCCAATTTGAAAGTCGATTAGATGGAATTGTAGTGAAGTCTTCTTGTGGAAAGCTTGTCAACGGAACTCCAATCAAAAAATGTCCGGGAGTCAAAGGATGTAAATCATTAGGATCAGAGGACATTGGAGAAATTGGACGGGAATTAAGAATTGCTTCGATTTCTATTGTATAAGTTTCAAGCTGTTCAAAGGTTAATAAAGTGTCACCAACAATTCTTATAAAGTGGTGCTTAAATGATTTTACGGCGGCTTCCCACCGACCTCCAAAATGAGGAGCTCTGGGAGGTATAAAATTCCAAGAAATTTTTTCATTGTTCAAAAAGTTTTGAATTTTTTCGTTATGGTTTTTTGACTGAACGAGATCATACAGTTCATTAAGCTCACGGCTTGCACCCAAAAAATTAGTTGCATTGTCGGAATAAATAGCTTTTGATTTACCCCTTCTCGAAAAAAGACGCTTTAAAGATGCAATAAATGCTTCGGTACTTAAATCACTAACTACTTCCAAATGGACAGCTTTGGTTGCCATGCAAATGAATATGGCAATGTACACCTTAATTTTATTGCGATTTCTTAAGCGCTTTTCCTTAATGTGCAGTGGACCACAATAGTCAACACCGACATTCAGGAAAGGTCTTGAATTAGAAACTCGGTCATGCGGAAGATCCCCCATGAATTGTTCCATTAGACGAGGTTTTGCACGAAAACAACGAACGCATTTTTTAATAATGTTTCTTGTCAAATTACGACCATCAAGTGGCCAATAATTTTCGCGAATGGAATAAAGAGTGGCTTGAGTTCCAGCATGATGAAGTCTCACGTGCTCATTTTGAATTAACACACGAGTGATGTGATGATTTTTAGGTAATAAGATTGGATGTTTTTGTTCATTCAATAATTCTGAGTGGGCAAGTCTTCCACCTACTCGCAAAATCCCAGTTTCATCAATAAAAGGATTTAATGTTATTAGTTTATTTTGAGAAGCTAAAGGAATTTCATTTTTTAAAAATTTAATTTCATTTGCGAATTCGGAAGATTGAGTCAATTTTATAATTGTTGACAAGGAATGTTTAAGTTCGTTAGGTAAAAGAGGACCAATGTTTTTGCTCTTTTTGTTTTTAGCATTATTTATGAAACGATACAAATAAGCAATAATCTTTTGCAATTTTGAAATTGAGCTGTATTTTTTAAGAAGATCTTTGTCGAATATTGTTAGTTTTAAGCAAACCGACGATACAATAGATTTCTTTTTCTCAGGTACTTCTTTTACTGTCACAATTTTATGAGGCCAAAATTGTTCATCTTGAGAAAGCCAATTTGGACCTTTTTTCCAAATAGTTGAATCTAAAAATTCCTTTGGGAATTTACCTCGAGATATAATGTCCGCAGGATTATCTTGTGAAGGCACGTGTTTCCATTCACAGCCTTTGGTATTTATTTGTATTTCTGAGACTCTATTTGAAACGAAAGTTTTAAGCGTGATAGCTTCTGTTTTTAACCATTGTAACACGATTGTCGAATCAGACCAAAAAACTACACGGTGATTTTCAAAAGATAAGGCATTCTTAAGTACTGTGAATAAACGTGATAATAAAAGAGCTGAACATAGTTCCAATCGAGGCAATGTAACAGGGGTTACCGGAGCTACTTTCGATTTTGCACAAATTAGAGAATTATGATGATTTCCGGAACTGTCAGTTGATCGCAAATAAATGCAAGCTCCGTAAGCTTTTTCGCTCGCGTCACAAAACCCGTGCAGGTGGGTTTCGATAGCATCAGATATGGAAATATATCTATCGAAACTTAAATTTTCCAACAAATGTAATTGATTGCGAAACTCAACCCATTTTGTATGAATATTTAAAGGGATAGATTCATCCCAAACGCATCCTAATTTCCATAATTCTTGTATCATGATTTTTGCAGTAATTGTAACTGGGCCTAACAACCCATAAGGATCAAAGATTTTTGAGATTTCTGATAATATAGAACGTTTAGTAATTTTTGAACCAGTCTCCGATAGATTAACAACATAAGATATTACATCTCGATTAAAATCCCATTGAACTCCTAACGTTTTTTTTGAAGAGTCTTTGTCTAAAGACATATGAGTGGTTTCAATTTTTTCTGAATTGTCAAAAGCGAGAGAAGGCTCATTTGATGCCCATTTTCGAAGAGTAAAGCCTCCCTTTTTTAAAAGAATCATTAATTCGTCACGAATAACTTTTGCTTCTTCGAGTGTTTGACATCCTGTCAAGAGATCGTCAACATAAAAGTCATTCTTTAGAATAGCCGCTGCAAGCGGGTGAGTGAATTTTTCGTCCTCAGCCAATTGATGCAAAACGCGAATAGCTAAATACGGAGCACATGAGGTTCCATATGTAACGGTTTTTAAAGAGAAAACCTTTACAGGTTCCTGGAAGTTCTTTCTAAACAGAATGTTTTGATAAGGAGTATCGTCCGGATGTACAAGAATTTGTCTGTACATTTTTTCAATGTCGGCTGTAAGAGCATATTTATGCAAGCGAAAACGTAATAATAGAGAAAATAAATCATTTTGAACTGTTGGGGCAGATAAAAAAGTATCATTGAGCGAAACTCCAGATTCAGATGGGGAAGAACCATTGTAAACTACGCGAAATTTAGTAGTTAGACTTTCATGTCGAAATACAGGATGATGAGGAAAGTAAAACTTAAGATTATTTAAATCTTCACCTTTCAATTCAGTCATATGATTTAATGTTTCATATTCTTCTAAAAATTCTACATAATCTTTTTCTAATTGAGGAGATTTTTCAAATCTTTTAACAAGACTATTTAAACAATGCAATGTTCTTTTACGAGAATCGCCTAGATTTTCCTTTTTTTCATTAAA
Source organism: Leptopilina drosophilae (assembly GCA_032873175.1). Lineage (NCBI taxonomy): Eukaryota > Metazoa > Arthropoda > Insecta > Hymenoptera > Figitidae > Leptopilina > Leptopilina drosophilae. Next base: position 27,365,403 of record CM065479.1, on the reverse strand, counting down.
TGGTAATTTTACCATATAACTACCATTTTCAAGACGATGAGTATTTTCAACAAAATGTTTTTCGCAAAGTTGTTCCTCTGCCGAAAGAGGTTTCGTATTAGGGATTTCTTCGAGTTCAAAAAATTTCGAAAGATTATCATAAGGAGAATTAATAGCAAGATGACATTTTATTTTACTATTACGAACCGAATTTACTTTTAATTCTCCGGCTACTATCCAACCAAAATGCGTTTTTTGGAAAACAGCATCAGGTTGTTCCTTTATTGGAATCTGACCTGAACACATTAATTTGAAGAATAATTTTACTCCAATCAGAAGATCAATTTTATTTGGTTGTCGGAATTCAGGATCAGCTAAATAAATGTTTTTTGGGATTTCGAAATTTAGCGGTTTAATTGGAATGGACGGTATGTCATTTGTAATTTGAGGAAGAACGAGAAAATCGAGTCGTTTTTGATATTTGTTAAATCGAGACTTTACAGTGCCATAAACCATATGTTTAACTTCAGTACTAGTATCATTAATGCCAGACACAGAAATGTCAACTGAAGTTCGTGGTAAATTTAAGAAATTAGCTACTTCTTCAGTAACGAAATTTGCTTGAGAACCACCATCTAAGAAAACTCTGCAAGTTTTTAGTTTTCCATCATCATTGACGACATCAACAACAGCTGTTGCTAACAACGCCTCGGTTGAAACTTGTGCAGCATTACAAGAAAGAGATACATTGTTTGAATCCGAATCTTGATCCCTATTCCCTTTTGTACTGACTGTTTCATTAACAGATTTTTCAAAATGCAGAAAAATATTGTGTTTTTTATTACACTTGCGACAATGTGAAAATGTGCAGTCAGCAACTCGATGATTGTGTCGCAAACAATTAAGACACAAATTTGCTTTTTTAACTGCATCGAAACGAGCTTGTGGTGATAATTTTCGAAATTTGTCACAGGAGAAAATCGAATGTTCTCCTTCACAAAAAGTACAAGAATTTTTTGAGACAGAAGCTGCACAAGAATTTTGAGAGCGAGAATTTTTTGAAAAAGATTTTTTATCAACTACCTGATGAGATTTCTCTAATTTTGGATAAACCTGCGTATCTTCTAATTGAGCGCGCCTTTGTAAAAACGATATTAAATCTTGATAGGTTGGTTGTTCAGAATCATTGCTAAATTCATCCCATTTTTCGCGAAGAAATGAATTTAATTTTTGAGTAACAATTCCAATTAACAAGGTATCCCAACTTTCAACCGGTTCTTTCAATGCTTGTAAGGCGCGAATATGTTTTTGAAATTGATCAAGAAAAGAGCGAATTGAATATTCCTTAGAAATATTTTGTAAATTTAACAATGCATTGACATGTTTTCTACGAATAATTTTTCGATTGTCGTACCGATCTTTTAACAGATCCCACGCTACCTTATAATTTTCAGAAGACAATTCTAGAGCTGATATAACATCCGCTGCTTCTTCTCTTAAACAACCTTTAAGATGGTAGAATTTTTCTATGTCGGAAGTGTTTTTGTTTTCGTCAACAAGGGATTTAAATAAGTCATGAAAACCTATCCACGATTCATAACTTCCACTAAAAGTAGGTAAATTTAAGGCAGGAAGTTTTCGTTTTTCGACAATTAGTGATTCACTTCCCGAATTCGCAGAATTATTTGAATTTGGTAATTGTGTAATTTGATTGGGTGAATTTTGCAAAAAGGTGGTTGCCTTGCTCAATGCTCTATAATATTTTTCTTCGAATTCATCGCGTGTTGTTTCATGAGAGGGATCTTCGTTAAGTTGTTCTAATTCTAATTGACAAGAGTCAAAGATAACGCGTTGATTTTCAATTTCTACAAGTCTTTTTTCGAGAATAGGAAAATCTTTTTCATATTCAAAGGAATCAAGAAATTTTAAAAAATTTGTTAACATGCGTTTAGCGTTTCCGCGTTGAGATTTCAAAACCGAAATACTACGTTCAGTCATTTTTATTGAATATGTTTTATTGTAATACTTGAGCAACAAAAATTATACATGAACCGTAGGAGAAGATTAGGTAAGGGAAAGGACACTTTTATAACTGGATGTTAAAGACTTGCCTTGAAGTAATACGACGTCCAATGTGTAGTCCAATATTGATATTTATTCCATAAGCTGCTAATCGAATGCTCCTCTCACTCTTGGTTGTGTATTTTTATTCCAATTTGGACGAAACTGGCACTAATATCAAAGATGATTCTCATGAAGATAATGTTCTTCATTACACAATTGTTGTACGAATGTTTAAAATCGAGTTACCGTCATTTGATTTTAATTATTGCACTATATTCCTACCAACTTTTTTACTTAGTTCGACAAATTCATATGTAACAGTTACGCCTGATGGTTTTTACAATTACTTTATTCACTTTTCACTTTAATGTTCAATGTTCGATCACGTGACAATGTCCAATCACGCACTAGTTCAACATTACTTCGCTAATGCTAATAAATTACACTGCGAAGAATCCGGCTCGAAGGACCATGTTTCGATTTGCATTTAGTTTAATGCAAAATAATGTAAAGTGAAAGAAAAGTGGTAATGTAAAAAAAATGAAAAACCATTGAGTTTATATTTTAATTATAATATAAACTAATAAGACTTTTATTAAAAACATCGAGTTTAAATTGTTACATAGAAGTTGGAGGGTTAGACAGTAACTGACTCTTAATTTTTGCAACACACAAGAAGTGGAATTTTGTAGTTAGTTAGTGGGGATGGTTTACAATAATGAGGGCGGAGATAGTTTTTTAGAAAATATGGAAGGGGAAAAGGTACTAATTTTCAATATATTGAAGAGGCTGAAGCAAGGAAAGAGTCATAAAAGACTTAGGACAGCAGTTTTCAGCATGTACAGATGTGCTATTAAAAAAGGTCGAGATTTACAATGTTGTTTTTGGCAGCATTCAATTTGAAGATAATAACAAAGGATCAGAATTGTAAAATTTTGTAAAACGTGTTACAACTCAAAATTCTCAAATACACAATATATCCTTTTTGGTCATGAAAGAGAATGTTTTTGAACTTGGGTTTTTCCCATTTTATGTTAAAACAACATTTATAATTTAACTTAAGATTGTGATTGTTAATACAAAGCAAACGCAACACTGGTTGCTTGCAAACGATGGGATCTATTTATTTCGAATTTTTTAATTTTTATATCCATATAATATATGGATATAATATATATCGCTATATATATAATATAGCAAACAATAGGGCTTTTGAGATAAAATTATTAATAACACATGTCAACAAAAAAAGTCTTACTTTCTTATGAGATACCATAGTGTCCATTAAAGACGCTGAACACGATCCCGGGTCACAAAATTGTCCATCACGTCAGGATTTTGAGAAAAGTGGAGGTAAAGACCCTAAAAACGTGTTTTTGAGGATTTTAAAAAATTTTTTTATCCTAAACCTTACGCGCCAGAAACTTCTACACATACTTAAATTGAAGCTTGAATTGTCCACTACAAGAGCCATATCCGTAAAACCAAAAAAGATTAAAATTTTTTCAAAAGATGGGGTTGAAGTTACCAAAAATGTGTTTTTTGGGTTGCTCTAATGGACTTTTAAAATTGTTTTGAATTCGCTTGAAAATTGTTACTCAGGGGTTTTTGAGGTCGCTGATTATGTATCCGATATCACTTTTCGAAAATTCAAAATGTCGTATGTCAAAATTTATAATTGATCGGATTCGCTTGAAAATTGGTAGGGGGGACCGGGGCTAAACCGGACAAGTCAAATATTTCTGAAACCGTGAAGAATTTCAAATCATGTAAATAACCTATGAACGCGCAATTTCGTAATGCATATGCTGCATGAGGTTTTAGGGACGTGTCATTTTTCTTGTAATAATAGTTGCCGTTAATATATGAAAATGTCATTTTTTGAGGTAAAGTAAAAAAAAAATTTTCTCATTTTTTTGGGTTTTTATCGTTAAAGTTAAAGTGCAAATATCATACTGCAATTTTTCTTTTAGCTCAAGGTGTACTGAGTTTAGTAAAAAAAAAGTTTAATGGAAAACGTTAGGAAGAAAAAATATATTGCAGGTTAATTATTAGATGACGGTGTGGGGCTGAATCGGACATCGTGATTAAAAACAACCAAATCTTTGAATTCTTCAATTTATTTTATATTAATTAACTATTTTATATTATATTCTTTGCTTAGAACCACTTTATAAATAAATAAATAAAGAATTAATTTCAAAACTCGAATTCGCAAGCGAGTTGCTACAAACAGACAAGCCTGAAAACCGTAATTCATTTTATATTATATTAATTACCGATTTTACAGTTTATATTATATTCTTTGTATAGAAGTATCTGCAAATAAATAAAAGAAGAATTGATTTGACTTTTCTACAAAAAAACAAACAAGCTTCAAAACGGTATATTACTCTTTAGCAAAAAATATGTTTTTGTATGAATTTTCTAGTCCAAGACCAAATCCGTCTAGTTTAGCCCCGGTCTCCCCTACTCGGGTTTTTGGGGTCGTTGATTACTACTCCGATATTCGTTTTTAAAAATTCTAAATGGCGGATCCAAGCAGATGATGTTATAATTTATCGGATTCGCTTGAAAATTGTTACTCGAGGGTGTTTGAGGTCGCGGATTATAATCTGACGTGCCAGAAACTTTTTTTTTTTTGCTTAGGGAATTTTGGGAAATCTGCCTACAGATACCTTGGATTCCGCAATCCAAGGTTATGTGGGGTTGGTCGTGCCAGAAACTTATAAAATGTTATAATCTGCTGATTATTTTCAGCGACCCTAAAAATCACATTTTTAGTAACTTCAACCCCATGTTTTAAAAAAATTTTAATCTTTTTCGGTTTTACGGATAAGGGTCTTGTAGTGGACAATTCAAGCTTCAATTTTAATCTATGTAGAAGTTTCTGGCGCGTCAGGTTTAGGATAAAAAAAATTTTGAAAACCTTCAATAACACGTTTTTAGGGTCTTTACCTCCACTTTTCTCAAAATCCTGACGTGATGGACAATTTTGTGACCCGGGATCGTGTTCAGCGTCTTTAATGGACACTATAGTATCTCATAAGAAAGTAAGACTTTTATTGTTGACCTGTGTTATTAATAATTTTAGCTCAAAAGCCCTATTGTTTGCTATATTATATGGTTATAAAAATTAAAAAATTCGAAATAAATAGATCCCATCGTTTGCCCACAATCAGACAATGCCTAAAAGTTGTAAATTTAGTTCTAGTTTCTTACAAAAAATTTTGAAAAAATCGATCGATACATACATTCTTAAAAATAAAAAAATTTCCTAAATTTAAAAAAAAATTTCGTAAATTTAAAAAATAAATTTGTTTATATTTTTATCAAAAACTACGTGTAAAAACAAAAATTTTCATGTATAGAACGTCAAATTTCGTCAATTTTTGACCGAGTTATAACCATTTCAAAAAAAAATTTTCGTAAAAAACGTGATTTTTCAAAAACGTGTATTTCTTAAACGGCTTGATGAAAAAATTTGAAAAAAATCATGGTAGCATATTTCAATAAGCACTAAAAAAAAAATATTTTGAAAAAAATCTGAGATACAAAAGTCAAATACTGTCCGATTTCGCGTGGAACGTCTCATATATACTACTTACATCCCTGGCAAAAGTGATTTACAATATTTCTCCCCACGTGGGTATATACATTTGGGATACATTTGGTAAACGGCTTTATAAGTCTATTAATAGACAGAATTTAATGGAAAAAATTATTTGGAAATTGAAAAGGAACAATCTGGATGAAAATGATATATTTTTAGGATAAATTAACGTTAAATTAATGAGAAATTAATGTTTGAAGTAGGAAATGTCAGTTTTAGTGTAGGATCTATGTGTGTGTGTAAGATCGATATTGGAATAAACTGTTGATATATCGCCGCGCATTTTGGGCGACAGATGGCAGAGGTGACATTTGTCTATGGCTTTATATTACATGCTCCTTCATAAAGAAAGCTATTTCTTATTTGTTGGCTAAGTTACACAAAATGAAAAAATAAATTATATTTGAAAAATTAAAAACATAATTTCAACCATCAAGAGAAATAATGGATGTTTTAGAGCAATATAAATAAAGTTTAAACTCCTCTTTCATTAAGAAAGCCATTTTTTTATTTGTTGGTCAAGTTACACAAAATGGAAAAAAATTTATATTTAAAAAAAAATATAAAGTTCCAACCCCCCAAAAGAAAAAATGGATATTTTAGACCAATAAAACAATAAACAAACTCCGCCTACTTTTAAAATCAATTTTTCTATTAGTTTGTAGATTTAATCAAAATGGAGAAAAAATGTTAAATTTGAAAAATAAAACATATAATTCCAACTTCCAAAAAAAATAATGGATGTTTTAGTTCAACAAGAATAAAGTTGAAACTCCTCCTTCAATAAGAAAGCTATTTTTAGGATTCCGTACACCTTCGGTGTACCGATGGAACCCTATTGGTGAAACTTTTGTGTCCGTAGCCAAATCGTGTCCCCCCTAGCGGCTAAACTATTTGACCAAGAGAGCTAAAATTTGGTACAGATACGTATTTTCGCATGTAGATTACAAGAAAAATATAGAGAATGTGATTGGAGGTGATGGACATAGCGTTGTCAAGGAAATAACAAGATTTTTGGCCAAAAATTCAGAAAAAGTGACCATTTCCCACCCCTTAACTTCTACACTATTTAACATGGAGGGCTAAAATTTGGCATACTGATGTATTTTAACGCGAATATTACAGAAAAGATATAGAAAACTTGCTATGTAATAATGGCCATAGCCTTGTCAAGGAAAAACTTAACAATTTTTGAAAAATTTTTTTTTCTAATTTTCACATTAATTGATATAATTTACTGAAAATGGGTTTATTAGTATATTTTTACAATCTGATCACAAAATATATTTTTAAAAAATCTAAAAAAAATTTTTTAAATAAAATTAAAAAAAATTGGACAAGTTCGAGTTCCCGTGTAGAAATTTACCATGGAAGTGTATGAGCAACTGTCCAGGAGCGGGACTCTGAGTTAGCGCCCCTATAATAGCGCCACTATAATAGCGCTCACTATAATAGTGCCATAGCGCCACTATAATAGCGCTTACAATAATAATGCCATAGCGCGCACTATAATAGCGCCACTATAATAGTGCCATAGTGCTCACTATAATAGCGCCACTATAATAGTGCTCACTATAATAGTGCTCACTATAATAGCGCTCACTATAATAGTGCTCACTATAATAGTGCTCACTATAATAGTGCTCACTATAATAGTGCCATAGCGCCACTATAATAGTGCTCACTATAATAGCACTTACTATAATAATGCCATAGCGCGCACTATAATAGCGCCACTATAATATACTCACTATAATAATGCCATAGCGCCACTATAATAGCGCTCACTATAATAGTGCCATAGCGCCACTATAATAGTGCTCACTATAATATACTCACTATAATAATGCCATAGCGCCACTATAATAGTGCCATAGCGCCACTATAATAGTGCTCACTATAATAGCGCTCACTATAATAGTGCCATAGCGCCCCTATAATAGTGCTCACTATAATAGCGCCACTATAATAGCGCTTACTATAATAATGCCATAGCGCCACTATAATAGCGCTCACTATAATAGTGCCATAGCGCCACTATAATAGTGCTTACTATAATAGCGCCACTATAATAGCGCTCACTATTATAGTGAGCGCTATTAAAGTGGCGTTAATATAGTGCGTGCTATTATAGTGGCGCTATTATAGTGAGCACTATGGCACTATTATAGTGAGCGCTATTATAGTGGCGCTATGGCACTATTACAGTGAGCGCTATTATATTAGCGTTATTATAGTGTGTGCTATTATAGTGGCGCTATTATAGTGAGCACTATGGCACTATTATAGTGAGCTCTATTATAGTGGCGCTAACTCAGAGTCCCGCTCCTGGGTCACTTGACATGGAATGCCTCAGATACATAAAGGTGTACCACTATAGAGTTGAGAGAATGGTTCATGGTGACGTTGCACAAGCATGACGCATGAATACAAACACGTGCCCTGAATAAATACAACTTGTTCACAACTTTTATCCAATGTTTGAGAATAATTTTATTAAAATTTTCTTTAAATAATTGAATTCTTTTGGAACATCTTATAAAATTCGTAGATATTGGAAATCATTATAAATTGAGCAAAATTCGTAATAATTTTATAGTTTATGAGGCAAAAAAAACTACTTCCCTTTTTTCACTTTCGAACCTGTGACAACTTTGCTGTGAGTCTTACTACATTATTTTTTTGTTTAACATACAAATTTTATTTGAACAAGATAAATTATACTTAGAACAAATAACATTTATTTCGAACAAGTAAACTTTATTTGAAACAAATACAATTTATTTAAAACAAATAAAATTTACTGTAATCAAATAGAATGTATTCGAAAGAAATAAAAATTTCGTATGTTTTGAGTTGAGTATATTTTTTCTATGTATAGTTCTGCATGTAATCAAGCTGATCATGAAAAAAGTCGAAAAATAGAAAAAACAGTTTATTAATATTTCAAAAAAAGAAACCGGTTTTATGATTGGTGGAATTAGCAAAAAAGAAATAGAGTGAGGGGAAGATTTTCTAAAAAAGAGTGACGCGCCCACGCACCTGGAAAAAGACCTGATTCGAAATATCAAGGAAAAAAGAAGTGTAACCACAAGAAAGTGATGGGAAATAAAGAGGAATTGCAAAACATGTTTCAGAAACTCGTACACAAGTATCTTGAGAGGTGTCAACTTGAATTTGTTATCTACATATTTAGTTTTTTCCCTCCTTAAGAAAGATCGATGATCGATCAAATTTTATTTTTACTCTCATAATCTCTACAAAATGATCAACTTTATTCACATCGGTCAAGTTTTTTTAAAAGAAACATTTATAAAAGTATAATTTTAAAATTTTTATTTCAAATGTATTGTAGTCTCCCTATTTTTCTTCTGTGTGATAATCGTGTGAATACTCAAGTTTTATATTCATTTAATCGTAAATATCTTAATAAAGATGTTTTTCCCATACGAAGATAAATTTGCGGTATCTTTGTTTATCATGAAGGATTCTATCTTCATTAAGCATCGTTAACAGAGATGACGTTTTGATAAGTAACATTGGATAGTTTACATGCTGAAATTGACAATTCAAAAGGATGAGGAGAGGGTGGCTTAAGAGAATATAACACTTCGTAGGACGAGAGTAAATAAGATGATGGTATAGAGGAAAGAAAGAAAGAGTGGAAAAAAAACGGTCAGGTTTAGGAGACAGAGAACCGTTATGGCAAACGTCAAACGATCTGCACGTGATACAAAACCTCGACCCGATCGAGTATCATCCATGACCCTTTGGAAAGAAACTATGAATCATCTTTAACCCACAGCTTGTCTAGTAATAATGTTTCGTATGCCATTCTCAAAAGCAATAATGAGATGTGCCCTGTAGCTCCTGGATGTGAATTTTCCCTGATAATTTTTTGCTTATTGAGGAATATAAAAATATTTGATGGCAAAATAAGTGTTAAGCTTCACCTGTTTTTTTTATTTATACATTATGGAAGAAGATTAATGATGTCTTGACTCACGGAAAGAAAGGAATTAGCTGCAGCAGTAAACAAATGTTTGCTGTAAAATCTCTGAAAATTAGCTACTACAGCTAAATGTTCGCAGTGGCAGCGAACATGTTCGCTGGGACAGCAAACATCAGTAAAAATTTATGCGAGTTTGCTGTCATAGCGAACTTGTTTGATCTCACAGAGAACTTTTTCGCTGTCCCTATTTCAACGAACAAGGTTTGCTGTGGAAGCTAGTGTTGCATGTCAATCCAATAATTGCTCGATATCGATTGTTTATGCTTGAATATTGACACAATTAGACAAGCCAAGAAGTGTGATTTTCTTTTGTTAATGATTGACTTCATTGTTTGAAAGAGATTTCAAAATATCGAAAAAAAACCTCAAAAAACACTTCGTTTTTTATCGATTTTTTAAATTAAGAAGAAAGTAATTTGTAATATAAAATTGGCAGAAGATACTAACAACATTGAAAGCAGAAACAGGAGTGGCGATATAAACGATTCAAATGATAAACAAGAAAAGAAATCTTCTCAAGAGTATTTTGAAAAATATTTTTACCAAAATATTTTTACAAAAATATTTCAATTTGAATGGCAAATTTTATTCACCTTCTTATTTATTAAAATGTTGTTTATTTTTTAATTAATTTTTTATTAATTTATTATTTTTTTTTATTAATTTACAAATTTAAAATTTTGTAAAATATTTAGATATTTTTATTGACAATTTATAATTTGTCTTTTTCGTTGAAAAATAAACGAATTTAAAGGTTATTTATAATTCTATTTATTTTTGTACTTTTAAAATTGTAAACAAGATGTTTTTTTCATTAAATAAAATAAAAATAATGTTTAATAATAAACATATAAGGAATATTAAACCTCCAAAATATTTATATATTCGCACAGTGTTGTGGACGGAGCAGTCATATTTAAAAGTAAAAGACGGAAGCACGATGCGTTATCTCTAGAAAATTCATTTGAATATTTCATGACAGATAATTGTAAGATGGGAAAATGTAAACTATGTCCATCTGAGAAAACTAAAATAATTAAAATGAAAAATAGCAATACGACAGGATTAATGCGACATCTTCGAGAAACACATCACGATATTTTCTTAAAAACTTATCCCGAAAAGGATCTTCTAATTGATAAAAAGAAAGAAGTAATATTTATAATTAATAATAATAATTTTCTCCTATTAAATACATATGTATTTATAACATTTAAAGAAACAATTAAATAAAATCTCGAATCGATATAAATTAATTTTATGATCAATTTATTTTATTCTTTATATTTTTAACTTTTACAAATTTCAATATTTTATCAAATTTTAAAAAAGCAAAAAGTCAACTAATAATAAATAATGATGAATTTAAAATTGTTTTATAACAAAATAAGGAAAAGAAAAATTTTATTTATAGTTTAATGATGATTAATTTATTAAGTTTTTATTGTATTTACTACAGGTATTTGAACAAGGAACATTTAACAAGAAAGTAGTCGATTTCGTAGTTAAAAAGTATTTGCAACTTTCATTTTTTGATGAATGGAAGTTACATTCCTTGACACTTTTTTTTTGTTCCATCGCACGGCAAACATACGGGAAAAGAAATGTCCGAAAATGAAAGAAATGGCCGTTTTATAAAGCTCTCGAAAAAAACAATTTGCTTGAAAAGATTCAAGAAGTAACGATGGACAATGCAGCAGTTAACACTAAATTCATGGTAGAATTTTCCCGTCTTTTGCCCACATTTGATGCAGTAAATCAGCATTTTAAATGTTATGCGCACATAGCAAATCTTGGCGTGCAGGATTTAATTAGCAAATTAAAAATTGACAAATTTAATGATGGAGAAAACGAAGATACCTATGATGGAAATATTGACGACTACGACGAAGAACGAGAAACTGGAAATGATGAACACTCGCATGTTGAACAATATCCTCTTGTAAAATTGAGAAATTTATTTAAAATTTTGAAATTTTCTGAACAGTGGAGAAATAAACTTCAAAGTTGCTGTACTATCACTGAAGAAAAAATGTATCTTCCTAACATTGACATCTCCACTAGATGGAATTCCACCTACGCGATGATAAATGTAGCAATTAAAATACAACGTTCATTGACTCTGCTATGCGAAACTAATGATCAACTGGAAAAATATCTGCTTTTAGGAAATGAATGGTTGTTGATAACAAGTATTTGGAAGTTTCTTCGTTATTTTAAAGAATTATCGGATGTTTTAAGCGGAAAAAATTATGTTACGTTACCTCTACTTGTGATTGTCTTTAAGTTACTTCTGGATCGAATTGTTAAAAAAATAGATGAACTTAAAAGTAACAGCTCCGATGAATTGACTTGGATAGATGATGCTATGTTAAAGGGATTTGAAGCATGCTTTTCAAAATTATTAAAACATTACGAGAAGAGTAATTGGATATATTGCGCAGTTCTCTTATTGGATCCGAGGCATAAATTTGTCACTTTTTCAAAAACTTCTTGGGGCCAAGAAATGGCGATAATGTCTTTAGACACATTTGAGAAAATTTACAAATCTAAATACTACAAACAAAAAGTAAATTATAAAATATTATTTCATTAAAAAATTTATTATTATTATATTATCTAAATTTTATTAAAAAATTTATTATAGTTTATTTTATTATAAAGAAAATTATAAGAATATTTCATTATAAAATTTAATATAAAACTTAGCTAATATTTTAAATAACTAAAAAAGTTTTATTTCGTTCACATGGTTTTGTATTAAAAAATATTTAAAATCATTAGAAATATTAATTTAAAATAATAATTTGAATAAAATTATATGGGTGATTTTCACGTAACTGTGCAATTTCAAGATTATTTTTAAAAGAAAGAAAATTTTGTTTTTTTAATGTTAAATATCACTTTTCCTCATCATTAGGGCATAATATAGTTGTCATTTGAATGGTTTTACTACAGCTATAATTATAAAAAAATTATAACAAATTTTCGAAAATTGGCTGCCACGGAGCTGACCACACAATGCATTGAATAATACTGCCGTCAACTGGGGCTACTTTGTGTACGCCAGGTATTTAATAAATAAAATTATTAAAAAGAACTTCTTTGTCAAAAAACCAAAAATAAGTTAATTAAAATCCTTAAAACGATTAAAACTTCAACCGGTGAGCAACATAACGACAAAAAATTAACTTTAATATTTATAAGTTTTTCAAATTAGTCTTAAAGCTATTTCTCTCGTTTATCTTAAAATAACTGAAAAAGTGTATTAGATATTAAATTGTTATTCATTTAACCTTAAAATATTAATTTCAAGTTTTTAAAAAATATCATATTCAAAACGTTTAAAAAAGCTTCTATTAAAATGATGATTTAAAGTTATTTACATGTGTTTAAATGATAGTTTTATAATTATCATAATATATTATTGTAAAATGTATATTTAAAAAGAAAAAGTGTTATTTATTTTCAGAGTAATATAAGATTTGAAGAAAGGTTGTTAATTTTTAATAAATCATGATTTTAGCAAAATCTTAGTATTTTATTTTATATTTTGCTGTATAATATTTACAAAATTTTTTTGTTTAATATCTCATTCTTTTTTAATTTACTCTGAAATATCTACACAAAAGATTTAATGAATAAGAAAGTATCAAAAAAATGTTTATGTAACATTATAAAAACACAAATTTCAATACACAAAGTAGCTCCATCCCGGGGTCTATTTTTGGAACAACTTTTAATAACTACAACTCGGACAAAAAAATTTATTTCATTGACTAACTCATAGGAAACCTTCAGAAGGAAGTATAACATATATATGCAAAAGTTGATTTTCTTTTAATTCTGAATTTAAATAAATCACTGAGTTAAAAAATGCATTTTAATGCACAAAATAGCCATAGCAAAAAAATTTACTATTTATTATCAGCTTGACATAACATTATGAAATTAGCGCATAAAACTAATTGTAGAAAAGTATTCTCAAATAAGAGCGTTACAATCAACAGTAATTAAACTGTGCTTCTGCTTGGTTATTATAAAGGCGTGTTTTTTCGAATATTAAGGTGTTTTTAATAAGTCAACAGTTGCCAAAGCAGTGAAATATAAAAGGACACAACTATGTCTGTCCTCTTCTGTAATATGTGTTGTTGTAGCAACTGTTGATCCATGAATTTGCACCTTTACACTATACGCCACAGGCGCCACGGAACTGACATTTTATGTGACACCACGGAGCTGACATTTGACATTTAAACTAACCTAATTCCCACAATTTTGCAAAATAAATCTTTTCTTTTGGCAGATAATTTGTTTCTAATATAATCTTCAAAAAAATCGTAATAATTACCATAGAGAGTGTTTACATTAAAAGAATAGTAATACCACGGTACTGACCACTTTTTTTGTGAACTTCACATTTTTACAAAAAAATTGTTTTTAAGTGTAGAACTTGAAAATTTTAAACCTTTTTTTACTGATATTTGTTGCTAATGGATCTTATTTTAGATTTTAATTCTCAGTTAACATTAAAATGTGCCATAAAAAGTTAAATTATAGGGAAAAATATCTTATTACAAAATTGAAAAAAATTGTGGACAAAACTATTTTACATTTTATAATTTTATAAGAAGTATTAGAAGATGCATTATATGTAGAAATTGTTCACCTATATACATAATTCATATTACAAAAATTCTCGTTTTCAGTTTCAGCGTTTTCAATAAAATTTCTGAATTTTAACTTAAAGTTTTAAAAAACGGACACGCCACGGAGCTGAAATTTTGGAGGGAATTCTGCAATTTATCCAAAAATATAATATCTATTTGCACATATTTGTGGTTGCGAATAGGTTTTATATATACCTGTGAAATGTATCCATACCGAAGCAAAAATTTATTATTTTCAATGTATTTTCTGTGACGCCGCCAAGTATTACAGTTGCGTGAAAATTACCCATATATAAAATGAAAAATTTAAATATAAAGTTATTATTTATTTATTTACTCTCCCTACAATAGGTAGGGTTCGAGACTCCCAAATACATACATAATAATCTTAACCTATATTTACAACAATCCTTACAACTAAACATTCTCTTCATACAACTTAACCTAAACGCAACTCAACCTACATATAACTCTCTCCACGCTCTCAACCTTACAAATCGCCAGTGCCGGGCTTCCGTTTCCAGTTCCTTCTATGCCCATGCTGGCTTCGACCCAAATCGCCCACCCTTTTTCAAAAAACCTTCTACTCCTTTTTCACCTCTCTTACACCCTTCAGACATCCACTTTTACCCATCCATCCATCCATCAGCAAAATCTTCTCAACTCATTCCCAGCCTATCCCTGTCTATCACACTTTACACGCTTCCATCACACCTCCCGTATCCTCTCTCACAGCATACTTTACCCCATCCACCCAAATACAATCTTTACCCATTCTTACCTGTTTCCCACCCACTCTCTCCGTCCACGCTCTTTCTCTCAATAACCATACCATTCTTCTCTCCCTCCAACTTCTATCCTCATCTATTCTTATTACACTTCCTTTCAGTCTTCCTTTCACCCTCATCACATCCATTTTCTCTTCCTCACTACCCAACTCCACCAACCATAACTTTGGTATCCCATATTCTTCCCTTCCAAACGCTTTTACCATTCCAACTGCGACATTAACCCCCACCCACGCCAACACTTTTTCCACTGCTCTTTTACCCTCCATCACACCTACATTCATACCTCTAATCACTACATTCCTTTTCCTTTTTTCATTTTCCACCACATCTACTCGTCTTGACAAATCTCTCACTTTCCACTTTACACTCTCATATTCACTTTCCTCAATTTTCTCAGTTCCCTCATTCACTTCCTTTATAAATTTTTCCAATCCATTCATTCTTCTCCACATGCTTTCCTTTTCCTTTTTCCACTTACTATCCCATTCATTCCACATTTCCTGCAATTTCTCTAACCCCTCTTCAATTTCCCCTATCTCTTTGTCCCTTGTTTCCCCATCCTCACAGATATCCATCACATTTCCCTTCACTCTCTTAGCTCCTTCATCCGTCTCATCCTTCAACATCCATATTAACTCCAACAAATCCATGCAATCCTCACACGTCATCTTTTTACCATTCTTTCCTATCCCCCTTTCAAATACTCGCGCCTTTTTCTCATTCTCGCTATCACTACTTGAATCAAACTCAGACATTCCAGAAATCTACCTTATCACTCAAATGCTCAAAATTTTTCCACTCTCTCTCTCACTTCAAGCAACCTAACCTCACTAAACACGCTTCACTTTTTTACCTTTTTTATCACTCATACGTTCACCACTCTATACAAACATACCTTTTCTTTACACTACCGCAAATTATACTACACAATCAACACTCTACACTACCCACCCTTTTTTCAAACCTTTAAATTTCTCCAAAAAAATCTTAACTTTTCCAAACGCGTGTACACCGAAACGGTACCGGAAACGGAAGCCCTAAATATAAAGTTATTTATATTAAAAGTTTTAAAATAAAATTATTTATATTAAATATTTAGAATTAAGATTTGTTTCTCATTTTTATTTTTATTAGGAAATTATTGAAAAGGACGTTGCGAGTTTTTCGAGTAATAATGTAGAACTTGAGGAAGACACTAGTGATGAAGATGACACACTTAATTTGAGAGGATTTTTTTTAAATAATGAAGCAAAGAAAATTAATCACACGTCAAATGAATGGAGAAAAGAAATTGATTTATATTTATCACATCCTTGTGCAGATGCTGCAGAAAACATTTTAGATTGGTGGAAAAGGCATGAGAATCTATATCCTAGTCTTTCATTAATGGCTCGCAACTTATTAGGTGTTCAATCGACATCGGTTCCAGCCGAAAGGCTCTTTTCTCTTGGTTCCTTGACCATCAGAAAACATAAGAACAGATTGGAGAATGAATCTATCAGTTATCTCATGTGTTTAAATTCTTGGATGAGTTGTTCTTTTAAAGATCAAATTGAGGCTTTTCTTAATTCTTAGATATTTTTACAAATGTACAAATGTTGAGTAACAATTTTTTCTTACCTTGTTGAATTGAATTAGTTATTAGTCTCATTAGTTCCTTTATTTTGCTATTAAGTTAATAAATTACTAACTGCATTGTATAAAAAATAAGTTGATTAATTGACTTGAATTCTTGTTAATTTTAATGACACAAAATTATGGGACATTTATATATTTAAAAAAAATTTAATTTAAGCCATTATTGTTGTTTTCTAAAAGATATTTCGAACTCTCGAAACAACAATTGCTCTACAAGTTCCAAAAACTTCTAAAAATAATATAGTTATTTTAAATAAAAACTTATTCCCAATATAAATAAATTTTACGACAAAAAATATATATTTAATTATAATGAACAAAAAAGTGATTTTCATCCACAATACTTGAAATTATTAACTGTTCTGTTTATTTTTTTTAAATAAGCAATTAATAAATCTTTATTTGCTTAGCAGAGTCTAAAGTACACTCTTTAAATATGAAAACTAATCATGAAATAATATAATTTAAACAATTTGATTATGTAATTTACATGCACTTTAATGAGGTAACATTTTCCTTATGTCAATTCTATATTTGAATTGAATGAGTAATTTTATACCTATATTTAATAAATTAACTTTGTAAAATAATTTAATTTTATTAATTTTTTTGCTATAAATGAAAATAAATAAATGTAATATATTCATATAAATCTTCAGCGTTCCTTTGTATATGCGTGCTTAATCAACCGTTTATAATAATTAATCATAGTTTCCTCTATGTACTTTTTGAGACATTTGTACACCCTATTATATTTTCGAAACAACTTATTTGTCAAAAATTAGTTGGCTCTTTTACAACCTCAATCTTTAATCATTCTTTAAATTACATATTTGTTTAAAGTGTGTACA
This sequence comes from Leptopilina drosophilae, assembly GCA_032873175.1. Taxonomy (NCBI): domain Eukaryota; kingdom Metazoa; phylum Arthropoda; class Insecta; order Hymenoptera; family Figitidae; genus Leptopilina; species Leptopilina drosophilae. Next base: position 27,347,785 of record CM065479.1, on the reverse strand, counting down.
AATCTTTAATAATTCTAGAATAGTTGTTTTGGATTTTTACAATTATCAACAATCGTAACTAAACATTTGTTTTTTGTTTAATCCAAGTCTCAAAATACTACTTTCTATTACTACTAAAGTTCATGTGAAGATGCAAAATTTTGGAAACAGTTTACAATCTTCTTGTTAATTATTCTTGAAAGTGAAATAATCCTGAAGGATTACACGGAAAGAAAGTTCGCCGATTATTCGGGAACTTCGTTCGTAACTCTTAGATACACCGGGTAGTTCTCAGAAAACTAAACGTTGCCTTCTTTAAATATGTCATTTACTATTTTACAATTTCTCAGCAAACTGTTCTTGAAAAAGTCAGGAACTGCTTAAGAAAATCGAAAAGTTAGACGAACGCAAGATAAATTTTAATTCAACACCGAGGTCATAAACCTTTTTATCAATAAGAACTTTTTAAAAATAATATGTTGTTATCCCTAAAGTAACTTAATCTACTAATTTAAATTGAACACTCTTTAATCCTTTTACTTATTTGTATAAATTTTTTAAAAAAACTTTTATAATTTTTTTTATTTCCCCAATATAATAAATAATTACTTAAATTTTTAAATAAATAAAATTATTATTATTTATAAAGTTTTATAGGGGCTTCTCGTCTATTAAAATTTTATAAGATTTTTTACTTATGTACATATAAATTTTTAATTTAAATAAAGAATTTATCTTATTCAATCATTAATTCAATTTCCTAATTTAGAAAGTTTTTATTATGCTACCTTTGTACAATCAAAAATATTGGTGCTATTTAAATTAATTCATTGAGCAGATGTCTTTTAAATAAATTTAACTTAAAGACATATTTTTAATAAACAGGTAAATATAAATTTTTGCTTAATTCATTAAAATTAATTAATTAAAAAAGATTATTTAAATATATTTTTACTAACTTAATCATTATTAATAATTATTTAATTTTAAAATTAAAAATTATACTTTAATATAAAAATTAAAATAATTATAAATTAATCATTTATTTTTTAAAATAAATAATTACATTTTTATTATAGGGCTCTTGTAGTGGACAATTCAAGCTTCAATTTAAGTCTATGTAGAAGTTTCTGGCACGTCAGGTTTAGGAGAAAAAAAATATTGAAAACCCTCAAAAACACGTTTTTTGGGGTCTTTACCCCCACTTTTCTCAAAATCCTGACGTGATGGCCAATTTCTGGACCCGGGATCGTGTTTAGCGTCAAAAAATATTTCGGAAACCACTATCATATCTCATAAAAAAAGTAAGCCTTTTTTTGTTAACCTGTGTAATTTTTGGTTGAATTAATTTTTGTAATCATATATTTATTCATTTAACTCCTCAAGGACACCTAATGTTTTGAAGCGATTTATAGTAATAATTGAGCTTATTAGAAATATTATTCGTCCTTTGACTTTGTCAGTTCGGTTGTCCGCAAATATTATTGCTGGTCATTTATTAATTACTTTGATGAGGCAATCACATCAAATATTAGGGAGGTTGGTAATGGCATTTGTTTTAATTCAATATTTATTAATGTTATTAGAGGTTGCTGTTTATTTTATTCAGTCATATGTTTATTCTATTTTAAGAGTTTTATATTCTTCAGAAACTAATTATGAAAGAGTTTAACAATTTATTTTTTTATTTAGTTACAGTTAGACCTTGACCAATGACGACGAGATGTTGTAAGTGAGGGAACATTTCAAGGGAGACATAGTAGACGGGTGGTAAAAGGGTTGAAGATAAGAATGATACAATTTATTTTATCCGAAGTAACATTATTTTTATCTTTTTTGATCATTTTTCCTTTCTTCATAATCTCCTAACGTTAAAGTTGGGGGGTATGGCCACCAAATAATATTTTACAGTTTGATCCTTTCCAGTTACCTTTATTAAATACTGTAATTTTATTACCTTCTGGGGTGATTGTAACCTGAAGGCATTATAGAATTTTAAATAAAGATAATGAAGGTGGGCAGGTTGGTTTAATAGGGACTAAAAAAGTAAGATAGAAGTTTTAATTTTTTTGGAACTTGAGTAAGTTATTATTGACAAAAAATAATCTTCTTATAAGTATTCTTATATAAATAAAAGTTTTCTTGTCAAAATTTAAAATTCTGAAATTAATTCTGTTGAATCTTAGTCAATTGATAAGGTTTCAAAAAATAATTGTTATGATCAATAATATAAAAACTGATAAATTTATTAAAATCACTTAATTTTTTAAAAGAATTTAAGGTAATCCTGACATTTTTATTTTGTACATATTAAACTTCTCCTTATCACCATCTTCAGTATGATTTATTAATGATAAATTATGAGTTCTATAAACAATAAATATTGGCGTATTAAATAATATAAGTATAGGTTTCATGAATTGCAACTGGGAATTTAAATAATATTTTATTAAGATAAAATTAGAGTGTAGTCACAATTTTGGATGTAACAAGTTATAGATTTTATTATTGATAAAATATAACAAATGAAATTCGAAATTTTAAATTTAAAAATAAAAAAAACCGGACAAGTGCGAGTAGAACTCGTAATAAAACCGAGGGTTCCGTACCCTCCATAAAAACTTCAAATTTTTTTCTTACAAAAAAATTTAAGTTTTTCGCTAAAAAAATTTGAAGATCAAATCTAATCATGTTCGCTATATTTTTCTTGAAATCTACAAATGGAAATACATAAAATAAAAAAAAGCAGTCCAATAGGCTAAGAATTGTTAAAACCAAGGGGGGTACACACATTTTTTTAAAAACGAAATTTTTTTTTTAGTTTTTCGCAAAAAAAATATAAAGATGAATTCCAATAATTTTTTCTGTATGTTTGTTGGAATCTACACAAAAAAATAAACAAAAATGTATAACGCCAGTCCACTAGGTTAAGAATTGAGAGAACTAGCATATGTATAATTATTATCAAAAATTGAAAAAAAAATTTAGGTTTTTGCTCAAAACGTAAGGAAGATAAATTCTAATCATATCCACTATATTTTTTCCATAAACTACACGTAAAAATACATAAGTGTACCAATTTTCAGCTCTCTAGGTAAAAAAATGTGAGCTCTAGGGTAAAATATACGATTTTTTGAGGAAATTAAAAAAAAATTGAGTTTTTCGCTAAAAATATTTGAAGATCAAATCTAATCATGTTCGCTATATTTTTCCTGAAATCTACAAATGAAAATACATAAAATAAAAAAAAATGCAGTTCAATAGGCAAAGAATTGTGAAAACCAAGGGGGGGGTACACACTTTTTTTTTAAAACGAAAATTTTTTTTAGTTTTTCGCAAAAAAAATATGAAGATGAATTCCAATAATTTTTTCTGTACGTTTGTTGGAATCTACACGAAAAAATAAACAAAAATGTATAACGCCAGTCCACTAGGTTAAGAATTAAGAGAACCAGCAAGGGTTGAAGAATTTTCGAGCTTGCAAAAAGAGATTTTAGTTTTTCGATGAAAACACCATGAAGAGCTATTCTAATCACTTCCGCTATATTTTTCCTGTAATCTATGCATAAAAACGAATAAGTTTGCCAATTTTCAGCTCTCCAGGTAAAAAACTATGGGCGCCAGAGGGGGGTACATTTTTTCGAAATTTTCAAAATTTTCGAGTTTTTCGCTGAAAAAATTATGAAGATCGATACCGAATGTGTTCGCTATATTTTTCCTTTAATCCGTTTTTAAAAATACATATGCATACCAATTTTCAACTTTCTAGATAAAAAACTAAGAGCGCTAGGGGGGGGGGTACATGCCTTTTTTGCGAAAAATGGCCAAAATTTGATGTTTTTCGTCGAAAACTCTATGAAGATCAATCACAATCACGTTCGTTATATTTTTCCTGTAATCTTCGCGTGAAAATACATAAGTGTACCAATTTTTAGCTCTCTAGATGAAAAACTGTGAGCGCTAGGGGGGGGTACATGGTCATTTTTTTAACCGTTCCTCTAAAAATGATAAAACGTGAACTGAACGAAGACAACAAACTAACAATTACAATTATGTCTTGTTTTAGCCCACAAAGACAGCGACAAATTTTGATTATTTGTTTGCGCTGTTTGTTATAACCGTTATAACCTAATAATCACAAATAATAACTGATATGGACATGATTCCTCTCAATGTTGCCAACAAATATTGATAGTTCGGTGCCATCTGTTGAAAAAAATGGCCACAAGTCGCGAAATGCGGAATAATGTCTATATTAGTTATTATTAGTGATTATTAGGTTATAACATTTCTAACAAACAAATAATCAAATTATATATATTAATCTCCGTATTCTTTCATTCATTCTGTCCGCAAGAATTTCGTCCGCCCTCCCGCTGTGCTTTTGATGACAGAGAAGAGTTGGAGAGAGAAGTTTGTCAGAGTATATAAGAGAGAAATCATGATACAGAGAAAAAGTGGGAAGTATCGTCTTTTCTTTCAGTTTAGAGTAGAAGCGAGAGAGAGGCGAACAGTTAAGAAAGTAACGCCTACTTTTTTTGGTTTGAGCATCATGGTTTTCTGTATTCTCAGTGACAGATATTAGAATAAATAAATGAAATGAATTTAATATAAATTTTTTTTTAATTGAGAGATGAAATATTATCAATCCATCCAAGTCAGGTTCGAATAAAAAACAATCTGTTAACGTTTCAACGACACAGTCGTCCTCTTCAGAAACGAAAAAAATGTCACAAAATTTGTTCAATCAAATGAACGTGTACATTGCTGGACGAAGACAAGATTGATAATATTTCATCTCTCAATTAAACAATTTTAACCAAGTGATAAATTCAACATCATTATAATTTTTTTTTATTTCATAATCATATTTTTAAAGGAATATAATTTGATAATAACTGCAAAAATAGTAAATTATATATTTCTTGATTACAATTTTAAACAAGTTTTTTTAAATGTAAAAATATGTGTGCAAATTTCGAATATTCTATCCTTTCAATGAGAATTAATATGAAGGAATGATTTGATTCCAATTTCGAGTTTACGCAAAATTGAAGTATCTGCAAAACTTTAATTTATACATTTTTTTCCTTTTTCTTACCTTATTTTTGATAAATAATTTACATTTTATTCACAAAAAAGTGCATTTTTGAGTTTCATTTCCAAATTAAAAAATATATAATTTCCAATATTTTTTATTTATTAATTTAATATTTTAAGTCGAGTGTATTTTTTATTTATTTTTTAAAATGACTATATTTTGAAATTACATTTCAAACTTGAACATAAATTGATTCCATGTAACTTCATTGTGTATAGATTTTTAGGTCTTAAAACAATAAACAATATTATTATATTTTCATGCTTATTTACTTATAATTGATTTTTATTTCTCGTGAAAAACTATGTAGTCCTTTAATAATAAAATTTTCTAAAATGTATTAAACAATTTGTGTATCTGTTTATAGATCTTGCTTTCGTGTGAACATGATACCTTCCATAGATTTTCTTGAATTCGGATGAAATTTTGAGGGCTTATTTATCACATTAATCTTTCAAAATGGAAAAAGGAATATAGAATATATCCCACACAAAAAATTTTACAGTTGTTTTTTTCAAAAACTTGTTCAAGTAAAAAAATTTTTTTTAGCAAAATATAAATTTATATATAATAAAATTGAAATTTTTATGTCAAGACGAATCGATAAGTATATACAAAGTATAAATATTTAAATATTTTTAAATAAGCTTAGGACCATTAAAAAGCGTTTATTTGTTAACCCTAACGGGCTCGAGCCGGGTCCCTCGGACCCGGAGGAAGGTTTTTTTTTCTACTTCCGGTTAAGAAAATATTATTAGAAAATCAACTTCACATTAGACTTAAGGGCGTAAAAACACACATTTTTCACTTTTGTAAAGAATTTTTAATTCATTAAATACTCTGGAAAATTCCCTTTTAAGTCGAACTTACGTAAAGACTCAAGCCGGGTCCGAGGGACCCGGGTTATAATTGCGTATAAAAAGTTAGTAATTTTTCTGCAATATTGCATTATTTTGTAATGTTTCAACATCACCTACTGTAATAAGTGTAAACATATCCCAAATAATTCCGGAAGTGACGTGGTGCGAAAAATATAGTGCGTGTTGTACGTTTTTTGGAAAATTCCATTCCTAAAAGTTAAAGAACAGAAAATCGATCAGATTTTCTTTAAAATCGGTACTCGGGGGTTTTTAGGGTCGCTGATTACAAATTTGATGTCAGAATTAAAAAATTCAATATGGCGGTCGTTAAAAAATTCTTTTTTGGTTTTACGTCTAAATAAAGATAATTATTATTAGGTAATTTAGCTAAAGATTTTTTTCAGATGTTTTATATTTCTACCATTATTTTATATTACTATTTTTTAAACTATTATATATATATATATATATATATATATATATATATATATATATATATATATATGTGTGTGTAACATACATATAATATATAAAATGTTTAAATAATTATTTATACATTATACGGTGATTTGTCTGAAAATATTTTTTTGTCTTTATATTTTTTATATTATTTTTTTATTATAAATAATGTTGTTTTTAAAACTATTTTTTAAAATAATTTCTCTAAAATGATACAATTATATGTTAGATAAAAAATATTAACAATTTTGCTATCAAATTTTTTATTTCTATTGATTTTAAATACCGGGTCCCTCGGACCCGGCTTGTGCGCGCAGGCGGAAAAACGGACTCGAGCCCGTGAGGGTTAATAATTTATTCAAATTTTTGTTAAACGTTAGAAATGAGGTTTCTATCAAAATATCTTAATAAAATGTTAGCCAAATCACTTCTATAAGAACTTATTCTTTTCACAATTTTATAATTTTTTAATAATTAAATAAAAAAAATTCAGTTTTTATTAATTTTTTTTTGTTTTCCATTCACCAAAAAATGGATAGTTTCTCACTTCTGACCGTGTTAAGTATATGTTTTATCCAAAATTATTAAAACTTTTCTTAAGGAAAAATCAAACAGACAGTCGGAACCAAATTTATTCCGATTACGTATTATTGTAGGGGAGACCGGGGATAAACCGGACAAGTCAAATATTTCCGAAACCGTAAAGAATTTCAAACCGTGTAAATAACCTATGTACTCACAATTTCGTGATGCAAATGCTGCATGAGGTTTTAAGGGACGTGTCATTTTTCTTGTAATAATAGTTGCCGTTAATATGTGAAAATGTCATTTTTTGAGGTAAAAGTAAAAAATTTTTTCTCATTTTTTAGGGTTTTTATCGTTAAAATTAAAGTCCAAATATCACACAGCAATTTTTCTTTTAGCTCATGGTGTACTGAGTTTAGTAGAAAAAGAGTTTAATGAAAAACGTTAAGAAGAAAAAATATATTGCAGTTTAATTATTAGATGACGGTGTGGGGCTGAATCAGACATCGTGATAAAAAACAACCAAATCTTTGAATACTTTCATTTATTTTATATTAATTAACTATTTTATATTATATTCTTTGCATAGAACCACTTTAAAACTAAATAAATATAGAATTTATTTTAAAACTCGAATTTGCAAGCGAGTTGCTGCAAATAGACAAGTCTGAAAACTGTAATTCATTTTATATTATATTAATTACCGATTTTACATTTTATATTATATTCTTTGTATAGAACTACCTACATTTAAATAAGAGAAGAATTGATTTGACTTTTCTACAAAAAAACGAAAATTTGTGTCTTATTCTTTAATTAATTAGCCGTGTCTGATTTATCCCCATGGGGTGTCCGGTTTAGCCCCACCAATTTTCGGATTTTTGTTTTTGAGGTAGTAATCTTCGAAGCAACATATCTCCAAAGCTACTGTAGTTTTTCTACATCGAACAAGTGCGATTTGTAGGTGAAGGTACAAGCTTCAAAACAGTATATTACTCTTTAGCAAAAAAATTTTTTTTGTATGAGTTTTTTGGCCAAAGAACAAATCCGTCCGGTTTAGCCCCAGTCTCCCCTATTTTTAAAGAAAAAGCCCAATAAACACGTTCTATAATTATTCTATAACAAGAAAAGAATATAGGTCTTGAAAATTTGTACCAATAAATAATACACAATCTTATTTTAACAATTATTATAAAGCATATTTTGATATCAATATAAATAATATTTTATGCGAAAAGTAAATTTATATTTATTTAATAATTCTTTAAATAAATTTAAGTGGTTTAGTAAAAAGTAATAATTAGTTGTAACTGTTTTTATGCAACAACAAAAATCTCTATTCTAGATCTGTGTTTCGAGGCGCCTAATAGATCTTTCATTTCTTACTGGATTTAGAAGCAAGATATTTTTACTTGTCCAAATGTAAAGAAATTTCACGCGCGCCAAGGCGCGCGTAGACAGCTAGTTAGTCTATATTAGTTATTATTATTGACAGGTTATAACAGTTCAAACAAACAAATAATCAAATTTGTCACTGTCTTTTTCGGCTAAAAAAAGACTTAAATCTAAGTTTGTTGTCTTCCCCAGTAAAAAAAAGAATTGGAAGATAGCGAAATCGCATTGGCGGTGAGTTTCTGACAATCCGTTTTCGAGAGAAAACCGAATTGGGAGAATTCTGCCAATGCGATTTAGCTATCTTCCAATACTTTCCTCTTGTATCTATCGATCGAACGATTATTAACCCGATTTGGCATTCAAATCGATAAGATTAATTGTTCTCAAGATTAAAAAATTTTACCGATTACTAACAAGAAATATGCAATATTAATAAAAAGTGTAAAAATAAATGTGACATGTGAAGAGATGTTACCATCAGCTTAAGCATGGTAAATAATGCGCAGTGCAACCAATGTTGCCGACAGTAGGTTGATAAAAAGAGAGTTTTTTCTCCGCTAAAAGTACCTCAAATAAATGTTTTTTAAGAGAACGTCTACGAATATGTAATAATGCAAAAAAAAATATGAAAAAGTGAATTTTGAAAAAAATTTGAGTTGAGCCCCTTTTTGAAATTGACTATTCATTTTCACTATTTAAATTTGCCTCTCTTTTCATCAACTTACTGTCGGCAACATTGGTTGCACTGCGCATTATTTACCATGCTTAAGCTGATGGTAACATCTCTTCACATGTCACATTTATTTTTACACTTTTTATTAATATTGCATATTTCTTGTTAGTAATCGGTATTTTTAATTTTGACAACAATTAATCTTATCGATTTGAAAGCCAAATCGGATTAATAATCGTTCAATCAAAAGATTCAAGAGGAAAGTATTGGAAGATAGCTAAATCGCATTGGTAGAATTCTCCCAATTCGGTTTTTTCTCGAAAACGGATTGACAGAAACTCACCGCCAATGCGATTTCGCTATCTTCCAATTCTTTTTTTTACTGGGTCGTTCAGTTCACGTTTTATCATTGTTTATTTTTAAATTTAAAATTTCGAATTTCATTTGTTATATTTTATCAATAATAAAATCTATAACTTGTTACATCAAAAATTGTAACTATATTTTAATTTTCTCCAGGGATGGCTTCGAAACTAAATAAAAACGAAAAAATAATTTAGTTTTGGTGCAAGTAATCGAAACTAAATGGTCGATGTATTTAGTTTCGGTGCGAGATTCGAAACTAAATGGTCGGTGTATTTAGTTTTGGTGCCAGATTCGAAACTAAATGGTCCGTGTATTTAGTTTCGATGTTGGATACAAAACTAAATGGTCGGTGTATTTAGTTTTGGTGCCAGATTCGAAACAAAACAAAATAGAAAAAACAATTTAGTTTCGTGTCTATAGAAGAAAATTTGAATGAAACATTACAAACTATATATATTTATATAAAATAAAACATTTAATGTTATAAACATGTCAGGGAAATGTAAGAAAAAAAATGGTTTGTCAGGGACATACGCATTAGTGCAATATAGTAGTTATTGTTGCGCAGTAAACTACCACTAAACTTGGACGTGCTCAGTAGTGCAATATAGTAGTTATTGTTGCGCAATAGTCTACCATTACACGCGGACATGCGCAGTAGTGCAATTTAGTATTTATAGTTGCGCAGTAGTCTAGCATTACACTCGGACATGCGCAGTAGTGCAATATAGTAGTTATTATTGCGCAGTAGTCTACCATTAAACTCGGACATGCGCAATAGTGGAATATAGTAGTTATTATTGCGCAATAGTCTGCTATTACCCTTAGACATGCGCAGTAGTACAATTTAGTATTTATAGTTGCGCAGTAGTCTGCTATTACCCTTAGACATGCGCAATAGTGCAAAATAGTAGTTATTGTTGCGCAATAATCTACTATTACACGCGGACATGCGCAGTAGTGGAATATAGTAGTTATTATTGCGCAATAGTCTGCTATTACCCTTAGACATGCGCAGTAGTACAATTTAGAATTTATAGTTGCGCAGTAGTCTGCTATTACCCTTAGACATGCGCAGTAGTGCAATATAGCAGTTATTATTGCGCAGTAGTCTACCATTACACTCGGACATGCTCAGTAGTGGAATATAGTAGTTATTATTGCGCAATAGTCTGCTATTACCCTTAGACATGCGCAGTAGTACAATTTAGTATTTATAGTATCGCAGTAGTCTGCTATTACCCTTAGACATGCGCAGTAGTGTAAAATAGTAGTTATTGTTGCGCAATAGTCTACTATTACACGCGGACATGCGCAGTAGTGCAATTTAGTATTTATAGTTGCGCAGTAGTCTGCTATTACTCTTAGACATGCGCAGTAGTACAATTTAGTATTTATAGCTGCGCAGTAGTCTGCTATTACCCTTAGACATGCGTAGTAGTGCAATATAGCAGTTATTATTGCGCAGTAGTCTGCTATTACACGCGGACATGCGCAGTAGTGCAATTTAGTATTTATAGTTGCGCAGTAGTCTACAATAATAAAAAACATAAAGAATCATGCAAACAATGGTTGTGGTAATGAAAATAATAATTCGGGATTGAATTTTAAATTAATAAATATTTTTTTAAATAAAAAAATAAAAATGTTTGTCATTATCAGAAAAACAATATTAAAGGGTTCAATTCTCATTGGCAGACAATTATTTTACATTGCAAGTAAATATTTTAATGAATAAAACATTTTATTTAAAAATAATTTTTATGAAACTTTAATTCAATGGAAATATCCTATGGCCTGTTTCCCACGTGAAAATGTTCTCGGGAATCGGTCCCGGGAAATTACCGAGAGTCACTACCGGGAAATTTCCGGTACTTACTCCCGAGAAATTCCCGGTAAAATCTTTTGACATTTGTCTCCATATTTCTCAGAGAATTTAACCTCAAGAATAAAAATATACCACTATAATATCTTCAGGATCGTATTCGTGATTGAGATGACTTTTTGTTTATTACAACAGTCACGTTAAGCATACAAATTGAAAGTCTACTATCAACATATTAAACGGATTTCGACACCTAAGTGAGAAACAGTAATGGGCATCATAACAAAAGGGTTTAAGCACCAATTTTTTAAATTAGGATTTTCCCATTTAAGAAATAAGTAACTATTTACACATTTCCTTTTTAAAATTTTCTATTTCATTGAGTTTTTAAACAGTTTTCAATGAAAATTAGAATTATAAAATAACCTTAATTTTTAATAAAATTGTAATAGCAAAAATTGTTTTAACTTTGAATTATTGTTATTATTTACATGAATAACAATTCACTTCGAGAATTTGTGTATTGCTTAATCTAGAAGAAAAATTTCATTGATAAAAATTAACGATTTAACGAATTTAATTTTAATTGAATGATATTTTTTATTTTAAAAAATATACCCTTTTCATATTATAGGATTAAAAAAGTAAATTGATAAAAGTAAATTTTTAGAGTTTTATCTCAACAAAAAATTATTTATTAAGTGATTGTTTTGAAATCAAGCAATACACAAATTCTCGAATTGAATTATTATTCATGTAAATAATAACAGTAATTCAAAGTTAAAACAATTTTTGCTATTACAATTTTATTAAAAATTAAGGTTATTTTATAATTCTAATTTTCCTTGAAAACTGTTTAAAAACTCAATAAAATAGAAAATTTTTAATGGAAATGTGTAAATAGTTACTTATTTCTTAAATGGGACAATCTTAATTTAAAAAATTGGTGCTTAAACCCTTTTGTTATGATGCCCATTACTGTTTCTCCCTTAGGTGTCGAAATCCGTTTAATATGTTGATAGAATACTTTCAATTTGTATCCTTAACGTGACTATAGTAATAAACAAAAAGTCATCTCAATCACGAATACGATCCTGAAGATTTTATAGTCGTATATTTTTATTCTTGAGCTTAAATTCTCTGAGAAATATGGAGACAAATGTCAAAAGATTTTACCGGGAATTTCTCGGGAGTAAGTACCGGGAATTTCCCGGTAGTGACTCTCGGTAATTTCCCGGGACCGATTCCCGAGAACATTTTCCCGTGGGTTGCCCCACCGAAAACGGTCCGGTTTGCCCCACAGGCCCATTTTGAGAATAAATGTTTGTCAAAAAGAAACGCTTTGCAAATTCATCAAAGTTTTTGGTGGTAAATATTCCTGAGGTGTGTACCTTCAAAACCCAAGACCTAATATTTGGAAATATTACACGATTTCCTCAGAATTTCCTTAAGAAAAAATTCGTAAAAGTGTAGAAAAAAACTACCAAAAAAACTTTTGCTCCCAGCGTTGCACACACAAATGTAAAAAATATCAAATTGAAAAAATAAGGTATACTACACATGGTTGTTTCAAATTTCTAAATAGCACTTTTGACAATTTCGCCATTTTGGAAATATTGAGGGGGGTCTGGTTTACCCACCGGTCCGGTTTGCCCCACTCTCCCCTATAAATATAGATAAGACAATTGGAAAAAATGTTAAGGAATTAATTTTGAAATTTTCAAAAAAAAATTTTTGTAAATATATATTTTTACAGATTTTTAACAAATGTAGTTTTTTCAAAAAGAATTTTTGAAAAGAAACTTTAAATATTCATTTTTTTCGGAACACAGTTGAAAAAATTTGTTTTTTATTTTAAATTTTAAATTAATTAGTTTTGAATTATTTTTTGTAATTTTAACATTTCTTTAAACTATGTTATGTATGTTTAACACATTAAAATTTCGTTTGAAAATATATTTATATTTTTTACACACAAATATATGTTTAACAACGTATATTCATTCAATCCACCCTCTCCTAATTTTTCAAAAATAATTGAATTTTTTAAAAGATTTTTGTTATATTAATAAAAATATAATAATCACCTATAAATATTCATAAATTAATATTTATATTATTTTAAAAATGTCAAAACATTTGAGTTAAAAATAATATTTATGAATTAATATTTTTAAAAAATCCTAATTAAATTCTTTTTAAGAATTTCTTTGAATTTTTTTAAACTAATGGAGTTTCTTTAAAAATTTTAATTGAAAATTTCAAAAGCAATTGAATGTTATAAAGATGAATTTTATTAAAATTGTATTGAAAAGAATACACGGAGAAAAAAATGCTGTTGAATCAAAGACATATGAGTTTGATTCATTGAATAATGTCATAACGGGCTGCCAAACGTATATGCTGTTGTTTTGAAAGCACCGATTCTAATGATTCGATAGTATCACTTTCATTGAAACAAAAGCATATTTCTTAAATTGACAGCATACTATGTTAATTTGAAGGTATTCCTTTTGAATCAACGATCAAAATTTTTTAATTTAACAGTATATGCTTTTGAGTCAATGACTATAATTTTTAAATTTAAATGCATCATTTTTATGATTCAAAAATTTGTACTTTTAATTTTTTTAGTTGTTGCTATCGATTGAATAACACCATACTGTTAAGTCAATTCTTTTATGTGGTTAAAGATATACCAACGATAAATTGAAAAAATGAAATTTTTGTTCACATATTTTTTATATACTAATTCTCACACCTTTAACACAACACTTCTTATATACATCTTTTTTTCAATTTTACACACTAACATAGACATCTTTATTATTTTTTTTTAATTTTTTCCAACGACAAACACACATACATACACATTCAAACACACTTTATAATTTTTTAAGTCTGAAAAATACGCTGTTCCTAATCAATCACCCATCCAGGTAGTAACCGCTACAAAACGTGCTTAACTTTCGTGATAGACGAGAACTGCCGCGCTGCAATGTAATACATTCGCTTCTTACATTGAGCAGTTACTTTGTAGTTAAATACCGTGCGCGAGATTTTTCTCGTGAATAAGGGAATTTATGTTTAACTAGTCCTTAATTCTTTAAAACAATTTAAATAATAATTTTTTATATAAGAATTTCAAAAACGACAGGTTTAATAAACATATAAATATGTGTGAATAAGTATTTCAATAAATTTAGCACCTGTCAATGTCTCAAATACATAGTGTCCTTATTTTTATAGCATATGCTATTGGCAGTCCGCTATAGCACCACTCATTGAAACGAAAGCATATGCTTTCATTTTCAAAAGTGCGCTTCTTTGAAGTAAACAACTTTTCATTTGATTCAAATTTACACGCATTTTCTTCAAATTTATCTATTAGATGTTTCAAATGAATAATGTCAAAGAAGCAATAAATTATTCTGTTGCTACACTACCGTCGGGAATTATCGGTACGATTGACTTGCTGGCAGTGAAAAGTCAGCGCTGACTTTAAATCAAGATATTTAATTGTAGGGAAAAGATAGAGATTTCAGACCTAGACTGTTTTAAAGCTTATTAAATTCTGCGTCTAATGACATTTAACTTGAATTTTTCTAAACATTTGAACAAATAATATGATATGAAATGTTATGGAAAAAAATTCAATAATTTTCCCATTTTCGTACATCAAATTTGAACCCCTGCACATTTTTTAATAATGTATTGAAAATTTTGAAATTTTAGCAGCATAATCCTTTAATTCTTAGCTTCAATTTAAGCTTTTGAAAGTTAAAAAATATTAACTGGTTCATGAAATATCTTAAAAAATGTGAGAGCATGTTTTTCTATTAGTCAATCATTGATGAACATCTCTCGTTCTCTCACCTCCCTACTCTTTCGTTTCTCCAGGGCCGAAATGTCAGTTGAGCAGGGCCTTTCTTGAAACTTGAAATAATATTAAAGATTTATTATTATTATTATTATTGTTATTATTTTTATTATTTTCATTATTATTATTATTATTGATATTATTTTTATTATTATTATTATTAATATTATTTTTGTTATTATTAAATTAAAAGTGAATATACAACATTAAAGAATTATTATTATGGAAATAATTATTGAGGATTTCATTTTTAATATAATTTTTCTTAAATATTTTTAATTTTAAAATTAATTTATTGAAAATTATTAAATTATTTTATTACTTATGAAAATAATTGAATTCTTTTGAAATTTTTTTTTAAATACAATAGAGTTTCTTTCATAATTTTTGTTAAAAAAAAATTAAAAGTAATTGGATTTTAGGAACAATGAATTTAATTAATTACTATTTATAAAAATAAATAATTTTCTTGAAGAATGTTATTAGTAATAAAAATAATTTAACTCTTGCGAACAATTATAATAGACATAAAAATAATAATAATAATAAAAATAATAGCAATAATAATAATAATGAAAATAATAAATCTTTAATATAATTTCAAGTTTTATAAAAGGTCCCGCTCAACTGACATTTCGGCCCTAAAGAAACGAAAGAGTAGGGAGGCGAGAGAACGAGAGATGTTCATCAATGATTGACTAATAGAAAAACATGCTCTCACATTTTTTAAGATATTTCATGAACCAGTTAATATTTTTTAACTTTCAAAATCTTAAATTGAAGCTAAGAATTGAAGGATTATGCTGCTAAAATTTCAAAATTTTTAATACATTATTAAAAAATGTGCAGGGGTTCAAACTTGATGTACGAAAATGGAAAAATTATTGAAATTTTTTCCGTAACTTTTCATATCATACTATTTGTTCCAATCTTTAGAAAAATTCAAATTAAATGTCATTAGACGCAGAATTTAATAAGCTTTAAAACAGTCTATGTCTGAAATCTCTCTTTTCCCTACATTTAAATATCTTGATTTAAAGTCAGCGCTGACTTTTCACTGCCAGCAAGTCAATCGTACCGATAATTCCCGACGGTAGTGTATATATAGATGAACTATAGAAACAATTTGTAGAATATCATTAATTTAACAGTATCGTACTTTTAATTTAAACAGTTTCATTTTTTCGTTTTAAGCAATATACTGTTCGATTAATAAATGTGTTATTGAATTAATAACGGGAAATTCAACAGCATGGAGCTTGTGACCAACAATATAAGATTTAATTAAA
Source organism: Leptopilina drosophilae (assembly GCA_032873175.1). Taxonomy (NCBI): domain Eukaryota; kingdom Metazoa; phylum Arthropoda; class Insecta; order Hymenoptera; family Figitidae; genus Leptopilina; species Leptopilina drosophilae. The sequence goes on along the minus strand of CM065479.1, from coordinate 27,331,433 downwards.
ATTAATAATTATTTAAAAAATGGGGGTTCGACTCATATTGCGAGATACAACTGCCAACCAGGAATCCGCTGCTTGAGAATTCTCTCTTCCTTCCTTTGATAGCAAGCCATGAAAAATAAAGTTGGAGAACTAACCTTTTGACTTTCCCACAACTGGAACTGACGATTATGACGCTGGAAACGGCAGAAATAATCAGCACACTTATCAAAAAGACAATTTATTTTGAATAAAACACTAAAATACAGTTTTGAAATATGCGCAACAGTATGCTCTCATACGCGCGGTTTACACCAATCTGGTGTTTCTTTTTCCGGCAAAAGCAACATGTGCTTTTGTCGTCTGCTATGTATGGCGTGCGCGACGCCTGGTGTTAAAGTTTGGCGCTAATGCGCGAATTACAATTTGAAATTATAATACTTATATTAATTACTCGATCTGAGTAACAACAGGGATTGTTAGTAGAACAGGAACGTAATGAAACGTTACAATTCCCCCTTTCTAAATCGATGTTGCTACTCAGGATTGAGTCGATTGGCTGAGTCTCTCCAACTCATAATCCCTGGCTTGTAAAAGAAACTAATCATTTTAAGTTAGAATTGAATAATTATTAAATTGATTAGAATTGGAACAGAATTCTAGGACCAAGATACAAGACAACTAGTAGAAAGGAAGGAAAAGAGTCTGGGATTAAAGTCCATCTGATATCTCACTTCTCGTCCTAATAACCAGTTGTGGGATGATACTTGATATGATTATAACTGACAACATATTCTGAATTAAATTTGTTTTATTCAAAAAGTTTTACTAATGCTAAGAAGTCGTTGATTGCTGTTTAAACAAAAGAATCTTTAATTTGAGTAGTGACGACTATTTAATAATGAGGTAGAAGTAAACTTTTTTTTTAAACAAAATAATACTGCGCAACGGCGCTAAGGTCTAAGTAACATAAAGATATTTTCAAAAATGTAGTTTTTAGACATCAAAATAATACTGCGCAACGGCGCTAAGATCTAAGTAATATAAAAGTATATTCAAAAATTTAATTTTTAGTAACAAAAAATAATAATGCGTAACGGCGCTAGGAACTAGATAACTTTGGTAGTTAGAAAATGAGTAAAATACTAAGATAATTTTAATCGTAATCGGTAATAAATTGGAAGGCTTATGTGGAGTAAGGTGATTCCATTGCAGGTACTACTTCGTGTCGTCTTCGGAATCAGTGTCGTCCTTTTTGATGACTAGCCTATAGGTTTGCGCGAGATTTCCCCAGAGGGCGGCGTTTGCGATATCGGAGGAGAAGGGAGAAGGTGCACATGATGTGCTGGGGCCGGAGGCGTTTTCCTCGGCTGGCGCAGATTTTTGTTGTGGAAGTTCCAGGGGTGGTTGAGCGTGCGATGGTCTCTCTGTTTTTTCGTTGGAGGAGATCTTTTGCATTACGCTTTTTACTTCGAGTTCAATAGCTAGCTTTTTGCGAAGCGTAGTGTTTTCTTGTATTAGGCGTCTTCGACATTCGTTGCAGTTAATGTCTGGGAGATTCAGGGGGCGCCAGCAGCACTTGCAGCGCTTTCCGTCATTGGACACTTTTGGCATCTCCTTGTAGTGGGGACAGGGGCAGTCTTTCGTTGAGAAATTAGGGTGTGAGCAAACCTGGCAGAAGTGTCCTGAGTATGATTTGGGGCAAGAGCGGTAGCTGTGCCCTTTGATGCTGCAGTTTAGGCATCCGTCTGGTGCTCTTAGCCGCAGTTTCGGTTCTCTTAATTCGACTGTTGCTTGGAAAACTTCCTTGATTTTAGCTTTGAACAAATATACGGAGGCGACGATACAAATCTTCGACATAGTCGTAATCCTCTTGCAGAACCTTGTAATCGACTTCGTATGAGTCGACGTCAGTTTGAAGTTTGGCGCGTTCCTCACGGCAAGTGGTGAGTTGTTCATTTACTGAGGCCAGCTCTTGGGAGAGTTTGCGACGCTCATCGTTCATCTGCATCAGCGCTATGTAGGGGTCTAGTTCTTGCGCGTTGTTTTTTGGAGTCGAGCTAGCGGTTTCCGTGCGCAGTTCATGAATGAGCCTGTTGGCTTCCATCAGCTGGGCAGATAGGGCATCTCTTTCGATTATGATGGCTTCAAAGGCTGGTTTTGTGAGCGCTATGAGGCCTGTGCGAGTTTTCTCTAATGAAACCCTTCCTTTGGTAGCAAGGTCATCCTCTAGGGAAAGCGCATGTTGTAAGGCTATGATCTCGATTTCTTCAGGCATCGGAGTCGGTGGTTTGCCTGCTCCTGCTTCCTTATTTGTTGATTCCATGGTACTTCTGAAAGAGAATTTACATGACAACACGGGACCTAAGATTTTTTCTAGCTGTTTTTAGATCATTTACATGATATTTTCCAAGCTTTTTGCCATGCGCATCGCAGATAACGACTATCATTGGTGACAGTTTTTCTTTTATTGTCGCCGGGCCTTTAAAACGCGGTGCCAGTTTGGAACTGTAACCTCGCGCAGCATTTGACAGTGTATTATTAGGATAGAATACAAGATCTCCAGGTTGGAAATTAATGTAATTCTTCCGATTTTTGTTATATGCTTCACCTTGCTTCCTGATAGCTTTGATCATGAATTGTTCAACTTTTGCGCGAAGCGCATTTATATGTTTAAGACGATCTAACCAAGTGTCAATTGTTTCGTCTGTAGCAGTGTCAGTATTTGTGTCACGTAGGGGTTCACCAGTTCGTCTGGGTTCACGAGCAAAATTCAAGAAGGCTGGTGTGACTCCGAGAGAAGAGTGAACTGTGGTGTTGTAAGCGAATTGAATATCTTCGAGAAGGATATCCCATTCGCGTTGGTTCTCGCCGAGAAGACTCGCTAGCATTGTTTTTAAATTACGATTCACGCGCTCGACAGGGTTAGCCTGAGGATGATACACGGGTGTTGTTCGTTGTACTGAACCGATTTTTTGTAAAAACGATGTGATATTGCGATTCACGAACTCTGTACCGTTGTCAGTGATGACAATTCTAGGCGCTCCGCAGCGGTTAACGAGAGTGTTCAAAGATTTTACAATCTTGGGACCGTCTGCTTTGGAAAGCGCGAAGCAGTCTATGTACCGAGTGTACGTGTCTTCACAGACTAAGATATAACTTTTACCAGATTTTGACCGAGGTAGGGGACCTACGATATCCAGTGATACTGTTTCCCAAGGTTCAGTAATTTTGCGCGGATAAATTAAGCCTTGTGGGGGTGTATTTTTCGGTTTACACCTGAGGCAAATCTCGCATTCGTTAACGTAACGCTTGATGTCTTCGCGCATACCGGGCCAATAAAAATGATTAATTATCGAAAGATAAGTTTTGTTGATACCTTGGTGCGCGGATTGGGCAGTGCAATGATGTTCGGTAATTATCGGTAAAATTTCGTTTTCTTTAAGAACCTTTTTCCAGGCGTTATTATCGCCGATTGTTTCTTTAACCATATTTGGTTTGTAATAATATAATTGGTTATTCGAATCAGCTTTGTATCTTTCGTAGCGCGAGGGATCTTTACTAACTTTTTCTAATATCCGATCGTACCAACTTAGACTTTTAGTAGAATTTAGTTCGGTGACGTGCGTATCGTTAGTTTCGTCTTCGTAAAGTCGCGAAAGCGTGTCTGGCGCTTCGTTAATTGTTCCTTTTCTGTGCTCGATCTTGACGTTATTTGCGGATAGCTCGTGAGCCCATCGCGCAAGTCTACCTTTTGGATCTTTGAGACCTTGCAACCAAATTAAACTAGAATGATCTGTGATCACAGTAAATTCGGCGCATTCGAGGTAACAGCGGAGCTTTTTAATAGCAAAGATTACGGCCAAGCATTCCTTTTCGGTGGTGGTGTAATTTAATTCCGCACCCCTTAAAGGTCTGCTCAAGCACGTGATCAAGTACTGTTTCTCTCCATCTTGCTGTGTCAAGAAAGCACCAATACCGGTGTCGCTTGCATCGGTATACAAGTAGTAAGGTAAGCCAGGCTTAGGCGCGACTAAAGTTAAAGCACTTCTTAAGGACTTTAACTTCGTTGAACGCGGCCTCGCGTTCATCGGTCCAGTTCCATGGTACTTTTGGGCTCGCTAATTTATTTAGCGGCCCTTGTACTTTTGCGATATTACGCAAGTGACGATGGTACCAGTTTACTGAACCATTGAACCGGCGTAACTCTTTTCGATTACGAGGAGTTGCCCGTTCGAGGATTGGTTCAACGCGCTTAGCGTTTGGCTTCAAACCATCTTTGTCGAGAATAAATCCTAAGTATTCTACCGACGATTTCGCGAAGTAGGACTTTTCGCGGTTAATTGACAATCCTGCTTCGTGTAGGATGGTGAGGACTACATCGAGAAGCAGAAGGTGTTCTTCGAAGGTTTTGGATATTATTATCCAATCGTCAAGGTAGGCGTGGACTTGTTCGCAATAATGTTCGGGAAGATTATTTTCGCGAACGTGCTCTACGAACTTTTTTTTTAGTTGGTCGGTTAGAGCCTGAAAAGTGGCTGGCCCGTTTGTGAGTCCGAAGGGCATTCTGACCCATTCGAACTGTCCACGACCCGGGACGACGAAGGCGGTGTATTCGCGCGACTTCGGGTCAATTGGTATGTGGTAGAACGCGTCTGTCAAATCGATCGTGCTAATTATGTTAGCTTCAGATAGCGCGTCAAGTATGGTATCCATGCGTGGCAAAGGATATGCTGATTTCTTTGTGTTGCGATTCAACTTTCGGAAATCCATACATACTCTTTGCCTACCATCCTTACGATATGTGAGCACTACTGGGCTAGCAAAACGTCCGTTGCTTCTGACTATGAACTTTTTGTCTAAGTAATCAACCTGATTGTTAATAATTTTGTTCGCTTCTATGCTGCGGCGATAAGGCTTTAATTTAAAAGGCGTCGGATCGGTGAGCTCGATTACATGTGTTGTGAGATCTGTTACACCGGTTCCAGACGCAAATTTCGATAATTTCTCGTCTAGAAAATCATTTAGGGTTTTTCTTTGTTCCGGAGATAATTCGATTAATTGAGCCGAATTTAGGAAGCTGCGCGTATTGGAATTGGAGCCTAAAGGGTGACGAATCGTTGACCCTTTCATGGACCAATAACCTTGGCTTGCGTCAATAATGACTTGCCAATTAGTTATAAAGTCCATGCCTAAAATGACCGGTGTGGTTAGTCCATCGAGGACTGCAAACCATATTTCACCGTGGCAATTATCTATCTCGATATTGAATTTAACGGAATGACGAGGCGCGGCTACATGGTCGCGTTGCGCGAGTTGTACGCCGGCGCGTGTTATCGAGTCCTTAATTGGTTCGCCGTTAGCTAAACTTTTGAGTTTGTCGAAAAGTTCTCCTGACATAAAGGTGCGATCGCTACCTGTGTCGAGAAGCGCTAATATTTTCTTATTACCGATTTTAATTGTGGTAGAAATTGTGCGTCTTTCTTGAGACGGTGAGGGCGATGCGTGCCCTTTGTTTACTCTGCGCTCAGTTTCATCGGTCATTACAAATAATTTGTTTGACTGATTAACTAGCGGCAGTGATGTGAGTGAAGATATGCTAGCGCCTATTATGGGGGAGGGATCCTCTTCAGAATCAGAGTAGTCCGTCTCAGATTCAGAATAGAAGCAATCATCGTAATCGCTTTCAGAATCACTAGTATCAATTCTACCTGCATGCGCTTGGTTTAGCGTTGATGCTATTTGAGGATTGTACGTTGATTCATTAGCGATAGGAATGCTTTCTGAATGTGAAGGAGTCGCAATTTCGTTCGAATTATTTATTGGATTATTTATCGGTAAGTTTTCGTTTACGTTAGGTGGGGTTTTGCCAGCGAGATCTAATCTCTCCTGGCTTCCTTCTCGTTTTTTGATTGAGAATGGTTACCGTCGTGCGCGTTTTGACCGAAAATGGGTGGAAAATTCCTATTGTAATTATCGTACCATTGTTGCAAAAGATGCGGAGGAGGCACTTGCGGTGTGAGCGGAAGTCGCTGACCATGTGCATCTTGATGACTGTTAGGTGGATAATATGGTGGGAATTGTGGGTAATAATTTTGGTTGTAACCACGACCGTTACCATACCAATTATTATTATTATTTTCACGGCCACGGTAGTTACCGCTTCGATGGCCAATTGCACGACCGCTATTGCTTCGTGGGTTATCGTTTTTGTCTTTTTTCTTATGCGCGGACGATCTACGCTTTTCCCCCCCGTTCTGCGACGAAGCGGAACTAGAGGAGCGAGAAGAAGTGGAAGTCGAGCGTCTGCGCGACCGACGAGGAGACGAAGCCTTAGTGGGATTGATCATCGCGCTTTTTGATTTACCCGCTTTTGAAATTTCTGGATCGCTTGTGTTTAACTTTTGTTTAAGAGACTCGAACTGTCTTTGATAAATATTTATTTTATTCAATTTTTGTTCGGGCTCGGGTTTCGCTTTTTGTTTAACATTTTTCGCTTGTTTTTGCTTATTTTCCGCTTTTGAATGATTCTCGGTAGGTTCGGGTGAAGAAGTTTTGGATTGAGAGGTCGAGTCAATTGCGTTCAATCTATTGCGCGGATTACGAGAGCGTATCGAGTCTTGTTCGCGCAGTTTATTCGATTGTTGCATAAACTCGATTTTCTCTTGATATTTGCGTATTTGATCCAAAAGTTCTTCGTAAGAGGAGAAGCTGTCACGATCGAAAAGAGAAATTAATTCCGAGTGTAGGCTTAGATAAATTTTATCAAACTGGACATTTTCTGGAATTTTATTTTTCAATTTGTTATAGAGCGCGCCGATTTTTATGACGTAGTCTATCCCTGTTTCGTTTTCTAATTGAACCGCGCGATGAATTTTATTGAGAATTTGATTATCATCATTAACATCGCTGAATGTTTTTCGGAATGAATTAGAAAATTCGGTCTATGTTGTCCACTTATGGCGAAACATGTTGAACCACGAATATGCTGTTTCCGTGAGCGTTTAGGAAAAAATCGGGAGCGCGTCATCGAGATCTAACGCTGAAGCTTTCATCTTTCTTTCGAATTCATCGAGGAATGCGTTTGCGTCTTGTTTACCGGGGAATTTAAGATCCCATGATTTAATTATTTTATGTAAATTTGGAACTTGGGTTCGGTGCGCAGTGGAGGCGTTAAGAACCGGATTCGTGTGGATGTCAATTAAATTATTGTTAGTTGTATTTAGATTAGAAGGTGTTTGTGTTATAAAATCTGGGGCTTCAGAGAATTGTATTGTGCGATTAGCAGATGGCGCTTGTCGCGAAGGATAGTGGGGGAAACGTTGATGTTGTAACTGCGCTTGTACTTTGACTTGTAGTCATCGTGGTTCCCGTGAACGTAACCGTATTTGTGGTTAGGGTGGGGGGTAAGCAAGTTGGTTGTGCAACGTGTTCACCACTTACGTCATAAGCCCAACGAGAATCATGCCATGGTGATTGCGCATGCCTCGTTTGTAGCTGTGACATTTTGTTTGTAATGTCCTTTATGTTGTTTGTCAATTCTGCGCGAAGTTTTTCTACAGATTTTGTTGTTTCCAGTCTAAGTGTGTTTATTTCGCGGTGAGTTTCGCTGTATAAATTGAGCATATGTTGTTGCGTATCTTCTAGATGGCGCTCAAACATCTGCTGAATTTCATTTTATTGATTTTAAAAGAGAATTAAAATTTTGGTTTTATTTTAATTCAATTGATTAAATTTCATTAATAAAACTATTTCTTTTTGGTTAAATTATGTTTTCTCTCTCAGAAAGAAAAAAAATTTTCTCTTTAATAGATACAGAAATTAATTGAAATAAAATTAAATTTCATTATTTCTGTAGATTTGAATTAAGCCTGGAAGAAGCAAGGTATTTGTGCTGTGAGTGTAAACACAGCTGTGTTTTTAACTGTGTTTTTATCAAGCTGGAGACTCGTAATTCTCTTTTTTTGTTATAAAGAAGGAAATTATTTAAAAATTGTCAACCATGATTGTCGCTTTTACGAAGAAAAATCAATATTAAAATAAGATTTTTTGAGTCGATGTATTGTACAATTTCTACAAAAAAAATTTATTAAATAATTGTTGCTAAGTTGTTTAAGCGAGAGAACGAAGGCATTGAGAAAGCAAAATAATAGTAAACGTAGCGAAGAAAAAATAAATAATAAGCGTAGCGGAGAAAAATAAATAATAAGCGTAGCGAAGAAAAAATAAATAAGCGTAGCGTGAGTGTAAAATTTAAACGAAGCGAGAAATATGTTTTTATTTTCTTGCATGTACTATACTAGAAATTCTTTTTAGAGAACAAAAAAAATAATTCAAGTAAAGTATAGTCTGAAATTTACATTACTTATTTTCGTGTTGAGTAAAATTAATTATTTACTCGAAATAATTTGTTGACAGTTGAAAATTTCATGTTTCATGCGAAGTGTATTGAGATTGGTGTAAATACAAGTAGTGAGATGGCAGAAAGGAATTGTTCATGCTTTATATTTTAAGAATGATTTATCAATAGTAATTTATAAAGATAATTTTTCTTTTTAATTATTATCAATTGAGCCGGGGAAACCTGGTTGGTTTTTTTTTATATTATGACTTTAATGCGCAGGGATAATTTAGAAAAGTGCTGAGTTATTTGCAAGAATAGAGAATATTGCTTTTCATGCGCGGCACAGTCATATGGTTGTGTGAGTGATCAGAGAGTGGACCTGGCGTGACGTCACAATGGCGACGCGAGGGAAACTCTCAACGAAGACTCGCACAGAGAAAAATGAATTTTAGATTTCACTAATTAAATTAATTTCACTGAATTTAAGCGACAAAAATGTGATTAGTTCGCGATCTTGGTTATAATATAATTAAAAGCCGGAAATGCGCTGAAAACACAATTTTAAATATCTTGATTTAAAGTCAGCGCTGACTTTTCACTGCCAGCAAGTCAATCGTACCGATAATTCCCGACGGTAGTGTATATATAGATGAACTATAGAAACAATTTGTAGAATATCATTAATTTAACAGTATCGTACTTTTAATTTAAACAGTTTCATTTTTTCGTTTTAAGCAATATACTGTTCGATTAATAAATGTGTTATTGAATTAATAACGGGAAATTCAACAGCATGGAGCTTGTGACCAACAATATAAGATTTAATTAAAATTAATAATTATTTAAAAAATGGGGGTTCGACTCATATTGCGAGATACAACTGCCAACCAGGAATCCGCTGCTTGAGAATTCTCTCTTCCTTCCTTTGATAGCAAGCCATGAAAAATAAAGTTGGAGAACCTTTTGACTTTCCCACAACTGGAACTGACGATAATGACGCTGGAAACTGCAGAAATAATCAGCACACTTATCAAAAAGACAATTTATTTTGAATAAAAAACTAAAATACAGTTTTGAAATATGCGCAACAGTATGCTCTCATACGCGCGGTTTACACCAATCTGGTGTTTCTTTTTCCGGCAAAAGCAAATCTGCTTTTGTCGTCTGCTATGTATGGCGTGCGCGACACCTGGTGTTAAAGTTTGGCGCTAAGGTGCGAATTACAATTTGAAATTATAATACTTATATTAATTACTCGATCTGAGTAACAACAGGGATTGTTAGTAGAACAGGAACGTAATGAAACGTTACAAGCTATTTGATTCAACAGCACTTTTTTTCAGTGAAGACTTCTTGCGAAGAATTTTACTATTCATGAAAATAATAATTAAAATTTTAAAAAATATATTAAATTATTATGAAAAATTATTAAAATTAAGTATATTCATAATAATTGAATTCATAATAAGAATTTTATTACCCTTTGGAAATAATTCAATTCTTTTAATTCTTTTGACGAATATATTAAAAAATTGCATTGAGAGTGATTTATTTTTATATAGAATTTTTTAAAAATATTTTTAAAATAATTGAATTATTTTGATAGAATTTTAAATTGTTGTTGAAATTTAATTTTATGGAGATTTTTGAAAATAATTAAATTTTTTCGTATAATTTTATTTAAATTGTAGGGGAGAGTGGGGCAAACCGGACCCTCTAACTGTTTTTTGACTCTTGTGACTAAACGAATCAACCGATTTCATTTTTTGAGGGCTTGTTTGAAAGATCATTTAATTGCGCAACTCTTTCCTAAAGACACCTATACTTCATCTTGTATTGTTTAGTTATTTACAATTATTTTTCATTGTAAGTAAATATTTTAATGAAAGAAACATTTTATTTAAAAATAATTTTTATGAAATTTTAATTCAATGGAAATATCCTATGGCCGGTTTGCCCCACCGAAAACGGTCCGGTTGCCCCACAAGCTCATTTTGAGAATAAATGTTTGTTAAAAAGAAACGCTTTGCAAATTCATCATAGTTTTTGGTGGTAAATATTCACGAGGTGTGTACCTTCAAAACCCAAGACCTAATATTTGGAAATATTACACGATTTCCTCAAAATTTCCTTAAGAAAAAATTCGTAAAAGTGTAGAAAAAAACTACCAAAATACTTTTGCTCCCAGCGTTGCACACACAAAAGTAAAAAATGTCAAATTGAAAAAATAAGGTATACTACACATCGTTGTTTCAAATTTCTAAATAGCACTTTTTACAATTTCGCCATTTCGGAAATATTGAGGGGGGTCCGGTTTACCCACCGGCACGATTTGCCCCACTCTCCCCTATTAAAAATTATTTAATTGTGGAAAAAATGTAGTATATAAAAAAATAGTTGAATTGTTTCGAGGGTCCCTATGAAAGAACCGGTTATAAGTTTTTGAGACTCAAAATTAACGACTTCTCAATGAAAAGAGTATTTAAAATTTTAATTTCTTAAAAACATTTCTTATTTTTCTCACCAAAATGTTTTTAAAAAAATTGAGTTTAAGAACACTTGAATATTTACTTACAGGGCAATGAATTTGAGTCTCAAAAACTTATAACCAATTCTTTGATAGAAACCCTCAATTTATAAAAATATTTTAAAATATTTTAATTCGTTAAACGTATTTAAATAAAATCTTTCTGAAAATAATTAAATTTCTGCAAAAAATTTTATTAGGGGAGACCGGGGCTAAACCAGACGGATTTGGTCTTTGACCAGAAAACTCATACAAAAACATATTTTTTGCTAAAGAGTAATATACCGTTTTTAAGCTTGTACCTTCACCTACAAATCGCACTTGTTCGATTTTAAAAAACTACAGTAGCTTTGGAGATATATTGCTTCGAAGGTGAACCAGACGGATTTGGTCTTTGACCAGAAAACTCATACAAAAACATATTTTTTGCTAAAGAGTAATATACCGTTTTTAAGCTTGTACCTTCACCTACAAATCGCACTTGTTCGATTTTAAAAAACTACAGTAGCTTTGGAGATATATTGCTTCGAAGGTACTCGAAAACGAAAATACGAAAATTGGTGGGGCTAAACCGGACACCCCATGGGGCTAAATCGGACACGGACAATTATTTAAAGAATGAGACACAATTTTTCGTTTTTTTTGTCGAAAAGTCAAATCAATTCTTCTTTTATTTATTTGCAGATACTTCTATACAAAGAATAAAATATAAACTATAAAATCGGTAATTAATATAATATAAAATGAATTACAGTTTTCAGACTTGTCTGTTTGTAGCAACTCGCTTGCGAATTCGAGTTTTAATATGAATTATTTATTTATTTATAAAATGGTTCTATGCAAAGAATATAATATAAAATAGTTAATTAGTATAAAATAAATTAAAGTGTTCAAAGATTGTTCAAAGATTTGGTTGTTTTTTACCACGATGTCCGATTCATCCCCACACCGTCATCTTATAATTAACCTGCAATATATTTTTTCTTCTTAACGTTTTCCATTAAACTTTTTTTCTACTAAACTCAGTACACCTTGAGTTCGCTGGGTTAGTGGAAAAAAGGACACCTCGAATTTTGGTTCAAAAAGAGGACACCTCGCTTTTTAGTTGAAGAAAAGGATACCTCGAAAATATTAATTTTAAATTCATGTTTGTTTGACGATAATATGTGTAAAGTAATTGATTTATGATATTTTGTGCTCAAAAAACTATGAAGATAATATATGCGAGTTGTCCTCTTTTTCAACCAAAATTCGAGGTGTCTTTTTTTCCACTAACCCATCGAGTTAAAAGAAAAATTGCACTATGATATTTGCACTTTAACCTTAACGATAAAAACCCAAAAAAATGAGAAAATTTTTTTTTACTTTTACCTCAAAAAATTACATTTTCATATATTAATTGCAACTATTATTACAAGAAAAATGACACGTCCCTAAAACCTCATGCAGCATATGCATCACGAAATTGCGCGTTCATAGGTTATTTACATGATTTGAAATTCTTCACGGTTTCGGAAATATTTGACTTGTCCGGTTTAGCCCCGTGTTCGGTTTATCCCCGGTCTCCCCTATTATAAAATGAATTTAATTCTTGCTTTACAAATTATAAAAATAATTTGATTTTTCCGAAGGATTTATTGAAATTTTAGAAAATAATTGAATTCTTTTGTGAAATTTTAAAAATAAAAAATTTTGTAATTTGCATAACAATAAAAAGTTAAATATCTCGTCCTGCGCGTAATATTTGCTGTAGTAAGAATGTAGTAGAAGCAGTACAGGGTTTAAGGTTCAATTAGTACCTACTTAAAAATGAGTTGTCAGAGTTAAATAAAACTTATGCGGGAGGAAAAAGAACACCAAGGGTTTCTTAGATACAGATTAGGGTAAAATTATACTCATCAGGAGGTTTAAAATTCGACTCGAGTAACTTCTAAAATAATGAATTCTTTTTAATAATCTTAAGCTTATTTTAAAGGTCGTTTTCTATAGAATAAGAATGATATAAAACATGATATGGTGTAGACTTTTAAAAAAAAAATTTGGTCGGCACGGTAATATTAAAAAACTGATTATTTTTTTGTTGAATTTTAATTCAAAATTTGGAACATGATTGTTTTCTCCAAAATGTTAAAATTTAAAAATAATTTTAAAACGTTATTTTTTGCAAAATATTTGAATTTTCGGAAATTTGTAATTAAAAAAAAGTATTGAATTTTAAAGAATTGGAAACTAATTTTTATTTAATTTCATTTTTAAATTTACCTAAGTTAAATATGTTCTATTCTTTAAACATTGTAACAAAATTAGAGCTGTGCTAAATTTAAACGGAACTGAGTTTTGTTCGGTTTTGAGACGCCGAAATGTCGAATGTAGATTAGAATTTTTATCGAATTTTTTGAAAAGGTTCCTATGAAAGAACCGGTTTTAAGGTTTTTAAGCTCAAAATCACTGCATGCAAATAAAAAATGAAACTGCTTTTAATCACAATTTTTTTTAAAACATTTGAGTAATCTTTTACCAATACAAATTTAATTATAAGAAACATTTAATTATTCAACAAATTATTTATTTGCATAGTATTTGTATTTACATAATTGAATTTAACTAAAATTTTCTAATCATAATAAATTTAAATATGAACTTTAGTTCAAATTGTAAAAAATTGAATATTGATCTTTGAATATTTTAATTTTTCATACTTTTAACTGAAAGTTGTGCCGATTTAATTTTTTTGAAAAAGTTAAAATTAATTTTATTTAAGTTATTTGAAATTTTTATGATCTAATATTTGATTGAAGAATTTTCGAATAATTGTTGTAATTTTGTAAAATTGAATTGCAAACAATTAAATTTGAATATGGGTGATTTTCAAATAACTGTGATTTTTTTGAATAAGACATTTTTCTGATAAAATAGTGAACAAAATTTGAAATTTATTACATATTCCAGTACATTTTTGTTATTAAAGTATATGTTTAAATGAAAACTACAAGATTTTAAATATTTCTAAAGTTACGATGGAAAACGCAAATAAAATGCAAAAGTTACATGCCACGGACCTGACATTTTTCCACGGTCCTGACATGTGTGTCACAGTTAAAACACGTAAAGAAATAAAAAATCGAATAAATATTTTCTTTTCAATGTTCGCACTTCAAAATAATACCAGTAGAAGTCAATTAAACATAAAATTGAGTAATAAAATCACGATGACGTTAACATGTGTTGGTAGAAAGTAATTAACAATTTAAAACATGAAAAAAGTGCTCGTGTACGTAGAATATCATTGTAATAAAAATATTTTTATATGTAAAACATCTGGTTAGATTTGGCCTACAAAGTACTTAAAAGATAGTTTTAATATTTGCTTACGTGAAAATTTCAGAACAAAATTTTAAAAAAACGTATGCCACGGACCTGACAATTTAACCCTATTTTCTTAATTTTAACTATTATAATGTTAATGTTAACAAACTGAATATTAAGTATCTTTAAGAAGAGACTTCTATTAAGTGATTTATGAAGTGAGTGGCAAAAAATAATAATTTTATTAGTCATTTATCTATGGGGACATGCAAATATGACGGTTATTTGAAAATCACCAATATGTTAAAAGAAATGTTTTAAAAAATTTTATCAAAATTAAAAATAAATTTCAATTTTTGGGGGAGAGAGGTATGATTTTTTTTCCAAAATGTACTTTGTCAAATTTGTATGTTTAATTGTTTAAGAGTAAAAAATTATTGAAATAAGCATTGTACGGAAAAACATAAAAATTTAACCTCCTCCCCCTCTGAAAATGTTGGACTAGTTAAAAAAATATTTTTACGCAAAATTACTATTTATGAGTACTACAAAAGTCCCAAGTTTTGCTACGATTAGAGAAAAATTTTCTCTACCTTGATCACTTGACATGGAATCGCTCACATAAAAAAAGAAGATTTACAATTACTGTGTAGGTATGTATGTGAAGAGAAAAAAAAATCAAATGTACGTTCTTGTACATGAATTTATATTCATGTACAATTTTGAAAGATTTTTGTTTTTTCTATTTTCAGCAATATAACAATCGACATGCGCAGTAGTGCAATTTTGTAATTGTTACTGCACAGTGGTCTACTATTTCAGTTGGACTTCAGTTGTTGTGCAATTTAGTAATTGTGGTAGACTACTGCGCAATAATAACTGCTATATTGCACTACTGCGCATGTCTAAGGGTAATAGCAGACTATTGCGCAATAATAACTACTATATTCCACTACTGCGCATGTCTAAGGGAAATAGCAGACTACTGCGCAACTATAAATACTAAATTGTACTACTGCGCATGTCTAAGGGTAATAGCAGACTATTGCGCAATAATAACTACTATATTTCACTACTGCGCATGTCCGAGTGTAATGGTAGACCACTGCGCAATAATAACTGCTATATTGCACTACTGCGCATGTCCACGTGTAATAGCAGACTACTGCGCAATAATAACTGCTATATTGCACTACTGCGCATGTCTAAGGGTAATAGCAGACTACTGCGCAACTATAAATACTAAATTGTACTACTGCGCATGTCTAAGGGTAATAGCAAACTATTGCGCAATAATAACTACTATATTCCACTACTGCGCATGTCCGAGTGTAATGGTAGACTACTGCGCAATAATAACTGCTATATTGCACTACTGCGCATGTCTAAGGGAAATAGCAGACTACTGCGCAACTATAAATACTAAATTGTACTACTGCGCATGTCTAAGGGTAATAGCAAACTATTGCGCAATAATAACTACTATATTCCACTACTGCGCATGTCCGAGTGTAATGGTAGACTACTGCGCAATAATAACTGCCATATTGCACTACTGCGCATGTCTAAGGGAAATAGCAGACTACTGCGCAACTATAAATACTAAATTGTACTACTGCGCATGTCTAAGGGTAAGTACAGACTACTGCTCAATAATAACTACTATATTCCACTACTGCGCATGTCCGAGTGTAATGGTAGAATACTGCGCAATAATAACTACTATATTGCACTACTGCGCATGTCCGAGTGGAATGCTAGACTACTGCGCAACTATAAATACTAAATTGCACTACTGCTCATGTCCGCGTGTAATGGTAGACTATTGCGCAATAATAACTACTATATTGCACTACTGAGCACGTCCATGTTTAGTGGTAGTTTACTGCGCAACAATAACTACTATTTTGCACTAATGCGTATGTCCCTGACAAACCATTTTTTTTTCTTACATTTCCCTGACATGTTTATAACATTAAATGTTTTATTTTATATAAATATATATAGTTTGTAATATTTTATTCAAATTTTCTTCTATAGACACGAAACTAAATTGTTTTTTCTATTTTGTTTTGTTTGGAATCTGGCACCAAAACTAAATACACCGACCATTTAGTTTTGTATCCAACATCGAAACTAAATACACGGACCATTTAGTTTCGAATCTGGCACCAAAACTAAATACACCGACCATTTAGTTTCGAATCTCGCACCGAAACTAAATACATCGACCATTTAGTTTCGATTACTTGCACCAAAACTAAATTATTTTTTCGTTTTTATTTAGTTTCGAAGCCATCCCTGGAGAAAATTAAAATATAGTTACAATTTTTGATGTAACAAGTTATAGATTTTATTATTGATAAAATATAAAAAATGAAATTCGAAATTTTAAATTTAAAAATAAACAATGATAAAACGTGAACTGAACGACCCAGTAAAAAAAAGAATTGGAAGATAGCGAAATCGCATTGGCGGTGAGTTTCTGTCAATCCGTTCTCGAGAAAAAACCGAATTGGGAGAATTCTACCAATGCGATTTAGCTATCTTCCAATACTTTCCTCTTGAATCTTTTGATTCAACGATTATTAATCCGATTTGGCTTTCAAATCGATAAGATTAATTGTTGTCAAAATTAAAAATACCGATTACTAACAAGAAATATGCAATATTAATAAAAAGTGTAAAAATAAATGTGACATGTGAAGAGATGTTACCATCAGCTTAAGCATGGTAAATAATGCGCAGTGCAACCAATGTTGCCGACAGTAAGTTGATGAAAAGAGAGGCAAATTTAAATAGTGAAAATGAATAGTCAATTTCAAAAAGGGGCTCAACTCAAATTTTTTTCAAAATTCACTTTTTTATATTTTTTTTTGCATTATTACATATTCGTAGACGTTCTCTTAAAAAACATTTATTTGAGGTACTTTTAGCGGAGAAAAAACTCTCTTTTTATCAACTTACTGTCGGCAACATTGGTTGCACTGCGCATTATTTACCATGCTTAAGCTGATGGTAACATCTCTTCACATGTCACATTTATTTTTACACTTTTTATTAATATTGCATATTTCTTGTTAGTAATCGGTAAAATTTTTAATCTTGAGAACAATTAATCTTATCGATTTGAATGCCAAATCGGGTTAATAATCGTTCAATCGATAGATACAAGAGGAAAGTATTGGAAGATAGCTAAATCGCATTGGCAGAATTCTCCCAATTCGGTTTTCTCTCGAAAACGGATTGTCAGAAACTCACCGCCAATGCGATTTCGCTACCTTCCAATTCTTTTTTTTTTACTGGGGAAGACAACAAACTTAGATTTAAGTCTTTTTTTAGCCGAAAAAGACAGTGACAAATTTGATTATTTGTTTGTTAGAACTGTTATAACCTGTCAATAATAATAACTAATATAGACTAATTTGATTATTTGTTTGTTAGAAATGTTATAACCTAATAATCACTAATAATAACTAATATGGACATTATTCCGCATTTCGCGACTTGTTGCGATTTTTTTCAACAGATGGCACCGAACTATCAATATTTGTTGGCAACATTGAGAGGAATCATGTCTATATCAGTTATTATTTGTGATTATTAGGTTATAACGGTTATAACAAACAGCGCAAACAAATAATCAAAATTTGTCGCTGTCTTTGTGGGCTAAAACAAGACATAATTGTAATTGTTAGTTTGTTGTCTTCGTTCAGTTCACGTTTTATCATTTTTAGGGTTCCGTACCCCGGTAGGAACCCTATTGGAACGGTTAAAAAAATGACCATGTACCCCCCCCTAGCGCTCACAGTTTTTCATCTAGAGAGCTAAAAATTGGTACACTTATGTATTTTCACGCGAAGATTACAGGAAAAATATAACGAACGTGATTGTGATTGATCTTCATAGAGTTTTCGACGAAAAACATCAAATTTTGGCCATTTTTCGCAAAAAAGGCATGTACCCCCCCCTAGCGCTCTTAGTTTTTTATCTAGAAAGTTGAAAATTGGTATGCATATGTATTTTTAAAAACGGATTAAAGGAAAAATATAGCGAACACATTCGGTATCGATCTTCATAATTTTTTCAGCGAAAAACTCGAAAATTTTGAAAATTTCGAAAAAATGTACCCCCCTCTGGCGCCCATAGTTTTTTACCTGGAGAGCTGAAAATTGGCAAACTTATTCGTTTTTATGCATAGATTACAGGAAAAATATAGCGGAAGTGATTAGAATAGCTCTTCATGGTGTTTTCATCGAAAAACTAAAATCTCTTTTTGCAAGCTCGAAAATTCTTCAACCCTTGCTGGTTCTCTTAATTCTTAACCTAGTGGACTGGCGTTATACATTTTTGTTTATTTTTTCGTGTAGATTCCAACAAACGTACAGAAAAAATTATTGGAATTCATCTTCATATTTTTTTTGCGAAAAACTAAAAAAAATTTTCGTTTTAAAAAAAAAAGTGTGTACCCCCCCCTTGGTTTTCACAATTCTTTGCCTATTGAACTGCATTTTTTTTTATTTTATGTATTTTCATTTGTAGATTTCAGGAAAAATATAGCGAACATGATTAGATTTGATCTTCAAATATTTTTAGCGAAAAACTCAATTTTTTTTTAATTTCCTCAAAAAATCGTATATTTTACCCTAGAGCTCACATTTTTTTACCTAGAGAGCTGAAAATTGGTACACTTATGTATTTTTACGTGTAGTTTATGGAAAAAATATAGTGGATATGATTAGAATTTATCTTCCTTACGTTTTGAGCAAAAACCTAAATTTTTTTTTCAATTTTTGATAATAATTATACATATGCTAGTTCTCTCAATTCTTAACCTAGTGGACTGGCGTTATACATTTTTGTTTATTTTTTTGTGTAGATTCCAACAAACATACAGAAAAAATTATTGGAATTCATCTTTATATTTTTTTTGCGAAAAACTAAAAAAAAAATTTCGTTTTTAAAAAAATGTGTGTACCCCCCTTGGTTTTAACAATTCTTAGCCTATTGGACTGCTTTTTTTTATTTTATGTATTTCCATTTGTAGATTTCAAGAAAAATATAGCGAACATGATTAGATTTGATCTTCAAATTTTTTTAGCGAAAAACTTAAATTTTTTTGTAAGAAAAAATTTGAAGTTTTTATGGAGGGTACGGAACCCTCGGTTTTATTACGAGTTCTACTCGCACTTGTCCGGTTTTTTTTATTTTTAAATTTAAAATTTCGAATTTCATTTGTTATATTTTATCAATAATAAAATCTATAACTTGTTACATCCAAAATTGTAACTACACTCTAATTTTATCTTAATAAAATATTATTTAAATTCCCAGTTGCAATTCATGAAACCTATACTTATATTATTTAATACGCCAATATTTATTGTTTATAGAACTCATAATTTATCATTAATAAATCATACTGAAGATGGTGATAAGGAGAAGTTTAATATGTACAAAATAAAAATGTCAGGATTACCTTAAATTCTTTTAAAAAATTAAGTGATTTTAATAAATTTATCAGTTTTTATATTATTGATCATAACAATTATTTTTTGAAACCTTATCAATTGACTAAGATTCAACAGAATTAATTTCAGAATTTTAAATTTTGACAAGAAAACTTTTATTTATATAAGAATACTTATAAGAAGATTATTTTTTGTCAATAATAACTTACTCAAGTTCCAAAAAAATTAAAACTTCTATCTTACTTTTTTAGTCCCTATTAAACCAACCTGCCCACCTTCATTATCTTTATTTAAAATTCTATAATGCCTTCAGGTTACAATCACCCCAGAAGGTAATAAAATTACAGTATTTAATAAAGGTAACTGGAAAGGATCAAACTGTAAAATATTATTTGGTGGCCATACCCCCCAACTTTAACGTTAGGAGATTATGAAGAAAGGAAAAATGATCAAAAAAGATAAAAAAAATGTTACTTCGGATAAAATAAATTGTATCATTCTTATCTTCAACCCTTTTACCACCCGTCTACTATGTCTCCCTTGAAATGTTCCCTCACTAACAACATCTCGTCGTCATTGGTCAAGGTCTAACTGTAACTAAATAAAAAAATAAATTGTTAAACTCTTTCATAATTAGTTTCTGAAGAATATAAAACTCTTAAAATAGAATAAACATATGACTGAATAAAATAAACAGCAACCTCTAACAACATTAATAAATATTGAATTAAAACAAATGCCATTACCAACCTCCCTAATATTTGATGTGATTGCCTCATCAAAGTAATTAATAAATGACCAGCAATAATATTTGCGGACAACCGAACTGACAAAGTCAAAGGACAAATAATATTTCTAATAAGCTCAATTATTACTATAAATCGCTTCAAAACATTAGGTGTCCTTGAGGAGTTAAATAAATAAATATATGATTACAAAAATTAATTCAACCAAAAATTACACAGGTCAACAAAAAAAGGCTTACTTTTTTATGAGATATGATAGTGGTTTCCGAAGTATTTTTTGACGCTAAACACGATCCCGGGTCCAAAAATTGGCCATCACGTCAGAATTTTGAGAAAAGTGGGGGTAAAGACCCCAAAAAACGTGTTTTTGAGGGTTTTCAATATTTTTTTTCTACTAAACCTGACGTGCCAGAAACTTCTACATAGACTTCAATTGAAGCTTGAGTTGTCCACTACAAGGCCCATATCCGTAAGACCAAAAAAAATTTTAATTTTCTTCAAAAAATTAGGTTGAAGTTACCAAAAATGTGTATTTTTAGGTTGCTTTAATGGATTTTTTAAAATTGTTTTAGATTCGTATGAAAATTGTTATTCGGAGGTTTTTAGGGTCGTTGATTCTGAATCCGATATTAGTTTTCAAAAATTCAAATCTATTATCGGATTCGTAATCAGCGACCACAAAAACACCCGAGAAACAATTTTCAAGTGAATCCGATCAATTATAAATTTTGACATCCGCCATTTTTTATTTTTTAAAACTAATATAGGATTCGTAATCAGCGACCCCAAAAACCCCCGAGTAACAATTTTCAAACGAATCCAAAACAATTTTAAAAAATCCATTAAAGCAACCCAAAAATACACATTTTTGGTGAAATCAACCTAATTTTTTGAAAAAATTTTTAATTTTTTTTGGTCTTACGGATATGGGTCTTGTAGTGGACGATTCAAGCTTCAATTTGAGTCTATGTAGAAGTTTCTGGCACGTCAGGTTTAGGAGAGAAAAATATTGAAAACGCTCAAAAACACGTTTTTTGGGGTCTTTACCCCCACTTTCCTCAAAATCCTGACGTGATGGCCAATTTTTGGACCCGGGATCGTGTTCAGCGTCAAAAAATACTTTGGAAACCACTATCATATCTTATAAAAAAAGTAAGCCTTTTTTTGATGACCTGTGTCATTCTTCATCAAATCAATAACACTGGTTTACAAATTATAAACTTTTTTTTGCCAATCAAACAAAACATTCTTTTTTCGATTAGTAGGTGTTTTCTGAATAAGAAAATCATAGTTTTAATTTTTTTCCCTCGTGTAGTTTTTTTGTAGCTTCAATTTGTATTATTGAGGAGCGACGGCACTTAAATTTACCTGTAGAAAAATCAACTAGTCCAAAAATGATGAATAGGATGCCGTTGGAAAGGTAACTAAATTATCTTTCAATCCATATATTACAGAATAAAATTGAATGAAAATTAAGAGAGCTACAGTTGATTCAAAATCAAATTTCATGGAAATTTTGATGATTTTTAGACACTTGACTAACTTTTGATAATTTTTTCCACAACAAACAGTAGAAAATATTTAGGTTTTAAAATTTTTATTGATAGCTTATTCCATTGAGAAACTTTCCAGCCCTTGTGGACCTTGATTGGATTAAAAATGAAAATTCTACACCACATTTTTAGTGAACGAAACTACTTTGCCATTTTTAGTATACTTTTCAATCCCAAACAAACACACATGTAAACGACACTGTTTCAACCAATCAACCTATCACTAACTTAACACTAACACTAACGCATACCTAACACTAACTCGCACGCTATGAATCTGCTTTCTCATCGTCCATATATACTAAGCAGAACATTTCTTTACCGCTTGTGAGAAAAAGTGTAATATTTTGAAATTTAAAAATAGCAAATATTTTTGCTCAAATAGTTTTTATATTTAAATAGTATTTTAAAATGCGTATAGAACTATTTTTCTGATTAATTTCATTAATTATTATTTAGAAATTGTGATTTGTCAATGAAATTGAACATTAATTACAATACCTAATAGGGGCATAAATAGATACCAGATAGATTTCCCTGTTTAGAAAAAAGGGCATTCTAGTCAGAGCCTGATTGAAATATTTAATAGGGGCATAAATAGATCCAGCTAGATTTCCCTATTTGGAAAAGAAGGCATTCTAGTCAATGCCCTATTATCACCTATCTAGACATTACTGGTGTGGTTGGTCTCACTAAATCCTCATCAGTGCCCTTTTTCAAATAAGGCGAAGTCGGGCAATTTTCACACGGGATATTTGCAGCAAACATGCAAATAGTAAAATTAAGTTAAGTACTAAAGTTACTAAAATCACACATCAAGGAATTCTAGAGTTGCTCAACTCGAATACAATGTCAAGTATCAAAATTTCAAGTTGGCGGATCCAATATGGCGGACAAATTTATTTAAAAATCGATTAAATTTATGACAATTTTGTTACTCAGGGTTTTTCGGTGTCGCTAATGACGAGTCTGATGTCAGATTTTAAAAATTAAAAATGGTAGATTCAATTGAGTGAACGAGTTTTGGCTCTCTGATTAGGTCTCAGATTACAAATTCCATGTCATATTTTAAAAATTCAAAAATGTGTATTCAGTCTGTGCAAACATATTTTAAATGTTTAAAGCATGAAATACTCATGAAAATTAATACATAAGGGTTTCTGGGGTCTCTAATTCCGAAACAAAAGTCGGTTTTAAAATTTTTAAATTAATGTTATGTTGATGAAAAATAAAAACTTTATTCTAATTGCAATAAACTATCTTAATTTTAATTTTCAATAAATTTCCATAACTTTTTAACTGCAATACATTTTAAATCTCATTCGAAAATACAGACACTAAAAACATCAAGGAGGGGGATAAAGAATGTTAAAGGGCTCGAAAACATTATAAAAAATAATTTTAATTTATTATTTAAAAACTTTTGTTTTTTAAATATATTTTGATAATTATGCTTTAAACATTTAAAATATGTTCGCACAGACTGAATACACCTTTTTGAATTTTTAAAACATGACATGGAATTTGTAATCAGAGACCTAATCAGAGAGCCAAAACTCGTTCACTCAATTGAATCTACCATTTTTAAATTTTAAAATCTGACATCAGACTCGTCATTAGCGACACCGAAAAACCCTGAGTAACAAAATTGTCATAAATTTAATCGATTTTTAAATAAATTTGTCCGCCATATTGGATCCGCCAACTTGAAATTTTGATACTTGACATTGTATTCGAATTGAGCAACTCTAGAATTCCTTGATGTGTGATGTTAGTAACTTTAGTACTTAACTTAATTTTACTATTTGCATGTTTGCTGCAAATATTGAAAAGTATACTAAAAATGGCAAAGTAGTTTCGTTCACTAAAAATGTGGTGTAGAATTTTCATTTTTAATCCAATCAAGGTCCACAAGGGTTGGAAAGTTTCTCAATGGAATAAGCTATTAATAAAAATTTTAAAACCTAAATATTTTCTATTGTTTGTTGTGGAAAAAATTATCAAAAGTTAGTCAAGTGTCTAAAAATCATCAAAATTTCCATGAAATTTGATCTTGAATCGACTGTAGCTCTCTTAATTTTCATTCAATTTTATTCTGTAATATATGGATTGAAAGATAATTTAGTTACCTTTCCAACGGCATCCTATTCATCATTTTTGGACGAGTTGATTTTCCTACAGGTAAATTTAAGTGCCGTCGCTCCTCAAAAATACAAATTGAAGCTACAAAAAAACTACACGAGGGAAAAAAATTAAAACTATGATTTTCTTATTCAGAAAACACCTACTAATCGAAAAAAGAATGTTTTGTTTGATTGGCAATTTCACTAAAACCCAGTGTAATCATATAACTACTGTAACACAAATATGTCTTATTCTAGAAAAAATATAAGGGAACAATCTAATAAAATTATTTGACACAATAAAAATAAATAAAAATATAAATAATAAAATATTTATTTTATTAAAATTAAATAAAAAATATTAACGTCATCTATAACTCCCTTAATAATTAATTTTCACAAAATATAATATTTACTAGAAATAATTCAATAAATCTGAGGAATAAATAATCTTAAAATTAATATTTTTACTTAATTTAATGAGTACCCAACTCTTCTTGATGGTTATTTTACTAATAACAGTAATATTTGTTTATAATATTAGGTACCTTTAATAATGAAATTTTTTTTTAAATTAATAGCAATCAAAAATTAAATTATTTATCAAAATTTTTTTTCTCATTTATAATATTATGTTTATCAACTATTTTTTTTCTACTTAAAAATTTTATTCCCATCAATTTCATTTTTCAAAATAAACAATTTCTTTAAAATCTTTAATTACACCTCTATTGAAATAAACTTAAATTTTATATTAATTTTATTTATAAGTTTAATTTTTTTAGTATAATTGAATAATAGTTAAAAGTATAGGTAATATTTAATTTGCATTAAAAAATTATTTTCAAAAATTTATTTTTTATTAAAACCAAAAAGAGGTAAATTAATTTTTATTAATTTTAATACAATAAAAATTTCTAATTAAAATATAGTTTAAAAAACATTATAATATAAATATAAAAATTTATATATTATATTTTAATACCTACCCCTTTAATTTTTATAAACAATTTATATTTATTAAAAATTTAATTCCTAATCAGGTCTAAATTTTATAATTACAGAAAAAATTAAAGATATTTGTTTTGCCTCCATTCTTAAATTTCTTAAACTTCTCCCATTATTAGATATTTATATTCTTATCTTTTCATTCTAGAGATATTAGCATTTTGAAAAAAATGCATCATTTTTTTACATTTTTTTATTTTTATAAGTAACAATTTTTTTTATTACTTAAAATAAACTAATTTTACTAATTAAATTTACATAAATAATAATTTATTTTTATAAGTAACAATTTTTTTCATTACTTAAAATAAATTAATTTTACTAATTTAATTTACATTAGTAATAATTTATTTTTACAAGTAACAATTTTTTTCATTACTTAAAATAAACTAATTTTACTAAATAAATTTATATTATAATAATTTATTATTTTATAGGTAACAATTTTTTTTTTATTACTTAAAATCAACTAATTATACTTAATAACATTTTAATTTTTATTAATAATTTATATTTATTAAAAAATTTAATTCCTAATCAGGTCTAAATTTTATAATTACTTAATAAATTAAAGATATTTCTTTTGCCTTCATTCTTAAATTCCTTAACCCTTTAAAACCTGACTTTTTTTAGAAAAATGCAATTTTTATTATTTTTTCAGACCGTCATTTTTATTTTGTAAAAATGACTTCGGATTTGTAATCAGCGACCTCAAAAACCCCCATGTGGTCAATTTCATTAGCTTAGCTTTATTTAATTTTCGATTTTGTAGTTTTTTGTGTATCTTGCCATAAACATACTTTTTTATTGTTGTGAAAATTAAAAGATTATTAATTTTGTATTGCACTATAAATTTTTTCACAAAGTAGAATAAATTTGTGGGTTTTTAGCCCTGTTTTTAGCTCCGTTCAGAAGAAAATTATTTTTTCAATGTTTAAACATTCTAGTCCTACTTTTTCATATATATGTCCTTTTAGGAAAAAATCTCAGCTTTCGTTTTAAAAAAAATCGTATCTCTCCACCCCAAAAATTGAAATCAGCACATAAGCTTGCCACAAACTTGCATTAAGCTTGCTGTGCAAGGTGTTCAAGCTTTCGTAGCAAGCTTGTGACAAGTTTGTGGCAAGTAACAAAATGTCCTATTGCTGCAAGCTTGCACTGCAATCTTGCTACAAGATTATGATATAAGCTTTCTGCAAGCTTGTGAGGCAAGTTTTCAACAAGCTTATTTGACAAACTTGCTACAAGTTTGCAGGATAAACTTGCTACAAAGTTGCTGCAAGCTGCCGGAAAAATTAAAAAACTTGACACAACACGCAGTTGAATTCTATGTCATTTACGGCTGCGCAGTAAATTTTTTTGCCACCTTGCTATGTTGCTGTGTGTAGATTTTGAAATTTATAAGAAATTCTCCAGAAAAAATTAAAATTAATTTAATTAAATTGTATATACTTGTGCAACATGCTTGCAATAAGTTTATTGCAAACTTACACTACAAACTTGTAGCAAGTTTGACAACTAAGCTTGCCATACACTTGCCTCAAAAGCTTGTAGCAAGCTTATATCATAATCTTGTAGAAAGATTGCAGTGCAAGCTTGCAGCAATAGAAAATTTTGTTACTTACCACAAGCTTACTCTGTAATCTTGCACACCTCGCACAGCAAGCTTAATGAAAGTTTGTGTCAAGCTTATGTGCTGATTGGGTATGTAATCATTTGTGACGCTCTCCCAAGAAAGGTACCTAAGAAGCAAACGAATTATAGGTTGGGTTTGTGTTTGATTTATCTTGATTAGAAGATTATTTTTAATTATTTGTATTTAAAACTAATTTTCATTAAATATTTTGAATTTAATAAAGAGTTGAAAGCCAAAAATTTTTAATTAATAATTGATTCTCTTACTGTATTTTTACTCAAAAAATTTAAAACATAACCTCAAATTTTTTGCTTCTTAGGTACCTTTTCTCAGAGCGTGACACAATTATATAAAAAATAAATATAAAATAAAATAAATTATAAATTATAAACACGATTGAAACAAATAAATTATTTAAATTCTGTATATTTCAAAAATTTATTAATTTTTGCTGCCTCTCTATAGGAAGCCTTGTAGTGATGTCGATTTTGGAATTTCTTAGAATAAAATATTTTGATAAAATTTTGTTTAATATATTACGGTCATGAATATCTAGAATCAGACAAAAGGATTTTCAAAAATATCTATAAAAAATAATTGATTAGCAATTTTTTGATTTTTTAAAAAAATCAATTTTAGTATTTTTTGAAATAACTTTTTTTTTATAAAAATTTTCATCAAATTAATATGAATAAAAATTAATTAATTAATTAATTATTATTAATTAAGTCTTATCAAAATTGTATTCCTGGAATCAAAACAAATCGATTCTTATATAGGGGAGACCGGAGCATAATGAATCATTTTTCACCTTTTGTTGCTTAACTTCGTCATTCTTGCTTTATTAAAAATTCCAACATGTGGAAAACTTAGCCTAACATCTTAGCTTTTAATTAAAAACAGTACGCTTTAATATCACTTATACTTTTTTCTATAGAACAATATTTTTGGAAAAATGCAAGGTGATCCATTAAGCTTCGGACCGGGGCGTATTGAATCATGAATGAAATTATAATTTAGATCATAAAATATTTTTACAGTATGGACAATTTTGGTTTCTATTGTACATTTACAAGAAAGAATATTAAAAATGGAACATATTTAGTTTAAACTTTAAACATTTTTATGAAACATTCAAATTTTTAAAAGTTCTAGCGAAATGCAAAATCCACTTACTTAAAACATCTATTCTCCAGTTATTTTTTTAATAAAGAGTTATCATTGGTACTTATTAATATATAAATTACAAGAAATTAAACTTGGCAAGATTATTTTATTAATATTTTTAATTTTATAGGTTTTTTAATAAAATTAGCGAGCCAATACGTCCTGACCAAAGTAAACCATTAAGCTCCGGAGGTGTTTGTTGAAAATTTGGTTATTTTTTACCAATACCGTAAGTATTAAACAAACATTGTCAATTCTTCTTTAAGAATAAATGTTTAAAGCTTAAAACCTGATGTACACACATTTTTTACATGTAATTTTAAAAAAGACATAAGAAAAAACAAAGACTTCAAAAATTTATTTTCAAGCGTCAAAGTCACTTTTTCTACCATATTTTTAACAATAATAAATGAATAACAATGAAACTTGTTAAAATCTTACAGTATGGCCAGTACTTTATTTTGATCAAAAAACTGAAATTACTCTAATTTACCACTTTTAAATAAAATGAAGTGATCCATTACGCTGAAATCAAATCATGTAACGCCACTCAGTGGGATTTTTTTACAATTTACTGTTCAAAAATGTCTACAGCTTACAATTTGTAACCGATTTCAGTTTTTTTACGTATAAATTAAATAGATCTAAATTCTTAAGACATCCCTCGAGGCCGATTTTTAAATTTTCAATTGTTTATAATTATTTATTTTAGTAAAAGTTAACAAATTAACACGATTTAAAAAAAATACATTTAATTTCAAATTCTATTACTGCAAATGACCAGAATCAATTCAAAATCATGTAATATGTTCTCTAGACGAAAAATAAAGAATACAAAATTTTTTTTCATTTGTTATAAACAATATTAGTTAACAAATAGTTAACTTTGGTTCCTCTAAAAAAAAAATTTTTTTTACATTTATATTTTAATTTAGTCTTATTTTAAGAATATGTGTCTCTTTTTTTAATAAAAAAATTATTTCAATTGTTATAAACAATATTAGTTAACAAATAGTTAACTTTGGTTTCTCTCAACCAAAAATTTTTTTACATTTATATTTTAATTTAGTCTTATTTTAAGAATTTATGTCCTTTTTTAAAAAGCAAATTATTTTAATTGTTATAAACATTATTAGTTAACAAATTGTTAACATTGGTTCTTCTCAACAAAAAATTTTTTTTCATATTTGTATTTTAATTTAGGCATATTTTAAGAATATATTTCCTTTTTTTAAATCAAATTACATTATACAATTTGTTTATCAAAAAATGACATATATTCTTAAAATGAGCCTAAATTAAAAAATATGAATGTGAAATAGTATATTGTGCATCAAGGGAGAAAAATGGAACTGTAAACACACGAGTTGGAAATCATTTTTTCTCCCGAGTTGCACATACTATTTTTTCTAACACACGTATACCGAAAGTACAAATATCTGATGAAAAATTGAATACATCTACGTAACGGTTGAATACAAATAAAAAAGTTTGTTACGTAACTTACGTGAGTTACGTAATTGTTGAATGTAAAGGAAAAGTTAGTTACGTAAATTACGTAACTTACGTAAATTGCGTAAGTTACGTAATTGTTGTATGTAAAAAAAGTTCATTGCGTAAGTTACGTAAGTCACTTAACAAACATCAGATACGTTAGTTACGTTACAAACATCACATACGTAAGTTACGTTACAAACATCACATACGTAAGTTACGTAACTAACATCACATGCATAAGTTACGTAACTAACATCAGATATATAAGTTACGCCAGTCGTTTAAGTTACGTATCTCACGTAATTGATTCACTAATGGTCATACTTTGATTTATACATCGCACCTAATAATAACATTACCGAGAAGGTAAGTTACCTTTCCTCCCTGCTAATGACATCAGCGGGAGGAAAAGATAAACTTTTCTCCCGTTTGACAGGTAGGAAATGGTGTACTTTCGGTGCGTGTGTTAGAAAAAAAAATTTTTTGGTTGAGAGGAACAAAAGTTAACAATTTGTTAACTAAGATTGTTTATAACAATTGAAATAATTTGCTTTTTAAAAAAGGACATAAATTCTTAAAATAAGACTAAATTAAAATATAAATGTAAAAAAATTTTTGGTTGAGAGAAACCAAAGTTAACTATTTGTTAACTAATATTGTTTATAACAATTGAAATAATTTTTTTAATAAAAAAAGAGACACATATTCTTAAAATAAGACTAAATTAAAATATAAATGTAAAAAAAATTTTTTTTTAGAGGAACCAAAGTTAACTATTTGTTAACTAATATTGTTTATAACAAATGAAAAAAAATTTTGTATTCTTTATTTTTCGTCTAGAGAACATATTACATGATTTTGAATTGATTCTGGTCATTTGCAGTAATAGAATTTGAAATTAAATGTATTTTTTTTAAATCGTGTTAATTTGTTAACTTTTACTAAAATAAATAATTATAAACAATTGAAAATTTAAAAATCGGCCTCGAGGGATGTCTTAAGAATTTAGATCTTTTTAATTTATACGTAAAAAAACTGAAATCGGTTAAAAATTGTAAGCTGTAGACATTTTTGAACAGGAAATTGTAAAAAAATCCCACTGTGCGCCATTCGACCACTGTGAAGGACATTGGAACTAAACCGAATCGTCACTATGGTGGATATTGTGGAGGATTGACTGTGATTATTTTTGAAAGCGAAATAATCCTTAAGGTCCTCAAGATGATGTCACTAATAAAAATTCTACAACTAAA
The DNA here is from genome assembly GCA_032873175.1 of Leptopilina drosophilae. NCBI lineage: Eukaryota > Metazoa > Arthropoda > Insecta > Hymenoptera > Figitidae > Leptopilina > Leptopilina drosophilae. The sequence goes on along the minus strand of CM065479.1, from coordinate 27,300,826 downwards.
TTCAATGCTCTGACAAACTTCAAAATTTTTATCGGTATTAATTTTATGTTCTGAAGCTCCATAGAAACGTAGATCTAGTATTAAAGCTAAAATTTAATTTAGTTAGAACAGTAAAATTAATCTTAATTACAGTTGGCAAAAAATTATTTGGATATTGCAACATCTTAATCCTTAATCATTCTATAAATAATTCTTTCATAGTTGTACAAAGCAAGAAGACTAGAGGCAGGAGGTAAAACTGCAGTAGGGGGGATGAGTCACGAGCTTGTCTTTAACCAGTTTCGTTTCGAAAAGTGCGGTGCTTCTACACATCACTCACACATTCCAATTTTTTTATACAGTTTGTTTCATATATGTATAAGGTAAACCAGACAGTAGTCGGCCACTTAAGAAAATCTTTTTAATGAATGTTGTTTAAAAATTACAATTAAAATTTTTTGAAAATTTCATTCATGAGTAATTATTCCTAATGCTCCTACAAAATTAGTATACCAATTATGTTTACAAAAAAGTTTCTTGTTCGTTAAAAAAATTCACAAAAAAATTCAGAATCCGACAGTAGTCGGCCACCTAAAAGCAATCTTTTTAATTAACACTGTTTTAAAAGATCAATTTATATTTTTTTCGAATTCTTTTATGTGATGTTGTTCCTTACGATCACACAAAACTATTAAACCAATCATGTTCAAGAAAAAAATTTTTTATTCTTCAAAATAAAATAGTAAATAAACAAGTAAGAATCTGACAGTAATTGGCCACTTTAAAAAGCTTTCAAAAACCATCCAAAAAAAATTTTTTTTTCTATTACAAAAGTTTAGATTTGCTTACGATTACCATAGAAATGATTAGCAACTTTAAAAATATTTTTATCTCATACAGTCTTATAGCTATTCAAACTTGAAAAGTGTCCGACTACTGTCTGGTTTAACCATATATATATATATATATATATATATATATATATAGTAGGAGGGCTCTGCCCCCCTGCGCGCTTCGCGCGCCAACCCCCTGATTTTATATTTACTTCTATTTATGGATAATATAAAGAATGAAAAATGCGATCTTATGATATTAGCCATTCTCAAATTTTCAATCTTTGTCATCAATTTTGAAGTAACATACCAGCTTGTAAGCAAAAAAATGTTCTTTTGCATAGGCTTCGACGTCCTATTTCGCGCTTCCATTTGAGGGGGCAAGCCCTGACCTGTTTGTAAATCACAGATCAAATTTTGACGTAATGTTAAGGACCACATTAAGGCCCCTTTTAAAACCCGTACCTCAAAAAAATAAGTTAAATTGAAAATGTATTTTTTTTCGTTCTTTACCCTCTTTTTGACCTAGGTCAAAAAATAGGTCAATTTTGACATATGTTTTGATTTATGTTTTTGACCTATGGGTCAAAAAATTGGTCAATTTTGACATAAGTTTTGAGGTAATGTGAGGCCGTTATTTGTCCTCTTTTAAACCTATAGGTCAAAAAATAGTTCAAATTAGACATAGATTTTGAGGTAAGTGTTATTTATCCTCTTTTTGACCTGTAGGTTAAAATATAGGTCAAATTAGACATAGATTTTGACGTAATGTTAGGCCGTTATTTATTCTCTTTTAAACCTATGGTCAAAAAATAGGTCAATTTTGAAGTAAGTTTTGACGGCCCTTACTACAGGGGGCCCTTAGAAATCCTGACTCTGCGGCGGCGGCGGCGAAATGTTTTTATATAATAGGGATATATGTTTATATATATATATTACTTTTTGTTTATGTCAATCCATGTTAGTTTTATTTAGCGATTTCGGATGGACTTACCTGAGTCTTTTTGGTCCTGCCGGAATATGATATGATAATAATATACAGCGGCGGCGGCGATATGATTTTATAATAAATAAAAAAAAATTTAAATTTAAATTTAAATTTTTTTATATTATATATATATATATATATATATATATATATATATATATATATATATATATTGTTTGTCAAATTTTGACGTTTAGATCAAAATTGACCAAAATTTTTACATAAGTTTAGACGGCCCCTTCGGAAAGGGCGCCCTTAGAACTTTCTAAAACAGCGGCGGCGATATGATTTTATAATAATAGGGATAGATATATATATATATATATATATTATATATATATATATATATATATATAATATATAATATATATATATATATATATATATATATATATATATATATATATATATATATATATATATATATATATATATCCCTATTATTATAAAATCATATCGCCGCCGCTGTTTTAGAAAGTTCTAAGGGCGCCCTTTCCGAAGGGGCCGTCTAAACTTATGTAAAAATTTTGGTCAATTTTGATCTAAACGTCAAAATTTGACAAACAATTCCCGCTACCCTCATAATTTAGGTCAATTTTCAGGGCAGTTTTGACCTAAACGTCAAAATTTGACAAACAATTCCCGCTTCCCTTAAAATTTAGGTCAATTTTCAGGGCAGTTTTGACTTAATAATAGAACGTCCAACGTCCTTCCGGCAGGACCAAAAAGACTCAGGTAAGTCCGTCCGAAATCGCTAAATAAAACTAACATGGATTGACATAAACAAAAAGTAATATATATATAAATATATATCCCTATTATATAAAAACATTTCGCCGCCGCCGCCGCAGAGTCAGGATTTCTAAGGGCCCCCTGTAGTAAGGGCCGTCAAAACTTACTTCAAAATTGACCTATTTTTTGACCATAGGTTTAAAAGAGAATAAATAACGGCCTAACATTACGTCAAAATCTATGTCTAATTTCACCTATTTTTTGACCTACAGGTCAAAAAGAGGATAAATGACGGCCTCACATTACGATAAAATCGATGTCAAAATTGACCTATTTTTGGACCTATAGGTCAAAAGGAGGATAAATGACGGCCTAACATTACGTTAAAATCTATGTCAAAATTGACCTATTTTTTGACCTATAGGTCAAAAGGAGGATAAATGACGGCCTAACATTACGTTAAAATCTATGTCAAAATTGACTTATTTTTTGACCTATAGGTCAAAAAGAGGATAAATGACGGCCTAACATTACGTTAAAATCTATGTCAAAATTGACCTATTTTTTGACCTATAGGTCAAAAAGAGGATAAATGACGGCCTCACATTACGTTAAAATCTATGTCAAAATTGACCTATTTTTTGACCTATAGGTCAAAAGGAGGATAAATAACGGCCTCACATTACCTCAAAACCTGTGTCTAATTTGACCTATTTTTTACCTATAGAGCAAAAACATAAATCAAAACATATGTCAAAATTGACCTATTTTTTTACCTATGTCAAAAAGAGGATAAATATCGAATTAAAATCTGTTGGTAAAATACAGATTAAATTTTAATGTAATGTGAAGGCCCACATTAAGGCCCCTTTTAAAACCCGTAGCTCAAAAAAATTGGTAAAATTAAACATGCATTTTTATTCGTCATTTATCCTCTTTTTGACATACACTGAAAAAAAATTGTAATTGAACCAAGTAAATGCATTTACTTGGCAGAGTTTACTTGAATCAATCCTATATTTATTTGAAGAGAGAAATTAATTTTCTTGTGCCAAGTAATTATTAGCATTGGATAGAGTTCTTGAATTAATAATTCAGTATTTGGTGGAAGTAAATATGTTATTGATCAAATCAAATATTTTACTTATCCGAAGTACCAAAAAGGATTGAATCAAGAATATTATGTTCTTAAGAGAAATAGTAAAGTATTGTCTAGAGAAATCGTTTTTCTTAAATCAAATCATTTCATTCATTTGATTTAAAACTTTTTTTTACTTAATACAATGCCGGTGTTCTTGATCCAAGAAAATATTTCGCTTCAAATGGATGTGCAACTTAAATAGCAGTTTTTGAAAACTGTCCATTGAGGCTTGGATGGCATAGTGGTAACGGTACAGCTTCTGATGCGCGCAACCCGGGTTCAATTCCTCCGACTGTGGAAAATTTTATTTCAAGGTATATTTGTTGTATTTGTGATAAGTATTAATTAAATGTAAATATATATGTAAAATAACAATTATTTAATTATTTAAATAAAAAATTTAAATGTTAATTAATTAAATAATAAAAATGTTTGACCTAAGTATTAGAAATGATGGGATGGGGGTAAGGGGGGGGGAGAGAATTCACGTAAATAATTTACTTGAATTGAAAAAATATTTTTTTGATTGAAATCTATAATTTTCTCAAATCAAAAAAATATTTTCTTGATTTGATACACAAATGTTCTTGAATTAATATAATCTGCATTTTTTTCCTGCAACTTAATTTCTTGACTGAATTCCATATTTTCTTGGATCAAGAACATATACTCTCCTACCAAGTATACTATGTCAAGAAAATCGTTTTCTTGAATCAATACTATAATACTCTTGGCCGTATTCAATCCCACCATTTGCTTCAACCAAGAAAAATTTTCTTGGTTCAATACTATTTTTTTTCAGTGTAGGTAAAAAAATAGGTCAATTTTGACATATGTTTTGATTTATGTTTTTGCCCTATAAGTAAAAAAATAGGTCAAATTAGACACACGTTTTGAGGTAATGTGAGGCCGTTATTTATCCTCTTTTTGACCTATAGGTCAAAAAATTGGTCAAATTATACACAGGTTTTGAGGAAATGTGAGGCCGTTATTTATCCCCTTTTTGACCAATAGGTCAAAAAATAGGTCAATTTTGACATAGATTTTAACGTAATGTGAGGCCGTCATTTATCCTCTTTTTGACCTATAGGTCAAAACATAGGTCAATTTTGACATAAGTTTTGACGGCCCCTTTGGGATAGGGCGCCCTTACAGAATCTTGAAACAGCGGCGGCGGCGATATCTTTTTGTAATATAGGTAGATATGTGTGATTCTCTCGTAATACTCCTTTTTGTGAGTTACAAAAAGAAAAGAAAACAAATTATTATTTATGGATTAATGCAGTCAATTATATTGAGCTTTCAAAAATCTACCACCTCTATAGCATGATCATGCTAACTTTTAGCTTTTAAAGTATATATTTTAAATTAAAATTTATAAAAAAATTAAGAGGTAAAAATTTGGCGCAGGCGTTTTTTATTATATACGTTTTTCTATTTACAAAAAATTAATTATTAATTATAATTTATTAATATTATCTACAAATTTTATAGATTTTCAAATACTTACAGTTATCAAAAATCTTTTTTAACAATTGTCAAAAATTATTTTTCTTATATTTTAGGTTCACTTTTCACTGGCAGTTTGTAAACAATGGACAATCATATCAATTTTTAATTTTTATTAAAAAAAGTGAGAGGAGTGACGGATGGGAGAAATGACAATTTCAACATTTTTTAATTTCATTTAATTGACAAATAACACAGGCCGACAAAATTTTCGCGAATCTCAGAACCAAGAACCGGATAATACTTTTTCGACGGTTTTTGACGTGCTGAATCCAAATCTGACCTCAGAATTGCCCCACCACGTCAGGTTTTTAAGGTATTCTAACCTAAAAGTTCCAAAAACATGTTTTTTGGGCATTTTTGAAGTCTTGTACAATCAAGAGAAAATTTTTTTCCTAAAGTTATTTACGGCATCTAAAAGTACCATTCTTCCCTTTTAAAAGGCCTTTTGAAATTTGAAAAAATCTTTATTTCTCACTAAGATATCGTCATTTGAATTTTTTGAATGTGGTAAATTGGTCAATATTTGTTTACTGACCACATTGAAAAAATTCAAATGACGATATCTTAGTGAGAAATAAAGATATTTTTTCAAATTTCAAAAGGCCTTTTAAAGGGGAAGAATAGTACTTTTAGATGCCGTAAATAACTTTAGGAAAAAAAATTTCTCTTGATTGTACAAGACTTCAAAAATGCCCAAAAAACCTGTTTTTGGCACTTTTAGGTTAGAATACCTCAAAAACCTGACGTGGTGGGGCAATTCTGAGGTCAGATTCGGATTCAGCATGTCAAAAACCTTCGAAAAAGTATTATCCGGTTCTTAGTTCTGAGATTCGACAAAATTTTGTCGGCCTGTGTAATTTCCCTCCAGCTTAGAATGCCCTATCATGTTTATAAAGAATAACTTTATGTGAAAAAAATTTGCGATCAATTTATATATATTAATATTGTTTTTATTAGGGGGTGAGAGGAATGACGCTTTAGGTTGTGAATCTCTGCTTATGTTTCAATTTTAATTTTTTTAACGCAAAATAATGACATTTTTTAAAAAATAACTTAAGAAATTATTATTAGAGATGTTAATTTAAATATTGATCACAATAATTAATCAATATCTCTACCCACAGCAAAAATATTGGATAATATTCAACGAGTGAAAGGAATGACGCGGTACTACATGACAAATTTAATTTTCTATATTTAAAAAAATTACGCGACATATTAAATTTCTATTTTTAAAAATTATTCTTAAATATTATAACTTTTAGAAAAAATTGATAAAGTACCTATTTTCATGTTTTAAATAATTGTTTTACATATTGAAAAAATAAAAAGCACTTTGATGAAAGGTTAGAAAATCGATTTTGAGGTGGTGAAATATATTAAAAATGTATTAAACAATAAAATTTTACAACTTTTTCTTGCAGAACATTTAGAAAAAGTGTCCCAGTCGACGGTGTACATATTAAAGGGTTATATTTTACTGAAAAAATTAAAACGAAAATTCCTTTGAACTTTTTAAATATTTTCAGTAGTTTTCCTGTAAATCACAATTGAAAATTTAAAAACTTCGCATAGATATTGGCCGTGCACGCTCTGTGAGCCGGTATGTGGGGCCGTAATATTTCAACTTTTGCAGGCCTGTACGTGTACCAGCTATGTGCGTGAAATAAATTTTTGACAGTAGTTTTTGGTTTCTAGGTTTAGATTGTCTTAAAAACAATAAACTATTGTTCACTATTGGACTACATTTCACATTACATTATATAAGTAATCTGTAAGCTACAACAAGCTTAAAATTTTTTGATAGGATGTAGGAACCAAGTTGAAATTTTTAAACAAGAGTGTACAGGTTACTTGGGTCACATAAAAATTACGCTTCTTTGAATTTATTGTATGCAACTTACGTTTACTTTTGCGAGGTATAATTCCAATTCCTTGTAAGGATCCATCTCTTCCTTGATAAATTCTCGAGGAATTTCCTTTTCACTATCAACATCACATTCCACGATTTTCAAATGATTCACACATTTTGAGGGCGACATTGACACTTCACTTCCCGTTGATCCATTCACCCAACGATTTGCCGCTCCATTCTCAGGCAAAATCTCCATCTTTGCGAATTACCTCATTGAACACATTTCCACTGACGTCTGTAATAAAGGAAGAAGAATATATATTTCATAAATGCACGTTCTCTTTAAATCCAATTAAGTAAAATTACAATGTGAAAAAGAGAATACTTCATTATAACAGTTGTATCGATACATGGATTAATTTAAAAATTAACTGAATTCTTATTTTCTTTACTAAGTTTTTTCTTGGGGGGGGGTCAATTTTTAACAGATAACATAATTACGTGAGAAATAATATTTTGGTTCTGCTTTCACTTTGGAAGAAATTTTTAAGAATTATTTTTTATTTTATGGTTTGAATTACTCTTATACGGACTGCAAAGAAGATTTCCAGAATTGGATATATTTCATTGCCTAATTCGAACGTAAAGTTTTATAATCGGATTTATTAATTTCCTGCTAACTGTTCCTGAAACTAAAAGTAATCCTGAAGGTCGTCAAAGTATCTTTGAAATAAACTACTACATCTAAATTCAATCCTTCAAAAAACTTCAAAATTTGTTTCAAAATATGTTGTAATTATGGTTTCAGGTTTATTTTAATTAATTATAAAAAATTTTAATAAAATTTTGGATCAAATATTTATGTTCCTAAAATTAGCATTAACCCTCAGTTTCAAAAACTGTTATTTAGGATTTTTAGAAATGAAAATGTCAGTAATTTTCACTGATTAAATAGGATCTCAAAAAAATGTTCAGCAAACATTCGTAATCCTAAACCTTTTAATATTTTTATCCTGCTTTTCGATTTAGAGAAAAAATTTATTTTCTACACCTGAACTCGAGCCTAACTTCAGGAACATAAATATTTGTAAAAAAATGTAATTCAAGAGAATCCTCAGCAAACCTTGTTCAGCAAACATTCGTAATCCTAAACCTTTTAATATTTTTATCCTGCTTTTCGATTTAGAGAAAAAATTTATTTTCTACACCTAAACTCGAGCCTAACTTCAGGAACATAAATATTTGTAAAAAATGTAATTCAACAGAATCCTCATTTCGATTACACAGAAAATTATTTCCAAAATATCAAAGTCTGAACCAATGCACGGAGAGAAGTTTGAACACTTAAAGACGGTTCACACTATAGCACCTTGAAACACAGTGAAAATTCACCATGAAATATAGTGCCATCTTTGAACAAACTAGTGTACTCACTGTAAAGTATAGTGTTTCGTTTAACACTAAAAATGTGAATGTTTTCATTTGAATAGTTTATGCACACTTAACGTTTTCGAATGAATAACACTTAAGTTACATGTGTTCTAATGATCACTATGATATTCGATGACAGTCACTTCGAAATTTCGTGCATATACCTTGTTATTGTTACTGGCTATTACCAATTAAAGCCTTAATGTTTTTAAATTTTAATTGTATAATACTAAAAATTAAATAAGTTTAAGGGTTATCAATATTAATACATTGGAAAAAATTTATTTGATTCAAATAAAAATTATTTGATTCAAGTCAATATTTAATTGATAAAAGGCAAGTAATCAATTTTTTTAATCGAATTGATTTGTTTTCAGTGTATTATTAATTAATAATATTAAAATAAAAATAAATTATTCGTCACAATTAATATTTATTTATTAATTTTCATTTAATAAGCAGTATAGTTATAATCATTTGCATTAAAATAATAATTAATTGTCATTATTATAAGAAATATTAATGTAATATAATAAGTACAAAATAATATATATTCACACACACACACACACACACAACTATCGATTTTTCACAAAAAAAATCTTAAATTTTTATAAAAATATCAAAAATAATCATTATTTACTAATATATCACAATTTCTAATATTACTTAAATTACTAAAATTCGCATTGTTGAATTTAAAATGATTTTTTATTTAAATCGAAATCAAAATAACTCCCAACTCCAATTATTTCGCCTTAAACCAATTATATTATGTGTCGTATAAAAATATATGAAATGTCATTTTTTTGGTGCAGCAAACACGGCGTTCTCTGTGGTAGCGAGTCATATTTAATAATCTTTTGATTTCGGCTATCCTCAAAAACGCTAAACGCGAAGAAGTGCATGTTAAATCCGATCATGTGAAGAGGTATAAACTTGAAAAAAATCGAGTTGTCTACAATATATACCTTTTGGATTTTTCCAAAAATAGGACCGTTTTCTGAAATTCTTGCAACAATTATTGTACCACATTTGTACGTTACATCATTAATTTTAACATTGCTTACAGTTTTTCGACAAATTGACACAGGAAAGTGGATGTTTACAGAATCATCTTGTATTTCAGGACCGTACGTAGAATACAATTCTCGATATTGTGAAAACACAAAATGCATTAAACGCAACTGAAGCCTAATACCGACAGATAACAAAATATTTTTATTTGATGAAATAGCATTTAAAATTGATTTTATTTCTGTGTGTTTTGATTCAAAACGCAAGGATGATGTATTAATTAGAGGTCCATTTTGCAAAATCAAACGATTGTAATGTACCATGAAATGAAATTTTGCTTTTAAATCAACATCAAATATCTTAATGAACAATTTATGATGTTCTTCGATTAAAATTTTCAAATGAGTAAGATGTGAATGAGTAATAGTAGAGGAAGTTATTATATGTATAATTTCCCGCAATTTTATGTATAAGGACCAGCTTTCGTTGTCCTCTGGTACCATGTCCCCAACAAGTAGTCCAAAATATCTTATAAAGAATAAAGTTTCGGATGCTGACATTTTTAACCTTTTATTTGATTTCAAGTATTCCAAAGATATGTTAAGAGGTACGTTAGATTTTTCAAAAGCAAAATCCAATGAGTTTAAAGCATTATTTAAATAATCTATCGAAAAACACTCATCAACTAAAATCAATTGCAATAATATCTTCGCCATAATAGTATTCCCTACTCCCTCAAAAATGTCATGCATAACATCTGCACTTGTATTGACAGTCACATGGAACAAATTTAACTCGTTGAAAACGCAAACTTCCTTAATGCCCGTAACAGAAAAGTTTTTAGTTTTTACGTCATCATCGTAACTTTGTTTGCTTCTAAGTAGAGTTACGTCTTCCGTTGTCATGACTTTGGTCTTCTTTGGTCCAGCGGTGCAAAGTCGACAGAAATGAGTTAATGAGAAGGACTCCACATAACCCAAAATGCCATTTGCTCCAAGATTATCACCAAGAATTAAACTTGTTATAAAATATATTTTATACATCTTGTTGTCAACATTTACATCAATTCCTAACTTATTAAGTTCTTGTAATTGTGAAATAAGTTTACTAAAAATTATTTTATTCCCAAAAGTTTTCCTATCTTTTGTATAAAAAATATCCGTGACGAGAATACTTTCAAGTTTTGAAGAAAAATTTCGTGGTAAGCAGGGAATAGTGGCATAAACACATCCAATTTGGTTTTTCCCAGCATGAGAACCTAATGCATTGCCAGTCTCAAGGTCGTCAAAATAAATAAAAAGGGGTAAAACAATTGTTTTTTCATTCAAATTTTCTATTTGATTCTGGAAGTCCTGTAGTTGTTTCTTCCACAGAGAACCTTGAATAAAATTCATTTTTATTTCTGACTCAGTTTGCAGAAAAGCCATATAAGACATTGTTGATTTAAACAATCCGTCCATCTGCAACAACATTTTCAATGAATTTTTCAATGATAAATGAATCATTGTAGTTTTTTTTGTTGTCAACATGACTTTATTTCCCTGAAGTTTAGGTACTCTATCGTTACTTAAAATGCATACTTCAGGCTTTAAGTATAATCCCATTTTTTCATATAAATTGAATCTTTTACATTCTGAATTATAATTTTCGAAAGGATTTTTGTATTTTTCGAAAATATTATTTATAATTTCGTAAACTTTTTTGTCAACATTATTATTAAGACATACATTTACTTTTTGTAATATGAATGGATTATAAACATTTTTTATTAAAGTTTGAAACGACTCTATTATAAATTGTATGTCACTTCTTGAAATATTTAGATTATTATATAAATTAGCAAGTAAGTTTTAAAATTGAATTATCTAGATCCATATTAAAAATTTTTAAATCCACTTTTATTAAAAAGAAAAGATTACATTCACAACTACTTCATCTCTTTTAAATTTTCTTCTTGAATCTCAAAATATTAAACTTTTTTAACATTTGTATGTCATTCTGAAAGAATTACATATTCAGAATATTAAACGAATAAATATTGTCATAAAATCGACGCAAAATTATTAATATAATATTTTAATAAAAAGATTTTTAAAAAATCCTTGCGAAATGATTAATTTAGTATCACAGTAATAATAATTTTTTTGAATAATTCTAATCCGAAATTTTAGTCAGTTCGGTAGCTAAGTTCGATATTTTTTTTAATGCAACTGCAGCTCTGTAGTCTTTAATTTCAAATATACATCTTTGAATAAAAGACCATATATGTGGGCACGCTACAGAATAATTGAGATTAAGCGCAAAAAATGACTTAAAACATAAGTCAAAAGCTTCAACAAAAGTGCTACATTTATAGAGAACTTTCTCAATAGCTACGTAGCATGCACTAATGTCTGTTAATGGCCCACAAATTATAATGTAAGGTTGAACCGTTATCACTCCTCTTGCTTCGAAGAAGAGACATCTCTGGTAAAGAAAGTTATGTACATATTCTTCCTTCTCTGGAACCTTAAACGCATAAGGAAATAATTTGAATAATTAAGCATATAATGTTTTTCCATTGTGATAATAGCAAAGTTCAGATAAACACAATTTAATAATTACCTCAATGTGAACTATGAAACAGTTGACAATGTCAGTTTGATTAGGCTTCCAAGTACTACAATTTGCTACTTTTAAAGTGTGCTGAATCAAACTCACTAACAGTAAAGCTGCCAATGCATTCTTATGTTCTAAAAAAATTGTTAATATTATTCATAGTTTATCTAAAAGGAGACGTATAAAAAAAATTTTAGAGATAAAGTTATATCAGCTAGTCAATTAATTTTGTTCGAAAAAATTAAATAACTTTTGTACAATACAATGTCAACTAAAGAAAAATCGACCAAATATTTTGATTTTTTCGAAAAAATTTGATTTTTTGAAATTTAGATAAACGTAAATACTAAACTACTTAACGGATTAGTCAAAAACACTGGAATACAATTTATTGTATTAAAATCTCGATATATGTTTCAGAAAATTTTTAAAAATTTCATATTTTTTGAAATATTTTAAATTTTCTCTAAATTTTTATAATAATTGGTGAAAGTATTGACGCCAAGATTTTAAAATTGGCTTGAATAGAAATTTTTTATAAAGGTGAATAATTATATTTCATTTTTTGGTTATCTTAAACATGAAATTAAATTTCCTATTATTTGTTGCAATTCAAAATTAATGACATAAATCAATATAAAAATTTTAGTTATAACTTTTACTTAGTAAACTTTTATTTTAGTAATTGATTGGACAATTACAAAAACTTTTATTGGGCGGAATTTTTTGTATCAAAAATTTTTTTATTGAGATATAATATTGTCTTTTTTATTTACCAGCATTTTGTGGGTCTTTGTTTTTCTCTATAACATTCTTTATATCCAAGTAATTCGTATTGATATATTTAACAAAGTCTTGCTCTGGAAAATTTCCTTCATTGAAATTAACGTTTGTATCTTTCCTCTTACTATTAACTTTGCCACAATCAAAAGCTTTTCTTTTGGCAACTTCAATTAATTTTGGAGCAACTGTTGGCCACTTGACAACAAGACGATCTTTTACCCATGTGTTTTTGAATTTATCATTTTTCGGATATTTGTGATTTTTGAATAAGTCTTCAAAATCTGATAAAATCTAAAAATGTAGCTTTTAAAGATATAGTTAATAATGAAATAAAAAATATTACTACATTTTTTGGTTACAAATTGCTTCTTCTTACCAATCTTTGTCCTAAGCCTCCTTTTAAAATGTCAAAACGAGTAAAAATTTCAAGCGGACTTTTGTTTTTGTAAACATCTCTTCGGTGATAGAAAGAATACTTCCAAGTCTCAATGGCTATTTTTTCGTCGTCTGGGTTCTCTTGGGATAAAATATTTAAATCCAATGGAAATTAATCTAATTCTGCAAAAGACAGTAACACAAATTGTAAAACATATGTTACAGATTAAAAATATTTTTCAAATATAAAGCGCAGGTTATTCCGTTGTCACGTGCCATATATACCAAAATTTTAAAAGATTAAAACTATACTGACCTTCACATTCACTTGATTTTCTCCTCTTGATGTTATGTTTTTTTGTGCTATCAAGCAATTTTAAATTCACTGCCCTATCTCGAAAGTTTAAATATGTTGTATACAAGTAACCTGTGCTATTTACCCGTTTTCTTTTATTATTTTCATTCAAGTTGTGTGAAGGATCATAATACAAATCTGTTTCTTCCGTTGGAAAAAGTGATTTTATATCATTCACAATTTCTTTAAATATTATGCAATTTAATCTACGACAAAGAAAAATAATTTAAATGTAACAAATCAAAAATTTAAAATGCACTAGTTCCTCAAAATAAATATGGTTAAAATTCTTCAAAAACTGATTTAAAAAAATTTTAAATAAATACTTGAAATAAATTATTTTTAATTAAATTTTACAAAATTTCAACTACTCGAAAAAGTTTTTATTATAGAAATATTTGATAAATTTAATTATGTTAAAAAATGATTCACAAAAGTCGAAAAAGTCGCAATATTTGAAAATAAGTTAAAAAAATTCTCAATTTTTTTTAATTTCCCTGACTTTACTGACATGTGACCACCCTGGTTATGTTCGCAACGCAAATTTTGCGAACATGACAATTAAAAACATTATTTTAGTAAATAAAGAAATGTTGATAAACGAAATACAGAAATTATTTATAAATTAATGCTTACGAAAATGGCGTTAAAGTCCCTATAGTTTTATTAATTGCATTTTCTATGACAATTCTGCTTAAATCTTTTCTTGAAAAAGTTTTATTTTTCGAGTACTCATAAAGTATAAATCTGACAACTAAAGTACTGCACAATAATTGGAAAAGTGGCATACTTTTTTCAACTAAAAAAAATATTTTAGTTAATAATTAACTTTAATAATGTCTTCAAAAACATCTCATAAAATTTGTAAAATATTAATTTCAAATTAAAAAGAAAAAAAATATAATTACTTGATGAATATAAATTTTCAATATTCTGCAATTTTTCTATATTTTCGTTACAACTGAGATTTTCAATATTGATATTGTCAATGTCAAAAGTCTCATCATTTGTCACAGTAAAATTGAATATGTTGTTGTTTTCTTCTTCATTATTATTTGCAATATCAACATGGTCATTTAAGTTGGAAAATAAATTCAATTTATATTTCAATTTGAAATCAGAAATTATTTCTATTCCTAATTCTTTAGGAATAATTTCTGAAATTTCGTCCTCAGTTAAGCAAAAAAATCTCGTCTTGTCTATCTTGTGAACTAAACAGAAAATTTTTCTACTAAATCAGTGTTATAATTTAATTTAAAAATTACGAAATACAATTTAAAAGGTTACAAATTTGAAATATACTTTAAATTAATTTTACTTACATCTGAATAAATTTTGTAATGATGACAGATTCCAATCTCTAAGCAATTTGGAGACATAATCATCCATAATGACTGAACTTTCTTCTTTTTCCAAAAATATTATTTTCTCTTTATTTTATACACTTCAAACCCTTTAAACAATTATCACATCAATACGCACAACTTCTCACGAACCGCTCTCGGATCACTGTCACGGGAAAAATCGATGTTTTCATGGAAAAACTATGTGATCGTCATGGATTATTGAACTTTAAAAGTTGACACTCTCAATTTTGGTGGTAAAATTTAGAAAACCAGTGGCGCCACTAGCGAAAGCAGTGACTATCATCGGTAATTCAGTTTCCCACTTTTGTTCAAAAATTTAATGTGAGTTCATCCTTTAGTTTCATGATAACACTGTGTTTCACGGTTTAAAGTTCTCTCCGTGTGTGGCAAACCAAAACAGAGTAATTGGATCGAAATTCATTTTTTTTCTAAATCACCAAAAAAGTTTTGCTACTTATTATAATAAAAATATAAAAAGAATCTATTGATACGATTATAATGCTAATAATGCCGACAACACGCAGAAAAATTCGATTGAAAATTTTAGAGTTAAGTAGTAGTAATTTAGATATCATTCTCAAACTTGTCTACCTTGGCGGCTCCAGGATAAAAAAAACAAGGAAACGAATGGTAAAATATTTAAGACACGTCAGTAGGCTTAACATGTTTTCGTTCTTATGCAAGCCTATAACATATACGGAATACAAATATATACGCGGAACAAAGCAGATTGAACACATTGATAGGCGCTTCTGGGCGGAGTCCAAGGCAAGTATAATGTGAGCAGATCCTCTAGTGACCTACATTATTATTTTTATTTGTCAAAATATTTACTTTTATTGGAATATTCAATTTAAGACTGAATATAAAATCTAAAAATGAAACAACTGGAAGTATTATAGAATACTTAAATTATATAAAACTTCTCACTGCTCTCTAAATCCCAGAGTATGCAGCTGAGTCAATCAGCGAATATACACTGATGAAACAGCGTATATACACTGATTTTCTAGCGTATATACGCTGTTTGATCAGCTGCATACTCTGGGCTGGTTAATCAGCGATTTTTCGCTGATTCAAATTTAGAGAGTGGGATTTTTATTATTCTTTAGATACTAATACGTCGAATCTCTTTAAAAAATAAATACTAGTCCTTTGCCATTTTTACTAAAATGATTTGTTTTAAAACGTTTAAAGAAAGAGATTATATTTAAATATCTACAAATTAAATAAAAATCCCAATGCGAAGATTTTAAAAATTAAAAATATTCTTTATTTTTTACATATTATTTCATTTTAGACTTTACATTTAGTTGCCTAAATTAAATATTCCAATAAAATATAATAACAATTAGGTATTACATAACCGGCTAAAAACAAAATAAACACACACCTAACCTCAAAATGAGATTAAACATTTTACTAAGATATTCTTCTAAATTTATTTGTAACACTAGAACTTTATCACAAAACTGCACTTACTATTATATTTAAAATTAAAATTTTTATTGATTGAAACCATTAATACGGCACGACGCACACTACGAACTACAATACTACCCAAGTGTCATACGCCGATTATACGCCTTAAATTTAAGAGGTGAAATCGGTATCTTAGAAAAAACACGTTAGATCTTGATGGAACTTGTCACTCGGGGGTTTTTGAGGTCGCTGATTACGAATATGAAGTCAGATTTTCAAAATTCAAAATGGCGGACCTAATCTGAGTGATATCAAATTTTAATGGCCGCCATATTTGGTATGAATTTTGAAAATCTGACTTCATATTCGTAATCAGCGACCTCAAAAACCCCCGAGTGACAAGTTTCATCAAGATCTAACGTGTTTTTTCTAAGATACCGATTTCACCCTTTAAATTTTAAAAGAATGTTTTCTACCCTTGAAACTCAAAATGGGCCGATATAAAAAAATACGTGTCAAATATTTTTCGATGTTTTAGTAGTATACCAATTTTCAGAAAAATCGGCGTATGACACTTGGGTAGTACTACTTGTAAGGACTCTCACACAGAACAGTCCCCGTTAAAGTGAACGTTGATACAAAGTTTGTAACAATTGAGTAGCTGAATTAAAATAAAAGCAAATAATAATAATTGTACCTAATTCTTTTCATCTTTTAATTAATTATGGAATCTGATTGCACTTGTTGAAAGAAGGCTAATAGCGTTTATTAAAATATTTAGCATTGATCTTAATTGAAAATCATTACCAAACTTTTTGGGATAGAGAACTAAAATTTAATATTTCTTCCTACGATAATACAAATTATTCAAATTGTATTATATCCAGTCCGAAATCTGAATTTTCATTTTTCTCTGTGAATAAGTCAATTATTACAACAATAGTGTATTTATTGCGTACATTTTTAAAACCTTTGATCTTTCCTCGCCGACGTGCCACAATGACAAATCTTCCTAAAAATGCACTGGAATAATGTGAAATGAGGTTGAGAAGTTAAAACAGAAGACCGTGTCATTGCAGTTGGGTTTTCGGTATAATTACCAGCACAGTCTCTATTTTTTTCCTTTAAGAAAACAAAGAAAAAGAATAAAAGCACTCTTTTTCTTTTCATTATATGGAACCAAAAAAAGAAAAAAGTGTACTTCTTTCTTTCGAGGAATATACTTTTTAAAAGTAAGTCAAAACAGCCACCTGCAAACGTTATGATCCTAACTCGTTATATTTATAGAGACTAACAAATGCGTTAGTCACTAGAGCTAATTATATATATATATATATATATATATATATATATATATATTTATATATATATATATATATATATATATATTCGCAGAGATTAGTTTTTCCATCTGCGAAATACCAACGGTAGATAAAATAGCCTTGTTGGCAGCTAACGGCAAGTGGATTATCGCCTGGATTAGTAAAGTGACGATGTCACATTTTCACAATTATGGTCCAACAAAAGACTTGCTGTTTCTGGTAGCACGTACTTGTGTGTGCCAAATTATCTAAACTCTATAGAAAAGAGGCTAGATCTGCTTATAATAATAATAATTCTCTTCACGAAAATAGTGACATCATTCAAAAGTGTTTGGGAAAAATGTCATCACAATAATTTACAACAGATGTAAGAATTGATCATTATATTAAATTGTGTAAAGCGTCGACACATTTTGCTCGAAATTTTGCCATGTGTGTTTTTCCTCGTACTGTTTTTCTGACCTAATAATTTTGTAACTTTAAGAAATTATTCTCGTATACGAAAATAATTTCTATGTAGCAAACGATGAATATGTTTGCTATTTCAGAAACCAACTAGTACTATTGAAGTAAATATGGCGCAAAGGAAAAGATTTACTCACATTTGCATTATATCCGTTCCATACCAAATTTTAAATTTACTATTTATTATCTGAGTGTCTGATATGAATAATTCTACGTAAATTAAAAAATTTATGACTATAATTTGAATATATCTAATGGTATTATTGAACCGGTTTGCCGAGATTTGCTTCAGTCTTGGTCCAGACCTATTTTTAGAGATGGAGTTGTCTTCGAAAAGTCTAATTTACAAATCTGTTTATGAGTCAATTCTAGAATTTATCACTTATTCTGGTATTTGCTCGCAGCTTCCCACAGAAGTAGCGTTTTTATATACCCAGATTCTCTAATGAAACTTAATAAGATCAAGCGTGTTATCCGTTGTACCGAAACAAACAACAACATAGCATCCTGGACAGTTTCCTTTGTAAAATCATTTGTAAGATCTTGCATTAAAAATCTGGAAGTAAAAAACTAAAGATCCTCAAAAGATGCTCTTGAGATCCTGTCCAGATTCCGATGCAGGAACTTTAGCTATTAAAGGTTCATGTAAAGGTTTCTGTACCGGAACCGGAACTTCGCATGTGGTGGTCCCCTTGTCCTACTCCATAACTTGCCAGGAATCCGCTCAGGCTATGTGGGGCGAGGGTGAGAGGAAAAGCTAAAAATCCTCCTCCCCCCACGCCCCCACACATCAGAGCTCTGGATTTCCTCCGGTCAACCTCGCCTTCCGTCTTTATCTTTTTCCCCCATTACTTTAATAATGAAGGATTCGATATGCCTCCAGTAGTCCACGTTTTGAACCATAATAGATACCATATTCTTGGCGTTGATTTCAAAACCAACTGCCGCAAACATGGCCATTCTATCACGGTTCCATTTCTCGCAATAAAAGAGAGTATGCTCCGCGTCATCTACTGGAGCATCGCAGTAGGCGCATTTTGCTTCTCTCTTAATCTTGAACCTGTGAAGGTACTGTCGGAAACATCCGTGACCTGACAGCGCTTGGGTCAGGTAATAGCCAACTTCTCCGTGTTTTCTTCCCAGCCAAGTGGCAAGGTTGGGGATCAGGCGATATGTCCACCTTCCTTTAAGATCCCCATCCCATCTCTCTTGCCATCTTTCAACGAGTCTACATCTCGCCTCTTTGCTGATAACCGCTTTGGTGAGATTTGTACTCCGGTGTTCTTGCGAGTTAGCTAGGTTTTTGTTAAGCTGGAAGACTTCCTGTCTTTCCTTCGCCCTCAAGTCAACAGACGGAAGGCTCGCAAGAACCAATGCAGCGCTCGTTGATACTGTTCTATAGGCTGAGACTACTCTCCGCGCACAACCTTCTTGCGCGGAAAGTAGCTCATCAGAGATGCCGCGGTTCTTTAGGGACTCAGCCCATGCAGGGGCAGCATAGAGCTGCTTTCCTTGAACCACGGTCGCCACTAATCGGCGTTTCTTTTCTCTGGGGCCACCGACATTGGGCATCATCCTAGATAGGTTTCCCATACAGTCGGCGGCATTTAGTGACGTGATCTTAGAATGTTGGTCGAACTTTAGATTTCGATCCAACGTCACTCCCAGGTACTGTAAACTGTTTCCCCAGGAGACTTCAGTCTGTCCTAAATGAATCGTTGGGACTTCAAAGGATCTTTTGCTCGTGACGAGCAAAGCCTCTGTCTTCTCTATAGCCATTTACAGGCCGTTGAGATCTAACCAGAACTTTGCCCGTCTCAGGCTGTCGTTGATCCTTATTTCAAGAATCTCAGGACTCTCCGCGCCACACACTATAATAACGTCGTCCGCAAAGCCAACCATTATCGTATCTTCAGGTAACTCCATTCTAAGGAAGTCATCGTACATGACATTCCATATGAATGGACCTACCTTTGATCCTTAAGGAGCTCCGCATGTCATCTCGTGTTTGATATGACATGCATCGCTCTTGTATTCAACCCATCTGTCGCTAAGATAGTTGTCTATCATTCGCAACAGGTCATCGCAAAGACATCAAGAAGCAACTCTGGATCCAGCGCGACAACCTCTTTTAAGATTTCGCTCGGTATACCATCGCTGCCCGGCGCTTTGCCGTTTCTTAATGTCCTTGCCACCTTTTTTAATTCCTCAATCGTGAAGAGCTCCTCGTCTCGCACTACACAGTGAGTAAAGTCCTCTCTGGGGTTAGGTTCCACATAGGGAAACAGTGCCTTTATGATTTCTAGGACCCAGATCGGATCATCCAGACCAGGGGTTTTATGCCTTGTCACTAATTTCTTAGCGACAATCTTAAAGGCCAAACCCCATGGATCCTTCTCGGATTCTCCGATCAGGTCACTCCAGCAACAGCGTTGGCTACTTTTCACGGCCTGCTTAAAAGTCCGCCTGGCTTTATGCCATGATTCTCGCAGCTGGAGGTTTCCCTTGGAATGGGTAAATTACCTCCTAGCTACGTGACATTCTCTTTTAAGACAGGCTAGTTCTTCATTCCACCAGTACATAGATCACTTTCCAGTTTTTCTTTTCTGCCGGCGGGGCATTGAGTTATTGCAAGCTTGTACAATCACACGCCTTGCCTCTCGTACTATACCCTTTAAAAAAGTTGGTCTCCTCACCCAGTTTAATTCGCGGATAAGTCGCGACTCTTCCAGGGATTTACCAACTTCTCCCTGTTTAGTCTCCTGAGGTTCCAAGAGGGGCTCTTGCTACCATATTTTGGAGCTACGCACCCTCCGGAGTTTTCCTCGGAGACCAAAAACTGTATGTACTGATGGTCACTCATAGTTTCCTCGTCCAGTACCCTCCATTCACTTATTCTGCGGGCCAGGCGGGGAGAAGAGAATGTTAAATCAAGAATAGATCTTGATTCTCCCCTCCTGAACGTGAACTCCTTACCCCGGTTCAAAACCACCAGGTCATTTGCGGAGATTATGTCCGCAACCAAGATCCCTCTCCTGTCCAGACGGGTGTCTCCCCATTCCGGTGACTTACTATTAAATTCGCCCGCAATGAGGACATCCCCGTCGCAAGTCTTTAGACTTTCCTCAAGAGAGCGGATCTCGGCGTCGAATTTTGCAACGGGATCGTTCGGGGAGAAGTAGCAGCTGTAAATTCGAACGCCCGCCACCTCCACCCAAACGAAGCCGTCGTCTGTCTCCAAAAATTTCCCAATGGTAAGCCCGGGGTTGCATATCATTATGCCGGATCTCCTTGATGCATCCTGAAACCAGTTTGAGTATATTTGCTTCTTATACTGCTCGCTTATGAGCAGTATATCAGCACCTCTCTCCCTGGCAGTCTGCATCAAGAGATCCTGTGCGACTTTTCCTCGCCCGAGGTTGACTTGGAGTAATCTTAATTCCTTGCCCTTAACTTTCGGAGCTCTTCCTTATAGATTGGGCAGGACCCAGTTCCTGGATTGTGGTTGATCTCCTTCTCTCCTTTGTCCCAACAGGTTAAACAAACAGGTTTGTTTTTGCAATCCTTGTGGGAATGATCAGGAGAGCCACATTTCCAGCAATCCTTGCAACGGTCCGACTTTTTGAAGGTTTTTGACAGATATCCATAGCAAAGGCACCTGAAGCATCTGTCTACTTCGATTCTGGGCCGGATCCTACAGTTAATCCAGCCGATTTTCATCCTGGCCGTCTTTAGCAGCGCATCTGCATCTGCTTCTTGGAGTTGCACAATGGCAAGTTTTTCTCCGCGGTTTAAGGGAATAAGTCGGCAAGACATTTCTATGTCGGTCCTGCCCAAGTTTTTGCGGACCGCCTCGGTTACCTCCTCCACACTCGTGATCTCATCCAGGTCTCTTATCTCTAGAGACCTCTTCGTCACAATGTGTGAGACCTCCGCCTTATCTTTCCGTCGGAGGACGACAAGCATCTCCTGCTTTTGTGACCTCTTGATTGACAGGATTTCTGTCTCGGTCGCAGCAGGGTCGACTGACGCCCTAAGCTGTGTCAAAATTTTACCGTAAGACTCAATACAGGTCACCTTTATCCTGATAGCCTCGGTGTTCCTTTTTTTTAAGGACGAATTCTGATTTTTTTCTCTCCTTTCTTTTTCTTCTTCTCTTTAGAGATTTCTCTCCATTCTTCCTCGTTAGCAGCAGTCTGAGGCCTACTAGAGTCCGAGCTTTCTCCATTCGTCTGGACTTCTTCAGACTGTTTTTTCTTCGACACTCTTTCTTCCGGAGATGTTGAAGCTCCCCTTTTTTGGGTTTGTGCCGAGTAAGTCTGTCCGCTTTTTATGAACTGAGCCACTCTCCGATTTCTCCTGGCTACTTTTGGTGTATTTGCAGGACTAGTCAAGCTAAACACCTCTGGCGACTCTAAGGTCTTTAGAAGCTTATCCGTAGAAGCTCGAAGCGCAAGGCCTGACCTCCGCACAGTTCCAAAAGTCTCCTTAGCGATATTAACTCTAACCTTGAGTTCATTCGGGGTGTTTTTTATAAACGTCCCTTCAATCGGAAGGATAGCCTTCTCTAAAGCTTCCGTCTGCTTTCTCTGTTCCTCTACTACTTCCTGCAGCACTTTAAATGCCATTGCCAAGGGTGGTGTAAAGGAACTTCTCCTTTGATGCGTAGCTTCTAGAGTTACCTTTTCTTTAGCGGCTGTGACAGCAGGTGTCTTTTTTTCTTCCTTATTTTTCAAAGGAAGCTGATGCACCTCAGCTACCACCTTGATTTCTTGAGGAATCTCATTTGAGATCACCAGAGACTCTGTATCTCCCGTCTCCATTTCCTCAATTTCGTTTTCGACATTTATAAAATTTTGGTTCTCCATAACTTCGTTTTTTACCAGCGCATCGTTTGTGGAGGAGCGGGTCAGTATAGTTGGGAACGGGTGTTCCCTCGGACGTATCCTACCCCAGTTTCCTGAGGCCCAACCACCGCTTAGCCGGTCCCGGAATACACGAACGGACCGGACTCGCTCGGGGCAATATGGATTCCGACCTCCATATTCACCACAGACTCTCCTGATCAAGGTCCCGAAGGGGCTGGCCACTGATTCCTTACCTCGGCTGACACATCGGCAGAGCGAACTCACATCAACCCCTAGGCCTCGATCACCGAAAACAAGTGAACGAGGCTTCGAGGTACTCCCAGTGGGCCGAGGAAGGAAACGATCATATGGGTGTGATTAGTGTATTGTGAGAATATGTACTGTGGTAAGTGTATAGGTGTTGTAATTGTATGTAACCCATATAAGTGTTAAAAAAGTGTAAGTTTTGTGTATTGAGCTTGGCGGACTAGAACGACCACAGATGTCCCACGTCTCACACGCATACCTCTCATTCATAGGGATAGTGCGTTTATAGCACCCCCCACATCCATAAAAAAAGAAACCTCCTCAAAGAGTTCTTCTTCCATTCAACATTCAAGGAGAGGGTCGTTTATAGACTCCTTCCTCATTCATACATCCGCTCTTATTCTATCGAGATAACCGGATACCGCCAAGGCTGACCTATTGGACAGACTTCCCGGATCCCTGGTATCTGTAATAGAAAAGAACTGCTCATTCGTGGAAGCGGCCGTTTATAGGCGACTCTGGTTCCGCATTTAGAGTAGGGGCCGTTTATAGGCTACTCTCCTACTTTCATGCACTTCTTCATGCACATTCACGGAAGCGGCCATCCATAGGCTACTCTGCTTCCCATTCATAGAAGAGGCCGTTTATAGACTTTCCTTCCCACTCGCGCTCCGTACACTCCGAACCCTTTGGTTCGGATTCTCCTTTACCCAAACACAGGGATAAACGCGTTTATAGCGCACCCTACTTTCACACCAGGCCGTTAACACAGACGAGAGACATACACAGCCGCACGAGATCGCCAAAGCTACCCTCCTCCTTCTCCAAACAACTTCACACATACACACATTTGGATAAAAAAAATATACGAATGAACGCAGATGAGTGATGAGGATGGAGTCCCGGGCTTGGGACCGGTCCATAGCGGAGTTATACGGGCCTAACATATTAAAGTATGAAGTTTATGTCTGTCAAATTCTGCGTAACATAAAAAAACATGTAAAACTTAACATTTAAAAAATTAAAAAGTTTCCTGTAGAGGATCCTGCAAGTGTTCCTGTACAGTACCCTTGCAGGAACATTTAATAGCTAAAGTTCCTGCATCGGAACCTGCACAGAATCCCGAGAGGGTCCTGAGTTTTTTACTATCAGATTATTAATGCAAGATCTGACAAATGATTTTACAAAGAAAACTGTCCAGGATGCTATGTTGTTGTTTATTTCAGTACAAAGGATAACACGCTTGATCTTATTAAGTTTCACTAGAGAATCTGGGCACATGAGAACGCTACCGCGTTCCTCACTTGAAAAATCTGACGTCGAAAATGGCGTATCTTTGACGTCAAAAATACTTATGAAAGGACGTATTTAAACACCTGTGAAATGAAGTAATATTTGTAGTAAAATAGCACGTCTAAAATGACGTATGGAACACCGTATGGAATTATGATAAAAAAAGAAGTCATTTTAGACGTCATTTTTTACTTCATTTTAGACGTCATATTTTACTTCATTTTCATAATCTATTATTGCAGCTTATTTTAACATGTTTAGGATAAACACCGTAGGTGTACGGACGGAACCCTTATGAAATCACTCGTGTGTCCGTCCCAGCCACGCAAAATGGGCTGTCCCCCCCCTTAACTTCTACAAATCTCAACCTGGTGAGCTGAAATTCGGTAGGGATTTTCAGTTTTAAGTGCAGATTACAGGAAAAATATAGCGAAAACGATTGGCCTACATATTTGCGAAATAGAAGGGTTAGAAATTAAATTTTTTCGAAAAAATTGCAAAAAATGACCCTGGCCCCCCCCCACTTTACTTCTATAAATCTGAAGCGGGTGGGTTGAAATTCGGTAGGGATCTTTAGTTTTGAGTGAAGATTACAGGAAAATTATAGGGAACCTGATAGGTCTACATATTTGCGAAATAGAAGGTAAAGAAATTAAATTTTTTCGAAAAAATTGCCAAAAATGACCCTGTGTCCCCCTTTAACTTCTACAAACCTGAACCTGGTGAGCTGAAATTCGGCAGGGATCTTCAGTTTTAAGTGCAGATTACAGGAAAATTATAGCGAACCTGATTGGTGAACATAAGTACAATTACAGAGAAATAAAAAAATTTATTAATAAAATAATATATATATATATATATATATATATATATATATATATATATATATATATATATATATATATAATGAGTTTTTTTGTGTACGGAACCCTCGATCTTAGTGCGAGTGCAACTCGCACTTGTCCGATTTTTAAAATTATAGTTTGAAAGTAATTTTAATGTGTGATGTTAAAAAAATGGAATAATGTTATGAGCAGTCAGAAGAAGAAAAATGATTTCATCAAACAAGTAAATGTTTATTAATATCTAAGGCGACACTACATGGAAGAAAAAGAAATAATTTTTTATACAGCTAGAGTAGTTTAACCATACAGAAAGGGACTTTTCTTTCATTTAATAAAAATGCAAGTTGGGAACTGCACAAAGATATTCCGTATCGTCTACTGTCATATGTACACATACTCGTAAAATATTTTCTGTTAATACAGCTGATTCCGTATCGTCAATTTGTACAATTTTTTCTAACATTTTATAGTCACTATTAAAGGCGTTTCTTGTTATAATTTATTGAACAAGAGCATACTCTTTTTTTGAATTTAAGTCAATTAAAAAATGATTTAACTTAACATACTCTTTATTGTCAATACTTTCAATATCTTCAACTAATGTAAGCAGCACATTATTAGTAACATTAGTTTCGTCCTCATAAATAGGGGATTCACGATTTTCATCAAGTGTCTTGAGAAATAATAAATGAAAAAGTTTTTTAATTATATACAATAATAATAAATTAAAGTAATAAATTCAATGAGTTATAATTTGTGACTATTTATACCCTTATGAAAAAGTACTAAAATAAGTTTTAAATTAAGTACTAGGAATAAATACTGAAATAAGTATTTGTGTAAGTACCGGAAAACTAGTACTAAATTCGCTGTTGTTATTAAATGTTGTGTTTAAATTTCTAGTTGATGCGGACCAAGTTTTCTAAGGTTCTTACGTGTGCGCAGTAGTTTTTCTTCTAACTACTGCACAAACATAGGAGTCATAGAAACTTAGTGCAAATCAAGTTTTAACTTTTGAGAATATTTATTAGCAACGGAAAATTTAGTACTTCTTGCATTACTTAATTCAATACTTATTCTCGTCCATTTTTCCATAAGAGTAAGTCATAATGAAATTTACCTCCATTATTTCAGAATTTCGAAATGCGCCACCTTCAAAAGAGTAAAAACAATTGTCTTCAATTATTTTTCTTTGTTCAATGCCTTCATTTGAGCAGATAGTGTCAGGAGTTACTTCATAAGTCATGTGAAACGTTGAAGAGTTACCTTCTTCAGGTAAAAACATACATAGTTCTGTTAAATATAACGAATAAAACTTTATTTTAATTATAGTAGTTTATTCAAAGGTATAAATGAAAAGGTTTACAGAGTGATATTACACGAGGTGTTTATATTGAGAGAGGTGACTCTCGACTGACTAATCACACAATATTTGTATATTCACACATTCATACAAATCTATATATAACTATATACTTTTATTGTACTTGAATCAAATAAGAGAAATTTAACACACCCCCTCAATAAAAGTTTTGTTTTTTAATTTTATTATTTTAATCCCAATAAATTTCTAAGTTTGAGGAACATAGTTACGGAAAGCGGTTTTGTTAATATGTCTGCAATTTGATCGGTAGAGTTAATGTGATTGATTTGAACTACATCTGATGCAACTTTTTCTTTGATAAAATGATATTTTATATCGAGATGTTTCATTCTTTTCAATTGGAGATTGGAATTACATGTTTTAATTGCGGATTGATTGTCTTCGAAAATGTTTACAATAAAATTGTTGGATATTTCTAATTCAATTAATAAGTTTCGTAACCAGCAGGCTTCGCTTACACATTGACTGAGTGACACGTATTCAGCTTCACATGAAGATAGTGCAACTGTTGGTTGCTTTTTTGATGTCCACATTATTGTATTCCCGTAGATTTGGAAGCAGAAACCACTTGTGGATTTTCTATCTAATTTGTTTGTCCCCCAGTCTGCGTCAGCGTAACCTGTTAGTATATTATCGTTGACGTCTGATTCATATATCAGCTTTAAATTAATAGTTTCTTTTATGTATCTTCATATTCGTTTCAATTGAATCCACAAATCGTTACTCGCACACGTTTGAAATAGGGAAAGAAAGGTTATACTCGCACACAAGTCTGGTCTGGTACCAATAATTGCATACATTATCGAACCTATTAATTTTCTACAATTTTCCTCAATTGATTCACTTTCAGATTTATTTCCATAAAGGGTTGACAAATCGAATTTCGCATCCATTGGAGTTTTGACTCCATGACAATCGCTCATATTGAATTTTTTAAGTAAATTTTTCAAGTACAGGCTCTGATCCAAGGTTGTTTTTCCGGTTTCTAAATTTTGTTGAATATTTATGCCAAGATAATAAGATACTAATCCGAGATCTTTCATTTTGAATTCATTTTTCATTTTGTTTATAATAAAAGCAACCTTTGGTCCGGATCCTGTGCATAGCAAATCGTCCACGAAAACTATTACATAGACTTTATTTTCTTTATCTAAAAAATAGTAAACACATTGGTCATGTACAGCTCTTTTAAATCCTTGTTTTGTTATGAATTCATGAAAGGTATCGTACCAACATTTAGGTGCACACTTCAAACCATACAGACTTCTTTTTAGTTTACAAAATTTATTTTTAGGTACTCTAAGATTTGTAGGTAAAGTAATGTAAATATTTTCTTTAATTTTTCCATTTAAAAAAGCACTGCATACATCCAAGTGAAAAATTGACCAATGATTTTTAGTACTTAAAGCAATAAATGTTTTAATTGTACTCATTCTTACTACTGGAGAATATATATTACAAAATTCAAGATTTTTTTGAATGAAGACCCTAGCAACTAATCTAGCTTTGTAAATACTTATTTTACCTTTCATTGTTGCGTTTGACTTTATATACCCACTTGGTGTCAATTGTTTGGGAGTTATTTTCTTGTTAATTGGTAAACATCCAAGTGCAGTTTTCCTCCAACGCCGCCACTTCGTTCGCAATTGCTTTTTTCCATTCCGATGCTTGATCTCTGGAGAGAGCTTCTTGTAGGGTCGAGGGTTCGTCTTGATCGAGGGCAAGATAACAATAATAATTGTCAGTAAGGTTTTTGGAGGGTTTCGAGATTCTTCCGCATCTAGTTTGTTGCAGTTTAGGAGCTTCATCTTGAGAACATTCTTCGAAAATGTCATCATTGATTTCTTCGTGGTCTGCATCTAAATTGTCATCGATGTTTTCAACATTACATGGTTGTGTGTCATGAGTTTCGTTGTTTTCCTCATCACTTGTTTGGTCAGAATCTGAACTGTCAATCAGATAAACAATGTTTTTATCTGCAGTTTCGGATATGAAACTTTTGGAGTTTTGTGGAGAAAACAATACTTCTCTTTCAATCGAAAATGTGTGTTTGTTTGGATAATAAATTTTATACCCTTTAGAGGTATCACTGTATCCCACAAATAGGCCTTTAACACTTTTGCTGTCCCATTTTAATCGACAAACTTTAGGCACATGACACCAGACTTCATCACCGAAATTACCTTTTAAAGAATTTAAATTATATTTTTTATTAAACCATAGTTCGTAAGGTGTTTTATTTGAGACTGAACTGGTTCCGGATCTGTTGATTACAAAAACAGCTGTATTTAAAGCTTCAGCCCAAAGATGTTTTTTAAGTGATTTATCTTTCAGCATGGTTCTGGCTGCTTCAACAACAGTTCTCATTTCTCTCTCCACCTTTCCGTTTTGTTGTGGTGTGTAACTTACACTGAATTGATGAACAATTCCTTCTTTGTCCAGTAGCTGTGTTATTTCTTTGTTTTTGAATTCGGTTCCATTGTCACTGCGTAAAGTTTTAATGTTTATTTCATGTCTTTTGCACCACGCGAGATAAGATTTTAAATTCGATAGCACTTCACTTTTGTTTGACAAAAAATAGACTTTTCGAAAATGTGAATAGTCATCTTTAAATAGGAAGAAATATTTCGAGTTCCCAATCGACCGTTCTTCCATGGGACCACATAAGTCAGCGTGGATTATTTCACCACAAGATTTTGTTTTGTTTGAACTTGGTGGATGGGGTTTCTTTGAATGTTTACCCTCGGCGCATGCAGAGCAGAAATGATTTTTAGCACAAGATATTTTTATTCCATTTTTTTAAAAGGTCCTTCACATATTTGAAGTTTTGATGCACTAATTTTTTATGGTAAATTATGATTTCACAATTATCAGTGGAACAGAAATTATCACTTATTGATTTGTGTTTAATTTTTCTCGGGTTGTTTTTGTCTGTGACAGTAATATTTGTCGCTCTTGTTTCTACATTAGCAAAACACATTTTAAACATTTTGTTCTCACGTTTTGCTATCACTACACACTTGTTACCCTTCATGAATCTGCATGTAATTTTGTTTGATATTAAGTCAATATTATAATCTAGTGCACTTGACACAGAAAACAAATTCATTTTTAGGTCGGGCACGAATAGAACATTATTTAGTTCAACCAAAGACCAATCTCTTCCATTAAAAGCACTTATTTTAATTTTTCCTTCCCCGCATGCTTTAAGTTTGGTCCCGTTTCCTAACTGCACTGCTTTGTTTACACTTGTCACTGTAAGGTTTTTGAAAAGGGTTTTATCATTACACATATGATGTGTACAACCACTGTCCATATACCATACGTTGTTTTGTTGTTCGTTTAGGTTGACCATCAATACAGTTATGTTGTCATCAGATTTTTTAGATTTTTGATTTTTTTTAAATAACAGTACTTGGTAATGTGACCCTTTTTGTTGCAGTAGTTACAAGTTTGGTTCTTGTAACAGTTGGATTTGTTATGCCCTTCTTTTCCGCATGTAGAGCATTTTTCTTTTGAGTTTTTCAGAGTTGCTTTACTCATTAATGCTGTTGTTTGTTCTTCTGTTTGTATCATTTCTTCTTCGATGAGTAATCGTGATGTCAATTCTGTGAGTGTTTGTTTTTCTGTAGATACTGATTCCCAAGCCGAACTGAAGTGTTTATATTGCTCAGGGAGAGACATTACAATTTTTGTTATCGTCATTTTATCGGAAATTTCCTCATTAGCTTGTTTGAACTTGGTTCGAATTTCTTCGAGTTGAGAAAGAAATGAGCTTATTGAACTTTTATTCGTTTCAGCTGAGAAGAATCTGTGTTGGAGCAAATGAATTGACACAGTTGATTCCTTTTCATAGACAGCTTTTAGTTTAGTCCACATATCGAATGAGGTTTCACAAGATAAAATGTGAGTTAGTGAGTTGTGTTCCATTCGAGTAACGATTATTTCCTGAGCTTTAGTGTCCTTTTTGTTCCAGTCACCTGAAGTAGATGTTGGTTCAGGCTTAGGTGTAACACCGGAGACGTTATCGAAAAGTTCTTTACTTTTTAAGGTAATTTGCGTTTCAAATTTCCATGTCAACCAGTTGTCACCATTTAATTTAGATACTACAGTGTTTGAAGAAGACGCCATTTTTCTAACCGGCCTCGTGTTTCCCCGTTGTGACAAAATACCGGTATATTCTTTTACAATGTCACAAGGTTTTTAAACAAAAAATTTTGTATTTTTTTAACGACACTCTGGGCCCATAACCTGTTAAATATAACGAATAAAACTTTATTTTAATTATAGTAGTTTATTCAAAGGTATAAATGAAAAGGTTTACAGAGTGATATTACACGAGGTGTTTATATTGAGAGAGGTGACTCTCGACTGACTAATCACACAATATTTGTATATTCACACATTCATACAAATCTATATATAGCTACAATACCGGCCAGAATTGTCAGTCCACTTACAAAATTCGTATTAAAAACATGCCTCTCGTTTTTTGATAATATTTTAGTTAAAAATAAGTCTAGAAAAATTTAAAAATAACCATTGGAAAGCTTATAAAATTTCGCGTGAAATGAGCTAAAGTTCAAAACTATTCGTTAAATAGAAACTGAGTTAGAGTGTGAGAAATATCGTCTAATTTTCTGATTTTTGAAAATTCTGTTATCCAACTTCAAGTTCAGGATTGCTCTAAACGAGGTTAGAAAAAAAATTCAAATTCACATATAATAAAGCTTGAGATCTCCTCTTTAAAAGTAGACTAAGTAGCTTAAAAATATTACGTGGTTTAAAAGATATTGGAGATTTTAAAAAGGTCTGCACGATTGACAAGCAAACCATCATTCAAGCAAAACAGTCACATCGCGCCTCATAGCCAGAACCGAATAGGACGCTTTATCAAAAACGGGCCACATCATTATAATTAATTATGAATTATTATTAATTATTAATTATTAATTAAATGAGATTCTTTAAAAAAAATGTAATTTGAACACATTTTATAGTTTTTTTTGTTAGAAATTATTATTTTAAATGTAATTTAATTAACATTAAATAATTTTCCAAAATTATAAATTATCAATATTATAAATTAATAAATTTCTTTTAATTAAAAATAAATTAGTTAACTAGAATTTTAGTAAATTAAAAATTAAATATAATTAATAATTAATAATAATTCATAATTAATTATAATAATGGGGCCCGTTTTTGATAAAGCGTCCTATTCGGTTCTGGCTATGAGGCGCGATGTGACTGTTTTGCTTGAATGATGGTTTGCTTGTCAATCGTGCAGACCTTTTTAAAATCTCCAATGTCTTTTAAACCACGTAATATTTTTTAAACTACTTAGTCTACTTTTAAAGTTTTTCTATTTAACGAATAGTTTTGAACTTTAGCTCATTTCACGCGAAATTTTATAAGCTTTCCAATGGTTATTTTTAAATTTTTCTAGACTTATTTTTAACTGAAATATTATCAAAAAACGAGAGGCATGTTTTTAATACGAATTTTGTAAGTGGACTGACAATTCTGGCCGGTACTGTATATACTTTTATTGTACTTGAATCAAATAAGAGAAATTTAACAAGTTCTTAATTTTTTCCCCCGTACTGCAAACTTCTAATTGTCGTTCAAGAGTCTTCTCACAAGCAGTAGTTTGTTCGTCAGTTTTCATTCTTTCCTAAAAAATTTATAAAATTTTACTTAATTATATTTAATAATTTTTAAATTATTTGAAACATTAAAATGAGAACTCTTATAATATATTACAATCGTAATTTTTTGGTTGTTTGACCGTTTGATATATTTTGTTTAATAATGATAAGGCCTAAACACGGTTTTGTTTAGATAATGTTTATTTACAATCCCTACTAGTTTCGAACCATATATGGTTCCTCATCAGGGGATGATTAATTTTTATAAATACATCATTTGAAAATAAGACAAACACAAAAGATTTCAAAAAGGACTAAAAATTAACAAGATCTGAAAAAGAAAAAAAATAAAATTGCTTTAAATGTAATTATAATGTGCATTTTTTTAAGGTTATATTTCAATTTGTGAAAGAAAGAAAATAAAAAATTTTTCTCTTACCCTTTAGAAAAAACGTAAGCATATAACAAACAAAATTTTTTCAAAAAAATTTTTTTGTTTTTTTCCATATTTGTATTTTTTAATTTAGTTTGTTTTAAAGATTTGGAAGAAGCACATTTTTTTATAGAAATGTGCTTCTGTGATTAGAGAGTTTTGACAGAGAGGTTGGGTTCGAAAGGTTGGGTAATATGCTCCAGGTATAGCTGGTAAAGAAGAGTTCTATGTTATTAGATTTTTTAAAATTATGTTTTTAAAGAAGTAATTAAATTATAATATACTTTATCTAAATTATCTATATCTGTTCTATAATTAATACTATTAGTATTGTTTTTTATATAGAACATTTCTAAATTTTTTCTTTTCCAATCATTGGTTTCAATATGTAAAATATTTATATTATCAAAATCAAAAGAGTGATTATTATCAACGGTGTGATTAGTTAAAGCATTAACATTTTGATTGTTAGTGACATAACGTTTAAGCTCTTTTATTCTAGTTTTAAGATGTCTTAAAGTTTCTCCTATATAACAACTGTTGCAATTTTTGCATTGAATTTTATATACACATCCAACTTTCTGAAATTTCCCCAATATCCTCAAGTGCAGCTAATATTGTCATGGAGGGTATTGAGGATAAAATTTTTAAAAAAATTAAATATAAAATTATTTTTTACTTTCGATATATTGATGATATATTAATTTGTGCACCTTCAAATAAGGTGGATGATATATTGTATAGATTCAATTCTATCGATAAACATTTAAAATTTACTTTAGAATTATCTAATAATAATAAAATCAATTTTTTGGATCTTTCCCTCTCAATTGACAGTAATAACTTTGTTATAACAAATTGGTTTCGTAAATCTATTTGGACTGGCAGATATATGAATTTCTATTCGCATAATTCTTTAAGTTATAAAATTGGCATTATATACACTCTAGTTGATAGGGCTATAAAATTGTCAGATCAACAATTCCATCTTGAAAATCTTGATATTGTTAAAAGAACATTACTACTTAACGGATATCCAATTGATTTGTTAAATAGAAAGATTTCACAAAGGTATAATGCTCTTACTAATAACTCACATAAGAGAAAAATAAACATCAACAATCTTCCGACTAAAAAGATCATAAGCATTCCATATATTCAAAATTTTGATGAAATTCTATTTAATATTTTCAAACAACATAACGTTCAATTAGTTTTTACTAATTCTAATAATTTAAAAAATACTATCTTTCCTAATTTTAAAGATTCTACAGAGAAATTTCAGAAAGTTGGATGTGTATATAAAATTCAATGCAAAAATTGCAACAGTTGTTACATAGGAGAAACTTTAAGACATCTTAAAACTAGAATAAAAGAGCATAAACGTTATGTCACTAACAATCAAAATGTTAATGCTTTAACTAATCACACCGTTGATAATAATCACTCTTTTGATTTTGATAATATAAATATTTTACATATTGAAACCAATGATTGGAAAAGAAAAAATTTAGAAATGTTCTATATAAAAAACAATACTAATAGTATTAATTATAGAACAGATATAGATAATTTAGATAAAGTATATTATAATTTAATTACTTCTTTTAAAACATAATTTTAAAAAATCTAATAACATAGAACTCTTCTTTACCAGCTATACCTGGAGCATATTACCCAACCTTTCGAACCCAACCTCTCTGTCAAAACTCTCTAATCACAGAAGCACATTTCTATAAAAAAATGTGCTTCTTCAAAATCTTTAAAACAAACTAAATTAAAAAATACAAATATGGAAAAAAACAAAAAAATTTTTTTGAAAAAATTTTGTTTGTTATATGCTTACGTTTTTTCTAAAGGGTAAGAGAAAAATTTTTTATTTTCTTTCTTTCACAAATTGAAATATAACCTTAAAAAAAATACACATTATAATTACATTTAAAACAATTTTATTTTTTTTCTTTTTCAGATCTTGTTAATTTTTAGTCCTTTTTGAAATCTTTTGTGTTTGTCTTATTTTCAAATGATGTATTTATAAAAATTAATCATCCCCTGATGAGGAACCATATATGGTTCGAAACTAGTAGGGATTGTAAATAAACATTATCTAAACAAAACCGTATTTAGGCCTTATCATTATTAAACAAAATATATTACAATGTACCTCTTCTCTACGAGATTTTTGGTACCTGAACCATGTTGAAGAAGGTATAGCCTCTTGTGATTCAGGTTGTATGAATCTTTTATATAATCTTGGACTTTGAGATTGTGATCCAGAAGAACCCATTATTCCTGTAGTAAAATGCAACAAACGTATTATGTAAAAGTTGCGACTATTTTACTAAATGTTAAAAATACGCGGTTTAAAGAAAAAGGATGTAAAAATATAAAGTTTAGAATTATTTAATAATGATTTAAAAAAATAATTATTATTATACTTTTTATCTTTATTTTAGATAAAATTCCATGAGGTCAATAGTTTTCTATAAAGTTTTAAAAATAAACATTATTTCATTAATTTCAGATCAAATTTATCACATAAGTCAAATTTAATGAAACAAATAAAATTTCAATTAGAAAGATAAAAAAGAAGCTACGAAAATGAACCGAAATTTAAAAAGACTGAATATTTTTCGTTGTTTTTAATTTAAAAAAAGACAATTGTATTAAAAATAATAAAAATCACACTTTTCACTGATATGTATGTCAGTTTAAACACAAACCTCAATTTCTTTAAATTTACTCTTTAATTAATTAATTCTTTAATTTATGTTACGACTTATTGCATCTAATATTATATTTATAAATTTATATTAATTATATGCATTATACTTTTATCAATATAGTGGAAATACACGTGAAAATGTTTACATATAAAACGGGCGAAATAAGAGAAATTGTCTTAAGTATTTTATTAAATGTCATGGAAATTTTATTTCTAAAGAAGTAGAAGATTATTTTAAAAAATTATTAACCACTTCACTGGCAGGGCGTTCCAAATGGCGTTCAACGCGCCAAGGCCGAGACTGGCAAAAACATATACGTATAATATTACCATTCGTAATAATCAATAATAGTTATTTATAAATTATATATATATATATATATATATATATATATATATAGATATATATATATATATATATATATATATATATATATATATATATATATGGGCATATTTCTAGAACTTTAAAACTTTCAGGTATTGGAAAACTTAATTTTTCTTTTCAAGGCACAATCTTGAAATGAATTTTATTGTTTTGTGCATTGATCAAATAGTAGAAAAAACCTTGCGATACTCATTTCTACATATTGTTAACCCCCCTGTGTATAAATTTAACCCCAAGAAAATGTTTCTAAATGCATTGATTTTTCATTAAGTTGGATTTGCACATCAATTGGTATCATGGAAATTTTAGGGTAACTGATTATGAATATGATGTTAATTTTTCAAAATTCAAAATGGCGGATTCAATATGGCGGACGAAATTTAAAAAAATTAATGGAATTCGACAGCATTGGATATTTAGGGGTTTTTGGGGTCGCTGATTATGATTCTATAGTCGGATTTCGGAAATTCCAAATGGCGTATCCAATATGTCGGATAAAAATTCAAAAAATAATTTAATTTGCACAAAAGTGGGTATAAAGGGGTTTTTGGGGTCGCTAATTATTGTAAATCTGAATTTAGTTTTTTAAAAATTTTAAAAGTGGTTTCAAAATGTCCTAAAAATTATTAATATTTTAAATACGGTTTTTAAAATATTTTGGGATTAATTATAATTAAAAAGCAATAGAAGTAAATAAATAAATAACTACAAAATATAATTATTTTAATATTCTAAAAAAATTCTAGTTTTATTTTATATTAAAAGTACAAACAGTATGAACAAAAAATAAATAACATTTAATTGAAAGTTTTACTTCTCTTTCTTTATCCATACTTAATATTATTTAAATAAAATACATAATATCTACATTCGTCAATCAAAACATTTTAACACATTAAAAATAATATTACCATGGAAACTTAGAAAAAATGAAGTTTACAATTCTAAAAACAGAATAAAATTTAAATAATAAATTAAATGAATAATTTTAAATTAAATTAAGCTCATAAAAATAAAATGAAGTTTAAAATTGATTAATTCTTGTTATCTTTAAAATTCTTTAATACTGTTAAAATTTCTAAAATTTTAAGTCCCTTTATCTATAAAAGTCTAGTAAAATTTTTTTTAACAATTCTTGAATTACATTCAAATCATTATAGGTTGAATCCATTTTAAATCAGGCAAGCCGAATACCTTTAAGTCGTAAAATTATCTGTCGATGAAATATGTTATTTTATATAGAAATAAAGAGACACGTATTTTTTTATTTTTTGTAAAAATGTTTTTTAACGAAGTTAAAAAAAAATTCTTCTACAAATATCGTTTAGCTCACTTAAAACTCATGTAATTTCTTCTTTATATTAATATGAAGTCACTCTAAAAATTTGAGCAAAAAAGGTGGTGTTTTAGAGAAAATTAAGTTTTTTTTTAAATCTGCCGCAATTTTTTTAATTTTGAAGTTTTGCATACATTTTAAACAGGGTTTGGAAGAGAAGAAGACCCCCAATAAGAATCAAGAAGAAAAATTTATTAACACACAGTAGAAAAAAAATTACAAGTAAAACCATTTTTTTCACCGTTTTTTAGGGTTTTACCGCTCAAAGTTCAAATGTGGCTAACTTCGTTAAAAAACTTTTTTACAAAAAATAAAGAAACACGTGTCTCTTTATTATTCATATAAAATAACATATTTCATCAATAGATAATTTTACGACTTGAAGTTATTCGGCTTGCCTGATTTGAAATGGATTCAACCTATATAACAACTAGAAGTTTAAAAAAATCCTGCAAAAAGATTTGATTTTTCAGAAATGTTTCCACCATATTGGATTCTCTATTTTAAATTTTTTAAAAATTATTTTAAGTTCGTAATCAGCAAAACAGGAAACTCTTGAATGTCAAAAGATATTAAAATCTGATAATTTTTCTAAAATTTTGTCCGTTATTTTGGTTTCGCCATTAAACATTTTTTTAACTAACCTCAGATTTGTAATCAGAGGACCCCAGAAACCTATAAATAATAAATTTTAGGCAAACTTACGAGTTTAATGCTTTCTTCTTCCATGAAGCAATGATTATGACCGTAGAAGCTCATATTATTTCTTAGATAAATTCTTTTTAGGAATAGTGTAGAGGTTAACGATTTTTTTGTATACTTTTATAATACACGGGAAGAGATTACAATGAGTTAAAAGTGATTAGAAGTCAAATTCAACATGTGCCCTTTAGAAATGTAGGTTTTTATTATGAGTTTCGTTTTTAAATTTAACTTTTGAAGTCACTGCATTCCTAGTGTATAAGTGTCACATATTCCTGTAAGGCTGCAAATTACTTCTTATTATGTAGACAATGTAACACCGTTTTATGGTTACTTAAAACTCTTCGTTAAAAAAGTTATATCAAGTTAATTGCGAAATTGTCAAAATTTAAGAAAAGTTGTCTCGCAAGTTTGAAGGTACAACATTTTTATCTTAATTGAGGCACATCATTGTCTCAATGATTTTTTGGTTCCCTATACTCCCCACTACATCTACTATAAGTCACAAAATATATAATGACTCGTTAAAAAAGTTATACCATATAAACTGAAAAAACGTTCAATGTCACACACGAGAAACTGGCGATTTCGACACTTTTACTCACTATTGTCGTTCCCTACCTAATTAAAATGATTACTATACACAAGGTATATTTAAAGAGCACAATAATTTATCAAATTATGGTACTGCAAAATTATTTTTATAATTTTTAAAATATAATAATAAACGGAAACATAAAGTTTAAAAGTTCTAGAGATATGCCCATATATATATATATATATATATATATATATATATATATATATATATATATATATATAATTAATAGTTGTATTATTATATTTTAATATTGTATGTAAATATCATTTTTTAATAAAAATACAAATTTTATTGTTGAAGTTGAGTTCTTTAAAAAAAATTACAATATAGAATAATTTATCAATTTTAAGAGGCCATTTTTAATGAAAAAACAAAATTTTGAGGATATTGAAAATAAAAAAATTTCAAAAAATATACAAACCAATAAAAATTAGTTAGAAATGTATCGAGATTTTATACTAAATGACAATATTCCTAATTTTCCTTGGCAAACTTACATTTGACAAATTGTTTTGACCGGTCAAGGATGTTTTTGTTGGGATTTACTTATATTCAAAAGAAGTTAAATTTTATAACAAAACCAAATCGAAAACGTTTCTTCAGTTTTCATAGCAGTTATTTTTTTTAATTTTGAGAAAAATTGTAAATTTTAAAGTATTAATGAGTAAAATGGTCACTGTATTATATATTGTTTTGTGAATCTTATTTTAAGGCTAAACAAAAAAACCAAAAAAATTGAAACTTCCTTCAGCTGCGGATAGACTTGAAGAAAGTAAAAAAATTATGAGAAGACGTTCAGAATTATTAAGAACGCGAAATAAAATATATTCATCAGAGTCAGAAGGTGAAGATGTGGGAAATTATGCTTCTTCAGAACATTTTTCAGATTCCGGTAAGATAGAATAAAAGAAAAAAAAATTTATGAACCTAAAAGCAAAATTAAAAATAAAACTTAAATTATAAATATGAATACACATTAATAAAAATAAAATATAAAAATCAATTCATTTCTTTATCAAAATAATGTTTTTGAAAATGTGGGAACTATAAAATATAAAGTATATACATGTATAGATCTGTAAAATATTTTTCGAGTAAAAGATAAATATTATTTTTCTATAAATTCAAAAAGATTAACCTTTTCTGAAGCAATTATTAGTTACAAATCAATTTCAAAGTACACAAAAATTATTAAATATTTTCAAAATAATGTTAAATTAATA
The DNA here is from genome assembly GCA_032873175.1 of Leptopilina drosophilae. Lineage (NCBI taxonomy): Eukaryota > Metazoa > Arthropoda > Insecta > Hymenoptera > Figitidae > Leptopilina > Leptopilina drosophilae. Next base: position 27,260,956 of record CM065479.1, on the reverse strand, counting down.
ATAATATTATTATTAATTATATTATTATTAAATTATTATTATATTATTATTATATTATTATTATTATTTATTATTATTATATTATTATTATTATTATTATTATTATTATTATTATTATTATTATTATTATTATTATTATTATTATTATTATTATTATTATTATTATTATTATTATTATTATTATTATTATTATTATTATTATTATTAATGTTTAATTAATAATGTTATTTTTTTGAAAAAAAATGTGTTTTAAATAATATGCTTTACTGTATAAATCTAATAAATGAGGCAACATTACAGGTCGTTCCAACAGAGGAGACTTGACTGACAATGAACATAATGATGAATCTGGTAAGAATATTAATTTTTTTTAAATTGCCTGCAATGGTATAGTCAAGAAATGGACACATTAGACAATTGGTTAAAACTGACTAGCATTTTCTTTATTTTTCCTTTGTTTGGAAAATTTTAAGAAATTAATTTTGTTTAGTTTACACCTTCTTTTAACTGAAGAACTGTTTCGTAAATATTCTACAATTTAAATTCTTGTACCTTCAATCAGTGAACAAATTCTTTATTGTAAAATACTGTTTTATATGAATACTAATTCTAACATAATATTATAGGTTTTACTAATGCAGTTCAACTCGATGAGTCAAGAGATACTCAAATATTAAGTAGTTCTGAAAATAACCAAATCGAACTTGGTATAATTATTACTATTATTATTATTCAAAGAGTATCACATACTTCGTTCACCTTGAGTACAATGTACTTATGTTAAAGGATCGTTTTGGAAACTACGTATCTTTCAGGTTCCGTGCAGAAACTACGTATCTCTGATACTGAGACTGTCAGAGATAGTAGTTTCTGCACAGAACCTGAATGATACGTAGTTTTCAAAACGATCCTTTAACATAGGTACATTGTGCTTGGGGTAAACGACTTATTTTCGTAAAATGTGAAATAGTTTTAATTTTATTAAAAACTAAAAAATTCATATTTGCATTTTCTTTTTTCTCTCTTCATTCTACAGTTTTCGTTAAGTCTTCATAATTATATTGTGTTTCTTAATTTTTCTTAGGTCTGACTTATTTCTAAAGTTTTTATTCTTTTTTCTTGTGTCTTCATTCTTCCTCCTTTATTGATGCTTTTTTTCACACTTCCTGAGTCCTTATTTTTTTCATTTCTTTTTTAAATTTATATTTTTCTTTTATATATGAGCGATTCCACGTCAAGTGATCAAGGGGTCTTCCGGCGCAATGTTCATTTTGATAATTTTTTACTCTTAAACAATTAAATAAAAAAATTTGGTCAAGTACAGTTTCGAAAGGTTTTTTCATGCTCTTTCGATTGTAAATAAGCATTTTGAAAAAAAAATTTCGACAAAAAAAATCAAAAATAAATTTTAATTTTTTGGGGGGGAAGAGTACGATTTTTTTTAAACGAATGCTGATGTTTTTTCGTAAAATAACATTTATATGCAAAAGTGGGCCTAGAATGTTTAAATATAGAAAAAAAATTTCTACTGACCAGAGAGCTCAAAACCCGGTTTTAGGCTGCATTTGGTAGAAATCTCTTTTTTCAGTCGTTAAACATTCTAGGCCCACTTTTGCACATATATGTTCTTTTAGAAAAAAACCTCAGCTTTCGTTTAAAAAAATCCTACCCTTCCCCCCAAAAATTAAAATTTATTTTTAATTTTGATTTTTTTTTGTCAAAATTTTTTTTTTCAAAATGTTTATTTCCAATCGAAAGAGCATGAAATCCTTTTGAAACTGTACTTGGCCAAATTTTTATGTTTAATTGTTTAAGAGTAAAAAATTATCAAAATAAGCATTGTACCGAAAATCCCAAAACTTTCACTCCCTGACCCTCGGAAAATATTGGACTAAATTAAAAAATATTTTCACCAAAAATCACTATCCACTAGTACTACCAAAGCCCAAAGTTTAGGCACGATTGGAAACAAATTTTTGTCCACCTTGATCACTTGACATGGAATCGCTCATATATTCATTCTTCTTTTTTTGTCTCAAGTTTTCTTTCTTGTTCTTTTTGTTTTACATTATAGTTAAGATAAAACCATTGAAATAAGAAGTCATTTGCTTTTAGAGGACCCTGCAAATGAACTTACGAATAGCAGATCTGAAGCAATTGCAGCAAGACGGCAATTATTTTCTCGAGAAAATGAAAATTTGAGAAATCAAGATCTGAGGAATTAAAGCAGGAGAGATAAAGACCCGAGAAATGAAAACCCGAGAAATGAAGACCCGAAAAATGTAAACCCGAGAAATGCAAACCCGAGAAACACAGATCGTAATTTAGCAATTCCTGTACCGATTATCGCCATCCTGATGTATTAGGCAGACGTCATGAAGAAGAAGAAGCGATTAGGCCGATTCCAGAATGGATATACGTAAGGTTGACACGCGCGCAACGTTCACGCAAAGCTTACGCGCGCGTTGCTTCTGACGTCACTAATGTAGTGTTGCCAACTGCTAGCAGAATGTTTATGCACCTAGCAGAAAAACTGCTAGGTTATGCACTAACTTTATTATGTACATAGGTTAAAAATTTGTTCGAAAATAATTATTCACAAGTTAATTCACAGCTTGATCACTTATTTCTAAAAAAACTTATTCAAAAATTAAAAATTACATAAGCACCTTTTTAAAATAATCTTTGAATGTTTAATTTTGAATAATTTTAATATGATGAATTGCATACAATTGTAATTTTCTTTCAAAGTTTTAAATATTTGGACATAAAATGTGAAAAAAGAAGACATAATTCGAGTTTTTTAATAAATTTTTAATATTAAATACAAAATAATGTTTTCTTCTTTACTTATAAAAATAATGTATTCAAATTCATTCCGCTTTTTTATCCTCAATCAATTTTCTTAGAATGAAATAAGCATTTTTTCTGTTGTTCTGAGGAATTTTTCGCCACTCTTCATGAATAACAAGAATGAAATTGTTTGAGATGGATGAATTGTGGCGAAGCAGTGCAGATACTTGAGATGATATTTCCTCTCCTTCTTCTTCAGTCATAAAATCTGAAAAAATTATTGAAATGAAATAATTCTCTTAATAAGCGAACAATAATGTAGAGTATGTATAAGAATTTCAACAGAAATGAAAAAAATGTATCGGTTTGTCAAATGATAAGAAAAGAAAATTTCTGAAAAAAATTGAATTTAATATTAAGGTTTACAAATTTTACATCTTTCTCTATTTTCATAAAAGCATAAAAAATTGTGAATTCGTGCTATTAACTTCAAATGTCAGAATTAACCTTTTCAAATAGAAAAATTATTAGTAAATATTTTGCAAACAATACACACAGAAGAACGACCTTGTTAAATTTTAACAAAATATGATTTTTTTCATAAAAAATACTTGCAAAACCTCAAATTAACCATATTTCAGATGAAAAAGTTTTAGGTAAAGGAAATTTATGAAATTTTTTTGAATTATAAATTTTTTAATATCAATTATTATATCTAGGAGCAATAATATTGTATTATGATATATTCTATTACTATATCATGAATAAACTTCTTCATATTTTTGGTCAGTAATATTATATCTATCATATTAATATAGTTTCAATACATGACAAAACTGAATGATTCGACGAATGAAGAATTTACTTGATAAGAAATGTTGAAAATGACAAATTTAAATAAGTAGCGACTAATAAATGAAGTGAGACTTAAGTAGTGAGTAATAAAAATTTCTCAAACCAAAAAAATTTAATATTAAATAAAGGTTAAGGAAATTGAAAAAATAATTATGAAAAACCCTGAAAGAAAATGTATAACTATATTTGAATAGAATAATATCAAAGAAGCTTGTAAAGTGAAAATTATCATCATCGACTTCTATTGCTGTCTGCTTGCTGCTTGCACCCTTTTCCTTGGCACTGATGTTTGATTTTGTACTACAAAAGCAGACAATATAATAGATACAACACCTTTTTGTTTCTCAAAAGACTGTAAATTTTAAAAATTATTTACTTTCTAGTAAAAAATTTTGCATTTAAAGATTGAAAAAAAATATTACAGCATTTCCAAAGCATTAAAAAATAGTTACAAAAAATTTGGTCACTCACATTGGGTGTGTCATACAACCTTGAAGGAACAACATATCTTCATAATAAGGCCAACTTGAAGAAATTTCTTGAGCTGATGATCCCGATGGCACATATTCGCGAATTTTCTTTTGTTGTTCAGAAAATTTTTGTTTTAAATATTTCCATTTGGCCATTATATCTGCAACTGGAATTATTTCGATGAAGAAACAAATATTTATAGTGTTAAATTTTTTATGGAATACTCTATATTGAAATTATAGGATATAAAATTATTATAGTTAATTTACCTGAAATTTCTTTTTCCAATGTCAAACATTTCGGAAGCAATAACATCCTACAATTTCTTTTTTTTAATTGTATTCTTATAATCAAATCGAGATTGGTCATAGATTATGGGGTGTCTTGATACCAATTGTATCAAGATTGTGGTCTCGTTATCTTCAATATTCATTGATCTGGGAAGGCAAAAAATAGGTTTCAATAAATATCATCATGAGTTTCAAGTTAGTTCAAATCAAACATTTTTAAATTAAATTTGAAATCTTATTACTTTCTTAGGTTATAATTTTTATTCCTAATAAGATATTTTTACTTTCAATTGTTCGCAACAAAAATCAGACTCTCAACAAATATTACACGAGAATCTTTTCAAGTATTACATTCAAACATTTGTGAGTATATTTTTTAACTACTTACCAAAATAAAAATCAAGCGAATAAATCTTTGCAGTCCGCAGCATGAGTCGGTCAATAACTAAACCTTCAAATGTATAAATGCAAGTTACATACATCCCACTCCAAGTTTTTAAAAAATTTACACTTTTCGACAGTAGCGCCTCTTCTTTTGGCGGCTTAAATACTAGGTGCTACCCCCACCTTCTGTGAATGTCGAAACTCACATATGTTTATATCGATGCCGGCATTGATTATTATCAAAGTCGTGTTTGTACCTGAACAGTATAAGTCGGTAATTTTACTTCAAGAAAATGAAAAGGAAATTGTCAAATAAAGGTAATGATGATTTTAACAACAAGTTAATCAGTATTGCTCAAGTTAATCCTTGGATGTATGATAAAAAATCAAGTGTAGATGATGCTACAAAAGAGAAACTTTGGACTGAAATTGATGATGATTTACGTGAGAGGGGAATCAAAGTAGATAGTAAGTATTTGTATAATTTTCATTCATTTTCAATTAGCAATGGTTTGGGTTAAAATTAAAAAAAAATTTATTATTATATGACACTATATTATGAATCAAAATCCTCTAAAAGTACAGTATCCAAAGTTTTGAATTTTCCATTGAAGCTCAATGGAAAAATCCCACACTGAATAACATACCTTTAATGTAAATAAAATCAATCTATATATTTTTTTCAAATTATTCCAAACGTGACATTTTTTTCAATCTATCCCAGTGTAAATTTACGAAATTAAAGAAATTTTAACGTAATTATTTTGATTACGTTTTCTACATATATATGTATCATATGTTAACATACTTTAAAGTTATTATATGTTTTAATACACCAACATTTGTTCATTTCTAAAAAAATTTTTTTTAATATGCTGGGACAACTTTTGGCGAAGTATGATGCGAAACTAACCCAGAAGTAAAATACATACATTAAATATTTTAGATGGCTCAAAGTGCAGATGGAAGTCTTTAAGGGATACATTTGTTCGGGAGCACAAACTTCCAAAATCGAATTGGAAGCATTATGAAGACATGCTTTTTCTAATTCCATACATCTCGCATAGAAAGTAAGTCACTTTTTGAAAAACAATTTTTGAGTAAGGTAAATACTTGTAAACAAATGAGTCAAAGTTTTTTCTGAACAGTATGATCATTTTTAAAGTAATGAGTAGTACTTTCATATTCCTTACATTGATTATTCATAATCTCAAAATCCAGAGAAAGAGTTTACATTATTATCTTTAAAAAATATTTAATTAGAAATAAAAGTTATATAAATTTTCACGTTCAGTAATAATTTTTTGGATACACTTTCGCAATAAAGTTCTGTGATAATTTTTTAATTTAAATGAACGATGGCTTATAATGTAACTTGTAAAATTTGAATTGTTTTTCAAAATTGGGTTTGGTTCAAAAGAATTTTTTTCTGAAAAGAATGTGCCATCATTCGCTCAAATTGAATACTTTTCGAAAAAAATCACTTATGCGGGAATGTATCTAAAGATTATGAGACAAGACCCAATTTATGTACAAGACAAATACCCTGCAAGCACTGATTCTAAACGAGTACCTACATAAATATTATTAATATAATCCAATTGTATGAAAATAAATTTTTTCATATGTAGCAGCGGATCAAAGGCTGCTTCTAATTCTTCTAAACAATCAAAGGAGATTGACCCAGAGGATTCGAATTCCAGCCAGGCCTTCAGTGAAGGTATGCTCTTCTCATTTATGATTATTTTATAATAATCATAATATAAATATATATAATAATAATATACATTTCATTAAAATTTATGAGTTTAACAAGTGGGAGATCAGGAAAAATACGGAATTTGATGGGAATTTAGTACAAGCATGAAAACTCTAGAAGTTTTTTGGAAACTTATAAAATAGAGATGATTTTTTCTCCTGATTCAAATCCTGAAGAAGAGGTTTCAATTGAAGTTAAATTATACAAGAATTCTTTAAAGTCGAGAATCGAATTAGAATTTTTGAAAATTTGTTATTTTCGTATTATTTCTAGAATAAAAAGTATATTATATAATATTTGTATATATGTATACAATATCCCCGGTCAGAATTGGATTGAGCAAAATTTCGCAAAACCTATAGCCCAATTGAATGCGATTTTGAATGTCGCATATAATTGATTTATATAAACACAAGATATTTATGCTGCAGGGGGTCAAAAATATAAGATTTTTTTGTAAGACATTTTTGAAATAATGTATGTAATCTTTTTAAAACAAAACTAAAAATGTTTCTATCGAATTCAGAGCTCTTTTTACGCATTTTCAATTATATTAACAGTTTTAGTGAAACGAATTTCTAACCTTGAAAATTGCATGCAAACAGTAAATTTTTTTTATAAATGATCATTTTCAATTTCAGGACAAAATGTTTCACAGGAACAAATTGATGAAGATGACACTGCACGCCAGAATAATGCCGTAAATCATGAACATCAGAATGAAGAGAGGGATTTTCGAAGTTCGATGATCATTGATGAATATTGGGATGTATCACAAAGCGAAAATATGAGTCCAATCGACGTTTCGAGGGAAGAAACATTTCCGAAACAAGTTTCCCATATCGTCGTCAAGGGAAAGACACTTTTGAAAACATCAAACTCTTTTGTTGATGAAATTCAACACGGAACAAGTGTCAACGACTCAAATTCATTACTCTCGACATTATCAAACTTTGATCCTGCAGTATATGAAGATGGAAAAATGGGACCTGAAACATTTTCCAAACAAACTATCACCGATTCTCACAAAGTATCTTCGACATATCCACCCTCTTATCAACATCCAACCACGTGTCAAATTACACCTGCTAGTAAACCAATTTTCATCAACACTCCTGATTTATCTTCGACATTGTCAAACTTTGCTCGTGAAGAACCAGAACGTGAAAATGTGGGACCGAAAACATCTTGCAAACCAAAAATCATCGACTCCCAAATACTATCTGCAAAAATACCAATTTCATCTCAACATTCAGTTAATTGGTCAACATTTCCTGCTCGTAAACCATTTTTGATCGACGCTTCAGGGCCATCTTCGACATTGTCAAACTCTGCTAGTGAAGAACCTGGACGTGAAAATGTGGGACTGGAAACATCTTGCAAACCAACTATCATTGACTCTCAAATACTATCTGCGACTATTCCACGATCTTCTCAACATTCAGTTGATTTTCAAAATATGGGAACAAAAGCGTCTACATCAAAAACAAATCATAACAGCTCAAATATAAAGTCTGCTAAAATTTTTAGGAATGGGAAGCACTATTTACCAACTGCAAATGAAAGTGGTGAAGGTGAACTGAATAAAAAACTGCTGGTACTAAAAAGAGCTAGTTTTGGTTCGAAGCAAAAAGATACCATTGTGCCACCATTTGATGATTTTGCCGTCAAAAAATTGAATGATAAAAGTAAAAATTCACGGGTTGAAGATGCTATTGTCAGTGGTTCGAGCAAAATAGAAGCGCTAATTGACTTAAATATGAAAGTTGCAGAAAAGAAACTAAACGGAAATACACTGGAATCAAGTAAACAAATGGTATCAGTAGTTTCTACCGACGGTTTTTGGAACCTTCTGGAAGAAGATTGGCTCACTCTTTCAGTAGAGCAACAAAAGGAATTATTTCCTTCATTTCTGCACTGAGAGAAGTCCAGGGGTTAATAGTTTCCGCTAGACGTCGCTATAAGCTACTCTGCTTGTCGCGTTTGAGATGTCTCGAATCTAGGGCTCAGACACCCCGAATCGGTCAAACATTGTTCCCGCATGTGAGAGACAATTCATGGCCGAAACTAAAAGTTATAAGTAATCCCGCTTCGGGACGTTCCACGTTTTTTATCGGGGCTTGAGACGTCCCGATCGAAGGTTCACATAAGAACATTCAAAATGATCACTCAAGCCTTGCACGGGACGTATTAGTTCCCGGACTTCTCTCAGTGTGGATGAAATGGATCGTTTACGAAAAGAATAAATTATTCCCACGTGCGTTAATTTTTTATTCATGTTTTGTCTTTTATTATAATTGACTCTAAAACTCTAAGTGTTTCAAATATATATTTTTTGTTTCTCAATATTTATAGTACTTTAAAATATGTTAGGTATTTATAAATGAAAATTTGAGACTGAGTCAATTATTACGTTATATTGAAAGAGGTTAAAAAATTACAGAATTCATCGTTCCTGTTATTTGTGAGTCACGAATATTTTTAATGATGAAGTTTAACGCGTATTTTATGTTTCTTACTTAGTGTGTAAGCTTTAAAGTGATTTCAGTATTAAAAAATTAAAAGTTAAGATTAGGTCTAATATTAAGTCTTAATAAAAAAAGATTTAATAATAAATATACGGATTAATAGTCCAATCGATATCATAACAACAATAATTTAAGAAATGAATTTTCTAGTATTATTTTTGCACAGTTCATTTATCACACGATTTGAAATATCATTCGTTTTAATATATAAAAATTTTTAAAATTGTCGATTTTAAATACACATTTCACTTTATTTATCGCCAAAAACATTGATTAAAAAAACATTAACATTTCGAATCTCACGACTGTCTAGTCGCGTTATATGTATTTTGTGTCATAATTCAAATTTTAACGAAGTCGAAATTAATAAAAAAACAAGTTTATTTTATTTTATTTAACAAAATGAAAATTGTGTTTATAATAATAATTACATAATAAAAATTCAGTTAAGTGGAAATTGTCGCATAAAACTGAAATATAATTTATAACTAGTCAGATGAATATTTGCGAAATGTGCTTATTAGGACCAAAACTTTGAATTGTATTACAGTACAATGTATTAAAGCAAAATTTTTTTGAATTGAAATAAAAACATAACTTCTTTGACGTTCATATTCAATTATTGAATTTTTTCCTTAATATAAATTTTCTGATATTTGCTAATACTAATTTTATTAAAAATGACATATCAGTCTTCAAAAAAGTAGAATAAAGTAAACTTAAAGTGCGATATTAAACGAATTAAAAAAAGGAAATTATTGAACTGAACTACTTAAATTGTTGTAAGATCAGAGCTTGAATCTTTTTAGACATTAAGAAAGAAGATTCAGTTGAATTGCATGGAAAAAATCCATTTTTAATGCATATAAATAACAACAAAATTCTGTTCTCAAATTTTAGAATTTCATTAAAAACATCAATATTGTAAGATGAATCAAAAAACTTTTAAATTATTAAAATATGTAGAAGAAAGTTGCAAAAAATTGCGGTATCCAAGGTCTGTGAAGTGCACGACTAGCATAATAAAAATGTCAAATTTACTTTACGTAAAATTTGTGATAAATTTGAATTGTGAAATTACGTAAAATTTGTACTAAATTTGAATTGTGGAATAATTTAAATTATGAGAACCTTGAAGATCATATTTCAAAATTTTTCAAGTATTTACATGAAAGACAATATTCTATTATTTCTTCTAATATTCAATTATGAACAAAGTAATTGGATAATAAATCTCTCAATGCATTCGCGTTAACATCGTCATTCCCGAATACATTCTCACGATCATTCAAAGGATTCTCGCCTTCATTTTCTGCTGCCCTATTTTCCCGAATGAATTGGTCCATTTGTCTTTCAGGAAAATATGGTCGAAATTCTTCATCATCAGCCAATTCTCTCGTTATTATAAAATTGTGCAGACAGACTAATGATTGAACTACAGCGATCGATGTTTCAAGCTTGAAAGACATTTTCGATTGCAAAATTTTCCATCGAGCTGCTAGGATTCCAAATGCGCATTCTATAGTCTGTCGTGCATGAGATAATCTGCAAGAAGTAATATGGTTTTATAAGTACTAAAAAAGGTAACAAAAAAAAGAAATAAAAAATGACCTTGTTCAATTTCTTCATTATTATGTACAGAAAAGGATTTTAACCTTATATGCATAAGAACATTTTTTTAAACTGAAAAATAACTAGAAAGCGGTTAATTATGGGGAATTCAATATAACTTATTTAAATTTATAGAAAATTTAACAGAAAATGATAATATTCGAATCAGTAAATTTCTACTGATAAAGTAATAAAATCGGAGTTCCAGAATCAAATTACATTAATAATTAAAATAGAATTTTCACTAATAAAAAAAAGAGTAGAACAATAATTATTGAAGAATATTTGTTTTCTTATTACTTACCGGTAATTGAACAATTCTTGTAAGGGTGTAAGGGGTCGATTTCGCTTCTACAATACAATCATGTACGGCCTTAGTGTGAAAATCCCGTCTCCGATGATGAAATGAGTCGAAATGTCATGTGAGTGTGGTAGGTAGGTTGGATTGGGTAAATTAGCCAAATTATTTTCCAATTTCCGATAGAATTCAGTATGTTGGAAGGCCGAAACATCGCTTACACCACCTTTAATTAAAATCAAAAAGATCTTTATTGTAATTTTATTATTCGCTGGTACAGATTGAGTAGAAATACCCTATATCTAATGAAGAGTTTTTTTACACCCAGAGAAATGATATATTTGTCTCAGAACCAACTAGACTCTTTATTTGTTTCAAATAAATTTTATTTGGTTTAAATAACATTTTATTTGACTCAAATATATGTTTTATTTATGTCAAATATAAATTTGATTTAAAACAAATAAAAAGTCTAGTTGGTTCTGAGACAAATATACGTTTATTTAGGTCAAATAAAAGATATTTGGTTTAAATAATATTTTTCTCTGGGTGTATACTTACCATAATCTCCAATATCTACCCAAGAGAATCGGCAAAAAGCATCACACATGGCCATTAGTTTAAAACTGTGAAACTTTTTATAATTAAAATAACGGCTGCCAGAATTTGGTGGTGCTTTTATTGGGATCTCTTTGCCGTCCATAGCTCCAATGCAATTTAACATATTCCATTTTGCTCGAAAACCTTGGACAGTGACCATCCAATCTTCAGCAACTAGATTTCCTTTTAAGTACAAAGGTTGTAAACATTCCCAGATAATTGGACAAACTTCAGCAATTATGCTGTAAGCAGTCGACAAACCTATTCGAAATAAGTTGCTAGTGCTGTAGAAACTATCACCATGGGCTAAGATACTGACATTAAATCATAGAATTATATCAATCGCATTAATTTAAAATTATAACATTCTGTAATAAATGCATAGAACAATAGATTTAAGAAAAGACAATGCACATTTTGCTACATGATACATTCACTGCCAATATATAAATTTAATAAGTTATTGTTTGGATTCAAAATTATACGATTTTAAATTCAAGGCAAATTTTAGGTATATAAGTAATAAATAATTTGAATTTTCTATACTAAATATTTTTGAAAAAATTCAAGAAAATTATAGCAAATATTTTATAAGGCATGGCGAATACTAACCTCAAAGTAACAACTAAGCGAAGCCTCGTAGACAATGGCTTCCTTAAACTGCGCTTTTCGAGCCGGTGTCGTATTAATTGGTGTAATTCCTCGAATTGTTGGACACTCATTCTCACCATTTTTCTAAAACTTTCATGGTCCTGCATTAAAAAGTTCTCAAAAAGAGCATCGTAACCTCCAAAAATTTCTCTCATTTGAACTCGAATATAAGGCTTAACCCACCATCGACGAAACACTTCCTTGTTAATACTTAGATACATACGAATTAAATTGAACCATTGTATAAAGAGGAAGAGAAATGTCATGAAATCTTCCATTTTTTAAAAAATAAAAAACGATTTAGTTAATTATTACCAATTACAAAAAATAAGCACTAACCAAACTGGGCCTATACTAAACACTAAATCATTAATAATACAGTCACTGCATGAACTTTTAGCAGTTGGCAACACTACATTAGTGACGTCAGAAGCAACGCGCGCGTAAGCTTTGCGTGAACGTTGCGCGCGTGTCAACCTTACGTATATCCATTCTGGAATCGGCCTTAGATTTGTTCCGACAATTATAGAAAATGATCAGGTACCTATATATCAATAGACATATCTCTGTAACTTTCGACATTCATGTCCCTAGTATTATAAACTTTTCTAAACATTTATTTCATTTTTAATGTGAGTTTAATTAGTGATTGTAATTAATTTGTAAATTTCCTCTATATTTTACTTTAACAAACTCCTTCACAATAACTTATTTCTTTATAGGTTCATTTTGGACTAGGAATTCATATACATATAGACATTTGGGATACGATTCTCGGTAAAAACGATTCTAGATTTATAAGAGAATTATGTGAAGTCATCTGGGGAAGGGAGGTGTTGTTGAATAAGTGCCTATCAGAAGAAAGAGCTAATAGAAACACGCGTGAGGGTGAGCGTCGACAGCTTTTAACCTCTATCAAATACAAACTATTGAAAGGTGATTTATGTTTATATATTGTTTTTTATTTGATAAAAATTTGAGAAGTTATGAATTGCCATGTTTAGTAGATACTTTTAAACATTGTAATATGTTAATTGCATCAATTTTTTTAAATAATTTTTTTACTAAATTTTAAATTCCATATACTTGAACAAAAGCTTTAGTTATTTATGGAAATAATAAAATTTTAGTAAAAAAATAAATGTTGCTATTAAAATTATTAAATTAAAAAATTTTAATATTTTTCACAACTTGAATTGAAAAATTAATATTTTTTGAGAGCTCAGAATGAATATCATAAAGATTCGTCTATTCTGTCACAAGACATTATTTCAAAAAAAGTCACTTGATTATATTTAAAATTTCTAAAAAAAATCATTTCTATATAAAAATTTTACTCATTAAAAATATAATCACAATTTTAATTTTGATGCAGATTGCCTTTACAAGAAGCTTGCGGACGCTAATGTAAAAGGAAAAGCTAGATACTCAAGAATAAACAAAATTTAGAGATATGTCTCTAATAAAATTTACGAAATTCGAAAGGCGCATAACGAAGAATAGTTTTACTATATAGCTTTTATTAATTTAATTATAATATTCCTTGTGTTATTTAGACTGATTCATTTCCATTACAAAAATAAAGGTATATGTAACACACTAAGAATCTGTTACTTATTTATTTAATAATTAAATTTCAGTATTGCAATCTTCCTACAAATTTGTAAAATTTCAATTCATAAAATAGACCGATTAAATAAATTTTTTTATAATCTTGAATAAAAAAAATTACGTTCGTCATTGTTTAACAAAAGTCATTAAAATGAAGTAAAAAATTACGTCTAAAATGACTTCTTTTTTTATCCCAATTCCATAAGGTGTTCCATACGTCATTTTAGACGTGCTATTTTACTTTAAATATTACTTCATTTCATAGGTGTTTAAATACGTCCTTTCATACGTATTTTCGACGTCAAAGATACGCCATTTTCGACGTCAGATTTTTTAAGTGGACCTTACGTACTTGCAATGGATCTTACGAATATTCCTGAAACAGGATCCTATATAAGATCCTTCGCAGGAATTTTTAACAGGGTAAGCAGTACTACCTAAAATAGTATAGCTTACCGATGATAAATGACAGTAGTGAGACTCTGTGGTTTGCGATCACCGAGGTTAAGCACTATTCAGAGCGGTTAGTACTTGGATGGGTATCCGCTATAGCCCGTTGTTTTTTTACTACTCTCCTGATTTATTAAGCAGGAGGTTTGACGTCAAGGTATAATGATGTGCACTGTCAATTATTATCCGGTACACACCATTAGAACTTGAATGTCGAAAGAACCGGTTGTACTCAGAAGAGGTTTTCTACAGTTTCCCTCTCCTCTGTCGAGAAAACCTAATTAACAGGTGGTCCAGGCGAATGCGAGTACTCCTAATAAAGCCGGCTGTAGACGCAATTAGGTTAATATTTTGAAAATTTCATACGTAGAATGGTTATGCTTAATCCAAAAAAGTATTTCTCGGGGACTCTTGTCGAAGTGCGTAAGGCCAATAGAGCAGGAGTATAAACAATAAAAAAATAGTAAAGCTGTAATTCGTAATGCCTTAATTAATATAGCTTTAACTCGTACTGTCGCAAATACACGGAGAAACTTTTAATACCACTATTTCATTAAACTGATTAGATATTTTAGTATATTGATGTTCTGTTCTGCTGCAGGGCGAATCACTGAGTCCATTGTTGTTTTCATCGTTTATAATGGACCTGGAGGAGTTCTTGGTAAATGAGTTTTGATAAATAAAGTTAAAGAAATTTTTTTAGCATATGCCGATGATCTGTTTATATTTGCGGATAATCCATGGGAATGTTTTGCTTTAGCAAAATATTTTTAAAATTTTTGTGTTAACAGTGAATACATCTAAATTAAAGGTAATTATATTTGGAAGGGGTGAAAAGCACACAATTAATATAAATTGATTTTTATTCAAAGGAAAACAATTGAAGTAGTAAGGGAGTTTGCATATTTGGGTCTCACAATCCCAGATTCTCTTAGTTTTGAGAATATGACGAAAAGGATATTTAATTCAGCTAATTTAGCAATTACATCCTGTATTAAAATCATAAACTCTAAAAAATAGAGAATTGGGAAGCTTGTGACAAACTTTTCTAAAGTTTCGTCTTCAGTATATTCACCTATGGGGTGCAATTATGGGGTTTAATGTTTGTGGAGAAGCTGATGTCGGTTCAACTAGCGTTTCTGAGGAGAGTGTTGGGTCTTCCCATGAATATCTCTTCTGGAGAGTTAAGATGTGAAACAAATGTACTCTCGTTGTCCATACAATATTCAAGCTCACTCTCTCGTGGATTAAAAAATTGCACATCATGGATGGGTCAAGATACCCAAAGATTTGTATTGAGGAATTGATAAGACAAGCACTGTTGAACTCAAATAAAAATAATTGGTATATACAACTTAAGACAACATTTAATTTTTGTGCCTTTTAGAATGTATGGGACTCCTACTCTATAAAAAAATATATCTGAAAGCGCAGACGCAGTTCTAGATTCTTATAGTAAAAGCTTGCGAGAGCATGATAGGAGTTATTCCGCAGGATCTAAGAGTTTGCAATTCTGGCCTCACATTGCCCTTAACTTACCTGGTGATTCTGACTTATTTAGAAAATTACCTATCTTCTTTAAACGAATTTTTGCCCAAATTCGACTTTTAAATATATTTATAACCCCCAAATAGTAGCCAAGAATGAAAAATTTGTGTTGGATTGTAAGGAACTCTGTCCTTTATGTTGTCTAGACTCTGAAAACTTAATTCATATGTTAATGTTATGCCCGGCTTATAATAATGTTATATACAAATACCCTCAAATTTTTAATAGTAAAGTTAATTCTCCAGAGTCTTGGTTTAGCTGCATGAGTTCAAACAAGCTCTCATTTATTAAGACCTTCACCATAGCTGTTTTAGAAATGTTGCATTTGTGAACTGAGTTGTATGAGTTCTTGTATTGTGTGGTTGTTGGTCGATTTGTAATTGTTCTCCGTTTTACCTTATTCATTTTGTATCTATGTAGGTTATTTTATTTTTATTCGTATTTTTGACGCTGTTCTTGTTCTATTAATTGTATAAGCTCATAGTAATGCTCCTATATTTGGGCCGATTTTGGCCAAAAACATTGAATAAATCTAAAATCTTGCTCTTCCGTTCTATGCAAAACGACATAGGGAATAGAAATTGCTATTGAGGAAATCGAAAAAAAGTTTTTAACTATGTAGGCGAATCAAAAAGAATGTTAAAAATGAGAATATATGAACATCAAAAATCAAAAACTAATGTGATTGCAAAACATAAACGCATTTTTAAACATAATTTCGATAATTTAGTATCTGGGTGATTCTCTATAAAACCGACAATTTGGATATTGTCAGTTTTTATTATTTTTTTAAAATTAAAATAAAAATCATAACATAAGTTTCAAGTATAATAGTCAAGAGTGTAATATCTGTTATGGGCCGGACAAATTGTTTGTAATTTTTATATTTTTTGAAGAAAATAACTGTTAACAGATTCACGTACTATAATCAGTTTCCATACTTTTGTTACACTAAAAAAATTAATAGTTGAGCTTATATGAATGTTAAATAAAACTCATACAGTTTTTAACTTTGTAAATTCCTATTTGTTAAACAATAATTGTTTAAACAAATTAAAGAAAAAAGCACATTTAATTGAAAATATGTATATTGAGGTAATTTATGATAATGCTAACGAAATTCAAGATTAAAAAATCTAATGTAAGAAATTTATGGAAAACTATAGAAATTTAGGCCGTAATTTTTGGAATTTTATTTATGTGGTAATATATAAAAGTATATGGAAATATATGTTATAATTTTATAAATTATTTACAATCATTTACCGTAATTTATTAATATAAGTTATACTTTGGAAACCAATTCTCATCAATTTACAGATATTTGTACGGTAATGTATGAAAATTTATAAAGTAACTTTAATTTTTTAATGTTATTTGGACACAATAATATAAATTATTTCAATTATACACTTGCTTAAACCATAAAAGTTAAAGTAACTTTAATTTTTAGGGTTCGGTAAACCTTTGGTGTACCGACGGAACCCTAATGGTGAGACTCTTGTGTCCGTAGCCAAATCGTGCCCCCCCCCTAGCGGCTAAACTATTTGACCTAGAGAGCTCAAATTTAGTACAGATACGTATTTTCACTCGTAGATTACAGGAAAAATATAGAGAATGTGATTGGAGGTGATGGCCATAGCGTTGTCAAGAAAATAACCAGATTTTTGGCCAAAAATGCACAAAAAGTGACCATTCCCCTCCTTAACTTCTAAACAATTCAACATGGAGAGCTAAAATTTGGCATACTGGTGTATTTTAACGCGAATATTACAGGAAAAATATAGAGAACTTGCTATGTAATAATGGCCATAGCGTTTTCAAGGAAAAACTAAAAAATTTTCGAAAATTTTTTTTTATTTTTTCATTATTTGATCTATTTAACTGAAAATGGGTTTATTAGTATATTTTTACAGTCTGATCACAAAAAAATATTTAAAAAACTAAACAAAAAATTTTTTTTATTAAAAATTTTTTTTTTATAATTTTCACATTATTTGATCTATTAACCAAAAAAATTAAAATAAACAATTAAAAAAATATATTAAAATCATTCGATAAAACAAATAATTAAAAAAATTGAAGCATTGTATATCTAATATTGTAAACAATAATAAGTAGAGGAACCAATTGTGCGAATTTTGTTCCTCTACTTATTATTGTTTATAATAGTAGATATACAATACTTTAATTTTTTTAAATATTTTTTTTTATTAAAAGATTTTAATATATTTTTTAATTGTTTATTTATTTCTACCATTTACCGATAAATGTTACAAGTATTGTTTTAATATTTGTGTACGGAACCCGCCATTGCAGTGCTAGTACAACTCGCACTTGTCCATTTTTTTTAATTTTATTTGGACACAATCATATAAATTATTTTAATTATACACTTGCTTAAACCATAAATTCAATGAAAGACAGCCAAAAGGCTTCACCATGACGCGAAATAAATACTGTTTTTTTGAATAAATTATTAGCAGTTTTTAACCGGTTTTGCATTTCTATAATTTATATAGTCACTGAAATAATACGACTATACAATATTTACTGAAAAAATTTTTCTGTTTGATTTATTATGGAATATGTAAAGGCTTCATAATGACAATTCTGTGATTTCTTGTGCAATGTTGACGTTTTAAATGTAAAAAAAACTAAAAAAAAGAATAAAATTTGTATTTGTCCTGTTGAAACTCTTGAGGAAAGCTAAACGTTTGTTTGTACTGAAGTATAACTGTATTCTGATTTTATTTTTTAGAAATATTTTATTTTTTTAAAAAGGCTTCACCATGACGCACAAAACTGGGGACAAGAAATAACATCTAAAAAATATTATTACAGTAGTGACAATTTTGATTTCTATTGTAGATTTATAATATAGAATGTTGAAAATGGAACATATTTAATTGAAACTTTACACATTTTTATGAAATTCTCAAATTTTTAAAAAGTTGTAGCGAAATGCAAAATCTATTTACTTAAAAAAATCGATTCTCCAATTATTTTTTTAAAAAAGGACCGGGGTTAGCACTGAGCGTCATTTTTCAACACATAGCTTTTTCAAAGTTAATCCAGTAAAAAAATATGCATCTTCGAGAAAAAGTATTTTTTTAATAACTTTTTATTAGGATTATGGGTGAAGTTTAAATAACAAAACGTGACATTATCATTTCATTAAAGAACGTCTTTATTTAATTATTACTTAGAAAATGCATTTGGTCTTTACTCTACCTAAGCTTTCGGCAGACTAACTGCTCATACAAAGAGACTTATTACGTAATGTCAAAAGTGGACAGTATTAGCTTATACCGTACTTCTTTGTATTCAGTTTACGAAATGAAGATTATCATCCGCCGCTCTGTCGCCCCATAATATAAACTAAACCTTACTCAGAACTAACTCTTAGATATTTAATGTAGAATTAAATAAAGATAAATTTTTAATACATTTTACTTTAACCACTTCACTGGCAGGGCGTTCCAACTGGCGTTCCACGCGCCTAGGCCCAGACTGTCAAAAACACCGAAATGGAGTTCCTAAAGAAACTTTTTTTAAAGAGTGTACACCACATTTAACTATTGTAAAGCAATATTTCTATAGTTTAGGCTTCAGGGAACAAGATTATCACAATAAAAATTTTGGTTTTGTGATTTTCAACGTTTTGCGAACGTTCAAATCGACTATTTTTAATCATTTTCAACAAATGGCGTTCTACTTTTTTTCAATTTTTACACAATAAAACTTGTATTTTTATTACAAAAGTAACTAAGTAAATAACTATTATTTATTATAATGAATGGTAATACTATACGCATATGCTTTTGCCAGTCTGGGCCTCGGCGCGTGGAAGGCCATTTGGAACGCTTTGCCAGTGAAGTGGTTAATAAACTAACACGCATTCTCAAAAATTAGTCGTATTTAATAAAAATTATCATAATTCATTTTAATAGTACATATTTTATTTAAGTATCATAATTAAAAAAAGTATGCATCCTCTTTGTGTATCTGAGATTAATATAGGGTAAACCAGACAGTAGTCGGCCACTTAAGAAAATCTTTTTAATGAATATTGTTTAAAAATTACAATTAAAATTTTTGGAAAATTTCTTTCATAAGTAATTGTTCCTAATGCTCCTACAAAACTAGAATACCAATAATGTTTACAAAAAAAAATTTCATATTCGTCAAAAAAATTCACAAAAAAATAGTTAGAATCCGACAGTAGTCGGCCACCTAAAAGCAATCTTTTTAATTAACGCTGTTTTAAAAGAGCAAATCATATTTTTTCGAATTCTTCTAATGTGATGTTGTTCCTTACGATCACACAAAACTATTAAACCAATCATGTTCATGAAAAAAAATTTTTTATTTGTAAAAAAAATTAGTAAATAAACAAGTAAGAATCCGACAGTAGTCGGCCATCTAAACCGACAGTAATCGGCCACTTTTAAAAGCTTTCAAAAACCGTCAAAAAATTTTTTTTGTTCTATTAAAAAAGTTTACATTTGTTTACGATCATCTTAGAAATGATTAGTAACTTTGAACATATTTTTATCTCGTACAGTTTTATAGCTATTCAAACTTGAAAAGTGGCCGACTACTGTAGGGTGGCCGACTACTGTCTGGTTTACCCTACATGTGGCCTAACATTTGTTGCACAGAATAAATTAGAGAAACCCAGAAAACCTAATCAGACCACCTTATACTATATATTTACATGTATATACATTTTGATCTTTAATTTTGAGATGAGTCATCAGTTTACAATACGCTCATGCTCGTTCTGAACTATATGAATTTTAGGGAACGCATGAATGATCTCTAGAAATCATTAGTTAGAAGTTTTAAATGATTCAATTTCATTTATTAGAATTTTCTTTTGACAGAATTTCATTTTTTCGAATTTTTGTATAATCGATTCTAAATTGACCGGAATATTTACATTAACAGAAATATAAATACTCGAATTTTATTTATAAGAATTTTCATTTAACACAATTTCCATAAATGGTACTTTCAATCAAAATGAATTCTTATTTATACGAATTTTTATTTCCAAGAACTCATTTTTTATATTATTTCAACTTAGTCTAATTTTAAAAAGACAGAATTTCCATTTCGGCCAATCTTCATTTGTCCAAATGTTTATTTTCATGAATTCTAACTAATGATTTCTAGAGATTATTCATGTCTTCAAATTTTGAAGCTGGTAATGGTTTATCAGTACATCTACCAGTTGTTGACCTGTTGGAATATAATGTAATTTAATTGTATTCGGCTTCAATTGATAAGGCAGCAACTGATAACTGTCTCCTTGTATTCCAAGTAATCGTGCATTTTTCAAACAACATAAATAAATATCCAGTTGTATTTTTCAATCATTTTCATTACTACCCCAATCTGAATCTACATAACCAACTAAAATATGATTATAGTTTGTTTTCGATTATGTTAACTTGATTTTATGTGAACCCTTTAAATATCTCAAAACTCTTTTTAGACATTTCCAAAGTTCTTCATTGTTTTTATTTGTGTACCTGCTTAAGATATTTACTGCAGTACTTAAATCTAGAACTTGTACGTACCATTATCCTTAATATGAAATGAGTAGATATACAAATTAGGTAAAGAAAGACACTCTTATTTATATTGCCTTTAGAGAAATAAAGTAAGGTAGCCGTTACCAGAGCCGGCGTTACCGGCGCCGTTACCTATTGAGTTTCTATTACTATATGAGGCATTCCATGTCAAGTGATCCAGGTGGAGAAAAATTTTTCTCCAATCGTAGCAAAACTTGGGGCTTTTGTAGTACTAATAGATAGAAATTTTTCGTGAAAATATTTTTTTACCTAGTCCAATATTTTCCGAGGGGGAGGGGGTTAAATTTTTGGGATTTTCAGTACAATGCTTATTTCAATAATTTTTTACTCTTAAACTATTAAACATGAAAATTTGACAAGGTACATTTTGGAAAGGTTTTTTCATGCTCTTTTGATTGAAAATAGGCATTAAAAAAAAAAAATTTTGGCCCAAAAAAATCAAAATTGAAAATAAATTTTAATTTTTTGGAAAAAGGGCAGCTTTTTTTAAACGAAAGCTAAGGTTTTTTCCTAAAAGGACATATAAATGAAAAAGTGGGAGAAGAATGTTTAAACATTTTAAAAAATGAATTTTCTTGTAAAAACCGGGTTTAGAGCGCTCCGGTGAGTAGAAACCTCTGTTTTTCAATGTTTAAACATTCTTGTCCCACTTTTTCATTTATATGTCCTTTTAGGAAAAAACCTCAGCTTTCGTTAAAAAAAAAAAAGCTGCCCTTTTTCCAAAAAAATAAAATTTATTTTTAATTTTGGTTTTTTTGGTCAAAAAATTTTTTTTTTTTAAATGCCTATTTTCAATCGAAAGAGCATGAAAAAACCTTTCCAAAATGTACCTTGCCAAATTTTCATGTTTAATAGTTTAAAAGTAAAAAATTATTGAAATTTGCATTACACCGTACGACACCTGGGTCACTTGACATGGAATGCCTCATATATATATATATATATATATATATATATATAAACTATCATATATATATATATATATATATATATATATATATATATATATACCTATATCATAAAAAGATATCGCCGCCGCCGCTTTTTCAAGATTCTGTAAGGGCGCCCTATCCCAAAGGGGCCGTCAAAACTTATGTCAAAATTGACCTATTTTTTTACCTATAGGTCAAAAAGAGGATAAATGACGGCCTCACATTACATTAAAATCTATGTCAAAATTGACCTATTTTTTTACCTATAGGTCAAAAAGAGGATAAATAACAGCCTCACATTACGTTAAAATCTATGTCAAAATTGACCTATTTTTTGACCTATAGGTTTAAAAGAGAATAAATAAAGATGCACAGTGCATTCGTTCACGCAGCTTATTTTTTCAGATCAAAATTAATTTTAAAAATTAATTACTTATCGACAACCATATCGAAGTAATTATCATATGTAATACCTAACTCTAAACCAAAGAGTTCAAATGACATCTAATAGATGTCACTATCTGCTGATACAGTCGAAATCTTCATATTTCAGAATAAATAAAGGCCTCACATTGCGTCAAAATCTATTTCTAATTTGATCTATTTTTTGACCAATAGGTCAAAAAGAGGACAAATAACGGCATGACATTATCTCAAAACTTATGTCAAAATTGACCTATTTTT
The DNA here is from genome assembly GCA_032873175.1 of Leptopilina drosophilae. Taxonomy (NCBI): domain Eukaryota; kingdom Metazoa; phylum Arthropoda; class Insecta; order Hymenoptera; family Figitidae; genus Leptopilina; species Leptopilina drosophilae. Next base: position 27,237,888 of record CM065479.1, on the reverse strand, counting down.
TACCTACATGTTTAAAAGGAGAATAAATAACGACCTCACATTAGGTCAAAATCTATGTCTAATTTGACCTATTTTTTGACCTATAGGTTTAAAAGAGAATAAATAAAGGCCTCACATTACGTCAAAATCTATGTCTAATTTGATCTATTTTTTGACCAATAGGTCAAAAAGAGGACAAATAACGGCTTCACATTACCTCAAAACTTGTGTCAAAATTGACCTATTTTTTGACCTATTGGTTTAAAAAGAGGATAATAACGGCCTCAGATTACGTCAAAATCTATGTCTAATTTGATGTATTTTTTGACCTATAGGTCAAAAAGAGGATAAATAACGGCCTCACATCACCTCAAAACGTATGTCTAATTTGATATATTTTTTTACCTATAGGGCAAAAACATAAATCAAAACATATGTCAAAATTGACCTATTTTTGACCTATGTCAAAAAGAGGATAAGTAACGAATAAAAATGCATGTTTAATTTTACCAATTTTTTTGAGCTACGAGTTTTAAAAGGGGCCTTAACGTGGGCCTTCACATTACGTTAAAATTTAATCTGTGTTTTACCAACAGGTCAGAGCTTGCCCCCTCAAATAGAAGCGCGGAATAGGACGTCAAAGCCTATCCAAAAAAAATTTTTTTTTACTTGCAGGCTGGTATGTTACATCAAAATTAATGACAAAGATTGAAAATTTGAGAATGGCTAATATCATAAGATCGCATTTTACAATCTTTATATTATCCATAAATAGAAGTAAATATGAAATCTGGGGGTTGGCGCGCGAAGCGCGCAGGAAGGCGGAGTCCCCTTAGTATATATATATATATATATATATATATATATATTATTGATATATATTATTGAGCCCAGAATGAATCTACGAGTGCGAAGAGGACACTCTTATGCGTCATTAAATTAGCGCTCACTCGTACTCACGCTTAGGGCCTACCCCGTAAACAGGAAGGAAAATTCTATTCAAAATCATATCGTGGAAATATGCGACACGTTCTACGTGTCGTGAACAAAAATTAAATTAAAATATCTGTAGAAATCACTCACTATATGTGAGTGATATTAGTGAATTAGTAAATTGTTATTTAGTAAATAGTAAGTATTAATTAATATAATTAATAAAATAATTAGTGAATAGTAAACGATCATAGAATTACATTAATATACTGTTTTAAATTTTATTTCACTTATTAAATTTATTGAGTTGTATTTAGTTTTTGATTGATGTTTTGTTAATTAATAAAGTTAAAAATTTGTTATAATCTTTTGATATTATATTAATTAAGTAATATTAATATAATAAGTTAAAAATTTGTTATAATTTTTTTTATGTTTATTAATAAATTAATAACTTTTAAATTTGTTTTCTGTTATTAAATAATTTATTGAGTTTTGTTTAGTTTTTGATGTTTGTTAATTAATAATGTTAATTAGAAATTGGTTATATTGGTTGAATACAAAGCTGGAAATTGGTTATATATTGGATAAAAGGAAAATTGAAATTTGGGTAAAAGGAAAATTGAGTAAGAGACAAAATTGATTACTCTATTCTATAAGAGGTAAATGTTGGAAACATTGAATAGAAGAAATTTATAAAATTTAATGTATAAAACTTTATGTTAAAATTCTAATGTATTATTTCTATTTCTTAAATTTTAATTCCTTGATATAAGTAAGTTTTCATAAAATTGAAAAACAATGTCTTACAAAGGAGAAATTGTCAATTTGACTACTTATGATTTAAGTATTGTTAAATAATGATCATATGTTTGAGTTTCAAAAGCTGTTGGAAGGACGATCAAATATTTTTATAATATGTAAAATACTTTGTGTTTACAAACACTTGATTTAATAAATAATGATTGAAGGTATCACTCGGCAAATTTATAACAATAAAGTAGAAATTATCGATCACTCCGAGTCAGGTTTAAAAAAACATAACAATTTTTTTAACGTTTCAACGGCACGGCCGTCCTCATCAGAAACTAAAATTTTATTATAAACAATTATTAAAAGAAATTACATAAACTAAGTAAACAATATTTTAAAATAAAACAATACAAATAAAATTAATTAATTACCAGTAAAAAAAATTTTTTAAGTAAAAAGAATAAAATTATTTAACATTTGAAAATGCGTAAATTTTCAAATGTTCTGGTCAACGCAAATTGCTACTTAACACTAATCAAATATAAAACTATTACACAGTTTATCAATGATAAATAATCGAAAGGTCATTGAACTAATTACAATAGGTGAAAATAAATAGGAAACGTCACAGTACAATTAAACAGTGGAAATCACAAATATTTCCTATCATTAAGAAAACGTATATAACAATTACTAAGATTTTGAGTGTCATCCTTTTTATTTATCGAATTTTTTTGCAAATTAATATGAATCATTTCAGATATTAGGCGTTTGCTCTCATTAGTTTCTTTGTCAAGTATATGAAATCTTTCCCAGTCAAAATTATGATTAAGTGAACTTCTATGAGATGCAGTAACACCGACTTTTGAATTTTTGTGTTCATTGATTCGTACCCCTACCATTCTTTTTGTTTCACCAACATATGATGCGGTACAATCTTTACATTGAATTTTATAAACAACATTGGTTGTTTCCGATTTTATATTCTTATCCTTGCCTTTTTTTTATTAAATTGTGACTAAATTCATGGTTATTAGTTGGGACAGATAAAATATTGTATTTTCTAAGCGTTTCAGACGTTCTCTCATATAAGTCTTGAACATATGGTAAAAAAACTTTAGGTTGTCTACTATATAAAACGGAATTAACATTATTTTTTGGTTATTAGATTCTATAGAATGAATACGTTTCAAAATGTACTTATTAATAAAATCAATAGGGTAATTATTTTTTAAGAGAATTTTTTTTACATACTGAATGTTTCCAGAGTGGAATTTTTTATTAGATAATTTTATTGCTCTGTCAACTAGATTATAAACAATAGCAATTTTTTAAGAGAAAGGATATCGAGATTCAAAATTAATTGTTCTCTCAGAAAATGTAGGTTTACGATACCAATTAGTTATAAGTTTATTATTTTGTTTGATTATAAGAACGTCCAAAAAATTAATTGAGTTATTATTTTCAATCTCATGAGTAAATTGCAATCTTTCGTCATATTTGTTGAAAGAAACCAATGTCTCAGAAATTTTATCTTTTGGGATGCAAGTGATTATATCGTCAACATACTTATAGAAAAATAAAGGTTTAAATGACAATCTGTTAATGCAATCAACCTCAAGATCATCCATAACCATATCAGCAAAGAGACCGAATATAGATGAACCCATTGGTGTGCCATACGTTTGTTGATAAAATTTATTATTAAATTTAAAAAATATATTATTAAAAAGAAAAAGACAAGCATCAATCAAGTCATCAAGAGGTATGTTTAAACTTTGTGCAATAACAGAATATCTTCTGACGATAGAATCACATACATGTTCCGATCTAACATTCGTAAATAAAGATTTGACATCTAAGCTAATTAATATGTGGTCTTCAGGAATAGTAAAATTTCTCATCCTGTCAATAAAATCAAAACTGTTGCGGATGTATGATTTAGGTTTCGGAAGTGAATCATTTAGTATATTATATAGGTGTTTAGATAGAAAATATGTTGGTGAACCTATGGTTTTTGAAAGATTAGTATTAGTTTGAGTAAGAAAATAATCATTGTATATTTTATTAAGATAACCATTCATATTCCAATATTTTAAAAGACTATAGGTTTTTGTGCCTAATTTCGGAAGGGGATCTTTATTTATGATTTTGTATGTTACAGACATCAGTTGAGAAATTACTTTCAATGACAGATTTAAAATAGTCAACTCTTTTGTTGAGAAAATAAATGTGTATGCATTTATCTTCAATCATGAGGTTTAGTAACTTCTTTTTGACATTATTGACAAGAAAACCAAATTTTAAATTAGAAGTCTTACTGTGAAAAAAATAATGATACAAACTATTGTTGATTGTGTTAATGTGTTCAGGTATGATGTCATGTGTACGACATCGTAGCAAGAATTTAAGTTGAGATGAAAATCGAGCAACATTCTGCTTAGCGTTGATCCAGTTCTTGAGAATTTTCCTTTGTTTAGCAGTGGAAGCCAATTCAAATATATTTGAAAGGTTACTCACTTCCGAAACCTAAATCATACATCCGCAACAGTTTTGATTTTATTGACAGGATGAGAAATTTTACTATTCCTGAAGACCACATATTAATTAGCTTAGATGTCAAATCTTTATTTACGAATGTTGGATCGGAACATGTATGTGATTCTACCATCAGAAGATATTCTGTTATTGCACAAAGTTTAAACATACCTCTTGATGACTTGATTGATGCTTGTCTTCTTCTTTTTAATAATATATTTTTTAAATTTAATAATAAATTTTATCAACAAACGTATGGCACACTAATGGGTTCATCTATATCCGGTCTCTTTGCTGATATGGTTATGGATGATCTTGAGGTTGATTGCATTAACAGATTGTCATTTAAACCTTTATTTTTCTATAGGTATGTTGACGATATAATCACTTGCATCCCAAAAGATAAAATTTCTGAGACATTGGATTCTTTCAACAAATATGACGAAAGATTGCAATTTACTCATGAGATTGAAAATAATAACTCAATTAATTTTTTGGACGTTCTTATAATCAAACAAAATAATAAACTTATAACTAATTGGTGTCGTAAACCTACATTTTCTGAGAGAACAATTAATTTTGAATCTCGACATCCTTTCTCTCAAAAAATTGCTATTGTTTATAATCTAGTTGACAGAGCAATAAAATTATCTAATAAAAAATTCCACTCTGGAAACATTCAGTATGTAAAAAAAATTCTCTTAAAAAATAATTACCCTATTGATTTTATTAATAAGTACATTTTGAAACGTATTCATTCTATAGAATCTAATAACCAAAAAAATAATGTTAATTCCGTTTTATATAGTAGACAACATAAAGTTTTTTTACCATATGTTCAAGACTTATATGAGAGAACGTCTGAAACGCTTAGAAAATACAATATTTTATCTGTCCCAACTAATAACCATGAATTTAGTCACAATTTAATAAAATAAAGGCAAGGATAAGAATATAAAATCGGAAACAACCAATGTTGTTTATAAAATTCAATGTAAAGATTGTACCGCATCATATGTTGGTGAAACAAAAAGAATGGTAGGGGTACGAATCAATGAACACAAAAATTCAAAAGTCGGTGTTACTGCATCTCATAGAAGTTCACTTAATCATAATTTTGACTGGGAAAGATTTCATATACTTGACAAAGAAACTAATGAGAGCAAACGCCTAATATCTGAAATGATTCATATTAATTTGCAAAAAAATTCGATAAATAAAAAGGATGACACTCAAAATCTTAGTAATTGTTATATACATTTTCTTAATGATAGGAAATATTTGTGATTTCCACTGTTTAATTGTACTGTGACGTTTCCTATTTATTTTCACCTATTGTAATTAGTTTAATGACCTTTCGATTATTTATCATTGATAAACTGTGTAAAAGTTTTATATTTGATTAGTGTTAAGTAGCAATTTGCGTTGACCAGAACATTTGAAAATTTACGCATTTTCAAATGTTAAATAATTTTATTCTTTTTACTAAAAAAATTTTTTTACTGGTAATTAATTAATTTTATTTGTATTGTTTTATTTTAAAATATTGTTTACTTAGTTTATGTAATTTCTTTTAATAATTGTTTATAATAAAATTTTAGTTTCTGATGAGGACGGCCGTGCCGTTGAAACGTTAAAAAAATTGTTATGTTTTTTAAACCTGACTCGGAGTGATCGATAATTTCTACTTTATTGTTACTTGATTTAATAGTTCCAATCGAAAAAAGTAAGGAGCACATTCAAATACTTTTGAACTACCAGTAGTTTTCACAACTGTTGATCAACAACCAGAATACAGTCTTTCTTGTGGAGTATATGCAATTGCTTTCGAAACGTCGTTATTTTTTAATATTTTGCCCCACTCTGTTAATTACTATTATTGTAATATGAGAAATCATTTAATGTTAATATTTAAAAGCAATACTTTAAGTGAATTTCCCTCTGAACAAATTTCTAATAGTAGATCTTGCATAGTTGTGTATGAATGGAATTGCCTTTTCAATGTAAAAGATATTCAACTTAAGTATGGAGAATCAAACTTTTCTAAAAAACTCTATGAAGAAAGAAATTTCTTTCCCGAAAATAATAAATAAAATAAATAATGGAAGTATTGCATCAACAACAGTTAAACAAAGAAGGGCTAAAATTCAGAAAAATTTTCGTGAGAAGCAAAAACTAAAATGTAAAATTGATAATGCAAATTATTTAGAAGAAGAACATACTTTACCTAAGAAAAAACTTCAAGACGAATCCAAAATAAAATATGCTGAAAACGTTGAATTAAAAAATAGAAATAGTGATACACGTACTTTGTCAAAAGGAGTTAGTCTTAAAGACTGCTGTAGTCATGGAGGTGTTGAGTTAACTTCAATACAATATCCAAATGAATTAAGACTTTTGTTAAAAGGATTTCATATAAAATCTGGTCATTTTAAAAAGAATATAAGGTTGTATAATAATTCTTTTTCTTTTGTCCTTTTGAATGCTAATGTAATTAATTTTAATTGCAGAAGAAGAGGACAATTCTGTTACAAAATTCAAGGTCAAATTTACTATCAAATTAATAGTGCTTTATATCCGGAAAAGGGTGAGGATCCATGTTTTGGTCAATTATTTATTTATGATCCTTAGGAATCAATCAGATACAGATTAAAAAGTAACAAAAATTTAGATGAAGACGTTTTAAAATCTATAGAAAATATTATGAGAAATTCTAATGCATATACAAAAACTTAGATGATGATGTCAGAGGTAATTAATATAGAAACTGAGTTAGCGAGACAACAAAATGAAGAAATTCCAGAGTTACAATTACACAGGCACAAAAAAAAGTTGTCTGTTCATTGAACCAGACATACATATCTTATAGTAATTTTGCCCGCTGAAAACGAATCTGAAGTCAGAATTGCTCCATCACCCTCAGTTTTTTTTAAATCGACAAAACTACCCATAAATTCAAATTTTTAAGTAAAAAAATTGAATAACAGATTTCTCTCTAAAACAAAACAATAAATTTATCTACTTTTCCTACAACAACTCAGAAACAATGTCAACATTGTTTAAACACCCTTTGTTTTTTATTCAATCGAAAAAACTACCCCTAAAATGTAAAAATTCAAAATTATAATAGAAAAACCCACATTGTTTTTCAAAGCAGAAAAAGAAATTTATGTACTTCTCTTTCAAAATTTCAAAAGCAATATCAAAATTACTTTACCACCCCTTGTGTTTTTAAATTTAAAAACCACCCTTAATGTGTAAAAATTCAAAATGTATAATAAAAAAAATTAAAAACCACATTGTTTTTTTAAAATAGAACAATAAATTTATGTACTTCTCTTTCGACAACTCAAAAGCAATGTCAAAATTGCTCCATCACCCTCTGTTTTTTTTAATTGAAAAACCAACCCTTAAATTCACAAAATAAAAGTTTAAAGTAAAAAAATGAAAAACCACATTGTTTTTTAAAATAGAACAATAAATTTATGTACTTCTCTTTCGACAACTCAAAGCAATGTCAAAATGGCTCTATCACCCTCTGTTTTTTTTAAATTGAAAAACCAACCCTTAAATTCACAAAATAAAAGTTTAAAGTAAAAAAAATTGAAAACCACATTTCAAAATAGTGGTTTTTAAATAACGTTTTTCAAAATAGAACAATAAATTTATGTACTTCTTTTTTAAAAAACTCAAAAGCATTATCAAAATTGCTCCATCACCCTTTATTTTTTCAAATTGAAATAACTACCCCTAATATGTACACTGAAAGAAAATGTATATTAAATTTTGTGAAAGTATTTTATAATTTGGGGAAAAAGTGCAACAAACCGAAATTTTAATATAAAAAATACTAAACTTTAAAAAAATATATGTAGAATTTAGTAAAGTTATATTAAAATATTTAAAATTGAATTTAAATTCTTCATATTTGATAATCTTTTTGAGTTGTTAAAAAAGAAGTACATAAATTTATTGTTCTATTTTGAAAAACAATGTGGTTTTCAATTTTTTTACTTTAAACTTTTATTTTGTGAATTTAAGGGTTGGTTTTTCAATTTAAAAAAAAATAGAGGGTGATGGAGCAATTTTGACATTGCTTTTGAGTTGTCGAAAGAGAAGTACATAAATTTATTGTTCTATTTTAAAAAAACAATGTGGTTTTTAATTTTTTTTATTATACATTTTGAATTTTTACACATTAAGGGTGGTTTTTAAATTTAAAAACACAAGGGGTGGTAAAGTAATTTTGATATTGCTTTTGAAATTTTGAAAGAGAAGTACATAAATTTCTTTTTCTGCTTTGAAAAACAATGTGGGTTTTTCTATTATAATTTTGAATTTTTACATTTTAGGGGTAGTTTTTTCGATTGAATAAAAAACAAAGGGTGTTTAAACAATGTTGACATTGTTTCTGAGTTGTTGTAGGAAAAGTAGATAAATTTATTGTTTTGTTTTAGAGAGAAATCTGTTATTCAATTTTTTTACTTTAAAGGGTGATGGAGCAATTCTGACTTCAGATTCGTTTTCAGCGGGCAAAATTACTATGAGATATGTATGTCTGGTTTAATGAACAGACAACTTTTTTTGTGTGCCTGTGTTATTGTTTACGTTGAAAAAAGGCTTTGATAAAAATAGATACAATTTTCAAAGTTTTAAAGAAGTTGCTGCAATTTTTAATACAAATTCTGAAGGAGAAATACCAGAATGTTATGTAACGGTTTATAATAAATCTACAAAGGAATTAAAATTGGTTAGTAATTTAGATCCTAATGTTGAACCATGGATTTATCCCATATTTTATTCACTTGGAAATAAGGGTTATAATATTTATATAATTCGTAGTGATAGTGATCACTAGCACAAAAAATGGGACAACAAAGATATTTTAACCGGCTAAAGTACTTTTTCTTTTCCATTTATTTATAAAAATGTTTTTAACAATCATCAAAAATTGTTTAAAACATTTTAAAATATTTCTAAATAATAGGAAATGTCAAGTTGTATCTTAAATAAAGGTTTTGATAACAAGAGTGCATTATATAATCATCAAATGCTTTTATCTATGACGGTGGAATTTTAACATTTTACTATTTTGAATTTTCTTTTCAGATTCTGAAAGAGGACACTCAAACCATTAAAAAAAATGGCGCTTACTGCTCCCCGACTGATATTAGAGAATAAGTCTCCGCGCTCGGCGTGTTCTTCTTCCCGGCTCCTAAATTGTAAAAATTTAGTGCTTAGTACTTTCTAGCTTGAGTCTCTCAGAAGGTAGAGTCGATGGTGCAAAATTTGAATTTTTATTATTTTTATAATACACATAATTTTAAATACGTATTTTTTTATTTTTCCATAATTGCCAAAATTTTCGAGATATGAATTTTCAAAATTTTAGATTTTTAAAAGCAGACCTATTTTCAATAGCTTATAACTTTGAAAGTATTGAGTTTCGAAAAAAGTTGTCAAAGAAAGAAAGTTATGGTTTTCCTTCAACTTTTAAAAGATTTTTAAAAAAAATATTTTTTAAAATTTTTTAGAAAAAAAATCATTTTTTAATAAACCAATTAATTTATTTTTAATTTGGGCGCGTTTAATTTTTATTTTTTTCTTATTTATTTTTACCTGCCAATTACAGAAGATTTTTTAAAAAGATCCGAGATGGGGCGACTCATAGTTTTCGTTTTATAAATTTTTTAATTAATTTGTTTATAAAACAATATTTTTTTTCTAAAAAATTTAAAAAACATTTTTTTTTAATCTTTTAAAAGTTAAAGAAAAACCAAAACTTTCTTTCTTTGACAACTTTTTTCTAAACTCAAAATTTTTTAAATTATAAGCTATTAGGTTTACTAAATCATAGTTTTCGTTCTAAAAAAATTTATAGAACGAAAACTATGAGTCGGCCCATCTTGGATCTTTTTAAAAAAATCTTCTGTATATAGGCAGGTATAAATAAATAAGAAAAAATAAAAATTAATCGCGCCCAAATTAAAAATAATTTAATTTGTTTATAAAAAAATAATTTTTTTTCTAAAAAGTTTTAAAAAATATTTTTTTTAATCTTTTAAAAGTTGAAGAAAAACCATAACTTACTTTCTTTGACAACTTTTTTCTAAACTCATTACTTTCAAAGTTATAAGCTATTGAAAATAGGTCTGCTTTTAAAAATCCAAAATTTTGAAAATTCATATCTCGAAAATTTTGGCAATTATGGAAAAATAAAAAATACGTATTTAAAAGAATGAGTTGGTGAACAATATTATTATTGAGAAATAAAAATTATGCATAAAGTAAGTATATTTCCTATTTGATAATCATAATTTTTTAACAATTAAAAAATTTTTAATATTTTTTATAAATAAAAATTGGACAAGTGCGAGTTGAACTCGCAGTGCAATGACGGGTTCCGTACACAAATATTAAAACAATACTTGCAACATTCATCGGTAAATGGTAGAATTAGAATAAACAATTAAAAAATATATTAAAATCATTTGATAAAAAAATAATTAAAAAAAGTAAAAATATTGTATATCTAATATTGTAAACAATAATAAGTAGAGGAAGTAATTGTGCGAATTTTGTTCCTCTGCTTATTATTGTTCACAATATTAGATATACAATACTTTTACTTTTTTTAATTATTTTTTTTATCAAATGATTTTAATTTATTTTTTTAATTGTTTATTTTAATTATACCATTTACCGATGAATGTTGCAAGTATTGTTTTAATATTTGTGTACGGAACCCGCCATTGCAGTGGCGAGTTCAACTCGCACTTGTCTAATTTTTTTTTTAATTTTATTTAAATTTTTTTTTAGATTTTTTAATATATTTTTTGTGATTAGATTGTAAAAATATACTAATAAACCCATTTTTAGTTAATTAGATAAAATAATGTAGAAATTAGAAAAAAATTTTGTTACTTAAAAAAAATTTTTTTAATTTTTTTTTAAAGAGTTTTTTATATATTTTTTGTGATCAGACTGTAAAAATATACTAAAAAAACCATTTTCAGTTAATTAAATCAAATAATGTGGAAATTAGAAAAAAAAAATTTTTTTTTTTTTAGTTTTTCCTTGACAACGCTATGGCCATTATTACATAGCAAGTTCTCTATATTTTTCCTGTAATATTCGCGTTAAAATACACCAGTATGCCAAATTTTAGCCCTCCATGTTGAATAGTTTAGAAGTTAAGGGGGGGGTGGGGGGAATGGTCACTTTTTGTGCATTTTTGGCCAAAAATCTTGTTATTTCTTTGACAACGCTATGGCCATCACCGCCAATCACATTCTATATATTTTTCCTGTAATCTACATTTGAAAATACGTATCTGTACCAAATTTGAGCTCTCTAGGTCAAATAGTTTAGCCGCTAGGGGGGGACACGATTTGGCTACGGACACAAGAGTCTCACCAATAGGGTTCCGTCGGTACACTGAAGGTGTACGGAACCCTAAAAATGAGAAAAATTTGAATAATTTAAACATTTGAAGCTTAAGGCAATTTTATACTTAAGATTACGTAAGCTTGTTTCAAGATTGCTGAAAAATTGGTGCAATTTATGAATACAAAATTTAAAACAAAATTTAATCCTTTAAGATAATTTTTTTTAATAAATATGCTTAGAGATAATATAAATAGAGTAGGCAAGGTATATGCGGTAGCATGTGGGGGAAGTGTCCTGCCATAAGCAGAATGAGTTGGAGAGAGAAAGAAGATTTTACATCAGAATCTGTCCTTCATTCTGCTCCAGTGCAAGAGAGACACCTACTGGTGCTAAATCTTCTTTCTCTTTCTATCAAGCGGACACCTCTATACAGACCATCCCCACTCTATTTATATTATCTCTATGTAAATATGTGTTCATCTTTAGAATAATGTTAGAAACTTTTTTAATGTTAAAACATTTTCATATGGAATAGCAGAAAAAGGGGGCGCGCGTAGCGCGCAAGTAAAAGTGACAAGTATACATGAAAAAACCGATAAGATTTCGACAAGGGGCATCATATTTCTCATCTGAATTTAAACCGACATAATTTGATTTATTTTCTAAAACGGTTACTTGCTGGTTTACATCCATGCATATTGTATTTCTTCTTTAACCGACAGATTAGCTCGGTCGGATAAATGCCTCGCTTGGCGGACGTTCTAGGACCAAGGGTACTTGGTTCGCGCCCATTTGGCTTGGATTTTTCCGGCATGTGAGATAATCTAAGCGGGAGGTTTGACGTCGAGGTATAATGATGTGCACTGTCGATTATTGTCCGGTACACACCATTAGAACTCGACTGTCGATAAACCGGTTGTACTCAGGAGAAGGTTTTCTACAGTTTCCCTCTCCTCTGGTGAGAAAACCCATTAGACTTGTAGTCCAGGCTAATGCGAGTACTCTTAATTTCGAAAAGACGTTCTGTAGGCGCAAACTTAGTATTAAGAATTGTATATAAGAAACATTTGTAAAGCATGAATTGTAATAAACACTTGTATAGCCACACCATTCAACTGTGGAGTATGTGGAACAGTTAAATGATAACTGATACCCTTTTCTACACTATAATCCTTCATCTCATTTGACAAATTTTCTCTACCATTATCACAATATAAATTAATTATTTTTGACGTAAAAAGAGCTTTAATTTTTGCAACAAAATCGCAAAAAACTGAAAATAACGTCAGATTTGTAAGTAATTAAATATGTAACGCAATAATGTGTAAATTGATCTATAAACAAAACAAACTAGTTTCTATTGTTAATCACAGGAGGAGTGATAGGCCCATCAACATCTGAATGCACAATAAGCAATGGTCGTTTCATGTGGTTTTTATCCTTTTTTCCGAAAAGTAATTGTGCCTGTTTACCATTGATACAAGCTACACATAAATTGTCATCAGGTGTTATCTGATTAATTAGTCCTATATCACTAACTAATCGTTTATTTTTCAATTCTAAAAATTTATTTTTACCAATGTGCCCTAATCTTTGATGCCATAAATCATAATTAATTTTTACTTTATTATTATCCTGAACAACTGAATTGACAGTATTTTTATTTAATTGAAAAGTAACAACTATTAAATTGTTTAAGGGCTTACCTTTTATTACAAGCTTACCATCTTAACTTATCTTTACACTTTCAGAATCAAAAATAAATGTTGAACCATTTTCCTGCGGCTTTGAAACGGAAAGTAAATTGTGCAGGATCTCAGGGCAATACAGGACATTCTCCAGTACTTTTTCAACATCTTCGTCGCTTATCACGTTCAAAGACCCTTTTTTCGTTGCCAGTATGAAGGTGTTTTGTTTTGCTATCAAGATCTTTATTGGTGATTCCAATTCTTCAAAATTTTTAATTAAATCCGGCCGATTGATTATATGGTCTGACGCTCCAGAGTCTAAAATGAATTAAATTTCATTTTTATCCGATTGATATTGTTTATTTCCTGTTAAGAAGGCAAAGCTAGATGTACTCGGATTAATTGATACTAAATTACTCGTTGGTGCAACCTGAGCAGATTTATTCTTTTCGTGTCCTTTATTTGATTTGTGTTGCAATGTTTTTTTTATAATAAAAACAATTATTTTTTATATGGCCCTTTCGTCCACAGTTATGACACTTAACACCAAAAATTTTTAATTTGATTTGAATTTATGTTTCTGACTACTAGAAAAATACTTTTGTGTTTTATGGTTGTTAAAGAGTTGTTTCTCCTCATTTTGCACATTGAGCACTTTAGCATTTGTATCAGAACTTTGACTTTTGATTTTAATCTCATGATCTAAAAGTCTCATTTTTACAAAAACTAATGTTAAATGTAATAATGCAAGATCATAGTGAAATATTACCTTGTAGTTTTAGCAACAATAATTTCTATCGAATTGATAATTGAGTAGCAAAACTTTTCCGTTCATAAATTTTGTCCAAATTATTTAATATCTCTTTTTCAGTTGTATCCTCTTGCAAAACTGAGAAAAGAATCTGACAAATATTCAATTATCACACTTTTAGCAGTATCTTTTGCTTTTGTCTATTCACTATTCACTTTTTCAGGAATAACTTTTTCAATCAAACGAATCACACCGACTTCTTTTAATAACGATAAAAGTCTAAACTTCCACACACTATATTTTTCACCATTAAATGGTTTAATATTTCCCTTACTTTAAAGTTTTTAATTTTTAATGACAAAAAGTCATTTACGCGGAAAATGATTTTTACGGATAAAAAATTGTTTATTAAAAACAAAACGTTCTGGGCCCATAACCTATTAGGATTATAGGTGAAGTTTAAATAACAACACGTGAAGTATCATTTAATTAAAGAAAGTCTTTATTTAATTGTTACTTAAAATATGCATTCGGTCTTTACTCTACCTAAGCTTACGGCAGACTAACTTTTCATACAAAGGGACTTATAACGTAAGGTCAAAAGTGGACAGTATTTTCTTATACCGAATTTCTTTGTTTAATCGTTAGTCTACGTTATAAAGATTATCATCCGCCGCTCTGTCGCCCCATAATATAAACTAAACCTTACTCAGAACTAACTCTTAGATATTTAATATAGAATTAAATAAAGATAAATTTTTAATACATTTTACTTTAATACACTAACACTTTTTAAAAAAATTATGTAAATAAGTAAACATTGATAATAAAATTATATTATATTTAAGGACAGTTTTTAACCCCTTAGCGGTGTAGTCAAAATTAGTTTTTCGTGCCACAAATGTGCAAAAAAATTTAGTTTTTTAAATTACTTGATATGATTCTATTTTATGTTTTCGCGGTCGCTGAATTCGAATATTTGATAAAAATTAAAAAATTCAATGGCGGCTCCAAAATGGCGACCAAAAGAATTTAAAAGTTTCCGGATTTAACTAAAAATGCTCACTTGGGGGTTTTTGGGGTCGCTGATTTCGAATATCTGGTTAATATTTTAAAATTCAAAATGGAGACTTTAAAATGACGACCGAAAAAATTTTTAAAGTTTTCGGATTTGACTAAAAATGCGCTTTTGGGGGTAATTGAAGTCACTAAATTAAAATACATCGTTAAAATTTTATAATTCTAAATGTCGACATCAAGATGTCAACTAAAAATTGAAAAGTTTACGAATGTGGTTATAAATAGTTATTGGAGAAGTTCAGTTTTGAGAACTAATTTGAAAACTTTAAATTTTCTGGTCAACGTTTTGAAGCCGCAATTCTGAATTTTTAACTAAATTTTTGGATTTCGAGACCTCAAAAACCCTCCAATGAGCACTTTCAGCCAAATTCGTAAACTTAAAAAATTTTTGGTCGCCATTTTAAAGCCACCATTTTGAATTTAAAATTTTTAATAACGGATTTAAATTCAGTGACCCCAAAAACCCTCTAGTGAAGATTTTTAGTCAAATCCATAAATTTTTTTGATCGCCATATTGGAACCGCCATTATGAATTTTTAATTTTTAATAACGGATTTCGATTCAGCGGCCCCGAAAACCCCCGAGTAGGCATATTTAGCAAGATTCGTTAACTTTTAAATATCTGTTTTTTCGATGTCGCTATAGCGGTCATACACACTGGGAGCACGAATTATTTTTGCCTCTATAGACGTCAAACACTGTGAAGGGGTTAAGTGTAATTAGGCATAAGAAAATATTTATGTCCTATTAAAAAAATAGTTTTTTTTATACACGTTGTGAATTTTAACTTCGCAAATTTTTACAATTATTATAAACATCAAACTAAAGCCTCATCTTTTTTTTCTCTAAATCCAAAATAATACCAAACATATAAATTTGAATAAAACTGTCGTAAGCATGTTTCCAGAAGAGGTGTGAGAGCGCACAGGTACAGAGAGGGGCAACAAATGATGTGAAAGAATTCGTGTGGAACATTATATTGGCGACCTATCAGTGCGAGATCAAGGTCCACTGATAAGATTCTCACTTGATACTGCACCCGCAGAAGCCACGGCAACCTAAACGACCGCAATTAACCTTACGTAACACGGCCTTTCCTGGTGCACGGCTTGTTTACCGCAAAATAAACTACAATGCCTGTTCGCAAGCGCAAGAGTGCATATACGATCCTGAGCCGTGTAAACTATAAAATAGCTTCGGGCCACTTTACGGTTCTCGTTTGCAAAACGAAAGGAAGAAAAAAAGTGGAGCCTTTTAACCATTCACGCCCCAAGTAAATGTATTTTGCACAGGCACATGTATCTGTACTTTTCCGACTAAAGATTCGTTTCTGTAAAAATGACAAAAGATATTGTCGCGCACAGTGTTTTGAGAGATTTTGTAACTTTTTCAACCCTAAAATCGGAAGCTTTTAAAAAATATTTTGCTCATAAGTTTTCAAATACAATTGACCAAGAGTTTTTACATGTTATTATATATGTTTAGAAGATTTTAAAAATGAATTTTAAACTTGAAAAAATATAGATATCTTCCTTCTACAGAGGGTGCTTTATCGACTGGTAAAAATTACTTTCTACTGTTTTAAGACTTTCCAACTTATTGACTTGTTTAAGTCTAATGTGCAGGTCTCGCATCGATTTAATCACTCTAAAAAGAAAGTTCTAAATTCGAGCTGATTTCGGTACTAAAATAGAACCAAATTACGATTTAGTACAAAAATTGGTACTTTATTAATTCCTTCCTTTTTACAGTGTAGGTGCAAGAAAAGTAGTAATAGTTAATTTATACTAGTACAAAGGAAGTCGAACAAAATAATCTATTTTAATCAGATTTATAATAAAGAATTTGTTTTCCAATTCCTTGATTTATTTTCCTATTTTGTTCCAAATTACCGAAAAAATTTCTAACATTCTCCATTATCCTTCTATGAAACGAGTAAATATGCAAATTAGGTAAAGAGAGACAGGCTAATGTTATTTATCGTCGAAAGAGGAAGAAAGCAATAGCGTTAGATTTTCTGCGTTATAAACAAAGACCGATTTAAGTTATTTCTATTTGGAAAGAGTAAGAAAGCAATAACGTTGGATTTTCTGCGTTATAAACAGAGACCGATTCATGTTATTTATCTAGAAAGAAGAAGACCAAAAAATATTTATATATGTATATATAAAGAAAAGCGAAAGGTCTGCTCGAGTACCTGACCTATTGTTCGAAGGGTAACTTTTAACCAGTCTGCAGTCTATTGTACATGCACGTACAATATTATATATAAGTCCAGTCGCCCTGTGAAAAAGTGGTCATTTCGTGCCAAAATTGATACCTGAAGTCTGATTGTGGATTCATATAGTGTAGGGTGGTAATATGAATATGTATATATCCCACTCGAGATTTTTCATGCTGCGCGTTATAAACAATTTTGAAGGTGCCGAAAAACAGTTTTTTGATGACCGTTCTTTCCCATCAAATTATAGGGGAAAAGTTGTTAAAAAAAAGTTATAGAGCTCGGAAATACCTTTAAAATGATAGGTCTTATGTTAAAATTGGTCCATTTGTTTACTTGCTAATGAATTTAAACCACTAAAAATGGCACTTTCTTATTTGTTTAATAACTTGAACAAAAGTTAACAAATTTTTTTGATATTCTCCAAAAATGTACCTCTCAAGACCCTCAAGATGTTTGCCAAATCTGAATACGATTCGATAAATAGTTTATGAGAACTTCCATTTGTTAACTAAAAACATGATTTTTTAAAATGGAATTTCTACATTTTTGGCCGGATGAAAATAAATTTTTTTTGTTGGGTTCTCTTCATGAAATGTCAATCTATCAATCACAATTTGTAGCGAATTGAATTGTTACAAGAAAACTGGTTTTTTGGAGGGAAAAATTTTTGGCTTATAAACAAATGAACACTACATCAACAATTTTAACTTTAACAATTTATCATAAACGCCATTTGATTACTTATTCTTTCCTGCAAATTTTGCAAAAAAAAATTTTGATCTAGGTCAAAAGGGGGGGGGAGATAATTTTTTTATTTCAAAAAATTCCTGAGCCTTTAATTATTGATATTTTTTATTTTTTTATTATATTTTTTCAGTTGATTAGTCATACTAATTATAAAAAAATCAATCTAAACATCTATGCACTTCTCGTTCGTAAAAAAAATCCTAAAATGTATGCAACGTTTGAATGCAACGTAGAGTTGCATTCAACGATGATGTCCCCCATAGTGGGGGACATCATCAGTCGCTCGCGCTGAAGTGGAATTCAAACTTTCAAATTCGTAAAAGTTGTCATAACATTCAAACAAATTGATGAATTTTGATCATTTTTTTTAAACTGGGCTAAAATTTTCTTAGGAATTCAAATTTTTTATTTGTTTTTTGAAAAACTTATAAATAATGTCAAAAAATTATTAATTAAAAAAAAATTTTTTGTTTTTTTTTTAAATTCATTTTTTTTCAAATTTTTTACTTTTAACTGCTCGAATACTAAAAGCAATACAAATTTATTAAGGTTTTCGGTAAAATGCTATTCGCAGAAATTTTTTCTTACCCAAAATTTAGGTATTTTCGAAATATATGTCAAATTATTAGTATAATATTGTTCTGCGAATATCATTTTTTCAAAAACCTTAATTCTTTTAATGCAAAAATAATTAATTAGTGTTTCTTTTATTATTCGAGCAGTTAAAAATAAAAAATTAGAAAAAAATGAATTTAAAAAAAAAACCCAAAAAAATTTTTTTTTAATTAATAATTTTTTGACATTATTTATAAATTTTTCAAAAAACAAATAAAAAATTTGAATTCCTGAGAAAATTTTAGCCCAGTTTAAAAAAAATGATCAAAATTCATCAATTTGTTTAAATCTTATGACAACTTTTACGAATTTGAAAGTTTGAATTCAACTTTAGCGCGAGCGACTGATGATGTCGCCCACTATGCAGCCTAGAGCAAATAGGCTGCTCTACGTTGTAATCAAACGTTTCATACATTTTAGAATTTTTTTTACGAACAAGAAGTGCATAGACGTTCCCACGTGAAAATGTTCTCGGGAATCGGTCCCGGGAAATTACCGAGAGTCACTACCGGGAAATTCCCGGTAAAATCTTTTGACATTTGTCTCCATATTTCTCAGAGAATTTAACCTCAAGAATAAAAATATACCACTATAAAATCTTCAGGATCGTATTCGTGATTGAGATGACTTTTTGTTTATTATAATTGTCACGTTAAGCATACAAATTGAAAGTATACTATCAACATATTAAACGGATTTCGACACCTAAGTGAGAAAAATTAATGGGCATCATAACAAAAGGGTTTAAGCACCAATTTTTTAAATTATGATTTTCCCATTTAAGAAATAAGTAACTATTTACACATTTCCATTAAAAATTTTCTATTTTATTGAGTTTTTAAACAGTTTTCAATGAAAATTAGAATTATAAAACAACCTTAATTTTTAATAAAATTGTATTAGCATAAATTGTTTTAACTTTGAATTATTGTTATTATTTACATGAATAACAATTCAATTCGAGAATTTGTGTATTGCTTGATTTCAAAACAATCACTTAATAAAAAAGTTTTTGTTGAGATAAAACTCTTTAAAAATTTACTTTTATCTATTTACTTTTTTTAATCCTATAATTTGAAAAAGGGTATATTTTTTAAAATAAAAAATATCATTAAATTAAAATTAAATTCGTTAAATCGTAAATTTTTATCAATAAAATTTTTCTTCCAGATTAAGCACTACATAAATTCTCGAATTGAATTTTTATTCATGTACATAATAACAATAATTGAAAGTTAAAACAATTTTTGCTATTACAATTTTATTAAAAATTAAGGTTATTTTATAATTCTAATTTTCATTGAAAACTGTTTAAAAACTCAATAAAATAGAAAATTTTTAATGGAAATGTGTAAATAGTTACTTATTTCTTAAATGGGAAAATCATAATTTAAAAAATTGGTGCTTAAACCCTTTTGTTATGATGCCCATTAATTTTTCTCACTTAGGTGTCGAAATCCGTTTAATATGTTGATAGTATACTTTCAATTTGTATGCTTAACGTGACAATTATAATAAACAAAAAGTCATCTCAATCACGAATACGATCCTGAAGATTTTATAGTGGTATATTTTTATTCTTGAGGTTAAATTCTCTGAGAAATATGGAGACAAATGTCAAAAGATTTTACCGGGAATTTCCCGGTAGTGACTCTCGGTAATTTCCCGGGACCGATTCCCGAGAACATTTTCACGTGGGAACGTCTATGCACTTCTTGTTCGTAAAAAAAATTCTAAAATGTATGAAACGTTTGATTACAACGTAGAGCAGCCTATTTGCTCTAGGCTGCATAGTGGGCGACATCATCAGTCGCTCGCGCTAAAGTTGAATTCAAACTTTCAAATTCGTAAAAGTTGTCATAAGATTTAAACAAATTGATGAATTTTGATCATTTTTTTTAAACTGGGCTAAAATTTTCTCAGGAATTCAAATTTTTTATTTGTTTTTTGAAAAATTTATAAATAATGTCAAAAAATTATTAATTAAAAAAAAATTTTTTTGGGTTTTTTTTTTAAATTCATTTTTTTCTAATTTTTTATTTTTAACTGCTCGAATAATAAAAGAAACACTAATTAATTATTTTTGCATTAAAAGAATTAAGGTTTTTGAAAAAATGATATTCGCAGAACAATATTATACTAATAATTTGACATATATTTCGAAAATACCTAAATTTTGGGTAAGAAAAAATTTCTGCGAATAGCATTTTACCGAAAACCTTAATAAATTTGTATTGCTTTTAGTATTCGAGCAGTTAAAAGTAAAAAATTTGAAAAAAATGAATTTA
This sequence comes from Leptopilina drosophilae, assembly GCA_032873175.1. NCBI lineage: Eukaryota > Metazoa > Arthropoda > Insecta > Hymenoptera > Figitidae > Leptopilina > Leptopilina drosophilae. Next base: position 27,216,903 of record CM065479.1, on the reverse strand, counting down.
AAAAAAAAACAAAAAATTTTTTTTTAATTAATAATTTTTTGACATTATTTATAAGTTTTTCAAAAAACAAATAAAAAATTTGAATTCCTAAGAAAATTTTAGCCCAGTTTAAAAAAAATGATCAAAATTCATCAATTTGTTTGAATGTTATGACAACTTTTACGAATTTGAAAGTTTGAATTCCACTTCAGCGCGAGCGACTGATGATGTCCCCCACTATGGGGGACATCATCGTTGAATGCAACTCTACGTTGCATTCAAACGTTGCATACATTTTAGGATTTTTTTTACGAACGAGAAGTGCATAGATGTTTAGATTGATTTTTTTATAATTAGTATGACTAATTTTTATGCGCACGCAGTTTTGAAGTTCTAATTTATTCCACGTGGTTGAGTGCGAGTATTATACAATGATAAAAATGAATATTACGGAGCGCTACAGAATATTACAGATTACAAAGTGAACAATACGTGTTTTTTAAAAAATATCCTTTATGATTGTTAATATTATTCTGAAAATATAGGATGATAAAAAGTAAAAATTAACAAAATAATTTAATAATTTTGGATTTGTAACTGTAAACTTTTTGTAGTAGCTTAGAAGTCTAAAAGTATTGAGTTTTTATTTTTTAAATTTATTTGTACCTTATGATATACAGAAGATTTTCTAAAAGGATTTGGAGTGGGCTGATGCGTTTAATAAGTTTTACAAAATTTTAAAAAGCACGTGCAAGATGCCCACGTTCCACGAAACGACTCACAATAGGATTTTTTACAACTTACTTACAAAAAGTTAACAAGTTAATTGTGTACTTTCCTTTAAAAATGAAACATAATTTTGTTATTTTGTATTAAATGCATTTATTTTAATATAAAAATATTTATGTTATTTTTTTAAAAAGAGAATATTTAGAGAGGTATAAAATTAATCCCTGAATGTTAATAAATAGGTGCTATTAGCATCTGTAACTTTTACACTGAAAAAAAATTTATTTGAATCAAATAAAAATTATTTCATTCTATATTTAATCCAAAATTTTTTTAATATTTAGTATTTTTTTAATTTATTTATATATTATTATACTACATTTATGTATTATATTCTATATATTAACTGAATTTTTAACAGATATTTAATATTATTTACAAACATGTTCACACACTTTTTTTCAAGACATAACATACAATTTTATTGTTTTATATACCGCTTGACGCAAAGAATGAAAAATATTCGCTCGCATGTGCAACTATTGTTCCCAAATAATAATTTTTTTAAATTTGAAATTAAAAATTTTTATTTTTGTAAACAAATATTATTAAAAAAGAAATGAACAGATACAAAAAAAGCATATAATAAAAGAGAACAAAGTTATGAAATGGAAATGTTATATGACATATTTTCCAAAAATTTAAGTATTTCATTATTTTCCTTGAAAGTTTCGTAATCCTCAGCAATTGTCCTTAAACAAAATTAATTCTGTTGCAGCATCTTCTGTGATTGCACGAGCTGTGCATGTTTCCCAATGCAAATTTTGACACTCCAAATATCTTTTGTTATTCTTACCCTGTTTTGATTTCACATAAATATAACCATCCAGAATTAACTTTGTTCCCACAATTCGAGGAGATGAAACGTTCAAATCCATCTATAGACTTTTTAATTTCGATAATACAGCAAATTTAGAGTGACGTTTTGAAAACAAATACTACGAATTTAGACTGAACACTGACATTTTGAAAACAAATGATTCGCAGTTGTTTATTAAGGAGTTATTTCGATATATCTGTGTCCGAATTTTTAGGTAAATTAAATTTTTTTAATTTATTCGGGAAAATGTCCATTCGGTAGAACGGATTCGGGAAAATGTCCGATCGGGAAAAATTATATTTAGGAATTTCGATTTGGGATTTTGAATGAAGGAAAATAGGCGTATATGTTTGTCAATGGACAGGAAAGTACAGCAAAGTATGGAAGAGTAAAAAATGGTTTTTTAGAATTATTAAATCTAAAAAATTAAAATTCTGACTTTTCGGAATTACACATAGTACGGCAAAGTACATCAAATTATGCCTAATTGCGTAAACCATGTTTAAATAAATAGGGTTTCAGCGTATTTCTAAAAGAAAGCATTTATAAGATTTAAAAAATTAACAACCTATATTTATTAGTATAATATTTACAGAACATAAGGTTAACAACATAGGGTTATGTCACCTTGAGTATTCCAAGCTTTAGTGTAGATCCCTAGACAAGTGTTTATACCATAATGGTTTTGATTTTTTTATTTGTAAGAAAAAATTTAACATTTTTGATATATTAATACAAAATTTATGCTTATGTAGCTTCAGACCATATGTGTGTCGCAATGTTTGCAGTCTACTCATGGTTATAAACAGTGGTCCACTCATGGTGACTTGCAGCTTTCTATGACAGCCACCACAATTTGTTTTAGTCTAAATAATCACTTAATTAAACTAAGACAATCCATTTTAATGTTCAAAGCAGTAGGAAAAAAGTAAGTTTCCTTTTATAACTTAAAATCTACACTACTTTTACACTTCCGAATCACTTTACTCATTTTAAGAGCGACTTCTTTTTTGGTTTGTGTTCTTAAAAATTCGTTACATCAAACGATAACGTATATGATTATCACGGAACTTAATTTCTTACGGTTTCAGGGTGCGATGCTGCTATCCGCACTATTTATTTCACATTTCCGCTATAAGATAATTTAAAAGCTCAGGTGGTCCACTAAAGGTGACAGTACCCTATTATCAAAAGAATTAAACTATTTAAATAAAAAAATAAAAACTTTTAGTGATTTTAACCTTATATTGTGAATTCGAGTCTTTATTGTTTTATTTAATATAAGGTTATTAAATGATTTAAGTTTTAATTTAATTTAATAATTAATTCAAGAAAACGATTTTCTTGACATAGTATACTTGGTAGGAGAGTATATGTTTTTGATCCAAGAAAATATGGAATCCAGTCAAGAAATTAAGTTTCACGAAAGAAATGCAGATTTATTTATTTATTTCAATGAAGTTCCTAGGGCTAAAGAGCCCTCTGAGGAACAGTTACATAGATATAATTCATTTTCGATTCATACATTTATATCAATAATAGCACTCTAGTTGAATGTTGAAAATAGTATAAAAATGAAAACATTTTGTATAAACAATAACTATAAAGGTAACAAAATTTTAGGTGCAGTAGTTAATAGATAATATAATAAGTGATAGACTCTAAATAGTCTCCTTCGTAATTATTTCGAAGAAAAACAAAAACAAAAAAATATCAATTTATAGAATAAAAGAAATATCAATTATTATACCAATGGGTAACATTGAAAATCTCATTTCCCTCTTTAAATAAAAATTCAAAAAACGCTTTCTTAAATACATAAAAACTTGTTGCATTTTTAATTTGTTTAGGATGTTTATTCCATAATCTTGAGCCTCTAATAACTAATGATCTTTGCATTTTACAAGTTCGGTGTGGTGGTATGATAAAAACTGATTTTCTTTCTCGAAGCCTATCCTGCATTGTTCCATCCTGACCTTTAAATGTGAATAATTCAAGAATATAAGAAGGGCTTTTATTAGCAATAATAGAATAAAGCAAATTTGCCATAAAAAATTGTCGTCTGCTTGCCACATTTAAAAGTCTAGTCTCAATTCTATATGGAGTAATATGTTCCATCTTCCGTAAGTTGTATATAAAGCGAATACAAGCATTTAAGGACCTTTCCAGTTTGGAATTAAGTTCATCCTTGATATCATTATACACAATACAACAATAATCAAAGAAGGGAAGGATAAGCGATTTAACTAGTAACAAACGGGTAGAAGTAGGAATTGAATCTTTATTCTTATTTAACTGTTGTAGAACCATATAGACCCTTCGTGATATTCCATTAATATGATCTTTCCAGGATAACGTACGATCTAGTATTAGTCCAAGATCTTAAATTGTATCTTTAAAATCTATCTTGGTTCCACCTACTGAGAGATTATATTAATTCAAGAAAATTTGTGTATGAAATCAAGAAAATATTTTCTTGATTTGAGAAAATTATAAATTTCAATAAAAAAATATTTACTCAATTCAAGTAAATTATTTACTTAAATTCTCCCCCCCCCTTACCCCATAATTTCTAATACTTAGGTCAAACATTTTTATTATTTAATTAACATTTTAATTTTTTATTTAAATAATTAAATAATTGTTATTTTACATATATATTTACATTTAATTAATACTTAACACAAATATAACAAATATACCTTGAAAGAAAATTTTCCTCGGTCGGAGGAATTGAACCCGGGTTGCGCGCATCAGAAGCTGTACCGTTACCACTATGCCATTCAAGCCTCAATGGACAGTTTTCAAAAACTGCTATTTAAGTTGCACATCCATTTGAAGCGAAATATTTTCTTGGATCAAGAACACCGGCATTGTATTAAGTAAAAAAAGTTTCAAATCAAATGAATGAAATGATTTGATTTAAGAAAAACGATTTCTCCAGACAATACTTTACTATTTCGCTTAAGAACATAATATTCTTGATTAAATCCTTTTTGGTACTTCGGATAAGTAACATATTTGATTTGATCAATAACATATTTACTTCCACCAAATACTGAATTATTAATTCAAGAACTCTATCCAATGCTAATAATTACTTGGCACAAGAAAATTAATTTCTCTCCTCAAATAAATATGGGATTGATTCAAGTAAACTCTGCCAAGTAAATGCATTTACTTGGTTCAATTACAATTTTTTTCAGTGTATAAAAATTTATTAATTCTGGTTTCAAATGGATATTTTAATATTCATATGAATAATTTAAATTTAATGTACAACAAAAATTTTTTAAAAATTATTTAAGTGACATTGAATTAATATAGTAATAATAATATAGTATAATAATAATAATAATATAGTAATAATTAATATAGTATATATATTAATATAGTATATATATTAATATAGTAGTTAATATAGTAACAAAAATAGAAAATTAGAATATTCAATTGTTTTTAACCAAATAGTTTTCAATATCTTCTTAGCCTTACATAACAAACTTTTAATTACTTTAAATTTCAAATATTTAGATATAAAATTAAACTAAAACACCACTGCAGTTCGTTCAGTAAAATTATCATTTTATTTTTGCGAAACAACTTTTTTGTTATATTTTGAAAAATATTTGATATTTTTAGGTTTTTTTTAATCTATTGGTATGAATGCATTAAAACTAAATTTTAGTTTAGACAGGAAATAAATGAGATATTTTCAAATTAACATCTTTGTATCACATAGCGCCTTTGCCCCACTCTCCCCTAAATCATTTTTCACAGAATAATTTAATCCCAACAAAAACATCTTTGACATTATAATATAATAGAAGTAAAAAAATAAAATTTATAATAAACTAATGAAAAAAATCACAATTAGTGAAAATAATCTTGCATAATTATTGTGTTCTTAGAATAAGGTTTTCGTTTGTTTCATATGATTAGGAGTGGGCGCGCGACTCGCGCCGTTTCTAATACCAATAATAACTTCAAATATAAGTTTCTTGTTCTGTGAAATTTTTTACGAATAATGTTTCATCTAAGCCGCCCAGAGATTGTCTTTGTAAAAATGCCATTTTTAATTAATGTTATCATTGTTATATACAAATTATATAAACAATTACATTTTTCTGAAAGTTATGTAAAAAAAATTTTTTTTAAATTAAATTTGCTTTATATTATTGTACACAAACTTTCTTTTTGTAATTGAGCTAAAATAAGTGAGACCGGCCACTTGAAAAATTTTTGTCTCCAATTTTCAAGTTATCTATGATTTTGGTAGATGAATACACTTTTCCCCCTAAATCTTTTTCAAAAAAAAATTTATTTTTGAAGTAATCAGGTGTTGAAGTTTTGGGTCATTTTATTTTCATTTTATTATTACTTTGAAACAAATAAAGATAATTAAGTGAATTTTTTTTAAATTAAAGCTTAAAGTCTATACTTTAAGAATTTAATAAAGCGGTTGCTACAAAATGAAAATTTATAATTGTTATTAAAAATTCTTTTAAACAATTGCAAATTGATGAATGTTCTCAATGTTTTTCAAAGATTAAATTACGATGTATTGATGCGTAAAACTCCAAGCATTAAAATAAAAAAAAGAAAAATCAGTAACCTCCAATAATATAGAAATTATGTAGATTTTTCTGACAAAATGCAGGCGAAAATCGACTCGAGTTACTGGAAAAAAATAAATTTGCAAACGAATAAATAAGATCGTCCTTTGTTTTGTTAGAAACTTCACGCTTTCAAGCGGATTTTTATTATTAAAAGTCGATTTTCGCCTGTATTTTGTCAGAAAAATCTACACAATATCGTATAATATTGAAGGTTACTGATTTTTCTTTTTTTTTATTTTAATGCTTGGAGTGTTACGCATCAATACATCGTAATTTAATCTTTGAAAAACATTGAGAACATTCTTCAATTTGCAATTGTTTAAAAGAATTGTTAATAACAATTATAAATTTTCATTTTTTAGCAATTGCTTTATTTAATCCTTAAAGTATAGACTTTAAGCTTCAATTTAAAAAAAGTTCACTTAATTATCTTTATTTATTTCAAAGTAGGGGAGACCGTGGCTAAACCGGACAAGTCAAATATTTCCGAAACCGTGAAGAATTTTAAATCATGTAAATAACCTATGAACGTGCAATTTCGTGATGCATATGCTGCATGAGGTTTTAGGAACGTGTCATTTTTCTTGTAATAATAGTTGCCGTTAATATATGAAAATGTCATTTTTTGAGGTGAAAGTAAAAAAAAATTTTTCTCATTTTTTTGGGTTTTTATGGTTAAAGTTAAAGTGCAAATATCATACTGCAATTTTTCTTTTAGCTCAAGGTGTACTGAGTTTAGAAGAAAAAAAGTTTAATGGAAAACGTTAAGAAGAAAAAATATATTGCAGGTTAATTATAAGATGACGGTGTGGGGCTGAATCGGACATCGTGGTAAAAAACAACCAAATCTTTGAATACTTTAATTTATTTTATACTAATTAACTATTTTATATTATATTCTTTGCTTAGAACCACTTTATAAATAAATAAATAAAGAATTAATTTCAAAACTCGAATTCGCATGTGAGTTGCTACAAACAGACAAGTCTGAAAACTGTAATTCATTTTATATTATATTAATTACCGATTTTACAGTTTATATTATATTCTTTGTATAGAAGTATCTGCAAATAAATAAAAGAAGAATTGATTTGACTTTTCTACAAAAAAAATCGAAAATTTGTGTCTCGTTCTTTAATTAATTAGCCGTGTCCGATTTAGCCCCATGGGGTGTCCAGTTTAGCCCCACCAATTTTCGTATTTTCGTTTTCGAGGTAGTCACATTCGAAGCATATATCTCCAAAGCTACTGTAGTTTTTTAAAATCGAACAAGTGCGATTTGTAGGTGAAGGTACAAGCTTCAAAACGGTATATTACTGTTCAGCAAAAAATATGTCTTTGTATGAATTTTCTAGTCCAAGACCAAATCCGTCTGGTTTAGCCCCGGTCTCCCCTACCTGTGGGTTTTTGGGGTCGTTGATTACTACTCCGATATTCGTTTTTGAAAATTCAAAATGGCGGATCCAAGCTGATGATGTCATAATTTATAATTGATCGGATTCGCTTGAAAATTGTTACTCAAGGGTGTTTGAAGTCGCGGATTATAATCTGATGTGCCAGAAACTTATAAAATGTTATAATCTGCTGATTATATTCAGCGACCCTAAAAATCACATTTTTGGTAAAATCAACCTCATGTTTTGAAGAATTTTTAATTTTTTTTGGTTTTACGGATATGGATCTTGTAGTGGACAATTCAAGCTTCAATTTTAGTCTATGTAGAAGATTCTGGCGCGTCAGGTTTAGGATAAAAAAGATTTAAAAACACTCAAAAACACGTTTTTTGGGGTCTTTACCCCCACTTTTCTCAAAATCCTGACGTGATGGCCAATTTTGTGGCCCGGGATCGTGTTCAGCCTCTTTAATGGACACTATGATATCTCATAAAAAGGTAAGACTTTTTTTGTTGACCTGTGTTATTAATAATTTTAGCTCAAAAGCCCTATTGTTTGCTATATTATATGGATATAAAAATTAAAAAATTCGAAATAAATAGATCCTATCGTTTGCCCACAATCAGCCAACGCTTAAAAGTTGTAATATAGTTCTAGTTTCTTACAACAAATTAAAAAAAAATCGATTGATACATACATTCTTAAAAATAATTTTTTTTTAAAATTAAAAAAAAATTTTTTTAAATTTAAGAAATAAATTTTTTATATTTTTATTCAAAACTACGTGTAAAAACAAAAATTTTCATGTATAGAACGTCAAATTTGGTCAATTTTTGACCGAGTTATAACAATTTCAAAAAAACATTTTCGTAAAGAACATGATTTTTCAAAAACCTGTATTTCTTAAACGGCTTGATGAAAAAATTTGAAAAAAATCATGGTAGCATATTTCAATAAGCACTAAAAAAAAATATTTGAAAAAAATCTGAGATGCAAAAGTCAAATATTGTCCGATTTCGCGTGGAACGCCCCATATATAGCACTAGCACCTCGTAGAATTCCTTGCAAAATACAGCGAAGTTTATCATATGGAACATCTTTAGCTGCCCAATTAATTCCGTTGTAATTATGCGTTAACCAACGATTTTCACTCTTCTAGGATCTAGGCAATATATTTCAGGCACAAGGAGGTTCAAACAGGAAGATGAGTGGTTGAGCATCTGACTGTAGAGGAAGTATCGCCAACTCTTTGAAGACAAATTCGTTGTTATGTGTTTTAAAACCTTATACATCTACAATAAACTCCATTTTAAAAGAAAACTAAAATTTTGACTGAGAGCAGCTGTTTTTATACCCAATCACCCCTCCCCTTACATTATCCCCACTACAGCAATTTCTTGACAACGCCGCTAATTGGTTTATATTGTATGACGCGGTCGTAAATAATTAAGCAGTAGGCAGTGGTTTCAGCCGGCATGTTGATTTCTGCTTCAAATTCTAAACGTACATCAACTGATGCTTGTTTAAGAAACTCATTTTGTTTAGAACAATCAATGACAATTAGAGGAAACAGACTTTTAAAAATATCCTTTGTTAAAATAGGTTTCGAATCTTTACCATAATAGGATGACTGAAAATTAACGTATATTTCATAAAGTAGAGAGTATTGATTTTGAGCAAAATTTAGATTTAAATTTCCGTAAGAATAATATTGTGAATTTAAAAAGAGTTTAACGTTTGAAATATTGCAGTGGTCAAACTGACAAGCGTATTTCTTACGTTTATCTTTTCTCGCTGTTTGAAATCCAACAATAACATAGCGTGGTTTCTCTAATTGAGTCGATGTTTTAATTTGACACAAAACTTTTGAACTTGTAGGAATTAGAGAATATTCATACATTTCCCAAGATCTGAAACTTATTGCAATTCATGAATCCTTTTCAATAAATTGTAATAGTTTTATTTTATTACTATCTGCAGGCAGAACGTATGGAACCATCCATTCAAGTTTATTGATAAAAATTTTTAATTCCTCATCACCTCCTTGTCCTGTTTGAATGATAGCATTCATGCCAAAACGTGCTCTTGTTAAAATAACTTCGTATTTAGCGGTCATAATGATTTTTTTATAATCTTCAGCAAAGCCAAAAATCATGCTGAGTGGTATTGTGACGTCAAAACAACCGTTTTCGAATAGAAGTCTTGCATCAGCTGCAATCTTTAAATATCCAGCATTTTCAATAAAATTTAGCTGAGTTGGAGTTTGTGAGACATAATTTTTCATTATTGTAGTATGTTCAACGTATTTGCAGCGATCAATTTCGATTCCATTTAGTTCATAGCGAATTTCATCAAACAAAAAACATACAGCATTTTTACTTAAATGCACATTTTCCGTAAGAGTAATTCCATCATTTTTAGCTAATCTGCCAAAAATATGTAATGAACTTTTACTGGGTAAAATGCATAAATCTTGATGTTGTACTGCGATTCGAATTTCATCACTATTGTTAAAAGATGAAGAAGCATATGGTTGATGAGCATGAATTTCATAATGAGCTATAGACTCCTCAAAATTCACTGCTGCTGGAATATTGAGAAGTTCGTCTATTTTCGTTGCAACAGCATCCACAAAATATGTAGATAATTTGTCTTGTTTTCGTTTTTTCTTTCCTTGAACTTTCAGACCTATTTCTTGAAGAAAGAGACGATTCTTTGGTGTTAACACCTTGTAAGATGACTTTAGACTGATTTGACTCTTGCATGTTGACTGACTTTTATAGTGTCCACCAACAACAGCTCTTTCATTATAAACGATTCCCATTACAATGACTTTATATGCAATCGAATACTTATAGTTTCTCCTCTAAAAATTATTAAATCACCATCCTGGTCAACAATTTGCAGCTGTATATTATGTATTGTCTTGGTGGAAATCGGAAGATAAATGAAGTGTGCAGGCACTTCCACAATCTTATATCCTGGCGGGACGCTTGGAAAAAATTCATGGATAGTGTGGACTTTTTGGTTATTTATGTACACTACCGTCCGAAATTGTGCGAACGCTAACATCTCTAGCTATTAAAAAACACACCCGCACAGAAACAGTGATAACTCGGTTAAAAATGACGCTAGATGGTTTTTTTAAATTGCATTGGAAAGCTTATTAAATTTCCAATGAAATGTCACTATTTTAAGTTGTATTGCATAAATAGGAAGCGAGATATCATGTTATGAAGACAAAAAAATAATTCTATTTTTTTCGGAATTTCTTACTCTGACTTTGACTCCTGGAACAGCTTAGCAAAGTTTATGAAAAAAATTGTTACTTTTACAGACTATTCCTTGTAACCTAAGCTTTAAATAGAGACCAAGAACAGCAAAAAATATTTACGGGTTCCCGAGATATTACAAAAAGAGTCGGACCGTGACAAGCAGAATTTTCAATCATCGATTTCTCTAATTCGCCGTTGAGTCAATTACTTGTCTGTGAAAAAAGTGTCGAAAATTAATTTTACCAAGTACATTCTTACTGGGATCCACTTTTTAAATATCGATATATAATAAATTAAATTAAAAAGTGGATCCCAGTAAGAATGTACTTGGTAAAATTAATTTTCGACACTTTTTTCACAGACAAGTAATTGACTCAACGGCGAATTAGAGAAATCGATGATTGAAAATTCTGCTTGTCACGGTCCGACTCTTTTTGTAATATCTCGGGAACACGTAAATATTTTTTGCTGTTCTTGGTCTCTATTTAAAGCTTAGGTTACAAGGAATAGTCTGTAAAAGTAACAATTTTTTCATAAACTTTGCTAAGCTGTGCCAGGAGTCAAAGTCAGAGTAAGAAATTCCGAAAAAAATAGAATTATTTTTTTGTCTTCATAACATGATATCTCGCTTCCTATTTATGCAATACAACTTAAAATAGTGACATTTCATTGGAAATTTAATAAGCTTTCCAATGCAATTTAAAAAAACCATCTAGCGTCATTTTTAACCGAGTTATCACTGTTTCTGTGCGGGTGTGTTTTTTAATAGCTAGAGATGTTAGCGTTCGCACAATTTCGGACGGTAGTGTATGATCCAGATGTTATATTGCATTCAATTCTAACTGAATTAACCTTTAAAATAGCTACAGGTAAATCAGAAGTATGTGCTGAATGAGGACAGATGCTGTGATGTAAATCCTAACAATTTACCAATCGAATCTTTAGGGTTAAAATTAATCGGTAAATTGGTTTTTACTGCACTGCGCAATGTATTATTATTTTGTTTTATACTAATGACAGTTCCGATTTCTACAGAATTTTGTATATAGGATTCAATGTCTTTAATTCCATAACTTCCAGTTGCAATACGAACTATTTGATTTCCAATGTAAAGCTTATTATTTCCTTTATCAATATTGGGAATTGAATTAAAAGTCAACAATTCTACAAGACCAAGTGCATAACTTTTATTTGAATTTAGTTCTATTGGAGGGAAATATTCAGCTTCAAGAACTAAAGAATTTCCCGTTAACGTTAAAGTAAATGAATCACTCATCTTGCTATCAGATTCTATACTGAAAGCTCACAATAGTTACACACTTTTATATAGGTTAAAGTTACTCTTAATATCCAGTTGATTACATAAAAATTTAAGACACAAGTGCCCACACACAAATGTATCATAATTTAAAAATCTTTCATGATTATATTTTATTAAGCTATCATCACCTAAATAAATGACAAGATCTGTTGGAGGTGCTAGGTTACCAAAACTATCAAAATACATTGTTTCATTTTTAAGTTTTTTATATGCTATCCAATGTGTTCCTGGACCTTCTTTATTATCAAGATTAATTATTTCTGATTCATACTTATGAGGACCACTTAAAGGTAGTTCATTTCGCATAAAAACACCACGAAAATAAGGTATTTTGGCAGCTTTGGCATATCTCAACAGATCATAGTCAGTTAATGCCCGACGAGGTAGCTTCAAAACAAGTTTTTTTTCTTCTTGTTGTTCTCTTTTTTCTTGACGCTCGTTTCTTTTTCTTCTTTGATGCTCGTTTTTTAATTCCTTTTCCTTGAATATATGGTTTCAAATGAAGACCAAGTTCTTGTCGATAAGGTTTAAGATGTAATCCCTTTCCAAGCGATATAGCTTCCATTGTTTTATTGTGACGTTGAGCTTCTGCAAGCTGTTCACTAGCTATTTTCGCTTAATTAACAGCCCTTGCTATTCCTGAAGCACCTCCAGCAAGAGCTCCTAAAGCACTAAGTCCAGCAAAAATTGGAACTAAGGGTAATATTCCACCTACTTTAGTAGGTACAGGAAAAATTCTAGGTGATAAAATTTTGGATTTACCGCCAACATTTTTTATTGCTTTTCGTGCACCAATCATAACTGCTCTAATAGATTCTTCAACATTATTACTGGGAACCACACTTTTTCTTATAGAAGATTTTCTCCTTCTTTTCATCCCCATGCCCAATTTTGATTTAGTTTTCATCTCTTCTTTCCCTAATAATACATCCAAATGGTCTAAGTTTTGAAAATATTTACCTCTACTCTAAATCTCTACAGCAACTAAAATATAAATTTTTGGAAAATGTAATCAGTCAGGTAAATGGTGTTGAGTACTTTCCATTTAGTGAACATGAAGAAGTAGTATCTCCAAAGGACGCTAAACCAAATCCAATATTGATTTTTGATGACATTGCTTGTGAAAAACAAGATAATGTTAGAGCTTTCTCTTGTATGGGTAGGCATGTAAACTTTGACAGATTCTACTTGTGTTAAACGTACGCTCGTATTCCAAAACATCTAGTTCGAGATAATGTAAATTTATTAATTCTACTCAGACAAGATGAAAAGAATCTGAAACATGTTTATGAAGATCATGTTAATACAGATATGAGTATTAATTTCAATTTCGCGATTTATGTTTAGAATGTTGGAAATCTGATAAATATGTATTTGTTGTTATTGATAAGGACCGTAATTTTAATGAAGGAAGATATAGAAAAGGATTTGATTGCTTCATTAGACTATAAATATAACAACTTTATTGAATTTTTAATTAGTATAGTTTATATTGTCACTAAGAAAACATGTATAGAAAAGAGCAAGACACTCTTCGTCAAATAGCAAAAGCAAGTGATGCTATTCGGCGGAAACATCGTTTACTCAAAATGGGTTAAGAGGCTGCAGAAACAGTAATGAAAGAAACTCTTGAACCATTAGTAACAACTCTTGAAAAGTTGCTTAAAGTAACAACTGACACATCATTCAAAAATATTAAAAAAGAAAAAGTAAAAAAAAGAGGTAAATGATTTTTCTTTCTCAACTGCTATTGATGAAGAAGAGGAATTTGATAAAAAAAACTACTAAATGACACTGCACTTGATAACAGTGCTAACTTTGAAGAAGAAGAACTTACACTACCGTCCGAAATTGTGCGAACGCTTACACCGCGAGTCATTGAAAAACATACTTGCATTAAAATAGATGTAACTCGGAGAGAAATAAATGAAAACGATTTTTCTTTTTAGCGTTGGAAAGCTAATAAAATTTCGAAAAAATAATATCTATTTAAATCAAATTGCTTAAATAGGTTTCAGTATATCGTCATACAAAGATTAAAAAATAATTGTCATTTTTCCCTCATTTCTTACCTTGACTTTAACCTCTTGCATGGTCTAGGAAAATTTACAGAAAATTTTGTCATTTCACATGAATATTCCTTGGAATCTAAGCTTTCAATTGATTTCAAGAACAATAAAAACCGTTAACGGGTTTCCTAGAAATTAAAAGAATTGTGCGAGCGTGCACAGAAAAAAATGCGACCGTCAATCGCTCGCTTTTTTCGTCTCGCTAACTCTTTCGTTCGTGCGCCAGGGCCGAAACAGAAGTTTTCGATTGGGTGCATTTCCGGGCACCATTACTTTCATTATTTACGCTTTTTCTTGGAAAATTAAACATTTGTATAGCACCAAAGTTAACATAAGGTACTTTTTAAAAAGAAATTTACATTTTAGTATATTAATTGTACAACAAATTAATTTGGATAAGTAAAATTCAATTTCCGAAAAAATTGTGCAAGTTTGTCAAATTAAATTTTTTAATTCCAAAAATATCGTTTTTATTACAGTTATTTAATTTTAATAACAGTCTAATTAACTTAGTACAAAATTATAATATCTTTGGTGTTATGCAAATGTTTAAATTTCAAAGAAAAATCATAAATAATGAAAGTAATGGTACCCGGAAAAGCGCCCAATAGAAATCTTCTGTTTCGGCCCTGGCGCTTGAACAAAAGAGTTAGCGAGACGGAAAAAACGAGCGATTGACGGTCGAATTTTTTTCTGTGCACGCTCGCACAATTCTATTAATTTCAAAGAAACCCGTTAACGGTTTTTATTGTTCTTGGAATCAATTGAAAGCTTAGATTCTAAGGAATATTCATGTAAATTGACAAAATTTTCTGTAAATTTTCCTGGACCATGCAAGAGGTTAAAGTCAAGGTAAGAAATGAGGGAAAAATGACAATTATTTTTTAAACTTTGTAAGACGATATACTGAAACCTATTTAAGCAATTTGATATAAATAGACATTATTTTTTTAAAAATTTTATTAGCTATCCAACGCTAAAAAGAAAAATCGTTTTCGTTTATTTCTCTCCGAGTTACATCTATTTTAATGCAAGTATGTTTTTCAATGACTCGCGGTGTAAGCGTTCGCACAATTTCGGACGGTAGTGTAATTATGAAAAATTGACAAATAAATTTATTCTATTATTAAATAAAAACAGAAAACTTTTTTAGACATGGTTTATGGAGTACGTAAGCTTCCTAATGGCATTCTTATGATTGGAGATACAGCAGTTAATTTAGAAGGTCCTCATATTCGACTTGTTGTAAAGAAAAAATATTTAAAAACTGCTGGGTTGCTAGAACTCTTATTTACACAAAAACCTAATCAAGCATTAATAAGTCCAGATGATTTAGAAACTTATAAATAAATTTTTGAAGCTACAAATGCACATCGAAAGAATTATAGTTCCAGTGAACCTTCGAACATAAACAGGAGTTCTAAATATGTTGATGTAATTGCAAAACTTTTTAAGAGTACCCCAAAAAAGGGTAAAGGTATTTTAAAAGGGAAGAAGAAGAAGTTTGGAAAAAATTACCTCAATTTATGATTACAAAGAAACACTTTAAACCTGACTACATTTATTGGGATGATCTAAATGAACTAGTTGACCGATTACGTCTGCTAGTAGCATCGCAGCAAGCTGGAAATCCGAGCCACAATAATGTAATTATGTCAATTATTGAAGAACTACGTGAAGCTCGTATTATATATTAGAAGAGTACATGCAAATAAAGCTTAGTATTAAAATGAGCATTGATGTGTTTGGACATTCTTTGTCACGACCTACTGCAAGTCGTGGACAACTTGGTCCTTCTGGAATTGGTTTTAAAATTACTCCAAGTCGGCCAAAGGATATTGATAATGAAAGACTTTGCAACGTTCAAGACACTGAAGAGCAACACGACGCAGTTAATTTAAGACAAGTAAAACAAATTGTTAAAAACGAAATAAAAACTGTCTTTGCAGTTACATCATCTTCAAGATCAGCTATTGATGACTTGACTATTCTTATACAATCTATGGAGGAAAGAATTAACGAAAGACTTGAGCAGATTGAAACAGAATTACAACTTGAATTACCTTTTCAAAACGCTAAATTTATAGCTAAATTGGATTCACGTTTAACAAACCTTGAAAATGGACAATGAAAAGTTAACTGTTGTTAAAGAGTTTCATAGACAAGCTAGAAAAAATTATCCTCGTCGAAAAGTACAAATGCGTGGCATCGATGAAACCTGGCAAGCAAATTTGGTTGAAATGATACCTTATTCTTCTTCTAATAAAGGTTTCAAATACATGCTCACAGTTATAGTCATATTTTCCAAATATGCCTGGGCTGTAGCTGTAAAGAGTAAGAATGGAAAAGATATTTCTCTAGCCATGAAAACTATTCTAAAACAAGGTCGAATCCCAAAAAATTTGCATACTGATAGAGGCAAAGAATTTTACAATTCTGAATTTAAGAGTTTAATGCAAGAGTTCAATAGTAATCTCTATTCTACCTACAGTAATTTAAAAGCCTCAATTGTTGAAAGATTTAACCGCACTCTGAAAAATATGATGTCGCCTCAATTCAGCCTACAAGGCAATTATAAATGGATTAATCTTTTACCTGCGCTCATATCAAAGTACAATAATAAAAATCGGACAAGTGCGAGTTGCACTCGCACTAAGATCGAGGGTTCCGTACACAAATATTCGAACAAAATTTTTTTAAAATTATTTTAACAATTCTTTTAAAATTAAAAACAAATATGCACTTAAACTGAAGATCCCTCGCAGGTAAAGAACAAAGTAGCAGCAGCGACAGAGTTGGAGCGCCACCCTCGAAGGCTAAAGTCTTACGACAGTTCCGAGGGAGGATAAAGGGTTCCAAAAGAAGGGTTACGGGTTTTAGTGGGTCGGGCTGGCAGCAGGTCGCCAGTATTCTAAATATATTATAATACTTATTTATTTTACTTTTTTTTTTATTTTTCTTCAGTTTTGTTATACCAACCCCACATAACCTTGGAGTGCGGAATACAAGGTATCTGTAGTAAGATTTCCCAAAAGTCCCTATGCAAAAAAAAAAAAAAACTGAAGATCCCTACCGAATTTTAGCTCACAAGGTTGAGATTTGTAGAAGCTAAGGGGGGGAGGGTCATTTTTTGAAATTTTTTCAAAAAAAATTAATTTCTTTCCCTTCAATTTCGCAAATATGTAGGCCAATCGTGTTCGCTATAATTTTCCTGTAATCTGCACGTAAAACTAAAGATCCCTACCGAATTTCAGCCCACCCGGTTGAGATTTGTAGAAGTTAAGGGGGGGAAAGTGTCATTTTTTGAAATTTTTTCAAAAAAAATTAATTTCTTTCCCTTATATTTCGCAAATATGTAGGCCAATCGTGTTCGCAATAATTTTTCTCTAATCTGCACTTAAAACTAAAAATCCCTACCGAATTTCAGCCCACCTGCTTGAGATTTGTAGAAGTTAAAGAGGGGGGAAAGGGTCATTTTTTGCAATTTTTTCAAAAAAAAATTAATTTCTTTCCCTTCTATTTCGCAAACATGTAGGCCAATCGTGTTCGCTATAATTTTCCTGTAATCTGCACTTAAAACTAAAGATCTCTACCGAATTTCAGCCCACCTGGTTGAGATTTGTAGAAGTTAAAGGGGGGAAAGTGACATTTTTTGCAATTTTTTCAAAAAAATTAATTTCTTACCCATATATTTCGCAAATATGTAGGCCAATCGTGTTCGCAATAATTTTCCTCTAATCTGCACTTAAAACTAAAGATCCCTACCGAATTTCAGCCCACCTGCTTGAGATTTGTAGAAGTTAAAGAGGGGGGAAAGGGTCATTTTTTGCAATTTTTTAAAAAAAAAATTAATTTCTTTCCTTTCTATTTCGCAAATATGTAGGCCAATCGTGTTCGCAATAATTTTCCTGTAATCTGCACTTAAAACTGAAGATCCGTACCGAATTTCAGCCCACCCGGTTGAGATTTGTAGAAGTTAAGGGGGGGAAAGTGTCATTTTTTGCAATTTTTTCAAAAAAAATTAATTTCTTTCCCTTATATTTCGCAAATATGTAGGCCAATCGTGTTCGCAATAATTTTCCTCTAATCTGCACTTAAAACTAAAGATCCCTACCGAATTTCAGCCAACCTGGTTGAGATTTGTAGAAGTTAAAGAGGGGGGAAAGGGTCAATTTTTGCAATTTTTCAAAAAAAATTAATTTCTATCCCTTCTATTTCTCAAATATGTAGGCCAATCGTGTTCGCTATAATTTTCCTGTAATCTGCACTTAAAACTGTAGATCCCTACCGAATTTCAGCCCACCCGGTTGAGATTTGTAGAAGTTAAGGGGGGAAAGTGTCATTTTTTGCAATTTTTTCAAAAAAAATTAATTTCTTTCCCTTATATTTCGCAAATATGTAGGCCAATCGTGTTCGCAATAATTTTCCTCTAATCTGCACTTAAAACTAAAGATCCCTACCGAATTTCAGCCCACCTGGTTGAGATTTGTAGAAGTTAAAGAGGGGGGACAGGGTCATTTTTTGCAATTTTTTCAAAAAAAATTAATTTCTTTCCCTTCTATTTCGCAAATATGTAGGCCAATCCTGTTCGCTATAATTTTCCTGTAATCTGCACTTAAAACTAAAGATCCCTACTGAATTACAGCCCACCTGGTTGAGATTTGTAGAAGTTAAAGAGGGGGGAAAGGGTCATTTTTTGAAATTTTTTCGAAAAAATGTAATTTCGTTCCCTTCAATTTCGCAAATATGTAGGCCAATCGTGTTCGCAATAATTTTCCTCTAATCTGCACTTAAAACTAAAGATCCCTACCGAATTTCAGCCCACCCGGTTGAGATTTGTAGAAGTTAAAGAGGGGGGAAAGGGTCATTTTTTGCAATTTTTTCAAAAAAAATTAATTTCTTTCCCTTCTATTTCGCAAAAATGTAGGCCAATCGTGTTTGCTATAATTTTCCTGTAATCTGCACTTAAAACTGAAGATCCCTACCGAATTTCAGCCCACCCGGTTGAGATTTGTAGAAGTTAAGGGGGGAAAGTGTCATTTTTTGCAATTTTTTCAAAAAAAATTAATTTCTTTCCCTTCTATTTCGCAAATATGTAGGCCAATCGTGTTCGCTATAATTTTCCTGTAATTTGCACTTAAACTAAAGATCCCTACCGAATTTCAGCCCACCTGGTTGAGATTTGTAGAAGTTAAAGAGGGGGAACAGGGTCATTTTTTGCAATTTTTTCAAAAAAAATTAATTTTTTTCCTTTATATTTCGCAAATATGTAGGCCAATCGTGTTCGCTATAATTTTCCTCTAATCTGCACTTAAAACTAAAGATCCATATTGAATTTCAGCCCACCTTGTTGAGATTTGTAGAAGTTAAAGGGGGGGGAAAGGGTCATTTTTTGCAATTTTTTCAAAAAAAATTAATTTCTTTCCCTTCTATTTCGCAAATATGTAGGCCAATCGGGTTCGCTATAATTTTCCTGTAGTCTGCACTTAAAACTAAAGATCCATATTGAATTTCAGCCCACCTGGTTGAGATTTGTAGAAGTTAAAGGGGGGGGAAAAGGTCATTTTTTGCAATTTTTTCAAAAAAAATTAATTTCTTTCCCTACTATTTCGCAAATATGTGGGCTAATCGTGTTCGCTATAATTTTCCTGTAATCTGCACTTAAAACTAAAGATCCCTACCGAATTTCAGCCCACCTGCTTGAGATTTGTAGAAGTTAAAGAGGGGGGAAAGGGTCATTTTTTGCAATTTTTTCAAAAAAAAATTAATTTCTTTCCCTTCTATTTCGCAAACATGTAGGCCAATCGTGTTCGCTATAATTTTCCTGTAATCTGCACTTAAAACTAAAGATCTCTACCGAATTTCAGCCCACCTGGTTGAGATTTGTAGAAGTTAAAGGGGGGAAAGTGACATTTTTTGCAATTTTTTCAAAAAAATTAATTTCTTACCCATATATTTCGCAAATATGTAGGCCAATCGTGTTCGCAATAATTTTCCTCTAATCTGCACTTAAAACTAAAGATCCCTACCGAATTTCAGCCCACCTGCTTGAGATTTGTAGAAGTTAAAGAGGGGGGAAAGGGTCATTTTTTGCAATTTTTTAAAAAAAAAATTAATTTCTTTCCTTTCTAATTCGCAAATAAGAAGGACAATCTTGTTCGCAAAAATTTTCCATTAATCTGCAATTAAAACAGAATATCCGTAACGAATTTCAGCCCACCCGGTTGAGATTTGTAGAAGTTAAACGGGGGGAAAGTGTCATTTTTTGCAATTTTTTCAAAAAAAATTAATTTCTTTCCCTTATATTTCGCAAATATGTAGGCCAATCGTGTTCGCAATAATTTTCCTCTAATCTGCACTTAAAACTAAAGATCCCTACCGAATTTCAGCCAACCTGGTTGAGATTTGTAGAAGTTAAAGAGGGGGGAAAGGGTCATTTTTTGCAATTTTTCAAAAAAAATTAATTTCTATCCCTTCTATTTCTCAAATATGTAGGCCAATCGTGTTCGCTATAATTTTCCTGTAATCTGCACTTAAAACTGTAGATCCCTACCGAATTTCAGCCCACCCGGTTGAGATTTGTAGAAGTTAAGGGGGGAAAGTGTCATTTTTTGCAATTTTTTCAAAAAAAATTAATTTCTTTCCCTTATATTTCGCAAATATGTAGGCCAATCGTGTTCGCAATAATTTTCCTCTAATCTGCACTTAAAACTAAAGATCCCTACCGAATTTCAGCCCACCTGGTTGAGATTTGTAGAAGTTAAAGAGGGGGGACAGGGTCATTTTTTGCAATTTTTTCAAAAAAAATTAATTTCTTTCCCTTCTATTTCGCAAATATGTAGGCCAATCCTGTTCGCTATAATTTTCCTGTAATCTGCACTTAAAACTAAAGATCCCTACTGAATTACAGCCCACCTGGTTGAGATTTGTAGAAGTTAAAGAGGGGGGAAAGGGTCATTTTTTGAAATTTTTTCGAAAAAATGTAATTTCGTTCCCTTCAATTTCGCAAATATGTAGGCCAATCGTGTTCGCAATAATTTTCCTCTAATCTGCACTTAAAACTAAAGATCCCTACCGAATTTCAGCCCACCCGGTTGAGATTTGTAGAAGTTAAAGAGGGGGGAAAGGGTCATTTTTTGCAATTTTTTCAAAAAAAATTAATTTCTTTCCCTTCTATTTCGCAAAAATGTAGGCCAATCGTGTTTGCTATAATTTTCCTGTAATCTGCACTTAAAACTGAAGATCCCTACCGAATTTCAGCCCACCCGGTTGAGATTTGTAGAAGTTAAGGGGGGAAAGTGTCATTTTTTGCAATTTTTTCAAAAAAAATTAATTTCTTTCCCTTCTATTTCGCAAATATGTAGGCCAATCGTGTTCGCAATAATTTTCCTGTAATTTACACTTAAACTAAAGATCCCTACCGAATTTCAGCCCACCTGGTTGAGATTTGTAGAAGTTAAAGAGGGTCATTTTTGCAATTTTTTCAAAAAAAATTAATTTTTTTCCTTTATATTTCGCAAATATGTAGGCCAATCGTGTTCGCTATAATTTTCCTCTAATCTGCACTTAAAACTAAAGATCCATATTGAATTTCAGCCCACCTTGTTGAGATTTGTAGAAGTTAAAGGGGGGGAAAGGGTCATTTTTTGCAATTTTTTCAAAAAAAATTAATTTCTTTCCCTTCTATTTCGCAAATATGTAGGCCAATCGGGTTCGCTATAATTTTCCTGTAGTCTGCACTTAAAACTAAAGATCCATATTGAATTTCAGCCCACCTGGTTGAGATTTGTAGAAGTTAAAGGGGGGGGAAAAGGTCATTTTTTGCAATTTTTTCAAAAAAAATTAATTTCTTTCCCTTCTATTTCGCAAATATGTGGGCTAATCGTGTTCGCTATAATTTTCCTGTAATCTGCACTTAAAACTAAAGATCCCTACCGACTCTTAGCTCACAAGGTTGAGATTTGTAGAAGTTAAGGGTGGGGAACAGTGTCATTTTTTGCAATTTTTTCAAAAAAAATTAAATTCTTTCCCTTCCATTTCGCAAATATGTAGGCCATTTGGGTTCGCTATAATTTTCCTGTAATCTGCACTTAAAACTAAAGATCCCTACCGAATCTTAGCTCACAAGGTTGAGATTTGTAGAAGTTAAGGGTGGGGGACAGTGTCATTTTTTGCAATTTTTTCAAAAAAAAATTAATTTCTTTCCCTTCCATTTCGCAAATATGTAGGCCAATCGTGTTCGCAATAATTTTCCTGTAATATGCACTTAAAACTGAAGATCCGTACCGAATTTCAGCCCACCCGGTTGAGATTTGCAGAAGTTAAGGGGGGGAAAGTGTCATTTTTTGCAATTTTTTCAAAAAAAATTAATTTCTTTCCCTTATATTTCGCAAATATGTAGGCCAATCGTGTTCGCAATAATCTTCCTCTAATCTGCACTTAAAACTAAAGATCCCTACCGAATTTCAGCCAACCTGGTTGAGATTTGTAGAAGTTAAAGAGGGGGGAAAGGGTCATTTTTTGCAATTTTTTCAAAAAAAATTAATTTCTTTCCCTTCTATTTTGCAAATATGTAGGCCAATCGTGTTCGCTATAATTTTCCTGTAATCTGCACTTAAAACTGTAGATCCCTACCGAATTTCAGCCCACCCGGTTGAGATTTGTAGAAGTTAAGGGGGGAAAGTGTCATTTTTTGCAATTTTTTCAAAAAAAATTAATTTCTTTCCCTTATATTTCGCAAATATGTAGGCCAATCGTATTCGCAATAATTTTCCTCTAATCTGCACTTAAAACTAAAGATCCCTACCGAATTTCAGCCCACCTGGTTGAGATTTGTAGAAGTTAAAGAGGGGGGACAGGGTCATTTTTTGCAATTTTTTCAAAAAAAATTAATTTTTTTCCTTTATATTTCGCAAATATGTAGGCCAATCGTGTTCGCAATAATTTTCCTCTAATCTGCACTTAAAACTAAAGATCCCTACCGAATTTCAGCCAACCTGGTTGAGATTTGTAGAAGTTAAAGAGGGGGGAAAGGGTCATTTTTTGCAATTTTTTCAAAAAAAATTAATTTCTTTCCCTTCTATTTTGCAAATATGTAGGCCAATCGTGTTCGCTATAATTTTCCTGTAATCTGCACTTAAAACTAAAGATCCCTACTGAATTTCAGCCCACCTGGTTGAGATTTGTAGAAGTTAAAGAGGGATGAAAGGGTCATTTTTTGAAATTTTTTCGAAAAAATGTAATTTCTTTCCTTTCTATTTTGCAAATATGTAGGCCAATCGTGTTCGCTATAATTTTCCTGTAATCTGCAGTTACAACTAAAGATCCCTACCGAATTTCAGCCCACCCGGTTGAGATTTGTAGAAGTTAAGAGGGGGGACAGGGTCATTTTTTGAAATTTTTTCGAAAAAATGTAATTTCGTTCCCTTCAATTTCGCAAAAAAAAAAATTTTTTCTTTCCCTTCTATTTCGCAAACATGTAGGCCAATCGTGTTCGCTATAATTGTCCTGTAATCTGCACTTAAAACTAAAGATCTCTACCGAATTTCAGGCCACCTGGTTGAGATTTGTAGAAATTAAAGGGGGGAAAGTGACATTTTTTGCAATTTTTTCAAAAGAATTAATTTCTTTCCCTTATATTTCGCAAATATGTAGGCCAATCTTGTTCGCAATAATTTTCCTCTAATCTTCACTTAAAACTAAAGATCCCTACCGAATTTCAGCCCACCTGGTTGAGATTTGTAGAAGTTAAAGAGGGGGAAAGGGTCATTTTTTGCAATTTTTTCAAAAAGAATTAATTTCTTTCCCTTCTATTTCGCAAATATGTAGGCCAATCGTGTTCGCAATAATTTTCCTGTAATCTGCACTTAAAACTGAAGATCCGTACCGAATTTCAGCCCACCCGGTTGAGATTTGTAGAAGTTAAGGGGGGGAAAGTGTCATTTTTTGCAATTTTTTCAAAAAAAATTAATTTCTTTCCCTTATATTTCGCAAATATGTAGGCCAATCGTGTTCGCAATAATTTTCCTCTAATCTGCACTTAAAACTAAAGATCCCTACCGAATTTCAGCCCACCTGATTAAGATTTGTAGAAGTTAAAGAGGGGGGAAAGGGTCATTTTTTGCAATTTTTTCAAAAAAAAATTAATTTCTTTCCCTTCTATTTCGCAAATATGTAGGCTAATCGTGTTTGCTATAATTTTCCTGTAATCTGCACTTAAAACTGAAGATCCCTACCGAATTTCAGCCCACCCGGTTGAGATTTGTAAAATTTAAGGGGGGAAAGTGTCATTTTTTGTAATTTTTTCAAAAAAAATTAATTTCTTTCCCTTATATTTCGCAAATATGTAGGCCAATCGTGTTTGCAATAATTTTCCTGTAATATGCACTTAAAACTGAAGATCCGTACCGAATTTCAGCCTACCCGGTTGAGATTTGTAGAAGTTAAGGGGGGAAAGTGTCATTTTTTGCAATTTTTTCAAAAAAAATTAATTTCTTTCCCTTATATTTCGCAAATATGTAGGCCAATCGTGTTCGCAATAATTTTCCTCTAATCTGTACTTAAAACTAAAGATCTCTACTGAATTTCAGACAACCTGGTTGAGATTTGTAGAAGTTAAAGAGGGGGGAAAGGGTCATTTTTTGCAATTTTTTCAAAAAAAATTAATTTCTTTCCCTTCTATTTTGCAAATATGTAGGCCAATCGTGTTTGCTATAATTTTCCTGTAATCTGCACTTAAAACTGTAGATCCCTACCGAATTTCAGCCCACCCGGTTGAGATTTGTAGAAGTTAAGGGGGGAAAGTGTCATTTTTTGCAATTTTTTCAAAAAAAATTAATTTCTTTCCCTTATATTTCGCAAATATGTAGGCTAATCGTGTTCGCAATAATTGTCCTCTAATCTGCACTTAAAACTAAAGATCCCTACCGAATTTCAGCCCACCTGGTTGAGATTTGTAGAAGTTAAAGAGGGGGGAAAGGGTCATTTTTTGCAATTTTTTCAAAAAAAATTAATTTCTTTCCCTTCTATTTTGCAAATATGTAGGCCAATCGTGTTTGCTATAATTTTCCTGTAATCTGCACTTAAAACTGTAGATCCCTACCGAATTTCAGCCCACCCGGTTGAGATTTGTAGAAGTTAAGGGGGGAAAGTGTCATTTTTTGCAATTTTTTCAAAAAAAATTAATTTCTTTCCCTTCTATTTCGCAAATATGTAGGCCAATCGTGTTTGCAATAATTTTCCTCTAATCTGCACTTAAAACTAAAGATCCCTACCGAATTTCAGCCCACCTGGTTGAGATTTGTAGAAGTTAAAGAGGGGGGAAAGGGTCATTTTTTGCAACTTTTTCAAAAAAAATTAATTTCTTTCCCTTCTATTTCGCAAATATGTAGGCCAATCGTGTTCGCTATAATTTTCCTCTAATCTGCACTTAAAACTAAAGATCCATATTGAATTTCAGCCCACCTTGTTGAGATTTGTAGAAGTTAAAGGGGGGGGGAAAGGGTCATTTTTTGCAATTTTTTCAAAAAAAATTAATTTCTTTCCCTTCTATTTCGCAAATATGTAGGCCAATCGGGTTCGCTATAATTTTCCTGTAGTCCGCACTTAAAACTAAAGATCCATATTGAATTTCAGCCCACCTGGTTGAGATTTGTAGAAGTTAAAGGGGGGGGGGAAAGGGTCATTTTTTGCAATTTTTTCAAAAAAAATTAATTTCTTTCCCTTCTATTTCGCAAATATGTGGGCTAATCGTGTTCGCTATAATTTTCCTGTAATCTGCACTTAAAACTAAAGATCCCTACCGACTCTTAGCTCACAAGGTTGAGATTTGTAGAAGTTAAGGGTGGGGAACAGTGTCATTTTTTGCAATTTTTTCAAAAAAAATTAAATTCTTTCCCTTCCATTTCGCAAATATGTAGGCCATTTGGGTTCGCTATAATTTTCCTGTAATCTGCACTTAAAACTAAAGATCCCTACCGAATCTTAGCTCACAAGGTTGAGATTTGTAGAAGTTAAGGGTGGGGGACAGTGTCATTTTTTGCAATTTTTTCAAAAAAAAATTAATTTCTTTCCCTTCCATTTCGCAAATATGTAGGCCAATCGTGTTCGCAATAATTTTCCTGTAATATGCACTTAAAACTGAAGATCCGTACCGAATTTCAGCCCACCCGGTTGAGATTTGCAGAAGTTAAGGGGGGGAAAGTGTCATTTTTTGCAATTTTTTCAAAAAAAATTAATTTCTTTCCCTTATATTTCGCAAATATGTAGGCCAATCGTGTTCGCAATAATTTTCCTCTAATCTGCACTTAAAACTAAAGATCCCTACCGAATTTCAGCCCACCTGGTTGAGATTTGTAGAAGTTAAAGAGGGGGGAAAGGGTCATTTTTTGCAATTTTTTCAAAAAAAAATTAATTTCTTTCCCTTCCATTTCGCAAATATGTTGGCCAATCGTGTTCGCTATAATTTTCCTGTAATCTGCACTTAAATCTAAAGATCCCTACCGAATTTCAGCCAACCTGGTTGAGATTTGTAGAAGTTAAAGTGGGGGGAAAGGGTCATTTTTTGCAATTTTTTCAAAAAAAAATTAATTTCTTTCCCTTCTATTTCGCAAATATGTAGGCCAATCGTGTTCGCAATAATTTTCCTGTAATCTGCACTTAAAACTGAAGATCCGTACCGAATTTCAGCCCACCCGGTTGAGATTTGTAGAAGTTAAAGAGGGGGGACAGGGTCATTTTTTGCAATTTTTTCAAAAAAAATTAATTTTTTTCCTTTATATTTCGCAAATATGTTGGCCAATCGTGTTCGCTATAATTTTCCTCTAATCTGCACTTAAAACTAAAGATCCATATTGAATTTCAGCCCACCTTGTTGAGATTTGTAGAAGTTAAAGGGGGGGAAAGTGTCATTTTTTGCAATTTTTTCAAAAAAAATTAATTTCTTTCCCTTATATTTCGCAAATATGTAGGCCAATCGTGTTCGCAATAATTTTCCTCTAATCTGCACTTAAAACTAAAGATCCCTACCGAATTTCAGCCCACCTGGTTGAGATTTGTAGAAGTTAAAGAGGGGGGAAAGGGTCATTTTTTGCAATTTTTTCAAAAAAAATTAATTTCTTTCCCTTCTATTTCGCAAATATGTAGGCCAATCGTGTTCGCTATAATTTTCCTGTAATCTGCACTTAAAACTAAAGATCCCTACCGAATTTCAGCCCACCTGGTTGAGATTTGTAGAAGTTAAAGAGGGGGGAAAGGGTCATTTTTTGCAATTTTTTCAAAAAAAATTAATTTCTTTCCCTTCTATTTCGCAAATATGTAGGCCAATCGTGTTCGCAATAATTTTCCTGTAATCTGCACTTAAAACTGAAGATCCGTACCGAATTTCAGCCCACCCGGTTGAGATTTGTAGAAGTTAAAGAGGGGGGACAGGGTCATTTTTTGCAATTTTTTCAAAAAAAATTAATTTCTTTCCCTTCTATTTCGCAAATATGTAGGCCAATCGTGTTCGCTATAATTTTCCTGTAATCTGCACTTAAAACTAAAGATCCATATTGAATTTCAGCCCACCTGGTTGAGATTTGTAGAAGTTAAAGGGGGGGAAAGGGTCATTTTTTGCAATTTTTTCAAAAAAAATTAATTTCTTTCCCTTCTATTTCGCAAATATGTGGGCTAATCGTGTTCGCTATAATTTTCCTGTAATCTGCACTTAAAACTAAAGATCCCTACCGACTCTTAGCTCACAAGGTTGAGATTTGTAGAAGTTAAGGGTGGGGAACAGTGTCATTTTTTGCAATTTTTTCAAAAAAAATTAAATTCTTTCCCTTCCATTTTGCAAATATGTAGGCCATTTGGGTTCGCTATAATTTTCCTGTAATCTGCACTTAAAACTAAAGATCCCTACCGAATCTTAGCTCACAAGGTTGAGATTTGTAGAAGTTAAGGGTGGGGGACAGTGTCATTTTTTGCAATTTTTTCAAAAAAAAATTAATTTCTTTCCCTTCCATTTCGCAAATATGTTGGCCAATCGTGTTCGCTATAATTTTCCTGTAATCTGCACTTAAATCTAAAGATCCATATTGAATTTCAGCCCACCTGGTTGAGATTTGTAGAAGTTAAAGGGGGGGAAAGGGTCATTTTTTGCAATTTTTTCAAAAAAAAATTAATTTCTTTCCCTTCTATTTCGCAAATATGTAGGCCAATCGTGTTCGCAATAATTTTCCTCTAATCTGCACTTAAAACTAAAGATCCCTACCGAATTTCAGCCAACCTGGTTGAGATTTGTAGAAGTTAAAGAGGGGGGAAAGGGTCATTTTTTGCAATTTTTTCAAAAAAAAATTAATTTCTTTCCCTTCTATTTCGCAAATATGTAGGCCAATCGTGTTCGCAATAATTTTCCTGTAATCTGCACTTAAAACTGAAGATCCGTACCGAATTTCAGCCCACCTGGTTGAGATTTGTAGAAGTTAAAGAGGGGGGAAAGGGTCATTTTTTGCAATTTTTTCAAAAAAAAATTAATTTCTTTCCCTTATATTTCGCAAATATGTAGGCCAATCGTGTTCGCAATAATTTTCCTCTAATCTGCACTTAAAACTAAAGATCCCTACCGAATTTCAGCCAACCTGGTTGAGATTTGTAGAAGTTAAAGAGGGGGGAATGGGTCATTTTTTGCAATTTTTTTAAAAAAAATTAATTTCTTTCCCTTCTATTTTGCAAATATGTAGGCCAATTGTGTTCGCTATAATTTTCCTGTAATCTGCACTTAAAACTGTAGATCCCTACCGAATTTCAGCCCACCCGGTTGAGATTTGTAGAAGTTAAGGGGGGAAAGTGTCATTTTTTGCAATTTTTTCAAAAAAAATTAATTTCTTTCCCTTATATTTCGCAAATATGTAGGCCAATCGTGTTCGCAATAATTTTCCACTAATCTGCACTTAAAACTAAAGATCCCTACCGAATTTCAGACAACCTGGTTGAGATTTGTAGAAGTTAAAGAGGGGGGACAGGGTCATTTTTTGCAATTTTCTCAAAAAAAATTAATTTCTTTCCCTTCTATTTCGCAAATATGTAGGCTAATCGTGTTCGCTATAATTTTCCTGTAATCTGCACTTAAAACTAAAGATCCATATTGAATTTCAGCCCACCTGGTTGAGATTTGTAGAAGTTAAAGGGGGGAAAGGGTCATTTTTTGCAATTTTTTCAAAAAAATTAATTTCTTTCCCTTCTATTTCGCAAATATGTAGGCCAATCGTGTTCGCAATAATTTTCCTGTAATTTACACTTAAACTAAAGATCCCTACCGAATTTCAGCCCACCTGGTTGAGATTTGTAGAAGTTAAAGGGGGGGGAACAGTGTCATTTTTTGCAATTTTTTCGAAAAAATTTAATTTCTTTCCCTTCTATTTCGCAAATATGTAGGCCAATCGTGTTCGCTATAATTTTCCTGTAATCTGCACTTAAAACTAAAGATCCATATTGAATTTCAGCCCACCTGGTTGAGATTTGTAGAAGTTAAAGGGGGGGAAAGGGTCATTTTTTGCAATTTTTTCAAAAAAAATTAATTTCTTTCCCTTCTATTTCGCAAATATGTGGGCTAATCGTGTTCGCTATAATTTTCCTGTAATCTGCACTTAAAACTAAAGATCCCTACCGAATTTCAGCTCACCAGGTTGAGATTTGTAGAAGTTAAGGGGGGGACAGTGTCATTTTTGCAATTTTTTCAAAAAAAAATTAATTTCTTTCCCTTCCATTTCGCAAATATGTAGGCCAATCGGGTTCGCTATAATTTTTCTGTAATCTGCACTTAAAACTAAAGATCCCTACCGAATCTTAGCTCACAAGGTTGAGATTTGTAGAAGTTAAGGGTGGGGGACAGTGTCATTTTTTGCAATTTTTTCAAAAAAAAATTAATTTCTTTCCCTTCCATTTCGCAAATATGTTGGCCAATCGTGTTCGCTATAATTTTCCTGTAATCTGCACTTAAATCTAAAGATCCATATTGAATTTCAGCCCACCTGGTTGAGATTTGTAGAAGTTAAAGGGGGGGAAAGGGTCATTTTTTGCAATTTTTTCAAAAAAAAATTAATTTCTTTCCCTTCTATTTCGCAAATATGTAGGCCAATCGTGTTCGCAATAATTTTCCTGTAATCTGCACTTAAAACTGAAGATCCGTACCGAATTACAGCCCACCCGGTTGAGATTTGTAGAAGTTAAGGGGGGTCATTTTTGCAATTTTTTCAAAAAAAATTAATTTTTTTCCTTTATATTTCGCAAATATGTAGGCCAATCGTGTTCGCAATAATTTTCCTGTAATCTGCACTTAAAACTAAAGATCCCTACCGAATTTCAGCCAACCTGGTTGAGATTTGTAGAAGTTAAAGAGGGGGGAAAGGGTCATTTTTTGCAATTTTTTCAAAAAAAAATTAATTTCTTTCCCTTCTATTTCGCAAATATGTAGGCCAATCGTGTTCGCAATAATTTTCCTGTAATCTGCACTTAAAACTGAAGATCCGTACCGAATTTCAGCCCACCCGGTTGAGATTTGTAGAAGTTAAAGAGGGGGGACAGGGTCATTTTTTGCAATTTTTTCAAAAAAAATTAATTTTTTTCCTTTATATTTCGCAAATATGTAGGCCAATCGTGTTCGCTATAATTTTCCTCTAATCTGCACTTAAAACTAAAGATCCATATTGAATTTCAGCCCACCTTGTTGAGATTTGTAGAAGTTAAAGGGGGGGAAAGGGTCATTTTTTGCAATTTTTTCAAAAAAAATTAATTTCTTTCCCTTCTATTTCGCAAATATGTAGGCCAATCGGGTTCGCTATAATTTTCCTGTAATCTGCACTTAAAACTAAAGATCCATATTGAATTTCAGCCCACCTGGTTGAGATTTGTAGAAGTTAAAGGGGGGGGAAAGGGTCATTTTTTGCAATTTTTTCAAAAAAAATTAATTTCTTTCCCTTCTATTTCGCAAATATGTGGGCTAATCGTGTTCGCTATAATTTTCCTGTAATCTGCACTTAAAACTAAAGATCCCTACCGACTCTTAGCTCACAAGGTTGAGATTTGTAGAAGATAAGGGTGGGGGACAGTGTCATTTTTTGCAATTTTTTCAAAAAAAAATTAATTTCTTTCCCTTCCATTTCGCAAATATGTTGGCCAATCGTGTTCGCTATAATTTTCCTGTAATCTGCACTTAAATCTAAAGATCCATATTGAATTTCAGCCCACCTGGTTGAGATTTGTAGAAGTTAAAGGGGGGGAAAGGGTCATTTTTTGCAATTTTTTCAAAAAAAAATTAATTTCTTTCCCTTCCATTTCGCAAATATGTAGGCCAATCGTGTTCGCAATAATTTTCCTCTAATCTGCACTTAAAACTAAAGATCCCTACCGAATTTCAGCCAACCTGGTTGAGATTTGTAGAAGTTAAAGAGGGGGGAAAGGGTCATTTTTTGCAATTTTTTCAAAAAAAATTAATTTCTTTCCCTTATATTTCGCAAATATGTAGGCCAATCGTGTTCGCAATAATTTTCCTGTAATATGCACTTAAAACTGAAGATCCGTACCGAATTTCAGCCCACCCGGTTGAGATTTGCAGAAGTTAAGGGGGGGAAAGGGTCATTTTTTGCAATTTTTTCAAAAAAAATTAATTTCTTTCCCTTATATTTCGCAAATATGTAGGCCAATCGTGTTCGCAATAATTTTCCTCTAATCTGCACTTAAAACTAAAGATCCCTACCGAATTTCAGCCAACCCGGTTGAGATTTGTAGAAGTTAAGGGGGGGAAAGTGTCATTTTTTGCAATTTTTTCAAAAAAAATTAATTTCTTTCCCTTACATTTCCCAAATATGTAGGCCAATCGTGTTCGCAATAATTTTCCTGTAATCTGCACTTAAAACTAAAGATCCCTACCGAATTTCAGCCAATCTGGTTGACATTTGTAGAAGTTAAAGAGGGGGGAAAGGGTCATTTTTTGCAATTTTTAAAAAAAAAATTAATTTCTTTCCCTTCTATTTCGCAAATATGTAGGCCAATCGTGTTCGCAATAATTTTCCTGTAATCTGCACTTAAAACTAAAGATCCCTACCGAATCTTAGCTCACAAGGTTGAGATTTGTAGAAGTTAAGGGTGGGGGTCAGTGTCATTTTTTGCAATTTTTTTAAAAAAAAATTAATTTCTTTCCCTTCCATTTCGCAAATATGTTTGCCAATCGTGTTCGCTATAATTTTCCTGTAATCTGCACTTAAATCTAAAGATCCATATTGAATTTCAGCCCACCTGGTTGAGATTTGTAGAAGTTAAAGGGGGGGGGGGAAAGGGTCATTTTTTGCAATTTTCTCAAAAAAAATTAATTTCTTTCCCTTCTATTTCGCAAATATGTAGGCTAATCGTGTTCGCTATAATTTTCCTGTAATCTGCACTTAAAACTAAAGATCTCTACTGAATTTCAGCCCACCTGGTTGAGATTTGTAGAAGTTAAAGGGGGGAAAGTGACACTTTTTGCAATTTTTTCAAAAAAATTAAATTCTTTTCCTTATATTTTGCAAATATGTAGGCCAATCGTGTTCGCAATAATTTTCTACTAATCTGAACTTAAAACTGAAGATCCGTACCGAATTTCAGCCCACCCGGTTGAGATTTGTAGAAGTTAAGGGGGGGACAGTGTCATTTTTTGCAATTTTTTCAAAAAAAATTAATTTCTTTCCCTTCCATTTCGCAAATATGTAGGCCAATCGTGTTCGCAATAATTTTTTCTGTAATCTGCACTTAAAACTGAAGATCCGTACCGAATTTCAGCCCACCCGGTTGAGATTTGTAGAAGTTAAGGGGGGGGCAGTGTCATTTTTTGCAATTTTTTCAAAAAAAAATTAATTTCTTTCCCTTCCATTTCGCAAATATGTTGGCCAATCGTGTTCGCTATAATTTTCCTGTAATCTGCACTTAAATCTAAAGATCCATATTGAATTTCAGCCCACCTGGTTGAGATTTGTAGAAGTTAAAGGGGGGGAAAGGGTCATTTTTTGCAATTTTTTCAAAAAAAAATTAATTTCTTTCCCTTCTATTTCGCAAATATGTAGGCCAATCGTGTTCGCAATAATTTTCCTCTAATCTGCACTTAAAACTAAAGATCCCTACCGAATTTCAGCCAACCTGGTTGAGATTTGTAGAAGTTAAAGAGGGGGGAAAGGGTCATTTTTTGCAATTTTTTCAAAAAAAATTAATTTCTTTCCCTTATATTTCGCAAATATGTAGGCCAATCGTGTTCGCAATAATTTTCCTGTAATATGCACTTAAAACTGAAGATCCGTACCGAATTTCAGCCCACCCGGTTGAGATTTGCAGAAGTTAAGGGGGGGAAAGTGTCATTTTTTGCAATTTTTTCAAAAAAAATTAATTTCTTTCCCTTATATTTCGCAAATATGTAGGCCAATCGTGTTCGCAATAATTTTCCTCTAATCTGCACTTAAAACTAAAGATCCCTACCGAATTTCAGCCAACCTGGTTGAGATTTGTAGAAGTTAAAGAGGGGGGAATGGGTCATTTTTTGCAATTTTTTTAAAAAAAATTAATTTCTTTCCCTTCTATTTTGCAAATATGTAGGCCAATCGTGTTCGCTATAATTTTCCTGTAATCTGCACTTAAAACTGTAGATCCCTACCGAATTTCAGCCCACCCGGTTGAGATTTGTAGAAGTTAAGGGGGGAAAGTGCCATTTTTTGCAATTTTTTCAAAAAAAATTAATTTCTTTCCCTTATATTTCGCAAATATGTAGGCCAATCGTGTTCGCAATAATTTTCCACTAATCTGCACTTAAAACTAAAGATCCCTACCGAATTTCAGACAACCTGGTTGAGATTTGTAGAAGTTAAAGAGGGGGGAAAGGGTAATTTTTTGCAATTTTTTCAAAAAAAATTAATTTTTTTCCCTTCTATTTTGCAAATATGTAGGCCAATCGTGTTCGCTATAATTTTCCTATAATCTGCACTTAAAACTGTAGATCCCTACCGAATTTCAGCCCACCCGGTTGAGATTTGTAGAAGTTAAGGGGGGAAAGGGTCATTTTTTGCAATTTTTTCAAAAAAAATTAATTTCTTTCCCTTCTATTTCGCAAATATGTAGGCCAATCGTGTTTGCTATAATTTTCCTGTAATCTGCACTTAAAACTGAAGATCCCTACCGAATTTCAGCCCACCCGGTTGAGATTTGTAGAAGTTAAGGGGGGAAAGTGTCATTTTTTGCAATTTTTTCAAAAAAAATTAATTTCTTTCCCTTCTATTTCGCAAATATGTAGGCCAATCGTGTTCGCAATAATTTTCCTCTAATCTGCACTTAAAACTAAAGATCCCTACCGAATTTCAGCCCACCTGGTTAAGATTTGTAGAAGTTAAAGAGGGGGGAAAGGGTCATTTTTTGCAATTTTTTCAAAAAAAAATTAATTTCTTTCCCTTCCATTTCGCAAATATGTTGGCCAATCGTGTTCGCTATAATTTTCCTGTAATCTGCACTTAAATCTAAAGATCCATATTGAATTTCAGCCCACCTGGTTGAGATTTGTAGAAGTTAAAGTGGGGGAAAGGGTCATTTTTTGCAATTTTTTCAAAAAAAAATTAATTTCTTTCCCTTCTATTTCGCAAATATGTAGGCCAATCGTGTTCGCAATAATTTTCCTCTAATTTGCACTTAAAACTAAAGATCCCTACCGAATTTCAGCCAACCTGGTTGAGATTTGTAGAAGTTAAAGAGGGGGGAAATGGTCATTTTTTGCAATTTTTTCAAAAAAAATTAATTTCTTTCCCTTATATTTCGCAAATATGTAGGCCAATCGTGTTCGCAATAATTTTCCTGTAATATGCACTTAAAACTGAAGATCCGTACCGAATTTCAGCCCACCCGGTTGAGATTTGCAGAAGTTAAGGGGGGGAAAGTGTCATTTTTTGCAATTTTTTCAAAAAAAATTAATTTCTTTCCCTTATATTTCGCAAATATGTAGGCCAATCGTGTTCGCAATAATTTTCCTCTAATCTGCACTTAAAACTAAAGATCCCTACCGAATTTCAGCCAACCTGGTTGAGATTTGTAGAAGTTAAAGAGGGGGGAATGGGTCATTTTTTGCAATTTTTTTAAAAAAAATTAATTTCTTTCCCTTCTATTTTGCAAATATGTAGGCCAATCGTGTTCGCTATAATTTTCCTGTAATCTGCACTTAAAACTGTAGATCCCTACCGAATTTCAGCCCACCCGGTTGAGATTTGTAGAAGTTAAGGGGGGAAAGTGTCATTTTTTGCAATTTTTTCAAAAAAAATTAATTTCTTTCCCTTATATTTCGCAAATATGTAGGCCAATCGTGTTCGCAATAATTTTCCACTAATCTGCACTTAAAACTAAAGATCCCTACCGAATTTCAGACAACCTGGTTGAGATTTGTAGAAGTTAAAGAGGGGGGAAAGGGTAATTTTTTGCAATTTTTTCAAAAAAAATTAATTTTTTTCCCTTCTATTTTGCAAATATGTAGGCCAATCGTGTTCGCTATAATTTTCCTATAATCTGCACTTAAAACTGTAGATCCCTACCGAATTTCAGCCCACCCGGTTGAGATTTGTAGAAGTTAAGGGGGGAAAGTGTCATTTTTTGCAATTTTTTCAAAAAAAATTAATTTCTTTCCCTTATATTTCGCAAATATGTAGGCTAATCGTGTTCGCAATAATTGTCCTCTAATCTGCACTTAAAACTAAAGATCCCTACCGAATTTCAGCCCACCTGGTTGAGATTTGTAGAAGTTAAAGAGGGGGGAAAGGGTCATTTTTTGCAATTTTTTCAAAAAAAATTAATTTCTTTCCCTTCTATTTCGCAAATATGTAGGCCAATCGTGTTTGCTATAATTTTCCTGTAATCTGCACTTAAAACTGAAGATCCCTACCGAATTTCAGCCCACCCGGTTGAGATTTGTAGAAGTTAAGGGGGGAAAGTGTCATTTTTTGCAATTTTTTCAAAAAAAATTAATTTCTTTCCCTTCTATTTCGCAAAAATGTAGGCCAATCGTGTTCGCAATAATTTTCCTCTAATCTGCACTTAAAACTAAAGATCCCTACCGAATTTCAGCCCACCTGGTTAAGATTTGTAGAAGTTAAAGAGGGGGGAAAGGGTCATTTTTTGCAATTTTTTCAAAAAAAAATTAATTTCTTTCCCTTCCATTTCGCAAATATGTTGGCCAATCGTGTTCGCTATAATTTTCCTGTAATCTGCACTTAAATCTAAAGATCCATATTGAATTTCAGCCCACCTGGTTGAGATTTGTAGAAGTTAAAGGGGGGGGGGAAAGGGTCATTTTTTGCAATTTTCTCAAAAAAAATTAATTTCTTTCCCTTCTATTTCGCAAATATGTAGGCTAATCGTGTTCGCTATAATTTTCCTGTAATCTGCACTTAAAACTAAAGATCTCTACTGAATTTCAGCCCACCTGGTTGAGATTTGTAGAAGTTAAAGGGGGGAAAGTGACACTTTTTGCAATTTTTTCAAAAAAATTAATTTCTTTCCCTTATATTTTGCAAATATGTAGGCCAATCGTGTTCGCAATAATTTTCTACTAATCTAAACTTAAAACTGAAGATCCGTACCGAATTTCAGCCCACCCGGTTGAGATTTGTAGAAGTTAAGGGGGGGACAGTGTCATTTTTTGCAATTTTTTCAAAAAAAATTAATTTCTTTTCCTTCCATTTCGCAAATATGTAGGCCAATCGTGTTCGCAATAATTTTTTCTGTAATCTGCACTTAAAACTGAAGATCCGTACCGAATTTCAGCCCACCCGGTTGAGATTTGTAGAAGTTAAGGGGGGGAAAGTGTCATTTTTTGCAATTTTTTCAAAAAAAATTAATTTCTTTCCCTTCTATTTCGCAAATATGTAGGCCAATCGTGTTCGCTATAATTTTCCTGTAATCTGCACTTAAAACTGTAGATCCCTACCGAATTTCAGCCCACCCGGTTGAGATTTGTAGAAGTTAAGGGGGGAAAGTGTCATTTTTTGCAATTTTTTCAAAAAAAATTAATTTCTTTCCCTTATATTTCGCAAATATGTAGGCTAATCGTGTTCGCAATAATTGTCCTCTAATCTGCACTTAAAACTAAAGATCCCTACCGAATTTCAGCCCACCTGGTTGAGATTTGTAGAAGTTAAAGAGTGGGGAAAGGGTCATTTTTTGCAATTTTTTCAAAAAAAATTAATTTCTTTCCCTTCTATTTCGCAAATATGTAGGCCAATCGTGTTTGCTATAATTTTCCTGTAATCTGCACTTAAAACTGAAGATCCCTACCGAATTTCAGCCCACCCGGTTGAGATTTGTAGAAGTTAAGGGGGGAAAGTGTCATTTTTTGCAATTTTTTCAAAAAAAATTAATTTCTTTCCCTTCTATTTCGCAAAAATGTAGGCCAATCGTGTTCGCAATAATTTTCCTCTAATCTGCACTTAAAACTAAAGATCCCTACCGAATTTCAGCCCACCTGGTTAAGATTTGTAGAAGTTAAAGAGGGGGGAAAGGGTCATTTTTTGCAATTTTTTCAAAAAAAAATTAATTTCTTTCCCTTCCATTTCGCAAATATGTTGGCCAATCGTGTTCGCTATAATTTTCCTGTAATCTGCACTTAAATCTAAAGATCCATATTGAATTTCAGCCCACCTGGTTGAGATTTGTAGAAGTTAAAGGGGGGGGGGAAAGGGTCATTTTTTGCAATTTTCTCAAAAAAAATTAATTTCTTTCCCTTCTATTTCGCAAATATGTAGGCTAATCGTGTTCGCTATAATTTTCCTGTAATCTGCACTTAAAACTAAAGATCTCTACTGAATTTCAGCCCACCTGGTTGAGATTTGTAGAAGTTAAAGGGGGGAAAGTGACACTTTTTGCAATTTTTTCAAAAAAATTAATTTCTTTCCCTTATATTTTGCAAATATGTAGGCCAATCGTGTTCGCAATAATTTTCTACTAATCTAAACTTAAAACTGAAGATCCGTACCGAATTTCAGCCCACCCGGTTGAGATTTGTAGAAGTTAAGGGGGGGACAGTGTCATTTTTTGCAATTTTTTCAAAAAAAATTAATTTCTTTTCCTTCCATTTCGCAAATATGTAGGCCAATCGTGTTCGCAATAATTTTTTCTGTAATCTGCACTTAAAACTGAAGATCCGTACCGAATTTCAGCCCACCCGGTTGAGATTTGTGGAAGTTAAGGGGGGGAAAGTGTCATTTTTTGCAATTTTTTCAAAAAAAATTAATTTCTTTCCCTTCTATTTCGCAAATATGTAGGCCAATCGTGTTCGCTATAATTTTCCTGTAATCTGCACTTAAAACTGAAGATCCCTACCGAATTTCAGCCCACCCGGTTGAGATTTGTAGAAGTTAAGAGGGGAAAGTGTCATTTTTTGCAATTTTTTCAAAAAAAAATTAATTTCTTTTCCTTATATTTCGCAAATATGTAGGCCAATCGTGTTCGCAATAATTTTCCTCTAATCTGCACTTAAAACTAAAGATCCCTACCGAATTTCAGCCCACCTGGTTGAGATTTGTAGAAGTTAAAGAGGGGGGAAAGGGTCATTTTTTGCAATTTTTTCAAAAAAAATTAATTTCTTTCCCTTCTATTTCGCAAATATGTAGGCCAATCGTGTTCGCTATAATTTTCCTGTAATCTGCACTTAAAACTAAAGATCCCTAGCGAATCTTAGCTCACAAGGTTGAGATTTGTAGAAGTTAAAGGGGGGGAAAGGGTCATTTTTTGCAATTTTTTCAAAAAAAATTAATTTCTTTCCCTTCTATTTCGCAAATATGTAGGCCAATCGTGTTCGCAATAATTTTCCTGTAATCTGCACTTAAAACTGAAGATCCGTACCGAATTTCAGCCCACCCGGTTGAGATTTGTAGAAGTTAAGGGGGGGAAAGTGTCATTTTTTGCAATTTTTTCAAAAAAAATTAATTTCTTTCCCTTACATTTCGCAAATATTTAAGCCAATCGTGTTCGCAATAATTTTCCTCTAATCTGCACTTAAAACTAAAGATCCCTACCGAATTTCAGCCAACCTGGTTGAGATTTGTAGAAGTTAAAGAGGGGGGAAAGGGTCATTTTTTGCAATTTTTTCAAAAAAAAATTAATTTCTTTCCCTTCTATTTCGCAAATATGTAGGCCAATCGTGTTCGCAATAATTTTCCTGTAATCTGCACTTAAAACTGAAGATCCCTACCGAATTTCAGCCCACCCGGTTGAGATTTGTAGAAGTTAAGAGGGGAAAGTGTCATTTTTTGCAATTTTTTCAAAAAAAATTAATTTCTTTCCCTTCTATTTCGCAAATATGTAGGCCAATCGTGTTCGCTATAATTTTCCTGTAATCTGCACTTAAAACTGAAGATCCCTACCGAATTTCAGCCCACCCGGTTGAGATTTGTAGAAGTTAAGAGGGGAAAGTGTCATTTTTTGCAATTTTTTCAAAAAAAATTAATTTCTTTCCCTTATATTTCGCAAATATGTAGGCCAATCGTGTTCGCAATAATTTTTCTCTAATCTGCACTTAAAACTAAAGATCCCTACCGAATTTCAGCCCACCTGGTTGAGATTTGTAGAAGTTAAAGAGGGGGGAAAGGGTCATTTTTTGCAATTTTTTCAAAAAAAAATTAATTTCTTTCCCTTCTATTTCGCAAATATGTAGGCCAATCGTGTTCGCTATAATTTTCCTGTAATTTGCACTTAAACTGAAGATCCCTACCGAATTTTAGCTCACAAGGTTGAGATTTGTAGAAGTTAAGAGGGGGACAGGGTCATTTATTGCAATTTTTTCAAAAAAAATTAATTTCTTTCCTTTATATTTCGCAAATATGTAGGCCAATCGTGTTCGCTATAATTTTCCTCTAATCTGCACTTAAAACTAAAGATCCATATTGAATTTCAGCCCACCTTGTTGAGATTTGTAGAAGTTAAAGGGGAGGGGAAAGGGTCATTTTTTGCAATTTTTTCAAAAAAAATTAATTTCTTTCCCTTCTATTTCGCAAATATGTAGCTCACAAGGTTGAGATTTGTAGAAGTTAAGGGTGGGGGACAGTGTCATTTTTTGCAATTTTTTCAAAAAAAAATTAATTTCTTTCCCTTCTATTTCGCAAATATGTAGGCCAATCCTGTTCGCAATAATTTTCCTGTAATCTGCACTTAAAACTGAAGATCCGTACCGAATTTCAGCCCACCCGGTTGAGATTTGTAGAAGTTAAGGGGGGGAAAGTGTCATTTTTTGCAATTTTTTCAAAAAAAATTAATTTCTTTCCCTTATATTTCGCAAATATGTAGGCCAATCGTGTTCGCAATAATTTTCCTCTAATCTGCACTTAAAACTAAAGATCCATATTGAATTTCAGCCCACCTGGTTGAGATTTGTAGAAGTTAAAGAGGGGGGAAAGGGTCATTTTTTGCAATTTTTTCAAAAAAAAATTAATTTCTTTCCCTTCTATTTCGCAAATATGTAGGCCAATCGTGTTCGCTATAATTTTCCTGTAATCTGCAGTTACAACTAAAGATCCCTACCGAATTTCAGCCCACCCGGTTGAGATTTGTAGAAGTTAAGGGGGGGGACAGGGTCATTTTTTGAAATTTTTTTCGAAAAAATTTAATGTCGTTCCCTTCAATTTCTAAAAAAAAAAAATTTTTTCTTTCCCTTCTATTTCGCAAACATGTAGGCCAATCGTGTTCGCTATAATTTTCCTGTAATCTGCACTTAAAACTAAAGATCCATATTGAATTTCAGCCCACCTGGTTGAGATTTGTAGAAGTTAAAGGGGGGGGGAAAGGGTCATTTTTTGCAATTTTTTCAAAAAAAATTAATTTCTTTCCCTTCTATTTCGCAAATATGTGGGCTAATCGTGTTCGCTATAATTTTCCTGTAATCTGCACTTAAAACTAAAGATCCCTACCGAATCTTAGCTCACAAGGTTGAGATTTGTAGAAGTTAAGGGTGGGGGACAGTGTCATTTTTTGCAATTTTTTCAAAAAAAATTAATTTCTTTCCCTTCTATTTCGCAAATATGTGGGCTAATCGTGTTCGCTATAATTTTCCTGTAATCTGCACTTAAAACTAAAGATCCCTACCGAATCTTAGCTCACAAGGTTGTGATTTGTAGAAGTTAAGGGTGGGGGACAGTGTCATTTTTTGCAATTTTTTCAAAAAAAATTAATTTCTTTCCCTTCCATTTCGCTAATATGTAGGCCAATCGGGTTCGCTATAATTTTCCTGTAATCTGCACTTAAAACTAAAGATCCCTACCGAATCTTAGCTCACAAGGTTGAGATTTGTAGAAGTTAAGGGTGGGGGACAGTTTCATTTTTTGCAATTTTTTCAAAAAAAATTTATTTCTTTCCCTTCCATTTCGCAAATATGTAGGCCAATCGTGTTCGCAATAATTTTTTCTGTAATCTGCACTTAAAACTGAAGATCCGTACCGAATTTCAGCCCACCCGGTTGAGATTTGTAGAAGTTAAGGGGGGGAAAGTGTCATTTTTTGCAATTTTTTCAAAAAAAATTAATTTCTTTCCCTTCTATTTCGCAAATATGTAGGCCAATCGTGTTCGCTATAATTTTCCTGTAATCTGCACTTAAAACTAAAGATCTCTACTGAATTTCAGCCCACCTGGTTGAGATTTGTAGAAGTTAAGGGGGGAAAGTGTCATTTTTTGCAATTTTTTCAAAAAAAATTAATTTCTTTCCCTTATATTTCGCAAATATGTAGGCCAATCGTGTTCGCTATAATTTTCCTGTAATCTGCACTTAAAACTGAAGATCCCTACCGAATTTCAGCCCACCCGGTTGAGATTTGTAGAAGTTAAGGGGGGGAAAGTGTCATTTTTTGCAATTTTTTCAAAAAAAATTAATTTCTTTCCCTTATATTTCGCAAATATGTAGGCCAATCGTGTTCGCTATAATTTTCCTGTAATATGCACTTAAAACTGAAGATCCCTACCTAATTTCAGCCCACCCGGTTTATATTTGTTGAAGTTAAGGGGGGAAAGTGTCATTTTTTGCAATTTTTTAAAAAAAAATTAATTTCTTTCCCTTATATTTCGCAAATATGTAGGCCAATCGTGTTCGCTATAATTTTCCTGTAATTTGCACTTAAACTGAAGATCCCTACCGAATTTTAGCTCACAAGGTTGAGATTTGTAGAAGTTAAGGGTGGGGGACAGTGTCATTTTTTGCAATTTTTTCAAAAAAAAATTAATTTCTTTCCCTTCTATTTCGCAAATATGTAGGCCAATCCTGTTCGCAATAATTTTCCTGTAATCTGCACTTAAAACTGAAGATCCGTACCGAATTTCAGCCCACCCGGTTGAGATTTGTAGAAGTTAAGGGGGGGAAAGTGTCATTTTTTGCAATTTTTTCAAAAAAAATTAATTTCTTTCCCTTATATTTCGCAAATATGTAGGCCAATCGTGTTCGCAATAATTTTCCTCTAATCTGCACTTAAAACTAAAGATCCATATTGAATTTCAGCCCACCTGGTTGAGATTTGTAGAAGTTAAAGAGGGGGGAAAGGGTCATTTTTTGCAATTTTTTCAAAAAAAAATTAATTTCTTTCCCTTCTATTTCGCAAATATGTAGGCCAATCGTGTTCGCTATAATTTTCCTGTAATCTGCAGTTACAACTAAAGATCCCTACCGAATTTCAGCCCACCCGGTTGAGATTTGTAGAAGTTAAGGGGGGGGACAGGGTCATTTTTTGAAATTTTTTCGAAAAAATGTAATTTCGTTCCCTTCAATTTCGCAAAAAAAAAAATTTTTTCTTTCCCTTCTATTTCGCAAACATGTAGGCCAATCGTGTTCGCTATAATTTTCCTGTAATCTGCACTTAAAACTAAAGATCCATATTGAATTTCAGCCCACCTGGTTGAGATTTGTAGAAGTTAAAGGGGGGGAAAGGGTCATTTTTTGCAATTTTTTCAAAAAAAATTAATTTCTTTCCCTTCTATTTCGCAAATATGTGGGCTAATCGTGTTCGCTATAATTTTCCTGTAATCTGCACTTAAAACTAAAGATCCCTACCGAATCTTAGCTCACAAGGTTGAGATTTGTAGAAGTTAAGGGTGGGGGACAGTGTCATTTTTTGCAATTTTTTCAAAAAAAATTAATTTCTTTCCCTTCTATTTCGCAAATATGTGGGCTAATCGTGTTCGCTATAATTTTCCTGTAATCTGCACTTAAAACTAAATATCCCTACCGAATCTTAGCTCACAAGGTTGTGATTTGTAGAAGTTAAGGGTGGGGGACAGTGTCATTTTTTGCAATTTTTTCAAAAAAAATTAATTTCTTTCCCTTCCATTTCGCTAATATGTAGGCCAATCGGGTTCGCTATAATTTTCCTGTAATCTGCACTTAAAACTAAAGATCCCTACCAAATCTTAGCTCACAAGGTTGAGATTTGTAGAACTTAAGGGTGGGGGTCAGTGTCATTTTTTGCAATTTTTTCAAAAAAAAATTAATTTCTTTTCCTTCCATTTCGCAAATATGTAGGCCAATCGTGTTCGCAATAATTTTTTCTGTAATCTGCACTTAAAACTGAAGATCCGT
Source organism: Leptopilina drosophilae (assembly GCA_032873175.1). Classification (NCBI taxonomy): domain Eukaryota; kingdom Metazoa; phylum Arthropoda; class Insecta; order Hymenoptera; family Figitidae; genus Leptopilina; species Leptopilina drosophilae. The sequence continues at coordinate 27,173,059 of CM065479.1, read as the reverse complement.
ACCGAATTTCAGCCCACCCGGTTGAGATTTGTAGAAGTTAAGGGGGGGAAAGTGTCATTTTTTGCAATTTTTTCAAAAAAAATTAATTTCTTTCCCTTCTATTTCGCAAATATGTAGGCCAATCGTGTTCGCTATAATTTTCCTGTAATCTGCACTTAAAACTGAAGATCCCTACCGAATTTCAGCCCACCCGGTTGAGATTTGTAGAAGTTAAGAGGGGAAAGTGTCATTTTTTGCAATTTTTTCAAAAAAAATTAATTTCTTTTCCTTATATTTCGCAAATATGTAGGCCAATCGTGTTCGCAATAATTTTCCTCTAATCTGCACTTAAAACTAAAGATCCCTACCGAATTTCAGCCCACCTGGTTGAGATTTGTAGAAGTTAAAGAGGGGGGAAAGGGTCATTTTTTGCAATTTTTTCAAAAAAAATTAATTTCTTTCCCTTCTATTTCGCAAATATGTAGGCCAATCGTGTTCGCTATAATTTTCCTGTAATCTGCACTTAAAACTAAAGATCCCTAGCGAATCTTAGCTCACAAGGTTGAGATTTGTAGAAGTTAAAGGGGGGGAAAGGGTCATTTTTTGCAATTTTTTCAAAAAAAATTAATTTCTTTCCCTTCTATTTCGCAAATATGTAGGCCAATCGTGTTCGCAATAATTTTCCTGTAATCTGCACTTAAAACTGAAGATCCGTACCGAATTTCAGCCCACCCGGTTGAGATTTGTAGAAGTTAAGGGGGGGAAAGTGTCATTTTTTGCAATTTTTTCAAAAAAAATTAATTTCTTTCCCTTACATTTCGCAAATATTTAAGCCAATCGTGTTCGCAATAATTTTCCTCTAATCTGCACTTAAAACTAAAGATCCCTACCGAATTTCAGCCAACCTGGTTGAGATTTGTAGAAGTTAAAGAGGGGGGAAAGGGTCATTTTTTGCAATTTTTTCAAAAAAAAATTAATTTCTTTCCCTTCTATTTCGCAAATATGTAGGCCAATCGTGTTCGCAATAATTTTCCTGTAATCTGCACTTAAAACTGAAGATCCCTACCGAATTTCAGCCCACCCGGTTGAGATTTGTAGAAGTTAAGAGGGGAAAGTGTCATTTTTTGCAATTTTTTCAAAAAAAATTAATTTCTTTCCCTTCTATTTCGCAAATATGTAGGCCAATCGTGTTCGCTATAATTTTCCTGTAATCTGCACTTAAAACTAAAGATCCCTACCGAATTTCAGCTCACCCGGTTGAGATTTGTAGATGGTAAGGGGGGGGAAAGGGTCATTTTTTGCAATTTTTTCAAAAAAAATTAATTTCTTTCCCTTACATTTCGCAAATATGTAGGCCAATCGTGTTCGCAATAATTTTCCTGTAATCTGCACTTAAAACTGAAGATCCCTACCGAATTTCAGCCCACCCGGTTGAGATTTGTAGAAGTTAAAGAGGGGGGAAAGGGTCATTTTTTGCAATTTTTTCAAAAAAAATTAATTTCTTTCCCTTATATTTCGCAAATATGTAGGCCAATCGTGTTCGCAATAATTTTCCTCTAATCTGCACTTAAAACTGAAGATCCCTACCGAATTTCAGCCCACCCGGTTGAGATTTGTAGAAGTTAAGAGGGGAAAGTGTCATTTTTTGCAATTTTTTCAAAAAAAATTAATTTCTTTCCCTTCTATTTCGCAAATATGTAGGCCAATCGTGTTCGCTATAATTTTCCTGTAATCTGCACTTAAAACTGAAGATCCCTACCGAATTTCAGCCCACCCGGTTGAGATTTGTAGAAGTTAAGAGGGGAAAGTGTCATTTTTTGCAATTTTTTCAAAAAAAATTAATTTCTTTCCCTTATATTTCGCAAATATGTAGGCCAATCGTGTTCGCAATAATTTTTCTCTAATCTGCACTTAAAACTAAAGATCCCTACCGAATTTCAGCCCACCTGGTTGAGATTTGTAGAAGTTAAAGAGGGGGGAAAGGGTCATTTTTTGCAATTTTTTCAAAAAAAATTAATTTCTTTCCCTTTTATTTCGCAAATATGTAGGCCAATCGTGTTCGCTATATTTTTCCTGTAATCTGCACGTAAAACTGAAGATCCCTACCGAATTTTAGCTCACAAGGTTGAGATTTGTAGAAGTTAAGAGGGGGACAGGGTCATTTATTGCAATTTTTTCAAAAAAAATTAATTTCTTTCCTTTATATTTCGCAAATATGTAGGCCAATCGTGTTCGCTATAATTTTCCTCTAATCTGCACTTAAAACTAAAGATCCATATTGAATTTCAGCCCACCTTGTTGAGATTTGTAGAAGTTAAAGGGGAGGGGAAAGGGTCATTTTTTGCAATTTTTTCAAAAAAAATTAATTTCTTTCCCTTCTATTTCGCAAATATGTAGCTCACAAGGTTGAGATTTGTAGAAGTTAAGGGTGGGGGACAGTGTCATTTTTTGCAATTTTTTCAAAAAAAAATTAATTTCTTTCCCTTCTATTTCGCAAATATGTAGGCCAATCGTGTTCGCAATAATTTTCCTGTAATCTGCACTTAAAACTGAAGATCCGTACCGAATTTCAGCCCACCCGGTTGAGATTTGTAGAAGTTAAGGGGGGGAAAGTGTCATTTTTTGCAATTTTTTCAAAAAAAATTAATTTCTTTCCCTTATATTTCGCAAATATGTAGGCCAATCGTGTTCGCAATAATTTTCCTCTAATCTGCACTTAAAACTAAAGATCCATATTGAATTTCAGCCCACCTGGTTGAGATTTGTAGAAGTTAAAGAGGGGGGAAAGGGTCATTTTTTGCAATTTTTTCAAAAAAAAATTAATTTCTTTCCCTTCTATTTCGCAAATATGTAGGCCAATCGTGTTCGCTATAATTTTCCTGTAATCTGCACTTAAAACTAAAGATCCCTACCGAATTTCAGCCCACCCGGTTCAGATTTGTAGAAGTTAAGTGGGGGGACAGGGTCATTTTTTGAAATTTTTTCGAAAAAATGTAATTTCGTTCCCTTCAATTTCGCAAAAAAAAAAATTTTTTCTTTCCCTTCTATTTCGCAAACATGTAGGCCAATCGTGTTCGCTATAATTTTCCTGTAATCTGCACTTAAAACTGAAGATCCGTACCGAATTTCAGCCCACCCGGTTGAGATTTGTAGAAGTTAAAGGGGGGGGGAAAGTGTCATTTTTTGCAATTTTTTCAAAAAAAATTAATTTCTTTCCCTTCTATTTCGCAAATATGTAGGCCAATCGTGTTCGCTATAATTTTCCTGTAATCTGCACTTAAAACTAAAGATCCCTACCGAATCTTAGCTCACAAGGTTGAGATTTGTAGAAGTTAAGGGTGGGGGACAGTGTCATTTTTTGCAATTTTTTCAAAAAAAATTAATTTCTTTCCCTTCTATTTCGCAAATATGTGGGCTAATCGTGTTCGCTATAATTTTCCTGTAATCTGCACTTAAAACTAAAGATCCCTACCGAATCTTAGCTCACAAGGTTGTGATTTGTAGAAGTTAAGGGTGGGGGACAGTGTCATTTTTTGCAATTTTTTCAAAAAAAATTAATTTCTTTCCCTTCCATTTCGCTAATATGTAGGCCAATCGGGTTCGCTATAATTTTCCTGTAATCTGCACTTAAAACTAAAGATCCCTACCGAATCTTAGCTCACAAGGTTGAGATTTGTAGAAGTTAAGGGTGGGGGACAGTTTCATTTTTTGCAATTTTTTCAAAAAAAATTTATTTCTTTCCCTTCCATTTCGCAAATATGTAGGCCAATCGTGTTCGCAATAATTTTTTCTGTAATCTGCACTTAAAACTGAAGATCCGTACCGAATTTCAGCCCACCCGGTTGAGATTTGTAGAAGTTAAGGGGGGGAAAGTGTCATTTTTTGCAATTTTTTCAAAAAAAATTAATTTCTTTCCCTTATATTTCGCAAATATGTAGGCCAATCGTGTTCGTAATAATTTTCCTCTAATCTGCACTTAAAACTAAAGATCCCTACCGAATTTCAGCCAACCTGGTTGAGATTTGTAGAAGTTAAAGAGGGGGGAAAGGGTCATTTTTTGCAATTTTTTCAAAAAAAAATTAATTTCTTTCCCTTCTATTTCGCAAATATGTAGGCCAATCGTGTTCGCTATAATTTTCCTGTAATCTGCACTTAAAACTGAAGATCCCTACCGAATTTCAGCCCACCCGGTTGAGATTTTTATAGGTTAAGGGGGGACAGTGTCATTTTTTGCAATTTTTTCAAAAAAATTAATTTCTTTCCCTTATATTTTGCAAATATGTAGGCCAATCGTGTTCGCAATAATTTTCTACTAATCTGAACTTAAAACTGAAGATCCGTACCGAATTTCAGCCCACCCGGTTGAGATTTGTAGAAGTTAAGGGGGGGAAAGTGTCATTTTTTGCAATTTTTTCAAAAAAAATTAATTTCTTTCCCTTCTATTTCGCAAATATGTAGGCCAATCGTGTTCGCTATAATTTTCCTGTAATCTGCACTTAAAACTGAAGATCCCTACCGAATTTCAGCCCACCCGGTTGAGATTTGTAGAAGTTAAGGGGGGAAAGTGTCATTTTTTGCAATTTTTTCAAAAAAAATTAATTTCTTTCCCTTATATTTCGCAAATATGTAGGCCAATCGTGTTCGCTATAATTTTCCTGTAATTTGCACTTAAACTGAAGATCCCTACCGAATTTTAGCTCACAAGGTTGAGATTTGTAGAAGTTAAGAGGGGGACAGGGTCATTTTTTGCAATTTTTTCAAAAAAAAATTAATTTCTTTCATTTATATTTCGCAAATATGTAGGCCAATCGTGATCGCTATAATTTTCCTCTAATCTGCACTTAAAACTAAAGATCCATATTGAATTTCAGCCCACCTTGTTGAGATTTGTAGGAGTTAAAGGGGAGGGGAAAGGGTCATTTTTTGCAATTTTTTCAAAAAAAATTAATTTCTTTCCCTTCTATTTCGCAAATATGTAGCTCACAAGGTTGAGATTTGTAGAAGTTAAGGGTGGGGGACAGTGTCATTTTTTGCAATTTTTTCAAAAAAAAATTAATTTCTTTCCCTTCTATTTCGCAAATATGTAGGCCAATCCTGTTCGCAATAATTTTCCTGTAATCTGCACTTAAAACTGAAGATCCGTACCGAATTTCAGCCCACCCGGTTGAGATTTGTAGAAGTTAAGGGGGGAAAGTGTCATTTTTTGCAATTTTTTCAAAAAAAATTAATTTCTTTCCCTTATATTTCGCAAATATGTAGGCCAATCGTGTTCGCAATAATTTTCCTCTAATCTGCACTTAAAACTAAAGATCCATATTGAATTTCAGCCCACCTGGTTGAGATTTGTAGAAGTTAAAGAGGGGGGAAAGGGTCATTTTTTGCAATTTTTTCAAAAAAAAATTAATTTCTTTCCCTTCTATTTCGCAAATATGTAGGCCAATCGTGTTCGCTATAATTTTCCTGTAATCTGCAGTTACAACTAAAGATCCCTACCGAATTTCAGCCCACCCGGTTGAGATTTGTAGAAGTTAAGGGGGGGGACAGGGTCATTTTTTGAAATTTTTTCGAAAAAATGTAATTTCGTTCCCTTCAATTTCGCAAAAAAAAAAATTTTTTCTTTCCCTTCTATTTCGCAAACATGTAGGCCAATCGTGTTCGCTATAATTTTCCTGTAATCTGCACTTAAAACTAAAGATCCATATTGAATTTCAGCCCACCTGGTTGAGATTTGTAGAAGTTAAAGGGGGGGGGAAAGGGTCATTTTTTGCAATTTTTTCAAAAAAAATTAATTTCTTTCCCTTCTATTTCGCAAATATGTGGGCTAATCGTGTTCGCTATAATTTTCCTGTAATCTGCACTTAAAACTAAAGATCCCTACCGAATCTTAGCTCACAAGGTTGAGATTTGTAGAAGTTAAGGGTGGGGGACAGTGTCATTTTTTGCAATTTTTTCAAAAAAAATTAATTTCTTTCCCTTCTATTTCGCAAATATGTGGGCTAATCGTGTTCGCTATAATTTTCCTGTAATCTGCACTTAAAACTAAAGATCCCTACCGAATCTTAGCTCACAAGGTTGTGATTTGTAGAAGTTAAGGGTGGGGGACAGTGTCATTTTTTGCAATTTTTTCAAAAAAAATTAATTTCTTTCCCTTCCATTTCGCTAATATGTAGGCCAATCGGGTTCGCTATAATTTTCCTGTAATCTGCACTTAAAACTAAAGATCCCTACCGAATCTTAGCTCACAAGGTTGAGATTTGTAGAAGTTAAGGGTGGGGGACAGTGTCATTTTTTGCAATTTTTTCAAAAAAAAATTAATTTCTTTCCCTTCCATTTCGCAAATATGTAGGCCAATCGTGTTCGCAATAATTTTTTCTGTAATCTGCACTTAAAACTGAAGATCCGTACCGAATTTCAGCCCACCCGGTTGAGATTTGTAGAAGTTAAGGGGGGGAAAGTGTCATTTTTTGCAATTTTTTCAAAAAAAAATTAATTTCTTTCCCTTCTATTTCGCAAATATGTAGGCCAATCGTGTTCGCTATAATTTTCCTGTAATCTGCACTTAAAACTGAAGATCCCTACCGAATTTCAGCCCACCCGGTTGAGATTTGTAGAAGTTAAGAGGGGAAAGTGTCATTTTTTGCAATTTTTTCAAAAAAAAATTTTATTTCTTTCCCTTCTATTTCGCAAATATGTAGGCCAATCGTGTTCGCAATAATTTTCCTCTAATCTGCACTTAAAACTAAAGATCCCTACCGAATTTCAGCCCACCTGGTTGAGATTTGTAGAAGTTAAAGAGGGGGGAAAGGGTCATTTTTTGCAATTTTTTCAAAAAAAATTAATTTCTTTCCCTTCTATTTCGCAAATATGTAGGCCAATCGTGTTCGCTATAATTTTCCTGTAATCTGCACTTAAAACTAAAGATCCCTACCGAATTTCAGCTCACCAGGTTTAGATTTGTAGAAGTTAAGGGGGGGGACAGGGTCATTTTTTGCAATTTTTTCAAAAAAAATTAATTTCTTTCCCTTCTATTTCGCAAATATGTAGGCCAATCGTGTTCGCAATAATTTTCCTGTAATCTGCACTTAAAACTGAAGATCCGTACCGAATTTCAGCCCACCCGGTTGAGATTTGTAGAAGTTAAGGGGGGGAAAGTGTCATTTTTTGCAATTTTTTCAAAAAAAATTAATTTCTTTCCCTTCTATTTCGCAAATATGTAGGCCAATCGTGTTCGCTATAATTTTCCTGTAATCTGCACTTAAAACTGAAGATCCCTACCGAATTTCAGCCCACCCGGTTGAGATTTGTAGAAGTTAAAGAGGGGGGAAAGTGTCATTTTTTGCAATTTTTTCAAAAAAAATTAATTTCTTTCCCTTCTATTTCGCAAATATGTAGGCCAATCGTGTTCGCTATAATTTTCCTGTAATCTGCACTTAAAACTGAAGATCCCTACCGAATTTCAGCTCACCCGGTTGAGATTTGTAGAAGTTAAGGGGGGGGACAGGGTCATTTTTTGCAATTTTTTCAAAAAAATTTAATTTCTTTCCCTTCTATTTCGCAAATATGTAGGCCAATCGTGTTCGCTATAATTATCATGTAATCTGCACTTAAAACTTAAGATCCTTACCGAATTTCAGCCCACCTTGTTGAGTTTTGTAGGAGTTAAAGGGGAGGGGAAAGGGTCATTTTTTGCAATTTTTTCAAAAAAAATTAATTTCTTTCCCTTCTATTTCGCAAATATGTAGGCCAATCGTGTTCGCAATAATTTTCTCTAATCTGCACTTAAAACTAAAGATCCTACCGAATTTCAGCCCACCTGGTTGAGATTTGTAGAAGTTAAAGGGGGGGGGACAGTGTCATTTTTAGCAATTTTTTCAAAAAAATTTAATTTCTTTCCCTTCTATTTCGCAAATATGTAGGCCAATCGTGTTCGCTATATTTTTCCTGTAATCTGCACGTAAAACTGAAGATCCCTACCGAATTTCAGCCCACCCGGTTGAGATTTGTAGAAGTTAAGGGGGGGAAAGTGTCATTTTTTGCAATTTTTTCAAAAAAAATTAATTTCTTTCCCTTATATTTCGCAAATATGTAGGCCAATCGTGTTCGCAATAATTTTCCTCTAATCTGCACTTAAAACTAAAGATCCCTACCGAATTTCAGCCCACCTGGTTGAGATTTGTAGAAGTTAAAGAGGGGGGAAAGGGTCATTTTTTGCAATTTTTTCAAAAAAAAATTAATTTCTTTCCCTTCTATTTCGCAAATATGTAGGCCAATCGTGTTCGCTATAATTTTCCTGTAATCTGCACTTAAAACTAAAGATACCTACAGAATTTAATCCCACCCGGTACAGATTTGTAGAAGTTAAGGGGGGGAAAGGGTCATTTTTTGAAATTTTTTCGAAAAAATGTAATTTCGTTCCCTTCAATTTCGCAAAAAAAAAAATTTAATTTCTTTCCATTCTATTTCGCAAATATGTAGGCCAATCGTTTTTGCTATAATTTTTCTGTTATCTGCACGTAAAACTGAAGATCAATACCGAATTTCAGCCCACCTGGTTCAGATTTGTAGAAGTTAAGGGGGGGAAAGTGTCATTTTTTGCAATTTTTACGAAAAAATTTAATTTCTTTTCCTTCTGTTACGCAAATATGTAGGCCAATCGTTTTCGCTATAATTTTCCTGTAATCTGCACTTAAAACTGAAGATCCCTACCGAATTTTAGCTCACAAGGTTGAGATATGTTGAAGTTAAGGGGGGGGACAGTGTCATTTTTTGCAATTTTTTCGAAAAAAATTAATTTCTTTCCATTCTATTTTGCAAATATGTAGGCCAATCGTGTTCGCTATATTTTTCCTGTAATCTGCACTTAAAACTGAAGATCCCTACCGAATTTCAGCCCACCCGGTTGAGATTTGTAGAAGTTAAGAGGGGAAAGTGTCATTTTTTGCAATTTTTTCAAAAAAAATTAATTTCTTTCCCTTCTATTTCGCAAATATGTAGGCCAATCGTGTTCGCTATAATTTTCCTGTAATCTGCACTTAAAACTGAAGATCCCTACCGAATTTCAGCCCACCCGGTTGAGATTTGTAGAAGTTAAGAGGGGAAAGTGTCATTTTTTGCAATTTTTTCAAAAAAAATTAATTTCTTTCCCTTCTATTTCGCAAATATGTAGGCCAATCGTGTTCGCTATAATTTTCCTGTAATCTGCACTTAAAACTAAAGATCCCTAACGAATTTCAGCCCACCCGGTTCAGATTTGTAGAAGTTAAGAGGGGGGAAAGGGTCATTTTTTGGAATTTTTTCAAAAAAAAATTAATTTCTTTCCCTTCTATTTCGCAAATATGTAGGCCAATCGTGTTCGCTATAATTTTCCTGTAATTTGCACTTAAAACTGAAGATCCCTACCGAATTTTAGCTCACAAGGTTGAGATTTGTAGAAGTTAAGGGGGGGGACAGGGTCATTTTTTGCAATTTTTTCTATATAAAATTAATTTCTTTCACTTATATTTCGCAAATATGTAGGCCAATCGTGATCGCTATAATTTTCCTCTAATCTGCACTTAAAACTAAAGATCCATATTGAATTTCAGCCCACCGTGTTGAGATTTGTAGGAGTTAATGGGGAGGGGGAATGGTCATTTTTTGCAATTTTTTCAAAAAAAAATTAATTTCTTTCCCTTCTATTTCGCAAATATGTAGGCCAATCGTGTTTCGCTATAATTTTTCCTGTAATCTGCACTTAAAACTGAAGATCCCTACCGAATTTCAGCTCACCGGTTCAGATTTGTAGAAGTTAAGGGTGGGGGACAGTGTCATTTTTTGCAATTTTTTCAAAAAAAAAATTTAATTTCTTTCCCTTCTATTTCGCAAATATGTAGGCCAATCCTGTTCGCAATAATTTTCCTGTAATCTGCACTTAAAACTGAAGATCCGTACCGAATTTCAGCCCACCCGGTTGAGATTTGTAGAAGTTAAGGGGGGGAAAGTGTCATTTTTTGCAATTTTTTAAAAAAAATTTAATTTCTTTACCTTATATTTCGCAAATATGTAGGCCAATCGTGTTCGCAATAATTTTCCTCTAATCTGCACTTAAAACTAAAGATCCATATTGAATTTCAGCCCACCTGGTTGAGATTTGTAGAAGTTAAAGAGGGGGGAAAGGGTCATTTTTTGCAATTTTTTCAAAAAAAATTAATTTCTTTCCCTTCTATTTCGCAAATATGTAGGCCAATCGTGTTCGCTATAATTTTCCTGTAATCTGCACTTAAAACTAAAGATCCCTACCGAATTTCAGCCCACCCGGTTGAGATTTGTAGAAGTTAAGGGGGGGGACAGGGTCATTTTTTGCAATTTTTTCAAAAAAAATGTAATTTCTTTCCCTTCAATTTCGCAAATATGTAGGGCCAATCGTGTTCGCTATAATTTTCCTGTAATCTGCACTTAAAACTGAAGATCCCTACCGAATTTCAGCTCCACCCGGTTGAGATTTGCAGAAGTTAAGGGGGGGAAAGTGTCATTTTTTGCAATTTTTTCAAAAAAAATTTAATTTCTTTCCCTTCTCTTTCGCGAATATGTAGGCCAATCGTGTTCGCTATAATTTTCCTGTAATCTGCACTTAAAACTGAAGATCCGTACCGAATTTCAGCCCACCCGGTTGAGATTTGTAGAAGTTAAAGGGGGGGGGAAAGGGTCATTTTTTGCAATTTTTTCAAAAAAAATTAATTTCTTTCCCTTATATTTCGCAAATATGTAGGCCAATCGTGTTCGCAATAATTTTCCTCTAATCTGCACTTAAAACTAAAGATCCATATTGAATTTCAGCCCACCTGGTTGAGATTTGTAGAAGTTAAAGAGGGGGGAAAGGGTCATTTTTTGCAATTTTTTCAAAAAAAAATTAATTTCTTACCCTTCTATTTCGCAAATATGTAGGCCAATCGTATTCGCTATAATTTTCCTGTAATCTGCAGTTACAACTAAAGATCCCTACCGAATTTCAGCCCACCCGGTTGAGATTTGTAGAAGTTAAGGGGGGGGACAGGGTCATTTTATGAAATTTTTTCGAAAAAATGTAATTTCGTTCCCTTCAATTTCGCAAAAAAAAAATTTTTTTCTTTCCCTTCTATTTCGCAAACATGTAGGCCAATCGTGTTCGCTATAATTTTCCTGTAATCTGCACTTAAAACTAAAGATCCATATTGAATTTCAGCCCACCTGGTTGAGATTTGTAGAAGTTAAAGGGGGGGAAAGGGTCATTTTTTGCAATTTTTTCAAAAAAAATTAATTTCTTTCCCTTCTATTTCGCAAATATGTGGGCTAATCGTGTTCGCTATAATTTTCCTGTAATCTGCACTTAAAACTAAAGATCCCTACCGAATCTTAGCTCACAAGGTTGAGATTTGTAGAAGTTAAGGGTGGGGGACAGTGTCATTTTTTGCAATTTTTTCAAAAAAAATTAATTTCTTTCCCTTCTATTTCGCAAATATGTGGGCTAATCGTGTTCGCTATAATTTTCCTGTAATCTGCACTTAAAACTAAATATCCCTACCGAATCTTAGCTCACAAGGTTGTGATTTGTAGAAGTTAAGGGTGGGGGACAGTGTCATTTTTTGCAATTTTTTCAAAAAAAATTAATTTCTTTCCCTTCCATTTCGCTAATATGTAGGCCAATCGGGTTCGCTATATTTTCCTGTAATCTGCACTTAAAACTAAAGATCCCTACCAAATCTTAGCTCACAAGGTTGAGATTTGTAGAACTTAAGGGTGGGGGTCAGTGTCATTTTTTGCAATTTTTTCAAAAAAAAATTAATTTCTTTCCCTTCCATTTCGCAAATATGTTGGCCAATCGTGTTCGCTATAATTTTCCTGTAATCTGCACTTAAATCTAAAGATCCATATTGAATTTCAGCCCACCTGGTTGAGATTTGTAGAAGTTAAAGGGGGGGGGAAAGGGTCATTTTTTGCAATTTTTTCAAAAAAAATTAATTTCTTTCCCTTCTATTTCGCAAATATGTAGGCTAATCGTGTTCGCTATAATTTTCCTGTAATCTGCACTTAAAACTAAAGATCCCTACCGAATCTTAGCTCACAAGGTTGAGATTTGTAGAAGTTAAGGGTGGGGGACAGTTTCATTTTTTGCAATTTTTTCAAAAAAAATTTATTTCTTTCCCTTCCATTTCGCAAATATGTAGGCCAATCGTGTTCGCAATAATTTTTTCTGTAATCTGCACTTAAAACTGAAGATCCGTACCGAATTTCAGCCCACCCGGTTGAGATTTGTAGAAGTTAAGGGGGGGAAAGTGTCATTTTTTGCAATTTTTTCAAAAAAAATTAATTTCTTTCCCTTATATTTCGCAAATATGTAGGCCAATCGTGTTCGTAATAATTTTCCTCTAATCTGCACTTAAAACTAAAGATCCCTACCGAATTTCAGGCAACCTGGTTGAGATTTGTAGAAGTTAAAGAGGGGGGAAAGGGTCATTTTTTGCAATTTTTTCAAAAAAAATTAATTTCTTTCCCTTCTATTTCGCAAATATGTAGGCCAATCGTGTTCGCTATAATTTTCCTGTAATCTGCACTTAAAACTGAAGATCCCTACCGAATTTCAGCCCACCCGGTTGAGATTTGTAGAAGTTAAGAGGGGAATGTGTCATTTTTTGCAATTTTTTCAAAAAAAATTAATTTCTTTCCCTTCTATTTCGCAAATATGTAGGCCAATCGGGTTCGCTATAATTTTTCTGTAATCTGCACTTAAAACTAAAAATCCCTAGCGAATCTTAGCTCACAAGGTTGAGATTTGTAGAAGTTAAGGGTGGGGGACAGTGTCATTTTTTGCAATTTTTTCAAAAAAAAATTAATTTCTTTCCCTTCCATTTCGCAAATATGTTGGCCAATCGTGTTCGCTATAATTTTCCTGTTATCTGCACTTAAATCTAAAGATCCATATTGAATTTCAGCCCACCTGGTTGAGATTTGTAGAAGTTAAAGGGGGGGGAAAGGGTCATTTTTTGCAATTTTTTCAAAAAAAATTAATTTCTTTCCCTTCTATTTCGCAAATATGTAGGCCAATCGTGTTCGCAATAATTTTCCTGTAATCTGCACTTAAAACTGAAGATCCGTACCGAATTTCAGCCCACCCGGTTGAGATTTGTAGAAGTTAAGGGGGGGAAAGTGTCATTTTTTGCAATTTTTTCAAAAAAAATTAATTTCTTTCCCTTACATTTCGCAAATATGTAGGCCAATCGTGTTCGCAATAATTTTCCTCTAATCTGCACTTAAAACTAAAGATCCCTACCGAATTTCAGCCAACCTGGTTGAGATTTGTAGAAGTTAAAGAGGGGGGAAAGGGTCATTTTTTGCAATTTTTTCAAAAAAAATTTAATTTCTTTCCCTTCTATTTCGCAAATATGTAGGCCAATCGTGTTCGCAATAATTTTCCTGTAATCTGCACTTAAAACTGAAGATCCCTACCGAATTTCAGCCCACCCGGTTGAGATTTGTAGAAGTTAAGAGGGGAAAGTGTCATTTTTTGCAATTTTTTCAAAAAAAATTAATTTCTTTCCCTTATATTTCGCAAATATGTAGGCCAATCGTGTTCGCAATAATTTTCCTCTAATCTGCACTTAAAACTAAAGATCCCTACCGAATTTCAGCCCACCTGGTTGAGATTTGTAGAAGTTAAAGAGGGGGGAAAGGGTCATTTTTTGCAATTTTTTCAAAAAAAATTAATTTCTTTCCCTTCTATTTCGCAAATATGTAGGCCAATCGTGTTCGCTATAATTTTCCTGTAATTTGCACTTAAACTGAAGATCCCTACCGAATTTTAGCTCACAAGGTTGAGATTTGTAGAAGTTAAGAGGGGGACAGGGTCATTTTTTGCAATTTTTTCAAAAAAAATTAATTTCTTTCCCTTCTATTTCGCAAATATGTGGGCTAATCGTGTTCGCTATAATTTTCCTGTAATCTGCACTTAAAACTGAAGATCCCTACCGAATTTCAGCCAACCTGGTTGAGATTTGTAGAAGTTAAAGAGGGGGGAAAGGGTCATTTTTTGCAATTTTTTCAAAAAAAATTAATTTCTTTCCCTTCTATTTCGCAAATATGTAGGCCAATCGTGTTCGCTATAATTTTCCTGTAATTTGCACTTAAAACTAAAGATCCCTACCGAATTTTTGCCCACCCGGTTGAGATTCGTAGAAGTTAAGGGGGGGACAGGGTCATTTTTTAAAATTTTTTCGAAAAAATTTAATTTCTTTCCCTTCAATTTCGCAAATATGTAGACCTATCGTGTTCGCTATATTTTTCCTGTAATTTGCACTTAAACTGAAGATCCCTACCGAATTTTAGCTCACAATGTTGAGATTTGTAGAAGTTAAGGGAGGGACAGGGTCATTTTTTGCAATTTTTTCAAAAAAAATTAATTTCTTTTTCTTATATTTCGCAAATATGTAGGCCAATCGTGTTCGCTATAATTTTCCTCTAATCTGCACTTTAAACTAAAGATCCATATTAAATTTCAGCCCACCTGGTTGAGATTTGTAGAAGTTAAAGGGGGGGGAAAGGGTCATTTTTTGCAATTTTTTCAAAAAAAATTAATTTCTTTCCCTTCTATTTCGCAAATATGTGGGCTAATCGTGTTCGCTATAATTTTCCTGTAATCTGCTCTTAAAACTAAAGATCCCTACCGAATCTTAGCTCACAAGGTTGAGATTTGTAGAAGTTAAGGGGGGGACAGGGTCATTTTTTAAATTTTTTTCGAAAAAATTTAATTTCTTTCCCTTCAATTTCGCAAATGTGTAGGCCAATCGGGTTCGCTATAATTTTCCTGTAATCTGCACTTAAAACTAAAGATCCATATTGAATTTCAGCCCACCTGGTTGAGATTTGTAGAAGTTAATGGGGGGGAAAGGGTCTTTTTTGCAATTTTTTCAAAAAAAATTAATTTCTTTCCCGTCTATTTCGCAAATATGTAGGCCAATCGTGTTCGCTATAATTTTCCTGTAATCTGCACTTAAAACTGAAGATCCCTACCGAATTTCATCCCACCCGGTTGAGATTTGTAGAAGTTAAGGGGGGAAAGTGTCATTTTTTGCAATTTTTTCAAAAAAAAATTAATTTCTTTCCCTTATATTTCGCAAATATGTAGGCCAATCGTGTTCGCAATAATTTTCCTCTAATCTGCACTTAAAACTAAAGATCCCTACCGAATTTCAGCCCACCTGGTTGAGATTTGTAGAAGTTAAAGAGGTGGGAAAGGGTCATTTTTTGCAATTTTTTCAAAAAAAATTCATTTCTTTCCCTTCTATTTCCCAAATATGTAGGCCAATCGTGTTCGCTATAATTTTCCTGTAATTTGCACTTAAAACTAAAGATCCCTACAAAATTTTTGCCCACCCGGTTGAGATTCGTAGAAGTTAAGGGGGGGACAGGGTCATTTTTTAAATTTTTTTCGAAAAAATTTAATTTCTTTCCCTTCAATTTCGCAAATATGTAGACATATCGTGTTCGCTATATTTTTTCTGTAATTTGCACTTAAACTGAAGATCCCTACCGAATTTTAGCTCACAAGGTTGAGATTTGTAGAAGTTAAGGGGGGGACAGGGTCATTTTTTGCAATTTTTTCAAAAAAAATTAATTTCTTTCCCTTATATTTCGCAAATATGTAGGCCAATCGTGTTCGCTATAATTTTCCTCTAATCTGCACTTAAAACTAAAGATCCAAATTGAATTTCAGCCCACCTGGTTGAGATTTGTAGAAGTTAAAGGGGGGGGAAAGGGTCATTTTTTGCAATTTTTTCAAAAAAAATAAATTTCTTTCCCTTCTATTTCGCAAATATGTGGGCTAATCGTGTTCGCTATAATTTTCCTGTAATCTGCACTTAAAACTAAAGATTCCTACCGAATCTTAGCTCACAAGGTTGAGATTTGTAGAAGTTAAGGGTGGGGGACAGTGTCATTTTTTGCAATTTTTTCAAAAAAAATTAATTTCTTTCCCTTCCATTTCGCAAATATGTAGGCCAATCGGGTTCGCTATAATTTTCCTGTAATCTGCACTTAAAACTAAAGATCTCTACTGAATTTCAGCCCACCTGGTTGAGATTTGTAGAAGTTAAAGGGGGGAAAGTGACATTTTTTGCAATTTTTTCAAAAAAATTAATTTCTTTCCCTTATATTTTGCAAATATGTAGGCCAATCGTGTTCGCAATAATTTTCCTCTAATCTGCACTTAAAACTAAAGATCCCTACCGAATTTCAGCCAACCTGGTTGAGATTTGTAGAAGTTAAAGAGGGGGGAAAGGGTCATTTTTTGCAATTTTTTCAAAAAAAAATTAATTTCTTTCCCTTCCATTTCGCAAATATGTTGGCCAATCGTGTTCGCTATAATTTTCCTGTAATCTGCACTTAAATCTAAAGATCCATATTGAATTTCAGCCCACCTGGTTGAGATTTGTAGAAGTTAAAGGGGGGGAAAGGGTCATTTTTTGCAATTTTTTCAAAAAAAATTAATTTCTTTCCCTTACATTTCGCAAATATGTAGGCCAATCGTGTTCGCAATAATTTTCCTCTAATCTGCACTTAAAACTAAAGATCCCTACCGAATTTCAGCCAACCTGGTTGAGATTTGTAGAAGTTAAAGAGGGGGGAAAGGGTCATTTTTTGCAATTTTTTCAAAAAAAATAAATTTCTTTCCCTTCTATTTCGCAAATATGTGGGCTAATCGTGTTCGCTATAATTTTCCTGTAATCTGCACTTAAAACTAAAGATTCCTACCGAATCTTAGCTCACAAGGTTGAGATTTGTAGAAGTTAAGGGTGGGGGACAGTGTCATTTTTTGCAATTTTTTCAAAAAAAATTAATTTCTTTCCCTTCCATTTCGCAAATATGTAGGCCAATCGGGTTCGCTATAATTTTCCTGTAATCTGCACTTAAAACTAAAGATCTCTACTGAATTTCAGCCCACCTGGTTGAGATTTGTAGAAGTTAAAGGGGGGAAAGTGACATTTTTTGCAATTTTTTCAAAAAAATTAATTTCTTTCCCTTATATTTTGCAAATATGTAGGCCAATCGTGTTCGCAATAATTTTCTACTAATCTGAACTTAAAACTGAAGATCCGTACCGAATTTTAGCTCACAATGTTGAGATTTGTAGAAGTTAAAGGGGAGGGGAAAGGGTCATTTTTTGCAATTTTTTCAAAAAAAATTAATTTCTTTCCCTTCTATTTCGCAAATATGTAGGCCAATCGGGTTCGCTATAATTTTCCTGTAATCTGCACTTAAAACTAAAGATCCATATTGAATTTCAGCCCACCTGGTTGAGATTTGTAGAAGGTAAAGAGGGGGGAAAGGGTCATTTTTTGCAATTTTTTCAAAAAAAAATTAATTTCTTTCCCTTCTATTTCGCAAATATGTAGGCCAATCGTGTTCGCAATAATTTTCCTGTAATCTGCACTTAAAACTGAAGATCCCTACCGAATTTCAGCCCACCCGGTTGAAATTTGTAGAAGTTAAGAGGGGAAAGTGTCATTTTTTGCAATTTTTTCAAAAAAAATTAATTTCTTTCCCTTCTATTTCGCAAATATGTAGGCCAATCGTGTTCGCTATAATTTTCCTGTAATCTGCACTTAAAACTGAAGATCCCTACCGAATTTCAGCCCACCCGGTTGAGATTTGTAGAAGTTAAGGGGGGAAAGTGTCATTTTTTGCAATTTTTTCAAAAAAAATTAATTTCTTTCCTTTACATTTCGCAAATATGTAGGCCAATCGTGTTCGCAATAAATTTCCTCTAATCTGCACTTAAAACTAAAGATCCCTACCGAATTTCAGCCCACCTGGTTGAGATTTGTAGAAGTTAAAGGGGGGGAAAGGGTCATTTTTTGCAATTTTTTCAAAAAAAATTAATTTCTTTCCCTTACATTTCGCAAATATGTAGGCCAATCGTGTTCGCAATAATTTTCCTTTAATCTGCACTTAAAACTAAAGATCCCTACCGAATTTCAGCCAACCTGGTTGAGATTTGTAGAAGTTAAAGAGGGGGGAAAGGGTCATTTTTTGCAATTTTTTCAAAAAAAAATTAATTTCTTTCCCTTCTATTTCGCAAATATGTAGGCCAATCGTGTTCGCAATAATTTTCCTGTAATCTGCACTTAAAACTGAAGATCCCTACCGAATTTCAGCCCACCCGGTTGAAATTTGTAGAAGTTAAGAGGGGAAAGTGTCATTTTTTGCAATTTTTTCAAAAAAAATTAATTTCTTTCCCTTCTATTTCGCAAATATGTAGGCCAATCGTGTTCGCTATAATTTTCCTGTAATCTGCACTTAAAACTGAAGATCCCTACCGAATTTCAGCACACCCGGTTGAGATTTGTAGAAGTTAAGGGGGGAAAGTGTCATTTTTTGCAATTTTTTCAAAAAAAATTAATTTCTTTCCTTTACATTTCGCAAATATGTAGGCCAATCGTGTTCGCAATAAATTTCCTCTAATCTGCACTTAAAACTAAAGATCCCTACCGAATTTCAGCCCACCTGGTTGAGATTTGTAGAAGTTAAAGAGGGGGGAAAGGGTCATTTTTTGCAATTTTTTCAAAAAAAATTAATTTCTTTACCTTCTATTTCGCAAATATGTAGGCCAATCGTGTTCGCTATAATTTTTCTGTAATTTGCACTTAAACTGAAGATCCCTACCGAATTTTAGCTCACAAGGTTGAGATTTGTAGAAGTTAAGAGGGGGACAGGGTCATTTTTTGCAATTTTTTTAAAAAAAAATTAATTTCTTTCCTTTATATTTCGCAAATATGTAGGCCAATCGTGTTCGCTATAATTTTCCTCTAATCTGCACTTAAAACTAAAGATCCCTACCGAATTTCAGCCCACCTGGTTGAGATTTGTAGAAGTTAAAGAGGGGGGAAAGGGTCATTTTTTGCAATTTTTTCAAAAAAAATTAATTTCTTTCCCTTCTATTTCGCAAATATGTAGGCCAATCGTGTTCGCTATAATTTTCCTGTAATTTGCACTTAAACTGAAGATCCCTACCGAATTTTAGCTCACAAGGTTGAGATTTGTAGAAGTTAAGGGTGGGGGACAGTGTCATTTTTTGCAATTTTTTCAAAAAAAATTAAATTCTTTCCCTTCCATTTCGCAAATATGTAGGCCAATCGTGTTCGCTATAATTTTCCTGTAATCTGCACTTAAAACTAAAGATCCCTAGCGAATCTTAGCTCACAAGGTTGAGATTTGTAGAAGTTAAGGGTGGGGGACAGTGTCATTTTTTGCAATTTTTTCAAAAAAAAATTAATTTCTTTCCCTTCCATTTCGCAAATATGTTGGCCAATCGTGTTCGCTATAATTTTCCTGTAATCTGCACTTAAATCTAAAGATCCATATTGAATTTCAGCCCACCTGGTTGAGATTTGTAGAAGTTAAAAGGGGGGGAAAGGGTCATTTTTTGCAATTTTTTCAAAAAAAATTAATTTCTTTCCCTTCTATTTCGCAAATATGTAGGCCAATCGTGTTCGCTATAATTTTCCTGTAATCTGCACTTAAAACTGAAGATCCCTACCGAATTTCAGCCCACCCGGTTGAGATTTGTAGAAGTTAAGAGGGGAAAGTGTCATTTTTTGCAATTTTTTCAAAAAAAATTAATTTCTTTTCCTTATATTTCGCAAATATGTAGGCCAATCGTGTTCGCTATAATTTTCCTGTAATCTGCACTTAAAACTGAAGATCCCTACCGAATTTTAGCTCACAAGGTTGAGATTTGTAGAAGTTAAAGGGGAGGGGAAAGGGTCATTTTTTGCAATTTTTTCAAAAAAAATTAATTTCTTTCCCTTCTATTTCGCAAATATGTAGGCCAATCGGGTTCGCTATAATTTTCCTGTAATCTGCACTTAAAACTAAAGATCCATATTGAATTTCAGCCCACCTGGTTGAGATTTGTAGAAGGTAAAGGGGGGGAAAGGGTCATTTTTTGCAATTTTAAAAAAAAAAATTAATTTCTTTCCCTTCTATTTCGCAAATATGTGGGCTAATCGTGTTCGCTATAATTTTCCTGTAATCTGCACTTAAAACTAAAGATCCCTACCGAATCTTAGCTCACAAGGTTGAGATTTGTAGAAGTTAAGGGTGGGGGACAGTGTCATTTTTTGCAATTTTTTCAAAAAAAATTAAATTCTTTCCCTTCCATTTCGCAAATATGTAGGCCAATCGGGTTCGCTATAATTTTCCTGTAATCTGCACTTAAAACTAAAGATCCCTAGCGAATCTTAGCTCACAAGGTTGAGATTTGTAGAAGTTAAGGGTGGGGGACAGTGTCATTTTTTGCAATTTTTTCAAAAAAAAATTAATTTCTTTCCCTTCCATTTCGCAAATATGTTGGCCAATCGTGTTCGCTATAATTTTCCTGTAATCTGCACTTAAATCTAAAGATCCATATTGAATTTCAGCCCACCTGGTTGAGATTTGTAGAAGTTAAAGGGGGGGAAAGGGTCATTTTTTGCAATTTTTTCAAAAAAAATTAATTTCTTTCCCTTACATTTCGCAAATATGTAGGCCAATCGTGTTCGCAATAATTTTCCTTTAATCTGCACTTAAAACTAAAGATCCCTACCGAATTTCAGCCAACCTGGTTGAGATTTGTAGAAGTTAAAGAGGGGGGAAAGGGTCATTTTTTGCAATTTTTTCAAAAAAAAATTAATTTCTTTCCCTTCTATTTCGCAAATATGTAGGCCAATCGTGTTCGCAATAATTTTCCTGTAATCTGCACTTAAAACTGAAGATCCCTACCGAATTTCAGCCCACCCGGTTGAAATTTGTAGAAGTTAAGAGGGGAAAGTGTCATTTTTTGCAATTTTTTCAAAAAAAATTAATTTCTTTCCCTTCTATTTCGCAAATATGTAGGCCAATCGTGTTCGCTATAATTTTCCTGTAATCTGCACTTAAAACTGAAGATCCCTACCGAATTTCAGCCCACCCGGTTGAGATTTGTAGAAGTTAAGGGGGGAAAGTGTCATTTTTTGCAATTTTTTCAAAAAAAATTAATTTCTTTCCTTTACATTTCGCAAATATGTAGGCCAATCGTGTTCGCAATAATTTTCCTCTAATCTGCACTTAAAACTAAAGATCCCTACCGAATTTCAGCCCACCTGGTTGAGATTTGTAGAAGTTAAAGAGGGGGGAAAGGGTCATTTTTTGCAATTTTTTCAAAAAAAATTAATTTCTTTCCCTTCTATTTCGCAAATATGTAGGCCAATCGTGTTCGCTATAATTTTCCTGTAATTTGCACTTAAACTGAAGATCCCTACCGAATTTTAGCTCACAAGGTTGAGATTTGTAGAAGTTAAGAGGGGGACAGGGTCATTTTTTGCAATTTTTTTAAAAAAAAATTAATTTCTTTCCTTTATATTTCGCAAATATGTAGGCCAATCGTGTTCGCTATAATTTTCCTCTAATCTGCACTTAAAACTAAAGATCCCTACCGAATTTCAGCCCACCTGGTTGAGATTTGTAGAAGTTAAAGAGGGGGGAAAGGGTCATTTTTTGCAATTTTTTCAAAAAAAATTAATTTCTTTCCCTTCTATTTCGCAAATATGTAGGCCAATCGTGTTCGCTATAATTTTCCTGTAATTTGCACTTAAACTGAAGATCCCTACCGAATTTTAGCTCACAAGGTTGAGATTTGTAGAAGTTAAGGGTGGGGGACAGTGTCATTTTTTGCAATTTTTTCAAAAAAAATTAAATTCTTTCCCTTCCATTTCGCAAATATGTAGGCCAATCGTGTTCGCTATAATTTTCCTGTAATCTGCACTTAAAACTAAAGATCCCTAGCGAATCTTAGCTCACAAGGTTGAGATTTGTAGAAGTTAAGGGTGGGGG
Source organism: Leptopilina drosophilae (assembly GCA_032873175.1). NCBI lineage: Eukaryota > Metazoa > Arthropoda > Insecta > Hymenoptera > Figitidae > Leptopilina > Leptopilina drosophilae. Next base: position 27,151,222 of record CM065479.1, on the reverse strand, counting down.
ACAGTGTCATTTTTTGCAATTTTTTCAAAAAAAAATTAATTTCTTTCCCTTCCATTTCGCAAATATGTTGGCCAATCGTGTTCGCTATAATTTTCCTGTAATCTGCACTTAAATCTAAAGATCCATATTGAATTTCAGCCCACCTGGTTGAGACTTGTAGAAGTTAAAAGGGGGGGAAAGGGTCATTTTTTGCAATTTTTTCAAAAAAAATTAATTTCTTTCCCTTCTATTTCGCAAATATGTAGGCCAATCGTGTTCGCAATAATTTTCCTGTAATCTGCACTTAAAACTGAAGATCCGTACCGAATTTCAGCCCACCCGGTTGAGATTTGTAGAAGTTAAGGGGGGGAAAGTGTCATTTTTTGCAATTTTTTCAAAAAAAATTAATTTCTTTCCCTTACATTTCGCAAATATGTAGGCCAATCGTGTTCGCAATAATTTTCCTCTAATCTGCACTTAAAACTAAAGATCCCTACCGAATTTCAGCCAACCTGGTTGAGATTTGTAGAAGTTAAAGAGGGGGGAAAGGGTCATTTTTTGCAATTTTTTCAAAAAAAAATTAATTTCTTTCCCTTCTATTTCGCAAATATGTAGGCCAATCGTGTTCGCAATAATTTTCCTGTAATCTGCACTTAAAACTGAAGATCCGTACCGAATTTCAGCCCACCCGGTTGAGATTTGTAGAAGTTAAGGAGGGGAAAGTGTCATTTTTTGCATTTTATTCAAAAAAAATTAATTTCTTTCCCTTATATTTCGCAAATATGTAGGCCAATCGTGTTCGCAATAATTTTCCTGTAATCTGCACTTAAAACTAAAGATCCGTACCGAATTTCAGCCCACCCGGTTGAGATTTGTAGAAGTTAAGGGGGGGAAAGTGTCATTTTTTGCAATTTTTTCAAAAAAAAATTAATTTCTTTCCCTTCTATTTCGCAAATTTGTAGGCCAATCGTGTTCGCTATAATTTTCCTGTAATCTGCAGTTACAACTAAAGATCCCTACCGAATTTCAGCCCACCCGGTTGAGATTTGTAGAAGTTAAGGGGGGGGACAGGGTCATTTTTTGAAATTTTTTCGAAAAAATGTAATTTCGTTCCCTTCAATTTCGCAAAAAAAAAATTTTTTTCTTTCCCTTCTATTTCGCAAATATGTAGGCTAATCGTGTTCGCTATAATTTTCCTGTAATCTGCACTTAAAACTAAAGATGCCCACCGAATCTTAGCTCACAAGGTTGAGATTTGTAGAAGTTAAGGGTGGGGGACAGTGTCATTTTTTGCAATTTTTTCAAAAAAAATTAATTTCTTTCCCTTCCATTTCGCAAATATGTAGGCCAATCAGGTTCGCTATAATTTTCCTGTAATTTGCACTTAAACTGAAGATCCCTACCGAATTTTAGCTCACAAGGTTGAGGTTTGTAGAAGTTAAGGGGGGGACAGGGTCATTTTTTGCAATTTTTTCAAAAAAAATTAATTTCTTTCCCTTATATTTTGCAAATATGTAGGCCAATCGTGTTCGCTATAATTTTCCAGTAATTTGCACTTAAACTAAAGATCCCTACCGAATTTCAGCCCACCCGGTTGAGATTTGTAGAAGTTAAGGGGGGGACAGGGTCATTTTTTGAAATTTTTTCGAAAAAATTTAATTTCGTTCCCTTCTATTTCGCAGATATGTAGACCTGTCGCGTTCGCTATAATTTTCCTGTAATCTGCACTTAAAACTGAAGATCCCTACCGAATTTCAGCCCACCCGGTTGAGATTTGTAGAAGTTAAGGGGGGAAAGTGTCATTTTTTGAAATTTTTTCAAAAAAAATTAATTTCTTTCCTTTCCATTTCGCAAATATGTAGGCCAATCGTGTTCGCTATAATTTTCCTCTAATCTGCACTTAAAACTAAAGATCCCTACCGAATTTCAGCCCACCTGGTTGAGATTTGTAGAAGTTAAAGAGGGGGGAAAGGGTCATTTTTTGCAATTTTTTCAAAAAAAATTAATTTCTTTCCCTTCTATTTCGCAAATATGTAGGCCAATCGTGTTCGCTATAATTTTCCTGTAATTTGCACTTAAACTGAAGATCCCTACCGAATTTTAGCTCACAAGGTTGAGATTTGTAGAAGTTAAGGGTGGGGGACAGTGTCATTTTTTGCAATTTTTTCAAAAAAAATTAAATTCTTTCCCTTCCATTTCGCAAATATGTAGGCCAATCGTGTTCGCTATAATTTTCCTGTAATCTGCACTTAAAACTAAAGATCCCTAGCGAATCTTAGCTCACAAGGTTGAGATTTGTAGAAGTTAAGGGTGGGGGACAGTGTCATTTTTTGCAATTTTTTCAAAAAAAAATTAATTTCTTTCCCTTCCATTTCGCAAATATGTTGGCCAATCGTGTTCGCTATAATTTTCCTGTAATCTGCACTTAAATCTAAAGATCCATATTGAATTTCAGCCCACCTGGTTGAGACTTGTAGAAGTTAAAAGGGGGGAAAGGGTCATTTTTTGCAATTTTTTCAAAAAAAATTAATTTCTTTCCCTTCTATTTCGCAAATATGTAGGCCAATCGTGTTCGCAATAATTTTCCTGTAATCTGCACTTAAAACTGAAGATCCGTACCGAATTTCAGCCCACCCGGTTGAGATTTGTAGAAGTTAAGGGGGGGAAAGTGTCATTTTTTGCAATTTTTTCAAAAAAAATTAATTTCTTTCCCTTACATTTCGCAAATATGTAGGCCAATCGTGTTCGCAATAATTTTCCTCTAATCTGCACTTAAAACTAAAGATCCCTACCGAATTTCAGCCAACCTGGTTGAGATTTGTAGAAGTTAAAGAGGGGGGAAAGGGTCATTTTTTGCAATTTTTTCAAAAAAAAATTAATTTCTTTCCCTTCTATTTCGCAAATATGTAGGCCAATCGTGTTCGCAATAATTTTCCTGTAATCTGCACTTAAAACTGAAGATCCGTACCGAATTTCAGCCCACCCGGTTGAGATTTGTAGAAGTTAAGGAGGGGAAAGTGTCATTTTTTGCATTTTATTCAAAAAAAATTAATTTCTTTCCCTTATATTTCGCAAATATGTAGGCCAATCGTGTTCGCAATAATTTTCCTGTAATCTGCACTTAAAACTAAAGATCCGTACCGAATTTCAGCCCACCCGGTTGAGATTTGTAGAAGTTAAGGGGGGGAAAGTGTCATTTTTTGCAATTTTTTCAAAAAAAAATTAATTTCTTTCCCTTCTATTTCGCAAATTTGTAGGCCAATCGTGTTCGCTATAATTTTCCTGTAATCTGCAGTTACAACTAAAGATCCCTACCGAATTTCAGCCCACCCGGTTGAGATTTGTAGAAGTTAAGGGGGGGAAAGTGTCATTTTTTGCAATTTTTTCAAAAAAAAATTAATTTCTTTCCCTTCTATTTCGCAAATATGTAGGCTAATCGTGTTCGCTATAATTTTCCTGTAATCTGCACTTAAAACTAAAGATGCCCACCGAATCTTAGCTCACAAGGTTGAGATTTGTAGAAGTTAAGGGTGGGGGACAGTGTCATTTTTTGCAATTTTTTCAAAAAAAATTAATTTCTTTCCCTTCCATTTCGCAAATATGTAGGCCAATCAGGTTCGCTATAATTTTCCTGTAATTTGCACTTAAACTGAAGATCCCTACCGAATTTTAGCTCACAAGGTTGAGGTTTGTAGAAGTTAAGGGGGGGACAGGGTCATTTTTTGCAATTTTTTCAAAAAAAATTAATTTCTTTCCCTTATATTTTGCAAATATGTAGGCCAATCGTGTTCGCTATAATTTTCCAGTAATTTGCACTTAAACTAAAGATCCCTACCGAATTTCAGCCCACCCGGTTGAGATTTGTAGAAGTTAAGGGGGGGACAGGGTCATTTTTTGAAATTTTTTCGAAAAAATTTAATTTCGTTCCCTTCTATTTCGCAGATATGTAGACCTGTCGCGTTCGCTATAATTTTCCTGTAATCTGCACTTAAAACTGAAGATCCCTACCGAATTTCAGCCCACCCGGTTGAGATTTGTAGAAGTTAAGGGGGGAAAGTGTCATTTTTTGAAATTTTTTCAAAAAAAATTAATTTCTTTCCTTTCCATTTCGCAAATATGTAGGCCAATCGTGTTCGCTATAATTTTCCTGTAATTTGCACTTAAACTGAAGATCCCTACCGAATTTTAGCTCACAAGGTTGTGATTTGTAGAAGTTAAGGGGGGGGACAGGGTCATTTTTTGCAATTTTTTCAAAAAAATTTAATTTCGTACCCTTCTATTTCGCAGATATGTAGACCTTTTGCGTTCGCTATATTTTTCCTGTAATCTGCACTTAAACTGAAGATCCCTACCGAATTTTAGCTTACAAGGTTGTGATTTGTAGAAGTTAAGGGGGGAAAGTGTCATTTTTTGCAATTTTTTCAAAAAAAATTAATTTCTTTCCCTTATATTTCGCAAATATGTAGGCCAATCGTGTTCGCAATAATTTTCCTCTAATCTGCACTTAAAACTAAAGATCCTTACCGAATTTCAGCCCACCTGGTTGAGATTTGTAGAAGTTAAAGAGGGGGGAAAGGGTCATTTTTAGCAATTTTTTCAAAAAAAATTAATTTCTTTCCCTTCTATTTCGCAAATATGTAGGCCAATCGTGTTCGCTATAATTTTCCTGTAATTTGCACTTAAAACTAAAGATCCCTACCGAATTTTTGCCCACCCGGTTGAGATTCGTAGAAGTTAAGGGTTGGACAGGGTCATTTTTTAAAATTTTTTCGAAAAAATTTAATTTCTTTCCCTTCAATTTCGCAAATATGTAAACCTATCGTGTTCGCTATATTTTTCCTGTAATTTGCACTTAAACTGAAGATCCCTACCGAATTTCAGCCCACCCGGTTGAGATTTGTAGAAGTTAAGGGGGGAAAGTGTCATTTTTTGAAATTTTTTCAAAAAAAATTAATTTCTTTCCTTTCCATTTCGCAAATATGTAGGCCAATCGTGTTCGCTATAATTTTCCTGTAATTTGCACTTAAACTGAAGATCCCTACCGAATTTTAGCTCACAAGGGTGTGATTTGTAGAAGTTAAGGGGGGGGACAGGGTCATTTTTTGCAATTTTTTCAAAAAAATTTAATTTCGTACCCTTCTATTTCGCAGATATGTAGACCTTTTGCGTTCGCTATATTTTTCCTGTAATCTGCACTTAAACTGAAGATCCCTACCGAATTTTAGCTCACAAGGTTGTGATTTGTAGAAGTTAAGGGGGGAAAGTGTCATTTTTTGCAATTTTTTCAAAAAAAATTAATTTCTTTCCCTTCAATTTCGCAAATATGTAGACCTATCGTGTTCGCTATATTTTTCCTGTAATTTGCACTTAAACTGAAGATCCCTACCGAATTTTAGCTCACAAGGTTGAGGTTTGTAGAAGTTAAGGGGGGGACAGGGTCATTTTTTGCAATTTTTTCAAAAAAAATTAATTTCTTTCCCTTATATTTTGCAAATATGTAGGCCAATCGTGTTCGCTATAATTTTCCAGTAATTTGCACTTAAACTAAAGATCCCTACCGAATTTCAGCCCACCCGGTTGAGATTTGTAGAAGTTAAGGGGGGGACAGGGTCATTTTTTGAAATTTTTTCGAAAAAATTTAATTTCGTTCCCTTCTATTTCGCAGATATGTAGACCTGTCGCGTTCGCTATAATTTTCCTGTAATCTGCACTTAAAACTGAAGATCCCTACCGAATTTAAGCACACCCGGTTGAGATTTGTAGAAGTTAAAGGGGGGAAAGTGTCATTTTTTGAAATTTTTTTCAAAAAAAATTAATTTCTTTCCTTTCCATTTCGCAAATATGTAGGCCAATCGTGTTCGCTATAATTTTCCTCTAATCTGCACTTAAAACTAAAGATCCCTACCGAATTTCAGCCCACCTGGTTGAGATTTGTAGAAGTTAAAGAGGGGGGACAGTGTCATTTTTAGCAATTTTTTTGACAAAATTTAATTTCTTTCCCTTCTATTTCGCAAATATGTAGGTCAATCGTGTTCGCTATCTTTTTCCTGTAATTTGCAGTTAAAACTGAAGATCCCTACCGAATTGTAGCTCACAAGGTTGAGATTTGTAGAAGTTAAGGGGGGGGACAGTGTCATTTTTAGCAATTTTTTTGACAAAATTTAATTTCTTTCCCATCTATTTCGCAAATATGTAGGCCAATCGTGTTCGCTATAATTTTCCTGTAATCTGCACTTAAAACTGAAGATCCCTAGCGAATTTTAGCTCACAAGGTTGAGATTTGTAGAAGTTAAGGGGGGGACAGTGTCATTTTTTGCAATTTTTTCAAAAAAAATTAATTTCTTTTCCTTCTATTTCGCAAATATGTAGGCCAATCGTGTTCGCTATAATTTTCCTGTAATCTGCACTTAAAACTAAAGATCCATATTGAATTTCAGCCCACCTGGTTGAGATTTGTAGAAGTTAAAAGGGGGGGAAAGGGTCATTTTTTGCAATTTTTTCAAAAAAAATTAATTTCTTTCCCTTCTATTTCGCAAATATGTAGGCCAATCGTGTTCGCTATAATTTTTCCTGTAATCTGCACTTAAAACTGAAGATCCCTACCGAATTTCAGCTCACCCAGTTGAGATTTGTAGAAGTTAAGGGGGGGGGACAGTGTCATTTTTTTGCAATTTTTTCGAAAAAAAATTAATTTCTTTCCCTTCTATTTCGCAAATATGTAGGCCAATCGTGTTCGCTATAATTTTTCCTGTAATCTGCACTTAAAACTAAAGATCCCTACCGAATTTCAGCTCACCCTGGTTGAGATTTGTAGAAGTTAAGGGGGGGGACAGGGTCATTTTTTGCAATTTTTTCAAAAAAAAATTTAATTTCTTTCCCTTCTATTTCGCAAATATGTAGGCCAATCGTGTTCGCTATAATTTTTCCTGTAATCTGCACTTAAAATTGAAGATCCCTGCCGAATTTCAGCTCACCAGGTTAAGATTTGTAGAAGTTAAGGGGGGGACAGGGTCATTTTTTGCAATTTTTTCGAAAAAATTTAATTTCTTTCCCTTCTATTTCGCAAATATGTAGGCCAATCGTGTTCGCAATAATTTTCCTGTAATCTGCACTTAAAACTGAAGATCCGTACCGAATTTCAGCCCACCCGGTTGAGATTTGTAGAAGTTAAGGGGGGGAAAGTGTCATTTTTTGCAATTTTTTCAAAAAAAATTAATTTCTTTCCCTTCTATTTCGCAAATATGTAGGCCAATCGTGTTCGCAATAATTTTCCTCTAATCTGCACTTAAAACTAAAGATCCCTACCGAATTTCAGCCAACCTGGTTGAGATTTGTAGAAGTTAAAGAGGGGGGAAAGGGTCATTTTTTACAATTTTTTTTAAAAAAATTTAATTTCTTTCCCTTCTATTTCGCAAATATGTAGGCCAATCGTGTTCGCAATAATTTTCCTGTAATCTGCACTTAAAACTGAAGATCCGTACCGAATTTCAGCCCACCCGGTTGAGATTTGTAGAAGTTAAGGGGGGGAAAGTGTCATTTTTTGCAATTTTTTCAAAAAAAATTAATTTCTTTCCCTTATATTTCGCAAATATGTAGGCCAATCGTGTTCGCAATAATTTTCCTGTAATCTGCACTTAAAACTAAAGATCCCTACCGAATTTCAGCCCACCAGGTTGAGATTTGTAGAAGTTAAGGGGGGACAGTGTCATTTTTTGCAATTTTTTCGAAAAAATTTAATTTCTTTCCCTTCTATTTCGCAAATTTGTAGGCCAATCGTGTTCGCTATAATTTTCCTGTAATCTGCAGTTACAACTAAAGATCCCTACCGAATTTCAGCCCACCCGGTTGAGATTTGTAGAAGTTAAGGGGGGGAAAGTGTCATTTTTTGCAATTTTTTCAAAAAAAAATTAATTTCTTTCCCTTCTATTTCGCAAATATGTAGGCTAATCGTGTTCGCTATAATTTTCCTGTAATCTGCACTTAAAACTAAAGATGCCCACCGAATCTTAGCTCACAAGGTTGAGATTTGTAGAAGTTAAGGGTGGGGGACAGTGTCATTTTTTGCAATTTTTTCAAAAAAAATTAATTTCTTTCCCTTCCATTTCGCAAATATGTAGGCCAATCAGGTTCGCTATAATTTTCCTGTAATTTGCACTTAAACTGAAGATCCCTACCGAATTTTAGCTCACAAGGTTGAGGTTTGTAGAAGTTAAGGGGGGGACAGGGTCATTTTTTGCAATTTTTTCAAAAAAAATTAATTTCTTTCCCTTATATTTTGCAAATATGTAGGCCAATCGTGTTCGCTATAATTTTCCTGTAATTTGCACTTAAAACTAAAGATCCCTACCGAATTTTTGCCCACCCGGTTGAGATTCGTAGAAGTTAAGGGGGGGACAGGGTCATTTTTTTGAAATTTTTTCGAAAAAATTTAATTTCGTTCCCTTCTATTTCGCAGATATGTAGACCTGTCGCGTTCGCTATAATTTTCCTGTAATCTGCACTTAAAACTGAAGATCCCAACGGAATATCACCCCACCCTGTACAGAATTGTAGAAGTTAAGGGGGGGAAAGTGTCATTTTTAGAAATTTTTTCAAAAAAAATTAATTTCTTTCCTTTCCATTTCGCAAATATGTAGGCCAATCGTGTTCGCTATAATTTTCCTGTAATTTGCACTTAAACTGAAGATCCCTACCGAATTTTAGCTCACAAGGTTGTGATTTGTAGAAGTTAAGGGGGGGGACAGGGTCATTTTTTGCAATTTTTTCAAAAAAATTTAATTTCGTACCCTTCTATTTCGCAGATATGTAGACCTTTTGCGTTCGCTATATTTTTCCTGTAATCTGCACTTAAACTGAAGATCCCTACCGAATTTTAGCTTACAAGGTTGTGATTTGTAGAAGTTAAGGGGGGAAAGTGTCATTTTTTGCAATTTTTTCAAAAAAAATTAATTTCTTTCCCTTATATTTCGCAAATATGTAGGCCAATCGTGTTCGCAATAATTTTCCTCTAATCTGCACTTAAAACTAAAGATCCTTACCGAATTTCAGCCCACCTGGTTGAGATTTGTAGAAGTTAAAGAGGGGGGAAAGGGTCATTTTTTAGCAATTTTTTCAAAAAAAATTAATTTCTTTCCCTTCTATTTCGCAAATATGTAGGCCAATCGTGTTCGCTATAATTTTCCTGTAATTTGCACTTAAAACTAAAGATCCCTACCGAATTTTTGCCCACCCGGTTGAGATTCGTAGAAGTTAAGGGTTGGACAGGGTCATTTTTTAAAATTTTTTCGAAAAAATTTAATTTCTTTCCCTTCAATTTCGCAAATATGTAAACCTATCGTGTTCGCTATATTTTTCCTGTAATTTGCACTTAAACTGAAGATCCCTACCGAATTTCAGCCCACCCGGTTGAGATTTGTAGAAGTTAAGGGGGGAAAGTGTCATTTTTTGAAATTTTTTCAAAAAAAATTAATTTCTTTCCCTTTCCATTTCGCAAATATGTAGGCCAATCGTGTTCGCTATAATTTTCCTGTAATTTGCACTTAAACTGAAGATCCCTACCGAATTTTAGCTCACAAGGTTGTGATTTGTAGAAGTTAAGGGGGGGGACAGGGTCATTTTTTGCAATTTTTTCAAAAAAATTTAATTTCGTACCCTTCTATTTCGCAGATATGTAGACCTTTTGCGTTCGCTATATTTTTCCTGTAATCTGCACTTAAACTGAAGATCCCTACCGAATTTTAGCTCACAAGGTTGTGATTTGTAGAAGTTAAGGGGGGAAAGTGTCATTTTTTGCAATTTTTTCAAAAAAAATTAATTTCTTTCCCTTCAATTTCGCAAATATGTAGACCTATCGTGTTCGCTATATTTTTCCTGTAATTTGCACTTAAACTGAAGATCCCTACCGAATTTTAGCTCACAAGGTTGAGGTTTGTAGAAGTTAAGGGGGGGACAGTGTCATTTTTTGCAATTTTTTCAAAAAAAATTAATTTCTTTCCCTTCCATTTCGCAAATATGTAGGCCAATCGTGTTCGCAATAATTTTCCTCTAATCTGCACTTAAAACTAAAGATCCCTACCGAATCTTAGCTCACAAGGTTGAGATTTGTAGAAGTTAAGGGTGGGGGACAGGGTCATTTTTTGAAATTTTTTCGAAAAAATTTAATTTCGTTCCCTTCTATTTCGCAGATATGTAGACCTGTCGCGTTCGCTATAATTTTCCTGTAATCTGCACTTAAAACTGAAGATCCCTACCGAATTTCAGCCCACCCGGTTGAGATTTGTAGAAGTTAAGGGGGGAAAGTGTCATTTTTTGCAATTTTTTCAAAAAAAATTAATTTCTTTCCCTTATGTTTCGCAAATATGTAGGCCAATCGTGTTCGCTATAATTTTCCTGTAATTTGCACTTAAACTAAAGATCCCTACCGAATTTCAGCCTACCCGGTTGAGATTTGTAGAAGTTAAGGGGGGGGACAGGGTCATTTTTTGAAATTTTTTCGAAAAAATTTAATTTTGTTCCCTTCTATTTCGCAGATATGTAGACCTGTCGCGTTCGCTATATTTTTCCTGTAATCTGCACTTAAAACTAAAGATCCATATTGAATTTCAGCCCACCTGGTTGAGATTTGTAGAAGTTAAAGGGGGGGGAAAGGGTCATTTTTTGCAATTTTTTCAAAAAAAAATTAATTTCTTTCCCTTCTATTTCGCAAATATGTAGGCCAATCGTGTTCGCTATAATTTTCCTGTAATCTGCAGTTACAACTAAAGATCCCTACCGAATCTTAGCTCACAAGGTTGAGATTTGTAGAAGTTAAGGGTGGGGGACAGTGTCATTTTTTGCAATTTTTTCAAAAAAAAATTAATTTCTTTCCCTTCCATTTTGCAAATATGTTGGCCAATCGTGTTCGCTATAATTTTCCTGTAATCTGCACTTAAATCTAAAGATCCATGTAGAATTTCAGCCCAGCTGGTTGAGATTTGTAGAAGTTAAAGGGGGGGAAAGGGTCATTTTTTGCAATTTTTTCAAAAAAAATTAATTTCTTTCCCTTCTATTTCGCAAATATGTAGGCTAATCGTGTTCGCTATAATTTTCCTGTAATCTGCACTTAAAACTAAAGATCCCTACCGAATCTTAGCTCACAAGGTTGAGATTTGTAGAAGTTAAGGGTGGGGGACTGTGTAATTTTTTTGCAATATTTTCAAAAAAAATTAATTTCTTTCCCTTCCATTTCGCAAATATGTAGGCCAATCGTGTTCGCTATAATTTTCCTGTAATTTGCACTTAAACTAAAGATCCCTACCAAATTTCAGCCTACCCGGTTGAGATTTGTAGAAGTTAAGGGGGGGGACAGGGTCATTTTTTGAAATTTTTTCGAAAAAATTTAATTTCGTTCCCTTCTATTTCGCAGATATGTAGACCTGTCGCGTTCGCTATATTTTTCCTGTAATCTGCACTGAAAACTAAAGATCCATATTGAATTTCAGCCCACCTGGTTGAGATTTGTAGAAGTTAAAGGGGGGGGAAAGGGTCATTTTTTGCAATATTTTCAAAAAAAATTAATTTCTTTCCCTTCCATTTCGCAAATATGTAGGCCAATCGTGTTCGCTATAATTTTCCTGTAATTTGCACTTAAACTAAAGATCCCTACCGAATTTCAGCCTACCCGGTTGAGATTTGTAGAAGTTAAGGGGGGGGACAGGGTCATTTTTTGAAATTTTTTCGAAAAAATTTAATTTCGTTCCCTTCTATTTCGCAAATATGTGGGCTAATCGTGTACGCTATAATTTTCCTGTAATCTGCACTTAAAACTAAAGATCCCTACCGAATCTTAGCTCACAAGGTTGAGATTTGTAGAAGTTAAGGGTGGGGGACAGTGTCATTTTTTGCAATTTTTTCAAAAAAAATTAATTTCTTCCCTTCCATTTCGCAAATATGTAGGCCAATCGTGTTCGCAATAATTTTCCTCTAATCTGCACTTAAAACTAAAGATCCCTACTTAATCTTAGCTCACAAGGTTGAGATTTGTAGAAGTTAAGGGTGGGGGACAGTGTCATTTTTTGCAATTTTTTCAAAAAAAAATTAATTTCTTTCCCTTCCATTTCGCAAATATGTTGGCCAATCGTGTTCGCTATAATTTTCCTGTAATTTGCACTTAAACTAAAGATCCCTACCAAATTTCAGCCTACCCGGTTGAGATTTGTAGAAGTTAAGGGGGGGGACAGGGTCATTTTTTGAAATTTTTTCGAAAAAATTTAATTTCGTTCCCTTCTATTTCGCAGATATGTAGACCTGTCGCGTTCGCTATATTTTTCCTGTAATCTGCACTGAAAACTAAAGATCCATATTGAATTTCAGCCCACCTGGTTGAGATTTGTAGAAGTTAAAGGGGGGGGAAAGGGTCATTTTTTGCAATATTTTCAAAAAAAATTAATTTCTTTCCCTTCCATTTCGCAAATATGTAGGCCAATCGTGTTCGCTATAATTTTCCTGTAATTTGCACTTAAACTATAGATCCCTACCGAATTTCAGCCCACCCGGTTGAGATTTGTAGAAGTTAAGGGGGGGGACAGGGTCATTTTTTGCAATTTTTTCAAAAAAAATTAATTTCTTTCCCTTCTATTTCGCAAATATGTGAGCTAATCGTGTTCGCTATAATTTTCCTGTAATCTGCACTTAAAACTAAAGATCCCTACCGAATCTTAGCTCACAAGGTTGAGATTTGTAGAAGTTAAGGGTGGGGGACAGTGTCATTTTTTGCAATTTTTTCAAAAAAAATTAAATTCTTTCCCTTCCATTTCGCAAATATGTAGGCCATTTGGGTTCGCTATAATTTTCCTGTAATCTGCACTTAAAACTAAAGATCCCTACCGAATCTTAGCTCACAAGGTTGAGATTTGTAGAAGTTAAGGGTGGGGGACAGTGTCATTTTTTGCAATTTTTTCAAAAAAAATTAATTTCTTTCCCTTCTATTTCGCAAATGTGTGGGCTAATCGTGTTCGCTATAATTTTCCTGTAATCTGCACTTAAAACTAAAGATCCCTACCGAATCTTAGCTCACAAGGTTGAGATTTGTAGAAGTTAAGGGTGGGGGACAGTGTCATTTTTTGCAATTTTTTCAAAAAAAAATTAATTTCTTTCCCTTCCATTTCGCAAATATGTTGGCCAATCGTGTTCGCTATAATTTTCCTGTAATCTGCACTTAAATCTAAAGATCCATATTGAATTTCAGCCCACCTGGTTGAGATTTGTAGAAGTTAAAGGGGGAGGAAAGGGTCATTTTTTGCAATTTTTTCAAAAAAAATTAATTTCTTTCCCTTCTATTTCGCAAATATGTAGGCTAATCGTGTTCGCTATAATTTTCCTGTAATTTGCACTTAAACTGAAAATCCCTACCGAATCTTAGCTCACAAGGTTGTGATTTGTAGAAGTTAAGGGGGGGGACAGGGTCATTTTTTGCAATTTTTTCAAAAAAAATTAATTTCTTTCCCTTCTATTTCGCAAATATGTGGGCTAATCGTGTTCGCTATAATTTTCCTGTAATCTGCACTTAAAACTAAAGATCCCTACCGAATCTTAGCTCACAAGGTTGAGATTTGTAGAAGTTAAGGGTGGGGGACAGTGTCATTTTTTGCAATTTTTTCAAAAATAATTAATTTCTTTCCCTTCCATTTCGCAAATATGTGGGCTAATCGTGTTCGCTATAATTTTCCTGTAATCTGCACTTAAAACTAAAGATCCCTACCGAATCTTAGCTCACAAGGTTGAGATTTGTAGAAGTTAAGGGTGGGGGACAGGGTCATTTTTTGCAATTTTTTCAAAAAAAATTAATTTCTTTCCCTTCTATTTCGCAAATATGTAGGCTAATCGTGTTCGCTATAATTTTCCTGTAATCTGCACTTAAAACTAAAGATCCCTACCGAATTTTAGCTCACAAGGTTGTGATTTGTAGAAGTTAAGGGGGGGGACAGGGTCATTTTTTGCAATTTTTTCAAAAAAAATTAATTTCTTTCCCTTCTATTTCGCAAATATGTGGGCTAATCGTGTTCGCTATAATTTTCCTGTAATCTGCACTTAAAACTAAAGATCCCTACCGAATCTTAGCTCACAAGGTTGAGATTTGTAGAAGTTAAGGGTGGGGGACAGTGTCATTTTTTGCAATTTTTTCAAAAATAATTAATTTCTTTCCCTTCCATTTCGCAAATATGTGGGCTAATCGTGTTTGCTATAATTTTCCTGTAATCTGCACTTAAACTGAAGATCCCTACCGAATTTTAGCTCACAAGGTTGTGATTTGTAGAAGTTAAGGGGGGGGACAGTGTCATTTTTTGCAATTTTTTTAAAAAAAATTAATTTCTTTCCCTTCCATTTCGCAAATATGTAGGCCAATCGGGTGTGCTATAATTTTTCTGTAATCTGCACTTAAAACTAAAGATCCCTACCGAATCTTAGCTCACAAGGTTGAGATTTGTAGAAGTTAAGGGGGGGACAGTGTCATTTTTTGCAATATTTTCAAAAAAAATTAATTTCTTTCCCTTCCATTTCGCAAATATGTAGGCCAATCGTGTTCGCTATAATTTTCCTGTAATTTGCACTTAAACTAAAGATCCCTACCGAATTTCAGCCCACCCGGTTGAGATTTGTAGAAGTTAAGGGGGGGGACAGGGTCATTTTTTGCAATTTTTTCAAAAAAAATTAATTTCTTTCCCTTCTATTTCGCAAATATGTGAGCTAATCGTGTTCGCTATAATTTTCCTGTAATCTGCACTTAAAACTAAAGATCCCTATCGAATCTTAGCTCACAAGGTTGAGATTTGTAGAAGTTAAGGGTGGGGGACAGTGTCATTTTATGCAATTTTTTTAAAAAAAATTAAATTCTTTCCCTTCCATTTCGCAAATATGTAGGCCATTTGGGTTCGCTATAATTTTCCTGTAATTTGCACTTAAACTGAAGATCCCTACCGAATTTTAGCTCACAAGGTTGTGATTTGTAGAAGTTAAGGGGGGGGACAGTGTCATTTTTTGCAATATTTTCAAAAAAAAATTAATTTCTTTCCCTTCCATTTCGCAAATATGTAGGCCAATCGTGTACGCTATAATTTTCCTGTAATTTGCACTTAAACTATAGATCCCTACCGAATTTCAGCCCACCCGGTTGAGATTTGTAGAAGTTAAGGGGGGGGACAGGGTCATTTTTTGCAATTTTTTCAAAAAAAATTAATTTCTTTCCCTTCTATTTCGCAAATATGTGAGCTAATCGTGTTCGCTATAATTTTCCTGTAATCTGCACTTAAAACTAAAGATCCCTACCGAATCTTAGCTCACAAGGTTGATATTTGTAGAAGTTAAGGGTGGGGGACAGTGTCATTTTTTGCAATTTTTTCAAAAAAAATTAAAATCTTTCCCTTCCATTTCGCAAATATGTAGGCCATTTGGGTTCGCTATAATTTTCCTGTAATCTGCACTTAAAACTAAAGATCCCTACCGAATCTTAGCTCACAAGGTTGAGATTTGTAGAAGTTAAGGGTGGGGGACAGTGTCATTTTTTGCAATTTTTTCAAAAAAAATTAATTTCTTTCCCTTCCATTTCGCAAATATGTAGGCCAATCGTGTTCGCAATAATTTTCCTCTAATCTGCACTTAAAACTAAAGATCCCTACCGAATCTTAGCTCACAAGGTTGAGATTTGTAGAAGTTAAGGGTGGGGGACAGTGTCATTTTTTGCAATTTTTTCAAAAAAAAATTAATTTCCTTCCCTTCCATTTCGCAAATATGTTGGCCAATCGTGTTCGCTATAATTTTCCTGTAATCTGCACTTAAATCTAAAGATCCATATAGAATTTCAGCCCACCTGGTTGAGATTTGTAGAAGTTAAAGGGGGGGAAAGGGTCATTTTTTGCAATTTTTTCAAAAAAAATTAATTTCTTTCCCTTCTATTTCGCAAATATGTGGGCTAATCGTGTTCGCTATAATTTTCCTGTAATCTGCACTTAAAACTAAAGATCCCTACCGAATCTTAGCTCACAAGGTTGAGATTTGTAGAAGTTAAGGGTGGGGGACAGTGTAATTTTTTTGCAATATTTTCAAAAAAAATTAATTTCTTTCCCTTCCATTTCGCAAATATGTAGGCCAATCGTGTTCGCTATAATTTTCCTGTAATTTGCACTTAAACTGAAAATCCCTACCGAATTTTAGCTCACAAGGTTGTGATTTGTAGAAGTTAAGGGGGGGGACAGGGTCATTTTTTGCAATTTTTTCAAAAAAATTTAATTTCGTTCCCTTCTATTTCGCAGATATGTAGACCTGTCGCGTTCGCTATATTTTTCCTGTAATCTGCACTTAAACTGAAGATCCCTACCGAATTTTAGCTCACAAGGTTGTGATTTGTAGAAGTTAAGGGGGGGGGACAGGGTCATCTTTTGCAATTTTTTCAAAAAAAATTAATTTCTTTCCCTTCTATTTCGCAAATATGTGGGCTAATCGTGTTCGCTATAATTTTCCTGTAATCTGCACTTAAAACTAAAGATCCCTACCGAATCTTAGCTCACAAGGTTGAGATTTGTAGAAGTTAAGGGTGGGGGACAGTGTCATTTTTTGCAATTTTTTCAAAAATAATTAATTTCTTTCCCTTCCATTTCGCAAATATGTAGGCCAATCGGGTTCGCTATAATTTTCCTGTAATCTGCACTTAAAACTAAAGATCCCTACCGAATCTTAGCTCACAAGGTTGAGATTTGTAGAAGTTAAGGGTGGGGGACAGTGTCATTTTTTGCAATTTTTTCAAAAAAAAATTAATTTCTTTCCCTTCCATTTCGCAAATATGTTGGCCAATCGTGTTCGCTATAATTTTCCTGTAATCTGCACTTAAATCTAAAGATCCATATTGAATTTCAGCCCACCTGGTTGAGATTTGTAGAAGTTACAGGGGGGGGAAAGGGTCATTTTTTGCAATTTTTTCAAAAAAAATTAATTTCTTTCCCTTCTATTTCGCAAATATGTAGGCTAATCGTGTTCGCTATAATTTTCCTGTAATCTGCACTTAAAACTAAAGATCCCTACCGAATCTTAGCTCACAAGGTTGAGATTTGTAGAAGTTAAGGGTGGGGGACAGTGTCATTTTTTGCAATATTTTCAAAAAAAATTAATTTCTTTCCCTTCCATTTCGCAAATATGTAGGCCAATCGCGTTCGCTATAATTTTCCTGTAATTTGCACTTAAACTGAAGATCCCTACCGAATTTTAGCTCACAAGGTTGTGATTTGTAGAAGTTAAGGGGGGGGACAGTGTCATTTTTTGCAATTTTTTCAAAAAAAATTAATTTCTTTCCCTTCTATTTCGCAAATATGTGAGCTAATCGTGTTCGCTATAATTTTCCTGTAATCTGCACTTAAAACTAAAGATCCCTATCGAATCTTAGCTCACAAGGTTGAGATTTGTAGAAGTTATGGGTGGGGGACAGTGTCATTTTTTGCAATTTTTTCAAAAAAAATTAAATTCTTTCCCTTCCATTTCGCAAATATGTAGGCCATTTGGGTTCGCTATAATTTTCCTGTAATCTGCACTTAAAACTAAAGATCCCTACCGAATCTTAGCTCACAAGGTTGAGATTTGTAGAAGTTAAGGGGGGGGACAGGGTCATTTTTTGCAATTTTTTCAAAAAAATTTAATTTCGTTCCCTTCTATTTCGCAGATATGTAGACCTGTCGCGTTCGCTATATTTTTCCTGTAATCTGCACTTAAACTGAAGATCCCTACCGAATTTTAGCTCACAAGGTTGTGATTTGTAGAAGTTAAGGGGGGGGACAGGGTCATTTTTTGCAATATTTTCAAAAAAAATTAATTTCTTTCCCTTCCATTTCGCAAATATGTAGGCCAATCGTGTTCGCTATAATTTTCCAGTAATTTGCACTTAAACTAAAGATCCCTACCGAATTTCAGCCCACCCGGTTGAGATTTGTAGAAGTTAAGGGGGGGACAGGGTCATTTTTTGAAATTTTTTCGAAAAAATTTAATTTCGTTCCCTTCTATTTCGCAGATATGTAGACCTGTCGCGTTCCCTATATTTTTCCTGTAATCTGCACTTAAACTGAAGATCCCTACCGAATTTTAGCTCACAAGGTTGTGATTTGTAGAAGTTAAGGGGGGGGGGGCAGGGTAATTTTTTGCAATTTTTTCGAAAAAATTTAATTTCTTTCCCTTCAATTTCGCAAATATGTAGACCTATCGTGTTCGCTATATTTTTCCTGTAATTTGCACTTAAACTGTAGATCCCTACCGAATTTTAGCTCACAAGGTTGAGATTTGTAGAAGTTAAGGGGGGGACAGGGTCATTTTTTGCAATTTTTTCAAAAAAAATTAATTTCTTTCCCTTATATTTCGCAAATATGTAGGCCAATCGTGTTCGCTATAATTTTCCTCTAATCTGCACTTAAAACTAAAGATCCATATTGAATTTCAGCCCACCTGGTTTAGATTTGTGGAAGTTAAAGGGGGGGGAAAGGGTCATTTTTTGCAATTTTTTCAAAAAAAAATTAATTTTTTTCCCTTCTATTTCGCAAATATGTGGGCTGATCGTGTTCGCTATAATTTTCCTGTAATCTGCACTTAAAACTAAAGATCCCTACCGAATCTTAGCTCACAAGGTTGAGATTTGTAGAAGTTAAGGGTGGGAGACAGTGTCATTTTTTGCAATTTTTTCAAAAAAAATTAATTTCTTTCCCTTCCATTTCGCAAATATGTAGGCCATTCGTGTTCGCTATAATTTTCCTGTAATCTGCACTTAAATCTAAAGATCCATATTGAATTTCAGCCCACCTGGTTGAGATTTGTAGAAGTTAAAGGGGGGAAAGGGTCATTTTTTGCAATTTTTTCAAAAAAAATTTATTTCTTTCCCTTCTATTTCGCAAATATGTGGGCTAATCGTGTTCGCTATAATTTTCCTGTAATCTGCACTTAAAACTAAAGATCCCTACCGAATCTTAGCTCACAAGGTTGAGATTTGTAGAAGTTAAGGGTGGGGGACAGTGTCATTTTTTGCAATTTTTTCAAAAAAAATTAATTTCTTTCCCTTCCATTTCGCAAATATGTAGGCCAATCGGGTTCGCTATAATTTTCCTGTAATCTGCACTTAAAACTAAAGATCCCTACCGAATCTTAGCTCACAAGGTTGAGATTTGTAGAAGTTAAGGGTGGGGGACAGTGTCATTTTTTGCAATATTTTCAAAAAAAATTAATTTCTTTCCCTTCCATTTTGCAAATATGTAGGCCAATCGTGTTCGCTATAATTTTCCTGTAATTTGCACTTAAACTGAAGATCCCTACCGAATTTTAGCTCACAAGGTTGTGATTTGTAGAAGTTAAGGGGGGGGGGGACAGGGTCATTTTTTGCAATTTTTTCAAAAAAATTTAATTTCGTTCCCTTCTATTTCGCAGATATGTAGACCTGTCGCGTTCGCTATATTTTTCCTGTAATCTGCACTTAAACTGAAGATCCCTACCGAATTTTAGCTCACAAGGTTGTGATTTGTAGAAGTTAAGGGTGGGGGACAGTGTCATTTTTTGCAATATTTTCAAAAAAAATTAATTTCTTTCCCTTCCATTTCGCAAATATGTAGGCCAATCGTGTTCGCTATAATTTTCCTGTAATTTGCACTTAAACTGAAGATCCCTACCGAATTTTAGCTCACAAGGTTGTGATTTGTAGAAGTTAAGGGGGGGGGACAGTGTCATTTTTTGCAATTTTTTCAAAAAAAATTAATTTCTTTCCCTTCCATTTCGCAAATATGTAGGCCAATCGTGTTCGCTATAATTTTCCTGTAATTTGCACTGAAACTAAAGATCCCTACCGAATTTCAGCCCACCCGGTTGAGATTTGTAGAAGTTAAGGGGGGGACAGGGTCATTTTTTGCAATTTTTTAAAAAAAAATTAATTTCTTTCCCTTCTATTTCGCAAATATGTAGGCTAATCGTGTTCGCTATAGTTTTCCTGTCATCTGCACTTAAAACTAAGGATCCCTACCGAATCTTAGCTCACAAGGTTGAGATTTGTAGAAGTTAAGGGTGGGGGACAGTGTCATTTTTTGCAATATTTTCAAAAAAAATTAATTTCTTTCCCTTCCATTTTGCAAATATGTAGGCCAATCGTGTTCGCTATAATTTTCCTGTAATTTGCACTTAAACTGAAGATCCCTACCGAATTTTAGCTCACAAGGTTGTGATTTGTAGAAGTTAAGGGGGGGGGACAGGGTCATTTTTTGCAATTTTTTCAAAAAAATTTAATTTCGTTCCCTTCTATTTCGCAGATATGTAGACCTGTCGCGTTCGCTATATTTTTCCTGTAATCTGCACTTAAACTGAAGATCCCTACCGAATTTTAGCTCACAAGGTTGTGATTTGTAGAAGTTAAGGGTGGGGGACAGTGTCATTTTTTGCAATATTTTCAAAAAAAATTAATTTCTTTCCCTTCCATTTCGCAAATATGTAGGCCAATCGTGTTCGCTATAATTTTCCTGTAATTTGCACTTAAACTGAAGATCCCTACCGAATTTTAGCTCACAAGGTTGTGATTTGTAGAAGTTAAGGGGGGGGGACAGTGTCATTTTTTGCAATTTTTTCAAAAAAAATTAATTTCTTTCCCTTCCATTTCGCAAATATGTAGGCCAATCGTGTTCGCTATAATTTTCCTGTAATTTGCACTGAAACTAAAGATCCCTACCGAATTTCAGCCCACCCGGTTGAGATTTGTAGAAGTTAAGGGGGGGACAGGGTCATTTTTTGCAATTTTAAAAAAAAAAATTAATTTCTTTCCCTTCTATTTCGCAAATATGTGAGCTAATCGTGTTCGCTATAATTTTCCTGTAATCTGCACTTAAAACTAAAGATCCCTACCGAATCTTAGCTCACAAGGTTGAGATTTGTAGAAGTTAAGGGTGGGGGACAGTGTCATTTTTTGCAATTTTTTCAAAAAAAATTAAATTCTTTCCCTTCTATTTCGCAAATATGTAGGCCATTTGGGTTCGCTATAATTTTCCTGTAATCTGCACTTAAAACTAAAGATCCCTACTGAATCTTAGCTCACAAGGTTGAGATTTGTAGAAGTTAAGGGGGGGACAGGGTCATTTTTTGCAATTTTTTCAAAAAAAATTAATTTCTTTCCCTTATATTTCGCAAATATGTAGGCCAATCGTGTTCGCTATAATTTTCCTGTAATCTGCACTTAAATCTAAAGATCCATATTGAATTTCAGCCCACCTGGTTGAGATTTGTAGAAGTTAAAGGGGGGGAAAGGGTCATTTTTTGCAATTTTTTCAAAAAAAATTAATTTCTTTCCCTTCCATTTTGCAAATATGTAGGCCAATCGTGTTCGCTATAATTTTCCTGTAATCTGCACTTAAAACTAAAGATCCCTACCGAATCTTAGCTCACAAGGTTGAGATTTGTAGAAGTTAAGGGTGGGGGACAGTGTCATTTTTTGCAATTTTTTCAAAAAAAATTAATTTCTTTCCCTTCCATTTCGCAAATATGTAGGCCAATCGGGTTCGCTATAATTTTCCTGTAATCTGCACTTAAAACTAAAGATCCCTACCGAATCTTAGCTCACAAGGTTGAGATTTGTAGAAGTTAAGGGTGGGGGACAGTGTCATTTTTTGCAATTTTTTCAAAAAAAAATTAATTTCTTTCCCTGCCATTTCGCAAATATGTTGGCCAATCGTGTTCGCTATAATTTTTCTGTAATCTGCAGTTAAATCTAAAGATCCATATTGAATTTCAGCCCACCTGGTTGAGATTTGTAGAAGTTAAAGGGGGGGAAAGGGTCATTTTTTGCAATTTTTTCAAAAAAAATTAATTTCTTTCCCTTCTATTTCGCAAATATGTAGGCTAATCGTGTTCGCTATAATTTTCCTGTCATCTGCACTTAAAACTAAAGATCCCTACCGAATCTTAGCTCACAAGGTTGAGATTTGTAGAAGTTAAGGGTGGGGGACAGTGTCATTTTTTGCAATATTTTCAAAAAAAATTAATTCCTTTCCCTTCCATTTTGCAAATATGTAGGCCAATCGTGTTCGCTATAATTTTCCTGTAATTTGCACTTAAACTGAAGATCCCTACCGAATTTTAGCTCACAAGGTTGTGATTTGTAGAAGTTAAGGGGGGGGGACAGGGTCATTTTTTGCAATTTTTTCAAAAAAATTTAATTTCGTTCCCTTCTATTTCGCAGATATGTAGACCTGTCGCGTTCGCTATATTTTTCCTGTAATCTGCACTTAAACTGAAGATCCCTACCGAATTTTAGCTCACAAGGTTGTGATTTGTAGAAGTTAAGGGGGGGGACAGGGTCATTTTTTGCAATATTTTCATAAAAAATTAATTTCTTTCCCTTCCATTTCGCAAATATGTAGGCCAATCGTGTTCGCTATAATTTTCCTGTAATTTGCACTTAAACTAAAGATCCCTACCGAATTTCAGCCCACCCGGTTGAGATTTGTAGAAGTTAAGAGGGGGACAGGGTCATTTTTTGAAATTTTTTCAAAAAAAATTAATTTCTTTCCCTTCTATTTCGCAAATATGTAGGCCAATCGGGTTCGCTATATTTTTCCTGTAATCTGCACTTAAACTGAAGATCCTTACCGAATTTTAGCTCACAAGGTTAAGATTTGTAGAAGTTAAGGGGGGGAAAGTGACATTTTTTGCAATTTTTTCAAAAAAAATTAATTTCATTCCCTTCTATTTCGCAAATATGTAGGCCAATCGTGTTCGCTATAATTTTCCTGTAATTTGCACTTAAAACTAAAGATCCCTACCGAATTTTAGCCCACCCGGTTGAGATTTGTAGAAGTTAAGGGGGGACAGTGTCATTTTTTGAAATTTTTTCGAAAAAATTTAATTTCTTTCCCTTCAATTTCGCAAATATGTAGGCCAATCAGGTTCGCTATATTTTTCCTGTAATCTGCACTTAAACTGAAGATCCTTACCGAATTTTAGCTCACAAGGTTGATATTTGTAGAAGTTAAGGGGGGGAAAGTGACATTTTTTGCAATTTTTTCAAAAAAAATTAATTTCATTCCCTTCTATTTCGCAAATATGTAGGCCAATCGTATTCGCTATAATTTTCCTGTAATTTGCACTTAAAACTAAAGATCCCTACCGAATTTTAGCCCACCCGGTTGAGATTTGTAGAAGTTAAGGGGGGACAGTGTCATTTTTTGAAATTTTTTCGAAAAAATTTAATTTCTTTCCCTTCAATTTCGCAAATATGTAGACCTATCGTGTTCGCTATAATTTTCCTGTAATTTGTACTTAAACTGAAGTTCCCTACCGAATTTTATCTCACAAGGTTGTGATTTGTAGAAGTTAAGGGGGGGGGACAGGGTCATTTTTTGCAATTTTTTCAAAAAAATTTAATTTCGTTCCCTTCTATTTCGCAGATATGTAGACCTGTCGCGTTCGCTATATTTTTCCTGTAATCTGCACTTAAACTGAAGATCCCTACCGAATTTTAGCTCACAAGGTTGTGATTTGTAGAAGTTAAGGGGGGGGACAGGGTCATTTTTTGCAATTTTTTCAAAAAAAATTAATTTCTTTCCCTTCTATTTCGCAAATATGTAGGCCAATCGGGTTCGCTATATTTTTCCTGTAATCTGCACTTAAAACTGAAGATCCCTACCGAATTTTAGCTCACAAGGTTGAGATTTGTAGAAGTTAAGGGGGGGGGACAGGGTCATTTTTAGCAATTTTTTTGACAAAATTTAATTTCTTTTTCTTCCCTTTCGCAAATATGTAGGCCAATCGGGTTCGCTATATTTTTCCTGTAATTTGCACTTAAAACTGAAGATCCCTACCGAATTTTAGCTCACAAGGTTGAGATTTGTAGAAGTTAAGGGGGGGACAGCCCATTTTGCGTGGCTGGGACGGACACACGAGTGATTTCATAAGGGTTCCGTCAGTACACCTACGGTGTACGGAACCCTAAAAAGCATCGTACTATTGGTATGAAACCTAAAGATGTCACCGTTGAAGATGCAAGAGAACTGCTGAGACGTATCCGTAAACTACGAAAACTTTCGCTGAAAAAATCGACATTCAAAAGACGAGATAGAGTTCGAGTCAGCAAATTCAAAAATATTTTTGAAATAGGATACACTCCCAACTGGACAACGGAAATATTTACTGTAGACCAAGTCAAATCAAGAAAACCAGTTACATTCAAGCTGAAAGATTATCATTATAAGTTAAAGTAAAGTTAAAGTAACGTTAAAGAAAAGTTAAAATAAGTTAAAGTAACGTTAAAATACGATAAAGTAATGTAATTAGTGTAAGGTTTTACTGAATAAAGAAAATATAAAATAAAATGTACATCTTTTTTTTTTTTTATTAAAAACAACAATTCTTTTTTTTTCATCATCTTCCATAATTTCTGGAATTTTACAATTCCCCCATGCTAGGGTGTCGGTGCTGTTGGCTAACAAAAATCTTTATTATCGTAAGGACTCAGAGCAATTTTAGTTTGTTTTAAAGTTTGAACATTGTGAAGGTTTGATAGGATACAATATTGCGTTCTAGATTGAATTTTTACATTTTGTAAACAATACACAT
This sequence comes from Leptopilina drosophilae, assembly GCA_032873175.1. Lineage (NCBI taxonomy): Eukaryota > Metazoa > Arthropoda > Insecta > Hymenoptera > Figitidae > Leptopilina > Leptopilina drosophilae. The sequence continues at coordinate 27,126,658 of CM065479.1, read as the reverse complement.
AATCATCAAAGTCTATGTTTTTTTAACAACTACAGCTTTCACACCTTTAGCCTTTTTTATAAAATCTTTGTTTTCAACTCGCACACTGTACATCTTGCTCCGCAAGCCAACAAATTCGGTCACGATTTTTCCACTGCACTCGTCTTTCATCAATTCTAAAACTTTTTTGGTGGCTTGCGGAATACCGTACATGTTATTAATCGGATAATCTGATGTATCGAATTTATCAACATCTGCTTTTATGTCTGCATAAATGTCGGATCATCTGATTTCGTAGATGAGACTATCAGTGTCGGTGTACAATAGTTTTAAATTTTTCGCGTCATATTTTTTTAACATGTAATCATAATGGAAATCATATATTAACGTTTTTGAAACATCCAAGCCTGTTAAGCCCACATAAAGTGGCTTGTTTAGTAGTACCACCATTTTTCTAAGTGCCACAGCAACCAAATTTGGATTAAAAATGATTCTGCTGTGGAAGTTAGGTTTCGCGATTAAAGCTTCAGCTCCATATCTACCTTCCCACTTTGTAACGAGTTTAATATCGACATGCTTTCGCACGTTCTCCATTGTCTTACCAAATACCGCGTTGTTCATTAATTTAAATAAATTTTTTTGTCAAATTCATTGGTTGCACTTGTTCTTTGAGTCGTATTAAAATCAATATATGATTTTAACCACGTGGATTGTTTAAATTTCAATACACGATGAATTTTTATTAATACAAGACCATTCGCCAAAGCTTTTTTTAACGCGCGATAATGGAGAACATGCTTTTTCTTGGGTAGGAAGGTAGTTAGGAGCTTTTCCTCTTTAGATCCTGGAGGCTTCGAGCGTTCAGGGCAAAACGGAAAATCACTATGCTTATCATATAAATCATCGGAGTAATCCAAATCTACTTCTAAAATGTACCCAACTGGCCCATCGTCAGAGACGTCGAAATCAAAGCTATTGTCAAAATTTTCTATCCACTCGAAACCACCATAGGGAAGAGACTGGATCATTGCCTAACTGTGGAGGTTATTAGCATCAAAGTATACGATATAAGATATCTGCTCACTTTCATTATATTCCTCTATATAAGGATTATTAGCTTTAGCGTACCGATTGGTGTATTGACTTACTCCATCTCTAATTCCGCGTTCGATAAACATGACCATAACGATGTCAGTGAGGAGCTCTAATCTTATATTCGTATACTTTAACATGGCATCCCATGTCAAGCCAGGTGTCGTGTAGTAATGGGCTTTCACACTTTTCGTAAAACTAATATACTTTTCTTTATTTATAGGAAGCAGATCAACTTTACCCTTAAATTCTGTAGCAATAGCTTCAATAATAAAATGCGCGTCATACCCGCTAAGGTTATGAAAAACAAAAGGTATTATTTGCGATTCATAATAATTAATATTGCAATCTTGATGCGCGAGTCCCCGATACTTCCCTGTTAGATGACAGTGGTCTCAGTGCCGGCTTTAGGGTAGTGCGCGCCTGTGCGGTCGCACAGGGGCGCCATGCTGTAAGGGGCGCCGCTACTTTGAAGGCGCTTTTAAGAAAAAATTTTTTATGTTTTTTATTTACTGAGAGAGCATTTACACCTTCGCCTTTAGTAAAAATTTGCAGAACGAAAAATTTTTCATTGAAAAAATATATATGTGTATAAATAATTATAATAAATTGCAATATTTAATTCATTATATTGTTTTTCGTTTGTTAATAATGATATTAAAATTTTCAAAAAAACTGAATTATCCAAAAATTAGACAAAACCTCGCCTTACAAGGGGCGCTTTCAAAATTTCGCACAAGGGCGATAAAACGGCTAAGGCCGGCACTGAGTGGTCTCGTACTTTTACATCCCCAGGCTTAATTTTATTCCTACAAATATGACATGTACTGGCATATCTAAAATCATCTAGTTGCTGTCGACTTAACACTTCCATTGGTACAGGATTCTTAAATAAATTGTCAAGATTGTCAACTACATTTTTTAATTCAGTTGAAATCCACTTAGCTGGATTTTCTTCATCTCTTGGATATGCTTTATATGTGGACAAAGAGTCATCAAAATAACACTTTAAATAATAGCGAATACTAAGAGTTTTGTGATTTTGTAAAATCTCAGTATTACTAGGTTGCTCTGGTGCTTCGGCAGGAATCAGAATACTTTCACAGTCTGCATAAATTATGAATGGCACACGTTCCTTATTTTCATAATTTTTAAATTCAACGAAATTTTTCCCTGGTTCAGAAAGCTTAATACTCGTAACATTCATCTTTGGCAAATCTCTTCATGGTTACTTAGCTTAAGTTGATCTCTAAAATATTGCAGGCAACGATCACAGATGTATTTTTTACCCCTATGATCTGACAATTGAGTGCTGACAAGTCTGGATAAATCTTTAATGTACACATAATGGTAGTTGAAAGAGATGATTTTTTGATCGTCCTCCTTTTCCTCCTTACTCTTAAGCTTTTCATCAACGTAGTGGTCTTCAACTCGAAGAAGATTTACATGAATAACCTTCTTTTGCGATGATAAATATAATGGAGCAACCGTAAACTTTTTATCTTTTTTTATGAGTCCATACACATTAACTGAAATGTTGTTCAGTGCCTCAAATTTTGAAACATCTTTGAGAGCAACTGGAAACTGAATTCCAGTAAAATCAAGCTCATCTTCATAACACTTATATTTGGAAACTCGATCAGCATGGTTTTCAACTGGATGTAAAGCTGAAAATATTGACCATTTAAAGCATTGTTGATCAGCATTCTGAACATTAATGCAAGAGTGTTTTCTTTTAATGGAAGGTGGTAAATCGATATATGAACCAGCATGCATGAGATTATAACTGTTAATGTTAACCTCTAACCTTTGAATAGATTGAAGTCTCCAATTTGATTCTTTCTTTTGGAATTCTTACATTCTTTTGAAGGTTATTTGTTAAAATTACCATTGTACCACTCATTTAAGCGGGTTGTTAAAAATATTTCACCCGTTTTCGCGATAAATGTCTTCAAATCAAATATTTCTTCCTTTTCGTTAATCGAATCTTTTATAAATTTCGCGCCCAACACAGTATACACTTTTAGCGGCCCATATTTATCTAAAGCTTTTCTTATGTTAATTTCAAACAAAGCAAAGGCATCATCAAGAAACTCGTTAACATCAATGTAGTCCATATTTAAAATAGCACTAGTCTGTAAACGACCATCAAATGCGTTATCAAAATCATCCCACTTCATTCTTTCTTTCTCCATTTGTACACCTGCACCACTTTTCATTAAGGCCTCAAAATTGCAAAACAAATATTCCAACTTTTGACGTAAATTTAAACATCTTGATTTCTAATAGGGTAAAGAATCAGATTTTTTCCAAAATGTTTGCAAAATATTTTTGTTACGTCGACACTTGTTTTGCCATTCGAATGCACTAACAAATTTATCCTCACCTGTCATTCCCATTGTCGTGATGAGTTGACGTTCAGCGATGTTGATAAAGTTTTCCGACTAACGACACAATTCGTTGTACTCATCCACACTCATTCGATGTCACGATTTTTTTCACTGATTGGAACTTCGACATGTTGAAGCTTAACCTAAAAACCTAAATATAAAAAAGGAATAAAACTAAAATAAAAAAACCTAAGGCTAAAAGAATAAAAGGAATAAAATAAAAAACCCTGTAAAAGAAAATCCAGCACCAGAAAAGAAACAAAAAACCCTGAAATTGATCAAAAATAAAAAATTATTATGAAAAGCACTCTGGAAACACTGAAAACGACTCTAGATTGTATGCTGCTGTTGCTCCTGAAAAGAAGCCACTGATGCTCCTGGCTTGTGCTCCGTAACTACTACTGGGATAACTTGAAGTTATCATATTCAAATAAGACCAATTGTCGGTAATGCAGAACCCTGACGTACCAACCCGGCTAAAAGTTGTAGGAGAATTCTGTAAAACCGACTGTTGGTGAAGATTATCATCTGTCGATAACGTATCTACAGTCGGTAAACTCGGTCGGTAAGGTAGATCACCCCCACCAAGCCATTTAAAAGTGAGCTATTGAGGAATGTACTTTACCGACTGTAGGTAAGTGGTCCAGAAGTCTCCTAGCTGTACTACTGAAACAAGTTATTAATTTGATTGTAATGAAAATTTATCATCTTATTTTAAAAGTAAAAAGGAAATATAGAAATAATACCAATCAGCCCTTTTTAGGGACACAAAATGCAATTTTTAAGAATTTTTTATACACAAATAGAAACTTTAAATAGAATAATCTTAAAAATAAGATTAATTAAAAATTTTTTTTAGACATAATTGCCCGAAAAATGTAATTGTTTATATAATTTGTTTATAACAATGATAATATTAACTGAAAAATGTTTTTTTACAAAAAAATCTCTGGGCGGCTTAGAGAAACATTATTTGTAAAAAATTCGATTTATTTCTGCACAAAAATGTCCTTACAGTATAGTTTATAAAAATTGTTTAAAGAATTAAGAAAAATTGACACAAAAGATCAGATTAACAAAAAGAAAGTTTGTGTACAATAATGTAAAGCAAATTTCTAAAAAAAATATTTTCAAATATAACTTCCTATAAAGTGAAATTGTTTATAACAATTTTTGAAGTCAAGAACTTTTTTTTTACTACTAACACAATTTTTTTAAAATTTGGTTTAAAATTGTGGTTTAGAAGTCAATTTGAACCAAATTTTGTCATTTTGTCCCACTGTGAAGAAGCGGTAAAGAAGTTAAATACGGGGGAAAAAACGAATCGTTTTCTATAGCATACTATACTAATCAACTAAAACCCTCTGTTATTTAATGTTTAAGCTGAAATTATTGCAAAATTTGGTGATTTTTTTCTAATTAAAATGAAGAAAATCTTTTGTAAAAAACAAATAGAAAATATACAATTAAAGTACATTTTTTAACAAAGTTATTAGAATAAATGAACACAACGTCCCAGAAGTTAGCAATGTCATTTAATTTTTAACCCAAAGAAATATTATACTAAATTGTGCTAATTTTGTGCCGCAAAAAGTTTTTAAAAAAATTAATTTTTAAATCTAAATTTTTTTTTAAACTTTTTGTGGCACAAAATTAGCACAATATTTTTTTGGGTTGAAAATTAAATGGCATTGCTAACTTCTCGGACGTTTTATACAAAAGATTGCAGCAATTGACAAATATAACAAATTTTTAAAATTAAATTTTTTTTGAAATTTTTTTAAGCCCTGCATATTTTTTTAAAAATTGCAGAAAAAATTTAAAACTTATATTGGTGCGACCATTGAAGTCTCATCTTTAATTTAAGACAAAAAAATTAAAAAATCTTAAACTGTTAGCGAGATAGTTACTAAACACTGAATTTAACGATCATTCCGAGTCAGGTGTTTAAAAAGAAACAACAAATGTTGTTTAACGTTTTGACAGCGCGGCTGCCCTCTTCAGAAACTATAATTTATTTAACAAAAATAATAATTAAATTAAATAACATTATTAAAAAAAACATAAAACTAATAGTTATAAAAACAGTTTTGTACCGAAAAATAAATAAATAGCGAGATATCTTTATAAACGGCCGCCAATCATTTTCAATTTCAATTTTACTCCTATTTTCATACCTTTGACTGGCATTATACTGACTAGCCTAGCGCTCGTCTCCTTATTTTATGTAGCCCTTCAATTACTAACTTTTTGCATATTGCACCAAGAGAGGTGTATTTTTTCAAATTTTGCAATTTACCGGACCTAACATAAATACCGATGAAACTTTAAAACATAACTATTATTGTTTAAGCAAGATCTAAACAAATTATTATTGTTAATTACTAACTATTTTCAGAATAGTCTATATTTAAAAGATGCAGTTTTTTCTGATCATGCAAATTTACCAAACTTTTTTTATATGCAAATTTACATGAAAAATAAAATTATATTTAAAAGAAAAATAAGAATAATAATTTATTTAAAAATTGTTTCAATTATAATTGTACTTTCAATTTAGAGATGGGCGCGGGACAGGATTTTTGCAGGGACCCATTGGGTCACGCGGGATTTTATGGGAGTGTGACACGTGAGTAAGAAAAGTTTTTAAGCGGGTCATGAGTGGGCGGGAGCGAGAATTTGTATGGGTCACGACGAATCACGCTTACTCACGCAGAATGTATCTATCTATGAAAGACCTTGTCAAAAATGGCCTCAACTCAGAGCAAAAACAAAAAGCAATATAAAAAATACGGAATTAAATTTTCTACCTGTAGTTTATCTAGTAATACACGCCCTGAATATTTTATATCCATGCATTTGTCAGGCTGTGGTTACACCTCTGCAGGCAGCCTGCCTGCCTGCAGGTTGTCATGGTAACGTACAAGAGTAAGAGAGTCAGTGACTTCAAACTTCTCCCTTACTCTCGTTGCTCCTGCCTGCGCAGGCAGGCAGCCTGCAGAGGTGTAACCGCAGCTCAAGGAGAGGGAGTATTATATACGTAAATTACTTATGTAATTTACATGTAGTTTACGTAAAAGACTTCAAGTTACGCGTGACCGGCGTGACTTCCCAACAGTGGTCGAAACCCTCCAGTTGGTTTTATTTACCAATCCCTGATATGCGTTAGTCCATATTCCTAACCTAACTTACATAACCTCTTTATCTCACATGCATTGTAAGCTTGACATTTGTTGGAATTTTGTTAAATTTAAAAACAATGTCAACATCAAATAGTGCTGGTTCTGCTAAGAAAAGAAAATTGGATATTGAAGAGGATTTAAAAAAACATCCCGTTGACGATAGATATACATTTGAAACTCCTAGCAAAGTAAAAAGTGGTGCGTGGAAAAACTTCAAACAAGTTAAATTTGACGGCAATTTTCAAGACTTCGCAAGGTGCAATGATTGCAAAAACATTGTTACTTATTCTGCAAAAAGTGGAACAAGTAGTTTATTAAGACACAAGTGTTACAGTGAAGGTGTTACTGGTATAAAAAAACCTTCGAATGGTAAAAACACTCAACAACCGCTTTTAGATAAATTTATCTCCCAAAAATTGCCAGAAAAAGTTAAAAATGAAATTAAAATGAAGCAAGTTGGATTTATAACTAAAGATTTAAGACCCATCAGTACTACTGAAGGTAAGCAACCTTTTTAACAGGCAATAATAAATAAAATAATAAATAATAATATAATATTTAATATTTAAAAAAATTTTTTTTTAATATTTACAATTAAATTTTTCGAAAAAATAAGTTCAGCTATTTTTATTTGAGATAAGTAATTATAAATAAAAAAAATGCAAATCAATGAATAATATGATTATTATTGTTTACAAAGTACTGGAATATTCACATTAATTTCCTTTTTTATCATTTTGCAGATTTTCATTCACTTGTTTTTAAAAAAATATATTAAGTATTTTCGATCTAAATGAAATGCAAATATATGTGACGCGATCTGAAGAAAGGGACCTTAGAAGCAAAAAATTATAGGTTATGTTTGCAATTTTTTAAATGAAAATACAAAAAAAGGATCAACTGTCAATATAAATCATTGAAGTTTAAGTCTTCATTAAAACTAAAATATTTAATAAACACTGATTTTAATTTGAAATAAGTAAAAAGAAACTTTTAAACAAGAAAAAAGTAACTCTAACCCAACCTTAAAATGATTTGCTTCTAAGGTCCCTTTCTTCAGATCGCGTCACATATTATTGGAAATTTTTATTTTTCAGGAAAAGGATTTATGGATTTAGCACAGTCTCTAATAAAAATTGGTGCCGATTATGGTTATCAAAAAATTGAGGATGTTTTAGTTTCTAGAAGAACTCTAGCAAGAACTGTAATACCAGAAGAATACGATAGAGTTAAAAATGAGTTAGAAATTGTTCTATCTCAAAATCATCTTTCATTTACCACAGATATGTGGACAGATGATCACACAAAACGAAGTTTCTTGACATTAACTGTACATTACATAGATGACAATTTTAATTTAAAGGCAAATGTTTTAGGAAATCGAGAATTTCTAGCAGAATCAAAAACAGGTGCAAATATTCTCGATTTTATTGATGAAATGTTAATGGAATTTAAAATTGAAGATAAATTAAATAACAGTGTCATTGTAACGGATAATGGATCAAATGTTGTTGCTGCTTTTAGAAGATATAAGCGATTATCTTGTAGTTGTCATAACCTAAATTTGGTCATGGAAGATGTGATAGAGAAGAGAGATATTCGAGAATTACAAGACTTAATTAGTGCTGCCAAGAAACTCGTTACTTTTTTTAAGCAATCAGAACTTAATGGAAAATTGACAAAAACTTTGAAACAGCACGTTAAAACTCGCTGGAACTCAATTTTTATAATGTTGGAAAGTATACATGACATGTTTAAAGAAATACAAACTCTACTAATAAACAGAAATGAATTACACAGAATGGCTGAAATTAACTTTAATTTATTGGAACAAGTTTTAGAATTCCTAAAGCATTTTAAGTGTTGTTCTGAAAAATTAAGTTCTGAGAATGTACCAACAATTCAAGAGTTCAGCTTATGGTCTGCAAAGCTTCTAAGAGTTTGTTCTGAAAGCCCATCAGATTCTGCAGTCATGCAAGAACTCAAACGTTATACAAAAATTTCTTTAAATAGACGATTTCAATCTACAGCTATTCATCTAGTTGGTGTGTTCTTAAATCCTCCATATAAAAAATTACAATTTTTGTCAGAAGAACAACGTAATCAAGTATTTACAACGGTTAAAGCTATGCTAGAACAAATTTTACAAAGCAAGGAAGATAATTTGAGATTAAGCGCTTCGGAATCACAGGACTTGATGGCTTTTAGTACGACTGCATATCCTCCAACAGCTACTAATTCTGACATTAAAAATTTATTCGATGAATTCAAAGATAATTGTAATGAGAAAGAAAATGAAAAGGAAGAAAATGCAATTGATTTTGAGATTCAGAAATATACAAACAAAAAGGTTGAGGAATGTTATGTTTTAAGTTTCTGGAAAAACGCTGATGATTTACCATTGCTGAGAATTCTCTCCAGGCAAGTTTTAAACATTCCCGCAAGTTCTGCAGCTAGTGAAAGGGTCTTTTCAACCTCTGGACGAATTTTAGAAGACAGACGAACACGTCTCCTGAGCGAAAATGTTGACCAGTTATTATTTTTGAACAAAAATCTATAATTTTCTATGTAAAAAAGTTCATTTTCAATTTATGATTTCAATAAAAAGTAATTTTTAAAATTATTTTAATAACTTTACTTTTCATGAATTTTGTAGATTCCAAAAATTTATGTACGGGAATTCGCGTGATTATGCGTGAGTTGACGGGCGTGATTGGGCGTGAGTTTCTCATAATCTTATATCATGCAGGCGTGAGTGTGATTTTAACGCCGTGAGCGGGCGGGTACGGGAGTAAAAAGTCACTCCCGCGCCCAACTCTAATTCACACTACTATAGATAGAGAGTTTTAATCACATACCCGTATTTTAATAGCAAAAGAATTTTTACATAATAACAAGAAAGTTTCTTCCTTTATTCATTGTTATGAATAAATTCATCAACATAATGCATCAAACTATGTCGTAATTTCCATTTACGAATCGTTTTTTAGTGAAAAAAAGAAGGCAGTTAGTTAAGGACTTGTGTAAATGATTGTCAATCTTTTATGACAAGGTAAATTTTTATGTTGGAATGTAACGCAACTAAATAGTCATACTTGAAACTAATTGTGAACGAGATTTTTTGAACGGAAATTGTATAAGACAACTGAAAAAATAATACCAAATATTATTCTAATAGTTGCGATATAAAATAAAGGTTCTGAAATAACTAAATTAATAGAATATTTGTAACATCCTTGCCGATTTAAATTCTTTTCTGAAAAAATTGAATTATTTGAGGAACAAAATTGAAATGTTTAACGAAGATTAACTTTTTTATTAAAATCTTTATCGTGACTTGATTGTGAAATTCTCAATAGCAGATGAATAAGATTTAAACGTACAAACAACAAAAAAAATGTTCACTTTCAAGTGGTGGATAAAAAAATTATTATCGAGAAAAGAAATAAAATGAATAAACGAGAAAATTTCCTGTTGCAAAGATGATGATGCATATTATTTATGCACATTATATATATGATAAGAAATGAACAATCATGATTAAAAGGGCATTGGCTTCTTTTTTGCGCGTACAATGTGCCTTTTGACGACGACGACAACCGCGCTATCACTTAACTCACTATCGTCTTTATGAATTATTCAAATTAGAAATAGTTGATAAGACACCCACGTGTGAAAAACAAGAACCGTCATATATACTAAAAGTCCTCTCTTCTCCATTCGCTTTGATAATAATACGAAACATATATTCGTTTACCTTCCCAAACTGTGTGATATATATATATATATATATTAGAAGGGCTCCGCCCCCTGCGCGCTTCGCGCGCCATCCCCCTTATTTTATATTTGCTTCTATTTATGGATAATATAAAGATTGTAAAATGCGATCTTATGATATTAGCCATTCTCAAATTTTCAATCTTTGTCATCAATTTTGAAGTAACATACCAGCTTGAAAGTAAAAAAATTTTCTTTTGCATAGGCTTCGATGTCCTATTTCGCGCTTCTATTTGAGGGGGCAAGCCCTGACCTGTTAACAAAACACAGATTAAATTTTGACGTAATGTGAAGGCCCAGATTAAGGCCCCTTTTAAAACCCGTAACTCAAAAAAATAGGTCAAATTAAAAATGAATTTTTATTCGTTCTTTATCTTCTTTTTGACCTAGGTCAAAAAATAGGTCAATTTTGACATATGTTTTGATTTATGTTTTTGACCTAAGGGTAAAAAAATTGGTCAATTTTGACATAAGTTTTGAGGTAATGTGAGGCCGTTATTTGTCCTCTTTTAAACCTGTAGGTCAAAAAATAGGTCAATTTTGACATAAGTTTTAAAGTAATTTGAGGCCGTTATTTATCCTCTTTTTGACCTATATGTAAAAAAATAGGTCAAATTAGACATAGATTTTGACGTAATGTGAGGCCGTTATTTATCCTCTTTTTAAACCTATAGGTATAGGTAAAAAAATAGGTCAATTTTGATATAAGTTTTGAAGTAATTTGAGGCCGTTATTTATCCTCTTTTTCACCTATATCTCAAAAAATAGGTCAAATTAGACATAGATTTTGACATAATGTGAGGCCGTTATTTGTCCTCTTTTAAACCTGTAGGTCAAAAAATAGGTCAATTTTGACATAAGTTTTAAAGTAATTTGAGGCCGTTATTTATCCTCTTTTTGACCTATATGTAAAAAATAGGTCAAATTAGACATAGATTTTGACGTAATGTGAGGCCGTTATTTATCCTCTTTTTAAACCTATAGATAAAAAATAGGTCAAATTAGACATACATTTTGACGTAATGTTAGACCGCTATTTATTCTCATTTAAATATATGGGTCAAAAAATAGGTCAATTTTGACGTAAGTTTTGACGGCCTTTACTACAGGGGGCCCTTAGAAATCCTGACTATGCGGCGGCGAAATGTTTATATATATATATATATATATATATATATATATATATATAATATATATATATATATATATATATATATATATATGGGTGATTCTCCTGAAAGGGACCACTTCACGTGTCTCCAACGTGAGACTCAATATTTGCATTAACTTTTTATTAATATTTTGTTGAGTATAAATTTAAAAATAAATTTATCCATAATCTACGAAACATTATTTATCATTACATAATCTTGTAATCTTAAAATTAAAAAGTTTTCTTAGTAAAAAAATTATTTAATTTTGTCTTTTGGTTTTGGTTAAATATGATACATATTTTTAATTATTTTTTAATATAATTAAAAATTTTGTAATATAGTCTTAATATATATCAAATTGAAGCTTAGAATCTACCGTTTATTTTTCACTTATATTTAGTTTAAATAAAATAAAAGAAATTTTTTAAATAATTAATTAAAAATTACTGGCAATGCGAGTAAAAATTCAAATTCATCTCCGAAGCCTCGTTTTTCAGTTAAAAACATCATATTTTTAAACTGTTTTTTAGTTTCACGTAATCTATATATAAATATTTGAAGTTGTAGCCCAAAAAATTTGTTAAATTACGTTTTAATATTTTTAAATTTAATAAAAACGTGAATTTTTTATTTGACAAACTATTCATCTCCGAAGCCTTTTTCATATTTAGTAAGCGTTATTGTTTTATTTTTAATAATTATTTTCAATTACCTAACCCTTGAATTATAAAAAAATTTTCCGTTTTATTTAAAATAAAATATTTTTAATTTTTTAAAATATATAATATATTAAGTAGAAAGTTAAATAAATAATAAAATTATAATTAACAAAAATTTTTTTTATAGAAAATACCAAATTTGAACTTAAAATGATAAATTAATAAATTCATTAAAATTTTTTTTTGTTCAATATAAAAAAATATATATTAGTTATTTTTAAAAAGATAAATTTTTAAAAATAAATTATTAAATACACAATTTATTACATTATAAATGAATAATGTTAAAAGTTTAATAAATTAAAAAATTAAATTTAAAAAGAATTTTTATACAAAAACTCCAATATTGATAACAGTATATTTAACCTTCAAAGCACTTAATATTAAAATGATGCTGGAAGGCTTATTTTTGAAAATTAATTTTGCGCAACTCAGATTTGTATCTTTAAACGTATTTAAAACCTACCCATGACAAAAAATTCAGAAAATGTAAAAATAATTTTTTTTCAGTTTTCGGAAAAAAACAGGTGCCTTTTAGAAGAATCACCCATATACACTAATGGGGCTCCGCCCCCCTGCGCGCTTAGCGCGCCAACCCCCTGATTTTATATGATATAATATATCTTATGATATTAGCCAATCTCAAATTTTTAATCTTTGTCATCATCTTTGTCATCAAGTAAAAAAATTTTCTTTTGTATAGGCTTCGACGTCCTATTCGTGCTTCTATTTGAGGGGGCAAGCTCTGACCTGTTGGTACCTGCAAGTAAAAAAATTTATTTTGCATAGGCTTTGACGTCCTATTTTGCGCTTCTATTTGAGGGGGCAAGCTCTGACCTCTTGGTAAAACACAGATCAAATTTTGACGTAATGTGAAGGCCCACATTAAGGCCCCTTTTAAAACCCGTAGCTCAAAAAATCGGTCAAATTAAAAATGAATTTTTATTCGTTCTTTATCTTCTTTTTGACCTAGGTCAAAAAATAGGTCAATTTTGACATATGTTTTGATTTATGTTTTTGACCTAAGGGTAAAAAAATTGGTCAATTTTGACATAAGTTTTGAGGTAATGTGAGGCCGTTATTTGTCCTCTTTTAAACCTGTAGGTCAAAAAATAGGTCAATTTTGACATAAGTTTTAAAGTAATTTGAGGCCGTTATTTATCCTCTTTTTGACCTATATGTAAAAAATAGGTCAAATTAGACATAGATTTTGACGTAATGTGAGGCCGTTATTTATCCTCTTTTTAAACCTATAGATAAAAAATAGGTCAAATTAGACATACATTTTGACGTAATGTTAGACCGCTATTTATTCTCATTTAAATATATGGGTCAAAAAATAGGTCAATTTTGACGTAAGTTTTGACGGCCTTTACTACAGGGGGCCCTTAGAAATCCTGACTCTGCGGCGGCGAAATGTTTATATATATATATATATATATATATATGGGTGATTCTCCTGAAAGGGACCACTTCACGTGTCTCCAACGTGAGACTCAATATTTGCATTAACTTTTTATTAATATTTTGTTGAGTATAAATTTAAAAATAAATTTATCCATAATCTACGAAACATTATTTATCATTACATAATCTTGTAATCTTAAAATTAAAAAGTTTTCTTAGTAAAAAAATTATTTAATTTTGTCTTTTGGTTTTGGTTAAATATGATATATATTTTTAATTATTTTTTAATATAATTAAAAATTTTGTAATATAGTCTTAATATATATCAAATTGAAGCTTAGAATCTACCGTTTATTTTTCACTTATATTTAGTTTAAATAAAATAAAAGAAATTTTTTAAATAATTAATTAAAAATTACTGGCAATGCGAGTAAAAATTCAAATTCATCTCCGAAGCCTCGTTTTTCAGTTAAAAACATCATATTTTTAAACTGTTTTTTAGTTTCACGTAATCTATATATAAATATTTGAAGTTGTAGCCCAAAAAATTTGTTAAATTACGTTTTAATATTTTTAAATTTAATAAAAACGTGAATTTTTTATTTGACAAACTATTCATCTCCGAAGCCTTTTTCATATTTAGTAAGCGTTATTGTTTTATTTTTAATAATTATTTTCAATTACCTAACCCTTGAATTATAAAAAAATTTTCCGTTTTATTTAAAATAAAATATTTTTAATTTTTTAAAATATATAATATATTAAGTAGAAAGTTAAATAAATAATAAAATTATAATTAACAAAAATTTTTTTTATAGAAAATACCAAATTTGAACTTAAAATGATAAATTAATAAATTCATTAAAATTTTTTTTTGTTCAATATAAAAAAATATATATTAGTTATTTTTAAAAAGATAAATTTTTAAAAATAAATTATTAAATACACAATTTATTACATTATAAATGAATAATGTTAAAAGTTTAATAAATTAAAAAATTAAATTTAAAAAGAATTTTTATACAAAAACTCCAATATTGATAACAGTATATTTAACCTTCAAAGCACTTAATATTAAAATGATGCTGGAAGGCTTATTTTTGAAAATTAATTTTGCGCAACTCAGATTTGTATCTTTAAACGTATTTAAAACCTACCCATGACAAAAAATTCAGAAAATGTAAAAATAATTTTTTTTCAGTTTTCGGAAAAAAACAGGTGCCTTTTAGAAGAATCACCCATATACACTAATGGGGCTCCGCCCCCCTGCGCGCTTAGCGCGCCAACCCCCTGATTTTATATGATATAATATATCTTATGATATTAGCCAATCTCAAATTTTTAATCTTTGTCATCATCTTTGTCATCAAGTAAAAAAATTTTCTTTTGTATAGGCTTCGACGTCCTATTCGTGCTTCTATTTGAGGGGGCAAGCTCTGACCTGTTGGTACCTGCAAGTAAAAAAATTTATTTTGCATAGGCTTTGACGTCCTATTTTGCGCTTCTATTTGAGGGGGCAAGCTCTGACCTCTTGGTAAAACACAGATCAAATTTTGACGTAATGTGAAGGCCCACATTAAGGCCCCTTTTAAAACCCGTAGCTCAAAAAATCGGTCAAATTAAAAATGAATTTTTATTCGTTCTTTATCTTCTTTTTGACCTAGGTCAAAAAATAGGTCAATTTTGACATATGTTTTGATTTATGTTTTTGACCTAAGGGTAAAAAAATTGGTCAATTTTGACATAAGTTTTGAGGTAATGTGAGGCCGTTATTTGTCCTCTTTTAAACCTGTAGGTCAAAAAATAGGTCAATTTTGACATAAGTTTTAAAGTAATTTGAGGCCGTTATTTATCCTCTTTTTGACCTATATGTAAAAAATAGGTCAAATTAGACATAGATTTTGACGTAATGTGAGGCCGTTATTTATCCTCTTTTTAAACCTATAGATAAAAAATAGGTCAAATTAGACATACATTTTGACGTAATGTTAGACCGCTATTTATTCTCATTTAAATATATGGGTCAAAAAATAGGTCAATTTTGACGTAAGTTTTGACGGCCTTTACTACAGGGGGCCCTTAGAAATCCTGACTCTGCGGCGGCGAAATGTTTATATATATATATATATATATATATATGGGTGATTCTCCTGAAAGGGACCACTTCACGTGTCTCTAACGTGAGACTCAATATTTGCATTAACTTTTTATTAATATTTTGTTGAGTATAAATTTAAAAATAAATTTATCCATAATCTACGAAACATTATTTATCATTACATAATCTTGTAATCTTAAAATTAAAAAGTTTTCTTAGTAAAAAAATTATTTAATTTTGTCTTTTGGTTTTGGTTAAATATGATACATATTTTTAATTATTTTTTAATATAATTAAAAATTTTGTAATATAGTCTTAATATATATCAAATTGAAGCTTAGAATCTACCGTTTATTTTTCACTTATATTTAGTTTAAATAAAATAAAAGAAATTTTTTAAATAATTAATTAAAAATTACTGGCAATGCGAGTAAAAATTCAAATTCATCTCCGAAGCCTCGTTTTTCAGTTAAAAACATCATATTTTTAAACTGTTTTTTAGTTTCACGTAATCTATATATAAATATTTGAAGTTGTAGCCCAAAAAATTTGTTAAATTACGTTTTAATATTTTTAAATTTAATAAAAACGTGAATTTTTTATTTGACAAACTATTCATCTCCGAAGCCTTTTTCATATTTAGTAAGCGTTATTGTTTTATTTTTAATAATTATTTTCAATTACCTAACCCTTGAATTATAAAAAAATTTTCCGTTTTATTTAAAATAAAATATTTTTAATTTTTTAAAATATATAATATATTAAGTAGAAAGTTAAATAAATAATAAAATTATAATTAACAAAAATTTTTTTTATAGAAAATACCAAATTTGAACTTAAAATGATAAATTAATAAATTCATTAAAATTTTTTTTTGTTCAATATAAAAAAATATATATTAGTTATTTTTAAAAAGATAAATTTTTAAAAATAAATTATTAAATACACAATTTATTACATTATAAATGAATAATGTTAAAAGTTTAATAAATTAAAAAATTAAATTTAAAAAGAATTTTTATACAAAAACTCCAATATTGATAACAGTATATTTAACCTTCAAAGCACTTAATATTAAAATGATGCTGGAAGGCTTATTTTTGAAAATTAATTTTGCGCAACTCAGATTTGTATCTTTAAACGTATTTAAAACCTACCCATGACAAAAAATTCAGAAAATGTAAAAATAATTTTTTTTCAGTTTTCGGAAAAAAACAGGTGCCTTTTAGAAGAATCACCCATATACACTAATGGGGCTCCGCCCCCCTGCGCGCTTAGCGCGCCAACCCCCTGATTTTATATGATATAATATATCTTATGATATTAGCCAATCTCAAATTTTTAATCTTTGTCATCATCTTTGTCATCAAGTAAAAAAATTTTCTTTTGTATAGGCTTCGACGTCCTATTCGTGCTTCTATTTGAGGGGGCAAGCTCTGACCTGTTGGTACCTGCAAGTAAAAAAATTTATTTTGCATAGGCTTTGACGTCCTATTTTGCGCTTCTATTTGAGGGGGCAAGCTCTGACCTCTTGGTAAAACACAGATCAAATTTTGACGTAATGTGAAGGCCCACATTAAGGCCCCTTTTAAAACCCGTAGCTCAAAAAATCGGTCAAATTAAAAATGAATTTTTATTCGTTCTTTATCTTCTTTTTGACCTAGGTCAAAAAATAGGTCAATTTTGACATATGTTTTGATTTATGTTTTTGACCTAAGGGTAAAAAAATTGGTCAATTTTGACATAAGTTTTGAGGTAATGTGAGGCCGTTATTTGTCCTCTTTTAAACCTGTAGGTCAAAAAATAGGTCAATTTTGACATAAGTTTTAAAGTAATTTGAGGCCGTTATTTATCCTCTTTTTGACCTATATGTAAAAAATAGGTCAAATTAGACATAGATTTTGACGTAATGTGAGGCCGTTATTTATCCTCTTTTTAAACCTATAGATAAAAAATAGGTCAAATTAGACATACATTTTGACGTAATGTTAGACCGCTATTTATTCTCATTTAAATATATGGGTCAAAAAATAGGTCAATTTTGACGTAAGTTTTGACGGCCTTTACTACAGGGGGCCCTTAGAAATCCTGACTCTGCGGCGGCGAAATGTTTATATATATATATATATATATATATATATATATATATATGGGTGATTCTCCTGAAAGGGACCACTTCACGTGTCTCCAACGTGAGACTCAATATTTGCATTAACTTTTTATTAATATTTTGTTGAGTATAAATTTAAAAATAAATTTATCCATAATCTACGAAACATTATTTATCATTACATAATCTTGTAATCTTAAAATTAAAAAGTTTTCTTAGTAAAAAAATTATTTAATTTTGTCTTTTGGTTTTGGTTAAATATGATACATATTTTTAATTATTTTTTAATATAATTAAAAATTTTGTAATATAGTCTTAATATATATCAAATTGAAGCTTAGAATCTACCGTTTATTTTTCACTTATATTTAGTTTAAATAAAATAAAAGAAATTTTTTAAATAATTAATTAAAAATTACTGGCAATGCGAGTAAAAATTCAAATTCATCTCCGAAGCCTCGTTTTTCAGTTAAAAACATCATATTTTTAAACTGTTTTTTAGTTTCACGTAATCTATATATAAATATTTGAAGTTGTAGCCCAAAAAATTTGTTAAATTACGTTTTAATATTTTTAAATTTAATAAAAACGTGAATTTTTTATTTGACAAACTATTCATCTCCGAAGCCTTTTTCATATTTAGTAAGCGTTATTGTTTTATTTTTAATAATTATTTTCAATTACCTAACCCTTGAATTATAAAAAAATTTTCCGTTTTATTTAAAATAAAATATTTTTAATTTTTTAAAATATATAATATATTAAGTAGAAAGTTAAATAAATAATAAAATTATAATTAACAAAAATTTTTTTTATAGAAAATACCAAATTTGAACTTAAAATGATAAATTAATAAATTCATTAAAATTTTTTTTTGTTCAATATAAAAAAATATATATTAGTTATTTTTAAAAAGATAAATTTTTAAAAATAAATTATTAAATACACAATTTATTACATTATAAATGAATAATGTTAAAAGTTTAATAAATTAAAAAATTAAATTTAAAAAGAATTTTTATACAAAAACTCCAATATTGATAACAGTATATTTAACCTTCAAAGCACTTAATATTAAAATGATGCTGGAAGGCTTATTTTTGAAAATTAATTTTGCGCAACTCAGATTTGTATCTTTAAACGTATTTAAAACCTACCCATGACAAAAAATTCAGAAAATGTAAAAATAATTTTTTTTCAGTTTTCGGAAAAAAACAGGTGCCTTTTAGAAGAATCACCCATATACACTAATGGGGCTCCGCCCCCCTGCGCGCTTAGCGCGCCAACCCCCTGATTTTATATGATATAATATATCTTATGATATTAGCCAATCTCAAATTTTTAATCTTTGTCATCATCTTTGTCATCAAGTAAAAAAATTTTCTTTTGTATAGGCTTCGACGTCCTATTCGTGCTTCTATTTGAGGGGGCAAGCTCTGACCTGTTGGTACCTGCAAGTAAAAAAATTTATTTTGCATAGGCTTTGACGTCCTATTTTGCGCTTCTATTTGAGGGGGCAAGCTCTGACCTCTTGGTAAAACACAGATCAAATTTTGACGTAATGTGAAGGCCCACATTAAGGCCCCTTTTAAAACCCGTAGCTCAAAAAATCGGTCAAATTAAAAATGAATTTTTATTCGTTCTTTATCTTCTTTTTGACCTAGGTCAAAAAATAGGTCAATTTTGACATATGTTTTGATTTATGTTTTTGACCTAAGGGTAAAAAAATTGGTCAATTTTGACATAAGTTTTGAGGTAATGTGAGGCCGTTATTTGTCCTCTTTTAAACCTGTAGGTCAAAAAATAGGTCAATTTTGACATAAGTTTTAAAGTAATTTGAGGCCGTTATTTATCCTCTTTTTGACCTATATGTAAAAAATAGGTCAAATTAGACATAGATTTTGACGTAATGTGAGGCCGTTATTTATCCTCTTTTTAAACCTATAGATAAAAAATAGGTCAAATTAGACATACATTTTGACGTAATGTTAGACCGCTATTTATTCTCATTTAAATATATGGGTCAAAAAATAGGTCAATTTTGACGTAAGTTTTGACGGCCTTTACTACAGGGGGCCCTTAGAAATCCTGACTCTGCGGCGGCGAAATGTTTATATATATATATATATATATATATATATATATATATATATATATATATATATATATATATATATATATATATATATATATATATATGGGTGATTCTCCTGAAAGGGACCACTTCACGTGTCTCCAACGTGAGACTCAATATTTGCATTAACTTTTTATTAATATTTTGTTGAGTATAAATTTAAAAATAAATTTATCCATAATCTACGAAACATTATTTATCATTACATAATCTTGTAATCTTAAAATTAAAAAGTTTTCTTAGTAAAAAAATTATTTAATTTTGTCTTTTGGTTTTGGTTAAATATGATACATATTTTTAATTATTTTTTAATATAATTAAAAATTTTGTAATATAGTCTTAATATATATCAAATTGAAGCTTAGAATCTACCGTTTATTTTTCACTTATATTTAGTTTAAATAAAATAAAAGAAATTTTTTAAATAATTAATTAAAAATTACTGGCAATGCGAGTAAAAATTCAAATTCATCTCCGAAGCCTCGTTTTTCAGTTAAAAACATCATATTTTTAAACTGTTTTTTAGTTTCACGTAATCTATATATAAATATTTGAAGTTGTAGCCCAAAAAATTTGTTAAATTACGTTTTAATATTTTTAAATTTAATAAAAACGTGAATTTTTTATTTGACAAACTATTCATCTCCGAAGCCTTTTTCATATTTAGTAAGCGTTATTGTTTTATTTTTAATAATTATTTTCAATTACCTAACCCTTGAATTATAAAAAAATTTTCCGTTTTATTTAAAATAAAATATTTTTAATTTTTTAAAATATATAATATATTAAGTAGAAAGTTAAATAAATAATAAAATTATAATTAACAAAAATTTTTTTTATAGAAAATACCAAATTTGAACTTAAAATGATAAATTAATAAATTCATTAAAATTTTTTTTTGTTCAATATAAAAAAATATATATTAGTTATTTTTAAAAAGATAAATTTTTAAAAATAAATTATTAAATACACAATTTATTACATTATAAATGAATAATGTTAAAAGTTTAATAAATTAAAAAATTAAATTTAAAAAGAATTTTTATACAAAAACTCCAATATTGAAAACAGTATATTTAACCTTCAAAGCACTTAATATTAAAATGATGCTGGAAGGCTTATTTTTGAAAATTAATTTTGCGCAACTCAGATTTGTATCTTTAAACGTATTTAAAACCTACCCATGACAAAAAATTCAGAAAATGTAAAAATAATTTTTTTTCAGTTTTCGGAAAAAAACAGGTGCCTTTTAGAAGAATCACCCATATACACTAATGGGGCTCCGCCCCCCTGCGCGCTTAGCGCGCCAACCCCCTGATTTTATATGATATAATATATCTTATGATATTAGCCAATCTCAAATTTTTAATCTTTGTCATCATCTTTGTCATCAAGTAAAAAAATTTTCTTTTGTATAGGCTTCGACGTCCTATTCGTGCTTCTATTTGAGGGGGCAAGCTCTGACCTGTTGGTACCTGCAAGTAAAAAAATTTATTTTGCATAGGCTTTGACGTCCTATTTTGCGCTTCTATTTGAGGGGGCAAGCTCTGACCTCTTGGTAAAACACAGATCAAATTTTGACGTAATGTGAAGGCCCACATTAAGGCCCCTTTTAAAACCCGTAGCTCAAAAAATCGGTCAAATTAAAAATGAATTTTTATTCGTTCTTTATCTTCTTTTTGACCTAGGTCAAAAAATAGGTCAATTTTGACATATGTTTTGATTTATGTTTTTGACCTAAGGGTAAAAAAATTGGTCAATTTTGACATAAGTTTTGAGGTAATGTGAGGCCGTTATTTGTCCTCTTTTAAACCTGTAGGTCAAAAAATAGGTCAATTTTGACATAAGTTTTAAAGTAATTTGAGGCCGTTATTTATCCTCTTTTTGACCTATATGTAAAAAATAGGTCAAATTAGACATAGATTTTGACGTAATGTGAGGCCGTTATTTATCCTCTTTTTAAACCTATAGATAAAAAATAGGTCAAATTAGACATACATTTTGACGTAATGTTAGACCGCTATTTATTCTCATTTAAATATATGGGTCAAAAAATAGGTCAATTTTGACGTAAGTTTTGACGGCCTTTACTACAGGGGGCCCTTAGAAATCCTGACTCTGCGGCGGCGAAATGTTTATATATATATATATATATATATATGGGTGATTCTCCTGAAAGGGACCACTTCACGTGTCTCCAACGTGAGACTCAATATTTGCATTAACTTTTTATTAATATTTTGTTGAGTATAAATTTAAAAATAAATTTATCCATAATCTACGAAACATTATTTATCATTACATAATCTTGTAATCTTAAAATTAAAAAGTTTTCTTAGTAAAAAAATTATTTAATTTTGTCTTTTGGTTTTGGTTAAATATGATACATATTTTTAATTATTTTTTAATATAATTAAAAATTTTGTAATATAGTCTTAATATATATCAAATTGAAGCTTAGAATCTACCGTTTATTTTTCACTTATATTTAGTTTAAATAAAATAAAAGAAATTTTTTAAATAATTAATTAAAAATTACTGGCAATGCGAGTAAAAATTCAAATTCATCTCCGAAGCCTCGTTTTTCAGTTAAAAACATCATATTTTTAAACTGTTTTTTAGTTTCACGTAATCTATATATAAATATTTGAAGTTGTAGCCCAAAAAATTTGTTAAATTACGTTTTAATATTTTTAAATTTAATAAAAACGTGAATTTTTTATTTGACAAACTATTCATCTCCGAAGCCTTTTTCATATTTAGTAAGCGTTATTGTTTTATTTTTAATAATTATTTTCAATTACCTAACCCTTGAATTATAAAAAAATTTTCCGTTTTATTTAAAATAAAATATTTTTAATTTTTTAAAATATATAATATATTAAGTAGAAAGTTAAATAAATAATAAAATTATAATTAACAAAAATTTTTTTTATAGAAAATACCAAATTTGAACTTAAAATGATAAATTAATAAATTCATTAAAATTTTTTTTTGTTCAATATAAAAAAATATATATATTAGTTATTTTTAAAAAGATAAATTTTTAAAAATAAATTATTAAATACACAATTTATTACATTATAAATGAATAATGTTAAAAGTTTAATAAATTAAAAAATTAAATTTAAAAAGAATTTTTATACAAAAACTCCAATATTGATAACAGTATATTTAACCTTCAAAGCACTTAATATTAAAATGATGCTGGAAGGCTTATTTTTGAAAATTAATTTTGCGCAACTCAGATTTGTATCTTTAAACGTATTTAAAACCTACCCATGACAAAAAATTCAGAAAATGTAAAAATAATTTTTTTTCAGTTTTCGGAAAAAAACAGGTGCCTTTTAGAAGAATCACCCATATACACTAATGGGGCTCCGCCCCCCTGCGCGCTTAGCGCGCCAAACCCTGATTTTATATGATATAATATATCTTATGATATTAGCCAATCTCAAATTTTTAATCTTTGTCATCATCTTTGTCATCAAGTAAAAAAATTTTCTTTTGTATAGGCTTCGACGTCCTATTCGTGCTTCTATTTGAGGGGGCAAGCTCTGACCTGTTGGTACCTGCAAGTAAAAAAATTTATTTTGCATAGGCTTTGACGTCCTATTTTGCGCTTCTATTTGAGGGGGCAAGCTCTGACCTCTTGGTAAAACACAGATCAAATTTTGACGTAATGTGAAGGCCCACATTAAGGCCCCTTTTAAAACCCGTAGCTCAAAAAATCGGTCAAATTAAAAATGAATTTTTATTCGTTCTTTATCTTCTTTTTGACCTAGGTCAAAAAATAGGTCAATTTTGACATATGTTTTGATTTATGTTTTTGACCTAAGGGTAAAAAAATTGGTCAATTTTGACATAAGTTTTGAGGTAATGTGAGGCCGTTATTTGTCCTCTTTTAAACCTGTAGGTCAAAAAATAGGTCAATTTTGACATAAGTTTTAAAGTAATTTGAGGCCGTTATTTATCCTCTTTTTGACCTATATGTAAAAAATAGGTCAAATTAGACATAGATTTTGACGTAATGTGAGGCCGTTATTTATCCTCTTTTTAAACCTATAGATAAAAAATAGGTCAAATTAGACATACATTTTGACGTAATGTTAGACCGCTATTTATTCTCATTTAAATATATGGGTCAAAAAATAGGTCAATTTTGACGTAAGTTTTGACGGCCTTTACTACAGGGGGCCCTTAGAAATCCTGACTCTGCGGCGGCGAAATGTTTATATATATATATATATATATATATATATATATATATATATATGGGTGATTCTCCTGAAAGGGACCACTTCACGTGTCTCCAACGTGAGACTCAATATTTGCATTAACTTTTTATTAATATTTTGTTGAGTATAAATTTAAAAATAAATTTATCCATAATCTACGAAACATTATTTATCATTACATAATCTTGTAATCTTAAAATTAAAAAGTTTTCTTAGTAAAAAAATTATTTAATTTTGTCTTTTGGTTTTGGTTAAATATGATACATATTTTTAATTATTTTTTAATATAATTAAAAATTTTGTAATATAGTCTTAATATATATCAAATTGAAGCTTAGAATCTACCGTTTATTTTTCACTTATATTTAGTTTAAATAAAATAAAAGAAATTTTTTAAATAATTAATTAAAAATTACTGGCAATGCGAGTAAAAATTCAAATTCATCTCCGAAGCCTCGTTTTTCAGTTAAAAACATCATATTTTTAAACTGTTTTTTAGTTTCACGTAATCTATATATAAATATTTGAAGTTGTAGCCCAAAAAATTTGTTAAATTACGTTTTAATATTTTTAAATTTAATAAAAACGTGAATTTTTTATTTGACAAACTATTCATCTCCGAAGCCTTTTTCATATTTAGTAAGCGTTATTGTTTTATTTTTAATAATTATTTTCAATTACCTAACCCTTGAATTATAAAAAAATTTTCCGTTTTATTTAAAATAAAATATTTTTAATTTTTTAAAATATATAATATATTAAGTAGAAAGTTAAATAAATAATAAAATTATAATTAACAAAAATTTTTTTTATAGAAAATACCAAATTTGAACTTAAAATGATAAATTAATAAATTCATTAAAATTTTTTTTTGTTCAATATAAAAAAATATATATTAGTTATTTTTAAAAAGATAAATTTTTAAAAATAAATTATTAAATACACAATTTATTACATTATAAATGAATAATGTTAAAAGTTTAATAAATTAAAAAATTAAATTTAAAAAGAATTTTTATACAAAAACTCCAATATTGAAAACAGTATATTTAACCTTCAAAGCACTTAATATTAAAATGATGCTGGAAGGCTTATTTTTGAAAATTAATTTTGCGCAACTCAGATTTGTATCTTTAAACGTATTTAAAACCTACCCATGACAAAAAATTCAGAAAATGTAAAAATAATTTTTTTTCAGTTTTCGGAAAAAAACAGGTGCCTTTTAGAAGAATCACCCATATACACTAATGGGGCTCCGCCCCCCTGCGCGCTTAGCGCGCCAACCCCCTGATTTTATATGATATAATATATCTTATGATATTAGCCAATCTCAAATTTTTAATCTTTGTCATCATCTTTGTCATCAAGTAAAAAAATTTTCTTTTGTATAGGCTTCGACGTCCTATTCGTGCTTCTATTTGAGGGGGCAAGCTCTGACCTGTTGGTACCTGCAAGTAAAAAAATTTATTTTGCATAGGCTTTGACGTCCTATTTTGCGCTTCTATTTGAGGGGGCAAGCTCTGACCTCTTGGTAAAACACAGATCAAATTTTGACGTAATGTGAAGGCCCACATTAAGGCCCCTTTTAAAACCCGTAGCTCAAAAAATCGGTCAAATTAAAAATGAATTTTTATTCGTTCTTTATCTTCTTTTTGACCTAGGTCAAAAAATAGGTCAATTTTGACATATGTTTTGATTTATGTTTTTGACCTAAGGGTAAAAAAATTGGTCAATTTTGACATAAGTTTTGAGGTAATGTGAGGCCGTTATTTGTCCTCTTTTAAACCTGTAGGTCAAAAAATAGGTCAATTTTGACATAAGTTTTAAAGTAATTTGAGGCCGTTATTTATCCTCTTTTTGACCTATATGTAAAAAATAGGTCAAATTAGACATAGATTTTGACGTAATGTGAGGCCGTTATTTATCCTCTTTTTAAACCTATAGATAAAAAATAGGTCAAATTAGACATACATTTTGACGTAATGTTAGACCGCTATTTATTCTCATTTAAATATATGGGTCAAAAAATAGGTCAATTTTGACGTAAGTTTTGACGGCCTTTACTACAGGGGGCCCTTAGAAATCCTGACTCTGCGGCGGCGAAATGTTTATATATATATATATATATATATATATATATATATATATATATATGGGTGATTCTCCTGAAAGGGACCACTTCACGTGTCTCCAACGTGAGACTCAATATTTGCATTAACTTTTTATTAATATTTTGTTGAGTATAAATTTAAAAATAAATTTATCCATAATCTACGAAACATTATTTATCATTACATAATCTTGTAATCTTAAAATTAAAAAGTTTTCTTAGTAAAAAAATTATTTAATTTTGTCTTTTGGTTTTGGTTAAATATGATACATATTTTTAATTATTTTTTAATATAATTAAAAATTTTGTAATATAGTCTTAATATATATCAAATTGAAGCTTAGAATCTACCGTTTATTTTTCACTTATATTTAGTTTAAATAAAATAAAAGAAATTTTTTAAATAATTAATTAAAAATTACTGGCAATGCGAGTAAAAATTCAAATTCATCTCCGAAGCCTCGTTTTTCAGTTAAAAACATCATATTTTTAAACTGTTTTTTAGTTTCACGTAATCTATATATAAATATTTGAAGTTGTAGCCCAAAAAATTTGTTAAATTACGTTTTAATATTTTTAAATTTAATAAAAACGTGAATTTTTTATTTGACAAACTATTCATCTCCGAAGCCTTTTTCATATTTAGTAAGCGTTATTGTTTTATTTTTAATAATTATTTTCAATTACCTAACCCTTGAATTATAAAAAAATTTTCCGTTTTATTTAAAATAAAATATTTTTAATTTTTTAAAATATATAATATATTAAGTAGAAAGTTAAATAAATAATAAAATTATAATTAACAAAAATTTTTTTTATAGAAAATACCAAATTTGAACTTAAAATGATAAATTAATAAATTCATTAAAATTTTTTTTTGTTCAATATAAAAAAATATATATTAGTTATTTTTAAAAAGATAAATTTTTAAAAATAAATTATTAAATACACAATTTATTACATTATAAATGAATAATGTTAAAAGTTTAATAAATTAAAAAATTAAATTTAAAAAGAATTTTTATACAAAAACTCCAATATTGATAACAGTATATTTAACCTTCAAAGCACTTAATATTAAAATGATGCTGGAAGGCTTATTTTTGAAAATTAATTTTGCGCAACTCAGATTTGTATCTTTAAACGTATTTAAAACCTACCCATGACAAAAAATTCAGAAAATGTAAAAATAATTTTTTTTCAGTTTTCGGAAAAAAACAGGTGCCTTTTAGAAGAATCACCCATATACACTAATGGGGCTCCGCCCCCCTGCGCGCTTAGCGCGCCAAACCCTGATTTTATATGATATAATATATCTTATGATATTAGCCAATCTCAAATTTTTAATCTTTGTCATCATCTTTGTCATCAAGTAAAAAAATTTTCTTTTGTATAGGCTTCGACGTCCTATTCGTGCTTCTATTTGAGGGGGCAAGCTCTGACCTGTTGGTACCTGCAAGTAAAAAAATTTATTTTGCATAGGCTTTGACGTCCTATTTTGCGCTTCTATTTGAGGGGGCAAGCTCTGACCTCTTGGTAAAACACAGATCAAATTTTGACGTAATGTGAAGGCCCACATTAAGGCCCCTTTTAAAACCCGTAGCTCAAAAAATCGGTCAAATTAAAAATGAATTTTTATTCGTTCTTTATCTTCTTTTTGACCTAGGTCAAAAAATAGGTCAATTTTGACATATGTTTTGATTTATGTTTTTGACCTAAGGGTAAAAAAATTGGTCAATTTTGACATAAGTTTTGAGGTAATGTGAGGCCGTTATTTGTCCTCTTTTAAACCTGTAGGTCAAAAAATAGGTCAATTTTGACATAAGTTTTAAAGTAATTTGAGGCCGTTATTTATCCTCTTTTTGACCTATATGTAAAAAATAGGTCAAATTAGACATAGATTTTGACGTAATGTGAGGCCGTTATTTATCCTCTTTTTAAACCTATAGATAAAAAATAGGTCAAATTAGACATACATTTTGACGTAATGTTAGACCGCTATTTATTCTCATTTAAATATATGGGTCAAAAAATAGGTCAATTTTGACGTAAGTTTTGACGGCCTTTACTACAGGGGGCCCTTAGAAATCCTGACTCTGCGGCGGCGAAATGTTTATATATATATATATATATATATATATATATATATATATATATATATGGGTGATTCTCCTGAAAGGGACCACTTCACGTGTCTCCAACGTGAGACTCAATATTTGCATTAACTTTTTATTAATATTTTGTTGAGTATAAATTTAAAAATAAATTTATCCATAATCTACGAAACATTATTTATCATTACATAATCTTGTAATCTTAAAATTAAAAAGTTTTCTTAGTAAAAAAATTATTTAATTTTGTCTTTTGGTTTTGGTTAAATATGATACATATTTTTAATTATTTTTTAATATAATTAAAAATTTTGTAATATAGTCTTAATATATATCAAATTGAAGCTTAGAATCTACCGTTTATTTTTCACTTATATTTAGTTTAAATAAAATAAAAGAAATTTTTTAAATAATTAATTAAAAATTACTGGCAATGCGAGTAAAAATTCAAATTCATCTCCGAAGCCTCGTTTTTCAGTTAAAAACATCATATTTTTTAAACTGTTTTTTAGTTTCACGTAATCTATATATAAATATTTGAAGTTGTAGCCCAAAAAATTTGTTAAATTACGTTTTAATATTTTTAAATTTAATAAAAACGTGAATTTTTTATTTGACAAACTATTCATCTCCGAAGCCTTTTTCATATTTAGTAAGCGTTATTGTTTTATTTTTAATAATTATTTTCAATTACCTAACCCTTGAATTATAAAAAAATTTTCCGTTTTATTTAAAATAAAATATTTTTAATTTTTTAAAATATATAATATATTAAGTAGAAAGTTAAATAAATAATAAAATTATAATTAACAAAAATTTTTTTTATAGAAAATACCAAATTTGAACTTAAAATGATAAATTAATAAATTCATTAAAATTTTTTTTTGTTCAATATAAAAAAATATATATTAGTTATTTTTAAAAAGATAAATTTTTAAAAATAAATTATTAAATACACAATTTATTACATTATAAATGAATAATGTTAAAAGTTTAATAAATTAAAAAATTAAATTTAAAAAGAATTTTTATACAAAAACTCCAATATTGATAACAGTATATTTAACCTTCAAAGCACTTAATATTAAAATGATGCTGGAAGGCTTATTTTTGAAAATTAATTTTGCGCAACTCAGATTTGTATCTTTAAACGTATTTAAAACCTACCCATGACAAAAAATTCAGAAAATGTAAAAATAATTTTTTTTCAGTTTTCGGAAAAAAACAGGTGCCTTTTAGAAGAATCACCCATATACACTAAAGGGGCTCCGCCCCCCTGCGCGCTTAGCGCGCCAACCCCCTGATTTTATATGATATAATATATCTTATGATATTAGCCAATCTCAAATTTTTAATCTTTGTCATCATCTTTGTCATCAAGTAAAAAAATTTTCTTTTGTATAGGCTTCGACGTCCTATTCGTGCTTCTATTTGAGGGGGCAAGCTCTGACCTGTTGGTACCTGCAAGTAAAAAAATTTATTTTGCATAGGCTTTGACGTCCTATTTTGCGCTTCTATTTGAGGGGGCAAGCTCTGACCTCTTGGTAAAACACAGATCAAATTTTGACGTAATGTGAAGGCCCACATTAAGGCCCCTTTTAAAACCCGTAGCTCAAAAAATCGGTCAAATTAAAAATGAATTTTTATTCGTTCTTTATCTTCTTTTTGACCTAGGTCAAAAAATAGGTCAATTTTGACATATGTTTTGATTTATGTTTTTGACCTAAGGGTAAAAAAATTGGTCAATTTTGACATAAGTTTTGAGGTAATGTGAGGCCGTTATTTGTCCTCTTTTAAACCTGTAGGTCAAAAAATAGATCAATTTTGACATAAGTTTTAAAGTAATTTGAGGCCGTTATTTATCCTCTTTTTGACCTATATGTAAAAAATAGGTCAAATTAGACATAGATTTTGACGTAATGTGAGGCCGTTATTTATCCTCTTTTTAAACCTATAGATAAAAAATAGGTCAAATTAGACATACATTTTGACGTAATGTTAGACCGCTATTTATTCTCATTTAAATATATGGGTCAAAAAATAGGTCAATTTTGACGTAAGTTTTGACGGCCTTTACTACAGGGGGCCCTTAGAAATCCTGACTCTGCGGCGGCGAAATGTTTATATATATATATATATATATATATATATATATATATGGGTGATTCTCCTGAAAGGGACCACTTCACGTGTCTCCAACGTGAGACTCAATATTTGCATTAACTTTTTATTAATATTTTGTTGAGTATAAATTTAAAAATAAATTTATCCATAATCTACGAAACATTATTTATCATTACATAATCTTGTAATCTTAAAATTAAAAAGTTTTCTTAGTAAAAAAATTATTTAATTTTGTCTTTTGGTTTTGGTTAAATATGATACATATTTTTAATTATTTTTTAATATAATTAAAAATTTTGTAATATAGTCTTAATATATATCAAATTGAAGCTTAGAATCTACCGTTTATTTTTCACTTATATTTAGTTTAAATAAAATAAAAGAAATTTTTTAAATAATTAATTAAAAATTACTGGCAATGCGAGTAAAAATTCAAATTCATCTCCGAAGCCTCGTTTTTCAGTTAAAAACATCATATTTTTAAACTGTTTTTTAGTTTCACGTAATCTATATATAAATATTTGAAGTTGTAGCCCAAAAAATTTGTTAAATTACGTTTTAATATTTTTAAATTTAATAAAAACGTGAATTTTTTATTTGACAAACTATTCATCTCCGAAGCCTTTTTCATATTTAGTAAGCGTTATTGTTTTATTTTTAATAATTATTTTCAATTACCTAACCCTTGAATTATAAAAAAATTTTCCGTTTTATTTAAAATAAAATATTTTTAATTTTTTAAAATATATAATATATTAAGTAGAAAGTTAAATAAATAATAAAATTATAATTAACAAAAATTTTTTTTATAGAAAATACCAAATTTGAACTTAAAATGATAAATTAATAAATTCATTAAAATTTTTTTTTGTTCAATATAAAAAAATATATATTAGTTATTTTTAAAAAGATAAATTTTTAAAAATAAATTATTAAATACACAATTTATTACATTATAAATGAATAATGTTAAAAGTTTAATAAATTAAAAAATTAAATTTAAAAAGAATTTTTATACAAAAACTCCAATATTGATAACAGTATATTTAACCTTCAAAGCACTTAATATTAAAATGATGCTGGAAGGCTTATTTTTGAAAATTAATTTTGCGCAACTCAGATTTGTATCTTTAAACGTATTTAAAACCTACCCATGACAAAAAATTCAGAAAATGTAAAAATAATTTTTTTTCAGTTTTCGGAAAAAAACAGGTGCCTTTTAGAAGAATCACCCATATACACTAAAGGGGCTCCGCCCCCCTGCGCGCTTAGCGCGCCAACCCCCTGATTTTATATGATATAATATATCTTATGATATTAGCCAATCTCAAATTTTTAATCTTTGTCATCATCTTTGTCATCAAGTAAAAAAATTTTCTTTTGTATAGGCTTCGACGTCCTATTCGTGCTTCTATTTGAGGGGGCAAGCTCTGACCTGTTGGTACCTGCAAGTAAAAAAATTTATTTTGCATAGGCTTTGACGTCCTATTTTGCGCTTCTATTTGAGGGGGCAAGCTCTGACCTCTTGGTAAAACACAGATCAAATTTTGACGTAATGTGAAGGCCCACATTAAGGCCCCTTTTAAAACCCGTAGCTCAAAAAATCGGTCAAATTAAAAATGAATTTTTATTCGTTCTTTATCTTCTTTTTGACCTAGGTCAAAAAATAGGTCAATTTTGACATATGTTTTGATTTATGTTTTTGACCTAAGGGTAAAAAAATTGGTCAATTTTGACATAAGTTTTGAGGTAATGTGAGGCCGTTATTTGTCCTCTTTTAAACCTGTAGGTCAAAAAATAGATCAATTTTGACATAAGTTTTAAAGTAATTTGAGGCCGTTATTTATCCTCTTTTTGACCTATATGTAAAAAATAGGTCAAATTAGACATAGATTTTGACGTAATGTGAGGCCGTTATTTATCCTCTTTTTAAACCTATAGATAAAAAATAGGTCAAATTAGACATACATTTTGACGTAATGTTAGACCGCTATTTATTCTCATTTAAATATATGGGTCAAAAAATAGGTCAATTTTGACGTAAGTTTTGACGGCCTTTACTACAGGGGGCCCTTAGAAATCCTGACTCTGCGGCGGCGAAATGTTTATATATATATATATATATATATATATATATATATATATGGGTGATTCTCCTGAAAGGGACCACTTCACGTGTCTCCAACGTGAGACTCAATATTTGCATTAACTTTTTATTAATATTTTGTTGAGTATAAATTTAAAAATAAATTTATCCATAATCTACGAAACATTATTTATCATTACATAATCTTGTAATCTTAAAATTAAAAAGTTTTCTTAGTAAAAAAATTATTTAATTTTGTCTTTTGGTTTTGGTTAAATATGATACATATTTTTAATTATTTTTTAATATAATTAAAAATTTTGTAATATAGTCTTAATATATATCAAATTGAAGCTTAGAATCTACCGTTTATTTTTCACTTATATTTAGTTTAAATAAAATAAAAGAAATTTTTTAAATAATTAATTAAAAATTACTGGCAATGCGAGTAAAAATTCAAATTCATCTCCGAAGCCTCGTTTTTCAGTTAAAAACATCATATTTTTAAACTGTTTTTTAGTTTCACGTAATCTATATATAAATATTTGAAGTTGTAGCCCAAAAAATTTGTTAAATTACGTTTTAATATTTTTAAATTTAATAAAAACGTGAATTTTTTATTTGACAAACTATTCATCTCCGAAGCCTTTTTCATATTTAGTAAGCGTTATTGTTTTATTTTTAATAATTATTTTCAATTACCTAACCCTTGAATTATAAAAAAATTTTCCGTTTTATTTAAAATAAAATATTTTTAATTTTTTAAAATATATAATATATTAAGTAGAAAGTTAAATAAATAATAAAATTATAATTAACAAAAATTTTTTTTATAGAAAATACCAAATTTGAACTTAAAATGATAAATTAATAAATTCATTAAAATTTTTTTTTGTTCAATATAAAAAAATATATATTAGTTATTTTTAAAAAGATAAATTTTTAAAAATAAATTATTAAATACACAATTTATTACATTATAAATGAATAATGTTAAAAGTTTAATAAATTAAAAAATTAAATTTAAAAAGAATTTTTATACAAAAACTCCAATATTGATAACAGTATATTTAACCTTCAAAGCACTTAATATTAAAATGATGCTGGAAGGCTTATTTTTGAAAATTAATTTTGCGCAACTCAGATTTGTATCTTTAAACGTATTTAAAACCTACCCATGACAAAAAATTCAGAAAATGTAAAAATAATTTTTTTTCAGTTTTCGGAAAAAAACAGGTGCCTTTTAGAAGAATCACCCATATACACTAAAGGGGCTCCGCCCCCCTGCGCGCTTAGCGCGCCAACCCCCTGATTTTATATGATATAATATATCTTATGATATTAGCCAATCTCAAATTTTTAATCTTTGTCATCATCTTTGTCATCAAGTAAAAAAATTTTCTTTTGTATAGGCTTCGACGTCCTATTCGTGCTTCTATTTGAGGGGGCAAGCTCTGACCTGTTGGTACCTGCAAGTAAAAAAATTTATTTTGCATAGGCTTTGACGTCCTATTTTGCGCTTCTATTTGAGGGGGCAAGCTCTGACCTCTTGGTAAAACACAGATCAAATTTTGACGTAATGTGAAGGCCCACATTAAGGCCCCTTTTAAAACCCGTAGCTCAAAAAATCGGTCAAATTAAAAATGAATTTTTATTCGTTCTTTATCTTCTTTTTGACCTAGGTCAAAAAATAGGTCAATTTTGACATATGTTTTGATTTATGTTTTTGACCTAAGGGTAAAAAAATTGGTCAATTTTGACATAAGTTTTGAGGTAATGTGAGGCCGTTATTTGTCCTCTTTTAAACCTGTAGGTCAAAAAATAGGTCAATTTTGACATAAGTTTTAAAGTAATTTGAGGCCGTTATTTATCCTCTTTTTGACCTATATGTGACGTGCCGCGACAAAAGGGACCTTAGCTCCCAATAGTGAATTTTGCAGGAAAGGCGATTGAAGTAGAGCGTCTCTGATTGGTGGAGACGTTCCACTAGAATTCAGCCCCACTACTCACTACACATTGATATTTGTCCGCGTTACACGAAGCGCACGAATTATATGTATATGACCAGTGTAGTTGTATTGGAGAGTGGAATGGGTGCTTTTCTGAACAACCACGTGTAAACACTCAACAAGCTCATTTTTAAACATTAATAACAAAAAAATCTATAAGTAAAAAGTATTTTTGACGCTTGTATGTGAAAGAGCAACTCAATAAATATTGAATGATATACATAACTCGAAATTAATTTTTTCAGAGCTAAGGTCCCTTTTGTCGCGGCACGTCACATATGTAAAAAAATAGGTCAAATTAGACATAGATTTTGACGTAATGTGAGGCCGTTATTTATCCTCTTTTTAAACCTATAGGTATAGGTAAAAAAATAGGTCAATTTTGATATAAGTTTTGAAGTAATTTGAGGCCGTTATTTATCCTCTTTTTCACCTATATCTCAAAAAATAGGTCAAATTAGACATAGATTTTGACATAATGTGAGGCCGTTATTTATCCTCCTTTTAAACCGTTAGGTCTAAAAATAAGTCAATTTTGACATAAGTTTTGAGGTAATGTGAGCATGTTATTTATTCCCTTTTTGACCTATAGGTCAAGATATAGGTCAAATTAGACATAGGTTTTGAGGTAATGTGAGGCCGTTATTTATTCTCCTTTTAAATCTATAGATAAAAAATAGGTCAAATTAGACATACATTTTGACTTAATGTTAGACCGCTATTTATTCTCATTTAAATATATGGGTCAAAAAATAGGTCAATTTTGACGTAAGTTTTGACGGCCTTTACTACAGGGGGCCCTTAGAAATCCTGACTCTGCGGCGGCGAAATGTTTATATATATATATATATATACACTAAAGGGGCTCCGCCCCCCTGCGCGCTTAGCGCGCCAACCCCCTGATTTTATATGATATAATATATCTTATGATATTAGCCAGTCTCAAATTTTTAATCTTTGTCATCATCTTTGTCATCAAGTAAAAAAATTTTCTTTTGTATAGGCTTCGACGTCCTATTCGTGCTTCTATTTGAGGGGGCAAGCTCTGACCTGTTGGTACCTGCAAGTAAAAAAATTTATTTTGCATAGGCTTTGACGTCCTATTTTGCGCTTCTATTTGAGGGGGCAAGCTCTGACCTCTTGGTAAAACACAGATCAAATTTTGACGTAATGTGAAGGCCCACATTAAGGCCCCTTTTAAAACCCGTAGCTCAAAAAATCGGTAAAATTAAACATGTATTTATATTCGTTATTTATCCTCTTTTTGACTTAGGTCAAAAAATAGGTTAATTTTGACATATGTTTTGATTTATGTTCTTGACCTATAAATCAAAAAATAGGTCAAATTAGACATAGGTTTTGAGGTAATGTGAGGCCGTTATTTATTCTCCTTTTAAATCTATAGATAAAAAATAGGTCAAATTAGACATAGATTTTGACGTAATGTAAGGCCATTATTTATTCTTCTTTTTGACCTATAGGTCAAAAAATAGGTCAAATTAGACATAGATTTTGACGTAATGTGAGGCTGTTATTTATTCTCTTTTAAACCTATAGGTAAAAAAATAGGCCAAATTTGACGTAAGTTTTGACGGACCCTTTGGGATAGGGCGCCCTTAGAAATCCTGACTATATATGTATATATATAAATATATATGTGACGCGTTACGAGAAAAGGAACCTATCGCCTCAAAAGAGAATTTTACAGGGGGGGCGTTTAAAGTGACGCCATGAGCAGAAAACCCGTGTATTTACGCGGACACGTTCAACTTTCGGGCTTTATATTAATTAAACTATTTCAGATTTTTAATTTCTGATTTTTTTACGTGAAAGAGCGACTAAAAATCTATGGAATACGACTAGAAACTCAAAAATGATTTTTTTATCGATAGGTCCCTTTTCTCGTGTCGCGTCACATATATATATATATATATATATATATGAGTTTCTTGATGTATTTGCTCAAAAATCCACTTTTCTTCCTCTCCGCGACACTATCTCTATACCATCTACTTTTGACTCTTTTAACGAAAATAATTTTTTCTATTCCGATATAACTCATAAAGACATTTTAGATAGTCTAGATCAGGTTAAAACGAATGCAATGGGACCTGACTCTATTTCTGTACCAATGATCAAAATGTCTCTTCCCATTATTCTTCCTGTTCTTACTCATATTTATAATTATTCCCTTCAAACTGGAATCTTTCCTAGTATATGGAAAACGAGTATCATTCGACCTATTCCTAAGATTAATAACCCAAAAACTCCCAATGATTTTAGACCAATTTCTATTATTTGTGCCCTATCGAAGCCGCTGGAGAAGATAGTTTGTAAACAATTAACGTCATATTTAACTGAAAATATGCTCTTCGAACCTTCGCAATCTGGTTTTCGTGCTAAGCATAGCACTTGTACATCAGCATTAAAGTTTACAACTGATATAAAGATTGCGATGGACCAGAGGCTTGTTACAGTTGCCGTGTTTTTTGATTTTTCTAAAGCCTTTCCATCGGTGGATCATGACTTGTTAATACAAAAGCTGGGGTCCTTCAATATATCAAAATCTGTTTGTAAGTGGTTTGGGTCTTATATGAATTCACGCTTTCATAAAATTAGTGACGC
The DNA here is from genome assembly GCA_032873175.1 of Leptopilina drosophilae. Classification (NCBI taxonomy): domain Eukaryota; kingdom Metazoa; phylum Arthropoda; class Insecta; order Hymenoptera; family Figitidae; genus Leptopilina; species Leptopilina drosophilae. Next base: position 27,089,313 of record CM065479.1, on the reverse strand, counting down.
GAATGGTAGTGTTTCAGAATGGGACAGACTTGAATGTGGTGTTCCTCAAGGAGCATCACTTTCTTCTCTTCTTTTTAACTTATTCATTTCTGATCTTGGTAAAGATATGAAATATTGCAAATTTCTTAAATTTGCTGATGATTTTAAAATTTATTTATCTGGTCCTTTGTCTTCTCTATCTGAAATGCTTCAAAAGGTTCAGTTTGATATTGATTATGTTGTTGAGTGGGCAAGAAATAATGCACTGACGTTGAATTCTTCCAAGACCCATGCCATGGTTTTTTCTACATCAACTGTTTCGGTTAGGCAATCCTTAATAGTCCTTCCCCCTCTGTTAGTATGTAACACCCCTATTTCTTTTGAAGAGACAGTGAAGGACCTTGGTTTGGTAATTGATTCTGGTCTATCATGGAAGGAGCAAGTTTCTAGAATTTCGCGTCAAACTTTTACGACTTTACGACAATTAAATAGAAATAAAGCCTCTATCCCCTGTGCAACTCGTTTATTGTTAGTTAAATCGCTCATTCTTCCCTTTTTTGATTATTGTTGTCATGTTTATGATGATATCACTGATGAGCTGAATGTTAAGTTGGAACGATCATTGAATGCTTGCATTCGATTTATTTTTGATTTACCTAAGGCTGAGCATATAACACAATATAGAATAAAGGCTGGGCTTTTAAATGTTGCTTCTAGAAGACAACTTTTTATTGGTAACTTAATTTATTCTATTTTTAGCAGCAAAATGCCTTCATACCTCTACGACTTTTTTAATTTTAAAAACCTAAATGAAAATAATTATTCCAGGCTTCGAGAAAGGAAGAATTGTTTAATAGTTCCTTTTCATCGCACTAGTAAATTGCAAAAATCTTTTATTATAAGAGGTGCAAGACTTTGGAATAAACTGCCTGTTAATATTAGAGATGCACCTAGTCAATTTACATTCAAAAAGCTGTTTTTTAATTTTCTATTTAAGAAGAATGGAGAGTTTTTTGATATTACCTACTGGTAAATTATAATAGTTTCTTCTTTTCTTTTTTTCGGTTAGATATAATAAATAATTTTTCATTTCATTTAGTATTTTCTTATATTAGATTATGCGTGCATTTTCCTTATTTTGATTACTAATTTTTGTTAGATTTTTGTAGTTCTATCATTTTGTTATGTAGTTTTATATACTTTTAAGTTACTTCTGTAATATGATTATTGTACATTGTTCCTTGAAGGGCTTTAAGCCCTAGGGACTTATCTTCAATAAATAAATAAATAAATAAATATATATATATATATATATATATATATATATATATATATATATATATATGGCTCGTTCTACAAGCGAAGGAAGAAAATTGAGAACATTTTGTCAAAACAATTTTTTTTACGTTTAGGTTCTAAAAAGTAATTTAAATTCAAGTTAATAGTATTATCAAAGATACCTAAAAGTACACTGAGAAAATTTAAAGCGTTCTGCTGACTTCAATGCGAGACAGCAGCGCGCTTTGTTATAAGGGATAGCAGTTAACCTCAAAAGCTATCTTTTTTGATAGAGTGTGCTGCTGTCCTGCAAAAAAGAAAGCATCTATCTCTACAAAGACAGCAGCGTGCTTTTAATTTTTTCAGTGTAGCCAGTCAAAAAATGAGCCGCCGGAACGTAGAAGGGCACGTAAATTTTTCTTGGCCGAGATTGAAGTCCCCTGGACATCCAAAATTCGACTTTCGAATTTAAATATCTCATGTACATATCCTTATAGGAAATTTCATTGCGCATCTTTTTTTCTGATGAAATTTTTTTGTATCTATAACCGTTTTCGAAATATAAGGGAAAAACTGTTTTTTTTAAAAACGAAATTTTAATTGTTTTTTTCACTTTAACACGCGATTACTCAGTCAATTTTACGAATTTCTTAATGAAACAAAAACGAAAATAAGCGTTATTTTATCCTACGAGTGACTAAAAAAGAGAAATTATGTTTTAATTATAAATTAAAAAGTTATTAATTTTTTATTGAGATATTGCAAGATTCGAAAACTAAAATTTTCACTAAGCGGGGAAGTTGAGCAAATTTTGAGCAACAAAATACTTCCAGCGAGAATGTTGTTTATTAAGGTCTAAACAAGTTTTTCCCGAAAGTTACAGTTCAATTAAACAATTAGTAAACAAATAGCGAATGTTAAAAGTCATCTGCGGCTGAACGCCCAGCGCGAGTTTCTCACCCGTATTATGTATACGCAGAATAAAACTCCAGCTTACTATAAGGTGAGATACGCGCGCTGGCCTTCAGCCGCATTTGTTAACTAATTGTTTAATTGAACTGTAACTTGCGGGAAAAACTTGTTTAGACCTTAATAAACAACTTTCTCGCTGGAAGTATTTTGTTGCTCAAAATTTGCTCAACTTCCCCGCTTTGTGAAAATTTTAGTTTTCAAATCTTGCAATATCTCAATAAAAAGTTAATAACTTTTTAATTTATAATTAAAACAACATTTTTCTTTTTTAGTCACTCGTAGGATGAAGTAACGCTTATTTTTGTTTTTGTTTCATTAAGAAATTCGTAAAATTGACTGAGTAATCGCGTGTTAAAGTGAAAAAAACAATTAAAATTTCGTTTTTTAAAAAAACAGTTTTTCCCTTATATTTCGAAAACGGTTATAGATACAAAAAAATTTCATAAGAAAAAAAGATGCGCAATGAAATTTCCGATAAGGATATGTACATGAGATATTTAAATTCGAAAGTCGAATTTTGGATGTCCAGGGGACTTCGATCTCGGCCGAGAAAAATTTACGTGCCCTTCTTCGATCCGGCGGCTCAAATTACAAATGCAAATTTTACAGCTATTTATAAATAATTTAATCGCGTGACCCAGGTTATGAAAAGAAAATTAACAATTGCTCACAAAATAATGTATAGATTTTGATAACTTTTGTTACCCGAGGGTTTTCGAGGTCGCTGATTACGAATCCGATGTCAAATTCCAAAGATTCAAAATGGCGGATCAAATATGGCTGACAAATTTTGAAAAATTGCATGCAACTTCCTTATTAAGTATTAGATTTCATAAAAATCTAACATTTATTACCGCGGTAAATGGCAAGGTGTTATTTTAATACGAAAATGAATTAATATAACTGATCAAAGGAATATTTCTTAAAAATAACAATCAAACTTACAAATATTGTTTACTATGAATAACATTTAGACTACATTAAAGATTCTTGATTAACACTAAGGCACACCCTAATGTGTAGGTGTCAGTTGAAATAAAAGCTTCCAAAAATTTGGATTTAGTGACCCTAAAAGTGTCTGAATATACATTTTAGATAAATCCGACAATATTAAAAAAAAATTTGGTTACCACATTGGAACTGACATTTTGAATTGTGAAAAGCGGACATCAAATCCGAGAAATAAAGGAAACCCCACTAAATAAACTAAAAATGGCTTCTGGTGAAATTCTTAAGATCTTTAAAATTTGTAGTTGAAGGTTTTCGGTCTTAAAAGAGAATTGAAAATTGAATTGAGAATTGAAGGTCAGGAAATAAATAAACGAAGGACATTTTTAGTGTGTTTAGTGCGGGGTTCTTTCGATTAATTGCGTTTTCTTAATATCACAATTTCACAATTTAAATTATCTGTAAAAGTAAATTTAAGTTCTTAACAATAAAAAAAATTTACATCAATTAAAATAAACGTTTTACATTAAAAAAAGTACTTTTTTCATTTGTTAACCACTTAAGCAACAGGGCGTCATAATTGGCGGCAGCCTGCAAGTGACAAAAGCGGCAAAAATGCGAAAAAGGCGTCGAAATTTGACTACTATTTTCTCATTGTGTAAGGAGATTTATAATATCACAACAAAGTCTTTTTGTTTTTTTTAAGTGAAAGAACAGACCTGCAAAAAAAAAAAAATGTTTTTTCAAATATTTAAACAATTTTGTAAGTTAATAATAAATAATAGATTTATATTAATGGCGTTACAGTTTCTACCACAAAAAGTCAAATTTTTTTCATGAAATTGTTTAAATATTTGAAAAAACATTTTTTTGTTGACAGATCTACTTTTTCACTTTAAAAAACAAAAATAATTTGTCGTGAAATTATAAATCTCCTCACAAAATGAGAAAATAGTCGTCAAATTTCGACGCCTTTTTCGCATTTTCGCCGCTTGTGTCACCTGCACGCTGACGCCAATTTTGACGCCCTGCCGCTTAAGTGATTAATATTTGTGGTTGATTTTAAAGTTAATAAGCAGAACATGGAAAATTAAAAAATAATTAAATGTTTTTAATATCTTTCAAGGTTGCTAAACACAAAAAATTAAAACTTTTTCTTCAATTCTAGGAAGTTAATACTTATTCCAGTATTTTTATAAAATTCTCTGATTTCCTAGAATAATTTTAGTTTTCCTAATTTTTTATTAAATTTCTTGTTTCCGAACCTGTAGTAGCATTATTAATTGAAAAAATGTCGAGACTTCAAGATGAGACGAGATTCTTTGCCTCAAGACGAGACTATTTCGAGACAAGACTCTTTGTTGGTCTTGACATTTCGAAACTTTGCCTTGCGGCAACACTAATCTTTAAGATTAATTCAAATCAGTTTGGCAATAGTTTTCATGTAATCTATGCGTGAAAATACAGAAGTATACCATTTTTCAGCTCTCTAGATAAAAAACTGTAAGCGCTAGAGTGAAATACGTGCCTTCTTGAGAAAATTTTTAAAAACTTCGAGTTCTTCGATGAAAAACGATAGAAAAAAAGAAGGGAAAACGAAAAAGAAAAATCCATTAAAAAAGAAATAAACAAAGGAAGAAGAAAACGTAGTAGAAAAAAAAGAATGAAATGAAAATGAAAGAAAACCATAAAAAGAATAAAACTAAAACAAGTTAAAATTGAGAAAACAAAACAGTAAATAAACTAAAAAGGAATAAAAGAAGAAGAAGGAGAGAACAAGAATGAAAATAAAAGTCGAAAAACAATAAAATTAAATTCTGTTTAAAATAGATATCATTAGATAAAACATTCCATGTATAATAACTGTCTACAAATACCCTGAAATAGAAGAAATAAGTTGTAAAACTATTTCGAGTTTCAAAAAACGAAACCTTGATAATGAAGGAAGACTTAACCCTTTAAGGACGGGAAGAACAGATTTTTTATCGAAGATTCAAGGTCGTGGTTCTCTGTATTCACGTATGACAAAAATTTGTCAGGTACCATTCCTTAAGTATTTTTTTGATCTCTTTCAGAATGCGTCATTGAAATTGCAAAAAAACTAAATTTGAAAAAGTTATGGCCATTTTTTTAAACAAAAACACGAAATTTTAAAAGTTTTTTGTCGAAAAAATTTTTTTTCATAGACTAAAAGTTAAAATATAAGCTGCTCACCTAAAAATATCGCGTCCGCAATACCCAAGCTTTACTAATATGAAACGCGTTTAAAAAAATTTTAAGATGGCGGTTGGCATCGCTGATTACGAATCTGAGGTCGGATTTTAAAAATTGGAAATCGCGTATCCAATATGGCTGACAAAATTTTTGAAATTCTTCGTAGTCACTTAAAATTCGTAAGGGGTACAAACGAGATTATCATAGAAGAAATGACAATTAAGCCATTGTTTGGGAGCAGTTAATAGTAGTAAAAGTCCTACCATTTTTAGTACAATGTTTCTTCTGAAAGCAGGATTACTCAATACATTATTATTTTCAGCTTCTGTCCCGCAATAAATATCGTTTGTAAAATTTAATCATCTTCTTAATGACTTCAGCACTTTACAAAAAGGCTAAATATTTATTTTTTTACGAAATGTTTCTAAAATTTTGTAAACTTATGCTGGGTTTTATGAATTTTATTCATTACTTCAAGAGCATTGAATGTTTGTTTTTATTTGTAAGAAGTCTGTTGAGGTATTGCTGTTCTGTAAAGTTTTCAAAAAGTTTTTTGTAGGATAAGGTGGCATGATAATCATAAAGATAATTTAAAAAAAAAATATAAAAATAAAAATTATTAAAAAAAATTAAAATACAACAGAAATAAGACTCTTCATTTCACGTTTACCTCCTCGCTGTTAGAGTCGGCATCATAATAATTATTGTGATGGCCAAAGATCGTAAAAATCTTTAAAATTCAAACTCTAAGTTTAACCGTCTTTTTGAATTTTGAAAAACAGACATTAGATTTCTAATCAGAGATACCAGTATTCCTCGAGTAATGAACTTCTCGCTAATCCAATAAATTTTTTAAAACTTTGTCCCACATAATGGATCCGACATTAGATTCGTAATCAGCGACCCCAAAAACCTCACGAGTAACGACTTTTAAGTGACAACGACGAATTTCAAAAAAATTTTCCGCCATATTGGATCCGCCATTTTGACTTTTTAAAAACTGACATCAGATTCGCAATCAGCGACCCCAAAAACTCCCAAGTGACAAGTTTTAAGTGATTACGACAAATTTTCAAAAATTTTGTTCCCCATATTGGATCCGCCATTTTGAATTTTTAAAAACCGCTATCTTGAAATTTTTGTAAACGCGTTTCATATTAGTAAAGCTTGAGTATTGCGGACACGATATTTTTAGGTGACCAGTTTATATTTTAACTTTTAGTCTATGAAAACAAATTTTTTTGACAAAAAACTTAAAAAATTTCGTGTTTTGGTTTAAAAAAATGGCCACATCTTTTTTAAATTTAGTTTTTTTGCAATTTCAATGACGGATTCTGAAAGAGGTCAAAAAATACTTAAGGAATGGTGCCTGACAAATTTTTGTCATACGTGAATACAGAGAACCACGACCTTGAATCTTCGATAAAAAATCTGTCCTACCCGTCCTTATTGGGTTAAGAAAAAAGAAAATGACGTATAAAATTGTTTGCATGATTTGGAAAAACAGGTTTCTCATTTAACAATGAGTGTGTGTCTCCCGAATATGAAAATACTAATTGGAAATTAAATGCAGTTTGCTTATTGTAGAGTGTTTAAGTGACAAATTCACTGATATCGCAAGTAATTAGATGTACATGATCAGTCCATTTTTATAGTATAAAAGTTCACATGTTTGTAATTTTCTTCCTCATGAATAAACCCAAAAACAAAATAATAGTCTTCGCGTATAAAATAATTTGGTTCCATATTTTTTTAATCACTGAGCTAACTATTATTATTCCCCCCGATGGTTGGCACCTTGTTGTGGTGGGTATGCTTTAAAGCAAACTGAAGGACTTTATCTTCCCCTTTTTTGGGGCAGCGAAGCTTTACCGGTTTTCCTCTATCTAAGATCAACTACTGACATGGAGAACTGATAAGTAAATAAAAAGGTATTAAATAGTAGACTGTGTAGGGTCCATTCTTCTCTGCGGCCGACACAATTCTTGATAACTTTGCCTTTCCTTGCTCCTTAGCCTGACCGAGATTTGTTAAGATATTTTTTAATCTAGTGAAATCATTTAGCGCCGGGTGGAAAAAGTTTCCTTTTTGCCTATAGAAACAAATACGAAAATACTGAAGTTGATCTGTGAATAATTAATAGACTTTAAAACCTTAATAATATTGTAGAAAAAGAGATTTTATTGCAATTTTGAGGTTTTTTCAATATTTTTCCAATACAAATTGCTACTTTAATATAATACACTAATTTTAAAATGTAATTATTCTTTTAACGTTTGAATTAAAACGAGAACCAATTTTCAAAGCTTAAGATTGGTCAGTCATTGTCGATTTTGTAAGTGACGGATATTTTATTCCATATAAGTCAACGACTTGCAGTATAAACTGAGCCTCTTCTTTGTCCCGTGTTAAAATAAGATTGTAATCTTTCATTAATTTAATGCCACGTTCAGCAGCATCATTAACTACGAATAAATTTTTAAAGAACTCTAAAGTAGTTTGATATTCTTCATTATCTTTCCATAACGATGGGTCCAATTTAATAAATTCAGTATGAATGTCAAAATTTAAAAAGGGAAGTTTCGATTTGTGCGAAACAAAATCAGATAAATTGCAAGTCAACAAATGTTGCACATTTGGAAACGTTCGGTGTTTCACTAAAATTACTTTAGGATTCTTTGTTTTCAAACGGTTTACCATTTTTCTTTTTATTTCAAATGAAACGTTCGGATCAAAAAATGCCAGTCCCACTGTTTCTGAAGTCAAATACCATAAGTGATTCTTAAACTTGTCAAATACCGCTTGAGACACAACTTTATCGATTTCGGAAAAGTCGAAAGCGTCATGCTAAAAATTCAAATCTTAATTGGGACATTCAATGGGATTCCTGCATCCATACCAGGCCTTAATGTAAAGTTTGACTACAAAAATTGAGATATCTTGAATATCTCTTGCAAAAGTTCTCTTGCAGTCAAATCAAACTTGTCCCGAAATAGAAAAATTTTCAGACAATAAATAGCCTTTGACATAAATCTTGCATGAGATGTTGCATCACATATTCGAAATGCACCGACATTGTTTTCAAGGAATGTAATCGTAAGCTCCAATAGTTCCCTATAATCACCGCGGATTTGCATTTTTTTTAGCTGATCTCGGCAAAACTCTTTTATTTTTTCACATTCATCCTCGGAAATTTTTGAGGCAACAATTGGATCATCAATAGCGTAACTGAATTGATCTTGTTCGATATTATGCCATACGTTAGCAAATCTATTGAAAATTAAAGATTCAGATGCATTGCTTTTACCATACTTCTTTTCAAAAACATCTTTAAGCAAAATCTCAAAGATGTGATGGCGACATGCAAAATGAAGGAGTTTTTGATCAAGAAAGTCATTAAAAATAATTTAAGCAATTTAGGACTAAATTTTCAGAGGAAAACTCCAAAGCATCTACTGTTGCCATCAAAATGTGCATTGCCAGTCTGTCCGACACCTAAACATAAAAAAGGAAAAAGATTTAGACAATAATTTTTGTAATTAATAATCTCAATGTTTTTTTCTTATCGTCTTCACATTCGCTTTATCAAGCGCAGAGCATAATCTTGGTGTGATCCATTTTTTCTTCTTAGTGAAACGTTCCTTTTGTATAGTGAGTTTTTCAAATTTATCGTCAACATCATTACTATCTATTTCCATGGGCTCAACTTCAAATTCAATTCTGCTTTCGTATTGAACTTTAATCAAGAATAGTGCTGCCCACGATACCAAGACTAGTCTCGGTCTCGTATCATCTCGGTTTTTCGAGACGACACCGAGACGATACTAGTTTTAGATGAATCCAAACAAATTTTCCTTTCAAGAGCGCCACTGGCATAGTTGGTACACTGAAAAAAATATATTTATGGTACTGTCATAAATATAGCCAATTTTCAAACATTATATTTGTGGATATTGAACTGACATACAGTATTGCTGTTTCAGCCATACATCCTAACCATACGTGTATGTCAAAATTGACCAGGTAATTATTCACTTTAAAAAACGAAACCCAAATACAGAAACCCTAATTTTTTGAAAACAAAACTGTAACCGAAATACCAAAACCTTATTTTTTTAGCAGAATAGCGAAAAGAGGAAACCGAAACCGTTAAAATTTCGGTTGCCATTGACTTTAAATTTTTAAAGTGAATAATTTTTTGTAACCGAAATTTTAACGGTTTCGATTTCCTCTTTTCGGTATTCTTCTAAAAAATTCGGTTTCGGTTGTTATCCCGGGACAATATATGAATGAAAACATTTGTGTGCATTTTAATTACTTAGAATGAAATATGAGTATTAATTACTCATAATTTATTTATATATTTGTTTTACATTTTACAAGATGGCCATAGCATTGTCAAGGAAAAACTAGAAATTTTTTGAAAGAACGTTTTTCTCCCTAACTTCTATATTATTTAACCTAATTACCTAAAAATTGGTACACTAGTGTATTTTTACAGGTTGATCACACATAATTAATTTAAAAAAATCTTTTTTTAATTTATTTTCAAAAATTTTTGTTTTATTTTAATTAATTATTTCGACGCTTCCCGTTCATATAATGCTTATTGAAAAACAAATGCAAGATGATTCTTATTCACTTTTTGGTGCAAGACAATGCTTATTCGATTTTCCGTGCAATAAAATGCTTATTCAAAATTCTATGCGAAAATGTACATTCTGAAATTAGCTTATTCTATGAATTTTATAAAATTTTTAATACAGTATAATTTATAATTGCAATGGCTTAAAAAATATTTCTTAATACGTGTGATAGGATCCGTGTTTAAAGTTTCTTATAACAATAGACACGTACTGAAATTCTCAGATATTTAATTGCCATTTAATATCAATAAGAAGATTTAGGGTTACATTTATTGTTCTGTCAGTGGCAATTGTTTTGCACACAATTTTGAATAAGCATTTTATTGCACGGAAAATCGAATAAGCATTGTCTTGCACCAAAAAATGAATAAGAATCATCTTGCATTCGTTTTTCAATAAGCATTATATGAACGGGAGGCGTCGATTTGTAATCTGCAAATTTGGTTCCTCTACTTATTATTTACAATATTAGACATACCATACTTCAATATTTCTTTTTCATTTATTTTTTTGTACCAAAAGATTTTAATTTTTGTGTAATTTTCAGCTTTACTTTTATATTAAAAAATCGAAAAAATGAAACTTAGGTTTTAAAATAAAGGGTTTTAAATTTTTATAATACGAGTTTCTGTTTTCTGTTTCAGATAATTTTTTTTCAGATTCGGTTTCTAGTTTACGGTTTTTTAAAAATATCTGTTTTTTTAGGTTATCGGTTACGCTTGCCATCCTTGAAATTGAGATTATCATTTTTTTCAGTGTATGGTTGGTTTTAGTATCGAATGTAATACTTACAGGGATTGTTAATTCTATAAATAAAAATTTGTTTTGTTTTTGATAGTTTTTCGATAGTTTATCTATAAAATAAAAAACTAAAAAATTTGATTTTTCAAAGCATGTACTTCGACTTAACTGAAGACTCGCGAGACAACGAGACGATATCGAGACTATGTTTGGCGATACCGATACCTAAAATTACAATATTTAACGAGACCGAGACGATACTACATAAAATCTCGTATCGTCTCGTCTCGTGGGTAGCACTAATCAAGAGAATATTGGATTGAGAATTAAAAGATTATTATTATATAATTCACAACTAAATACCACTAATAATAAAATTACTCACCAGTGTGTTGTTATTTTGGTTTTTTTTCGTATCTTAATTTTCGAGCATTTTCTTTTTCTTGCCTCAAATTCGATCTTTTTTCTTTGAATGCTAATTTCATGTCAATTCCCAACATTGAAACAACCCGCTCTTTCTGTCGCTGTTTTTCCAAGAATTCTTTATCGTCTATATTTTTCATCGTAATCAATGCATCGGCAGCAGCAGTGTCAAAAAGATCGTCTAACATGCTCATGATAATGAGACGCCGGATCGTAAAAGGGCACGTAAATTTTTCTCGGCCGAGATCGAAGTCCCCTGGACATCCAAAATTCGACTTTCGAATTTAAACATCTCATGTACATATCCTTTTAAGAAATTTCATTGCGCATCTTTTCTTCTTATGAAATTTTTTTATATCTATAACCGTTTTCGAAATATAAGGGAAAAACTGTTTTTTTAAAAAACGAAATTTTAATTGTTTTTTTCACTTCAACTCGCTATTACTCAATCAATTTTACGAATTTCTTAATGAAACAAAAACAAAAATACGCGTTATTTTATCGTACGAGTGACTTAAAAAGAAAAATGATGTTTTTTTAATTATAATAAAAAAGTTATTAATTTTTTATTGAGTTATTGCAAAATTCGTAAACTCAAATTTTCACCAAGCGGGGAAGTTGAACAAATTTAGAGCAACAAAAAACTTGCAGCGAGAAAGTTGTTCATTAAGGTCTAAATAAGTTTTTATTGAATGTTACAGTTCATTTAAACAATTAGTTAACAAATGGCGAATGTTAAAAGTCGTCTGCGGCTGAACGCCCAGCGCGCGTTTCTCACCCGTACTATGTATAGAGTAGAACGGGGTGAGGCAGCCGATTTCTTCTTATTTCTGCATAAATTTTTCAAATAGTGAGCCATTGATAATTTTGGGTGCTTATGGTCTTTTACTTTAGATGCTAAAAGATGAGCGTAATTGCTGCAGGAGTTTTGCAGCGACAGTGTAATTTATGAAAAACAGACTTTTGGATGTAACTTTTTTAAGAGTAATTTTTGTCATTTTAGTTGATTTAAGTTACACGAATAAAATTCATGTAAGTGTTTTTTAATGCAGAATTTAGTGCTGAAGACGATGGTGTAAATAAAATTGCGATCTTTTTAATATAACGGTTTTTGTGAATGTTTTCATGAAAAAGTGCTCGTTGGGTTAGGCAGCCAACGCTAAATTTTTTGTCTTTTTGTGTTGATTCTATTGGTTCTTCTAAATATTTTTTTCTTTTTTTCCGACTCCAATCAATATAAAACTTAAAAACATTGAATTTTATGAACCATTTACTTTTTAAGAAAAATAAAAATATATTTCCCTAAAATGTAGAATTAGATTTATTTAATGTTATTAATTATAATATTATTCAAATGTAAATTTTTTTAACCGAAGAAAGTAAATTAAGGCCAACTACCTTGTTATGTTTCACTCATTTTTATTTTAAGTTATGTTAATTCACTAATAAAACAATGGGCTGTCTCACTCCACGTTTTTGAAACTATGTCAAAAACGTGGTCCTTTGGAAAAACGGTTGAACTGTAACTTTCGGGAAAAACTTGTTTAGACCTTAATAAACAACTTTCTCGCTGGAAGTATTTTGTTACTCAAAATTTGATCAACTTCCCCGCTTGGTGAAAATTTTAGTTTTCAAATCTTGCAATATCTCAATAAAACATTAATAACTTTTTTATTATAATTAAAAAAACATCATTTTTCTTTTTAAGTCACTCGTACGATAAAATAACGCGTATTTTCGTTTTTGTTTCATTAAGAAATTCGTAAAATTGATTGAGTAATCGCGAGTTGAAGTGAAAAAAAAAATTAAAATTTCGTTTTTTAAAAAAACAGTTTTCCCTTATATTTTGAAAACGGTAACAGATACAATAAAAATTTAAAAGAAAAAAAGATGCACAATAAAATTTTCTATAAGGATATATATTTTAAACATTTAAATTCAGAAGTTGGATTTGGAGTGTCCAGGGGACTTAGATTTCGGCCGAGAAAAATTTACGTGCCCTTATGGAATCCAGCCGCTCAATTTACGTGCCCTTTTACGATCCGGCGGCTCAAATATCTAATTTTTTCTCCATTCCGACTGCTATTTTCTCAACCTTTACTTTATTTAAAAATTTCCATTCTTCGTACATTTCGAGAAGCTCGCCAGCACATTTATGGGAATCACGAGTCGGTATACGCGCTTGTTGCCAATATAGCATATTGTTAGGCTTGAACTTTCTTTTAAGGTTAATTTTACAAAACGTATATTATACACATAAATATTAAATAAATTATTTATTATAATAGAAATAAAAATGCAAAGTCTGACACAAGATTTTTTAATTCTATTTCATTGTATTTCGTAGATAAATAAAAAGAAACTTTAAAATAAGAAAAAAGTTACGCTAACATAACATTAAAGTGATTTGCTTCTAAGGTCCCTTTCTTCAGATCGCGTCACATATTTTATAAATATAGTGTATATTATATACTATAAATAAATATATATTCAAATATATTCCATTTTTAGTATACTTACACAAAATAAACATTTTCTATAAAGAAACATTGAAACTAACTGCAAAATTTCAATAAAATCTTTATTTTCACATTCAATCAGTTTTTTGGTCCATCAATTATTCACACATCTGCTTTAATCTTTTTGTATTTGTTTTTTAGAAGAAAAGGAAACTTTTTCATCCCGGCGCTCATTGATATTAAATAATTTTTCAAAAATGGCCAGACTATTGCACCTGCATTTCTTAGTACTGATGAGGATGGATTTGCTAATCTGTGCGGAGAATCTTGAATTTTACTCGATTCCCAAACGGAGGTGTTAACTGCTTGTACGGATTAATTACCGATGTCCTTGTGGTTCCAGCAATCTTAGAAAGGAATGATTGTTTGTTCGTTCTTCCGGACTTGGGACGCTGGTCATCCAACTCCTAGAAAAAGAATTGTAGGACTCTCGGATGGGTGGATACAATTTTTACATTCTCATCACATGAGAAAGTATTAGTTTTGGTCGAAAATAGACTTTCGCTAATTTCATGAAATCTCGACGTTTTGGGGTCCCCTGAGTCCGAAAAACATGGTCTAGAAAAGTGTATGTCTTCGTGTCTGTCTGTAGACACAATGGTGTCCCTACGATAACTCTTGAAAAACTTATTGCATCAACTTGCAACTTTGCATGCACAAAAATAGTGTTAAAATACAGATCGAGGTCGTTAGCTAGCCATTTTCGTTGAAAACTACGCAAACTATGGCAATTTCAAAATTTTGAAAGTTTAATTTTTTCAAAATTCAGAATTTTTAATTTTATATTACTTTAGATTAGGTTAATACAAACAACTTTCCTCTTGAACATTTTTTCATAGAAAGTCAAATTTTGAAGTTATAGGCTCTTATATTGTAAAAAATACTCAAAAATACTAAAATATCGCTAAAAATAAAAATTTTTCGAAGAGAAAAAATTATTATATTAATTTCCATATATTTTGACTCTATTGTACTTAAAAAACGCTCACATTAGCAAAAAACTAGTAATTTCCGGAAAAACCACCGTATATATGGGCAATTCCACGTGAAATTTTTCTATGACATTTTAGAATCGGTTAAACATATTTTTAGAAAGAAAATTATTTTTTATAAACAAATTTATTTATTTTTAATTTAGGCGCGATTAATTTTTATTTTTTTCTTAATTATTTATACCTGCCAATATTCAAAAGATTTTTTAAAAAGATACGAGATGGGCCGACTCAGAGTTTTCGTTTTATAAATTTTTTAATTAGTTTGTTTATAAAAAAATAATTTTTTGCTAAAAAATTTTTTTAAATCTTTTAAAAGTTGAAGAAAAACCAAAACTTTCTTTCTTTGACAACTTTTTTCTAAACTCAAAATTTTTAAAATTATAAGCTAATTGGGTATACTAATTCATAGTTTTCGTTTTAAAAAAATTTATAGAACGAAAACTATGCTTCGGCCCATCTCGGATCTTTTTAAAAATCTTCTGTATATTAGCAGGTTTAAATAAATAAGAAAAAAAATTAATCGCGCCCAAATTAAAAATTTATTAATTTGTTTATAAAAAAATAATTTTTTTTCTAAAAAGTTTAAAAAAAAATATTTTTTTTTAATCTTTTAAAAGTTGAAGAAAAACCAAAACTTTCTTTCTTTGACAACTTTTTTCGAAACTCAATACTTTCAAAGTTATAAGCTATTAAAAATAGGTCTGCTTTTAAAAATGCAAAATTTCGAAAATTCATATTTCGAAAATTTTGGCAATTATGGAAAAATAAAAAAATACGTATTTAATATTTTTCTATAAGGAACGAGAAAAAAATAGAGCCAAAATAAGTGAGACCGGCCACTTGAAAAATTTTTGTCTCCAATTTTCAAGTTATCTATGATGTTTGGTAGATATATAAGTACACTTTTTCCCCCTAAATTTTTTTTCAAAATAAAATGTATTTTTGAAGTAATCAGGTGTATAAGTTTTGGGTCATTTTATTTTCATTTTATTATTTCTTTGAAACAAATAAAGATAATTAAGTGAATTTTTTTTAAATTAAAGCTTAAAGTCTATACTTTAAGGATTAAATAAAGTAATTGCTAAAAAATGAAAATTTATAATTTTTATTAACAATTCTTTTAAACAATTGCAAATTGAAGAATGTTCTCAATGTTTTTCAAAGATTAAATTACGATGTATTGGTACGTAAAAC
This sequence comes from Leptopilina drosophilae, assembly GCA_032873175.1. Classification (NCBI taxonomy): domain Eukaryota; kingdom Metazoa; phylum Arthropoda; class Insecta; order Hymenoptera; family Figitidae; genus Leptopilina; species Leptopilina drosophilae. The sequence continues at coordinate 27,073,404 of CM065479.1, read as the reverse complement.
TCCAAGCATTAAAATAAAAAAAAGAAAAATCAGTAACCTCCAGTATTATAGAAGTTATGTAAATTTTTTTGAAAAAATGCAGGCCACGATGACTCTTGAAAAACTTATTGCATCAATTTGCAACTTTGCATGCACAAAAATAGTGTTCAAATAAAGATCGAGTTCGTTATCAATGTTTTTTCAGATAATCGAAATCGAAATCGGTTAGCAAAAAATCCGGGATATAAAAATATCGCGTCTAAAATATTGGGACTATTAAATAGACATAATACCGAAAATTAATTTTTTCATATTTCAAAATGGCGCCTCAAAAATGGCTACCAACATATTCAATATGGAAAAATAATTTTAAAAAATGCTAAAATTATTTTTTCAACTTTTATGCTTTATTTGAATAAAATAATGTTGCTTTAACAAAAAGTATTGTTATATAATGTTAATTAACTATATTATAAACAATATTTATAAACAATTTGAAAATTATGTGCCAAAGTGGTAACGAAAATTTTATTTTTATTAATTCTAACTTCTTTTTGCAGGATAAATATATAATGAAAAAAACCTTATTCAAAATAATTTTACAATGTTTCAGAATGTTATAAACAATTTTTATACACAATTTGCAAAACATGAAATGGATTCGTAGAAAAATTTCTTTTAATTACATTACGCTCTCTTGTAATTAAAATGTTGCTAAAGATTTAAAGTTTAATTTAAATTCATTTAACAATATTTAAAAATATTAGAAACAATTTTTATAAACAATTTTCATAGAAAAAGAAGTTCTGACTGGGAAGAAATTTTTATTAACATTTTGCTTGGTTTGTAATTAGAATAAATTTTAGAGAGACAAACCTTTGTTTGTGATTGTTTAACATTTATTTTTCAATATTATAAACAATTTCATAAAAAACTATGTTCTGAGTGGAAAAAACTTCTTTTTTTCGCAACTAACTTATTTTGACAACTTATTTTAACATTACAATGGAATTGATGTATCAACCGTTTATCCGAAATTTATAAACAATTTTTTTAAAATATTATAAACAATCTTACAAAGAATTTGCTAAATATCAACTACCGTCATAGATAAAAAGGATTTTTATCGCGAAGACTATAGTTCCCATCACTTTCAGGAAAGCACAAAAAATGGGACGACAGAGTTATTTTAAGCGGCTGAAGTACTCTTTCTTTTGCATTTATTTATAAAAATGTTTTTAACAATTATCTAAAATTGTTTAAAAAATTTTTAAATACTTCTAAATATAAAAAAATGTCAAATTGTATTTTTAATGAAGGTTTTGATTACAATGGAATTGATGTATCAACCGTTTATCCGAAATTTATAAACAATTTTTAAAAATATTATAAACAATTTTTACAAAGTACTTACTAAATATCAAGTACCATCAAGTAGCCGCTTAAAATATCTCTGTTGTCCCATTTTTTGTGCTTTCCTGAAAGTGATGGGAACTATAGTCTTCGTGATAAAAATGCTTTTTATCTATGACGGTACTTGATATTTAGCAAATACTTTGTAATATTGTTTATAATATTTTTAAAAATATTTTAAAAATTATTTTCATCACGAGTATTTAGCTAAGGTCCCTAGCTTTAAATACATATACATATGTTTGCTGAATATCTACAAGGACACAAATTATGAGTAAAGAACGAAACTATACCCACAACCGAACTTATTCCCCTACATTTAAGTCTACTCAATCTCGCAATCATCAGCAAAAACATGTCACACACGGTCACACTACACTTATCACACCCATATATTCAGGGCCCATCCTGGCCAGATGGCAGTATTCTGTTAAGGCCCGATTGTCCCTCGATACAAGACAAACACCCAGTATAAGCGATTGTAAAAAAAGGAAGAGTACCTGCGGGGTAATGCTACGGCTAAATCCCTCACTGGTTCCGATCGTCAAGCGCTTTTAAGCGTGCGGGCGGTGGCCCGTGGCCCAAGGATACAGGAGGGCAACAACCCATTGGAAGTAACACAGATCATCGTGGCCAAGGTAGACAGACAAGGGAGTACGAGCAGCGTCACCAGTCAAGCCAGCTGCATTTCTGTCTTCCGCAATGCTTTTGCGATTGACATTGCTAGCTGCAATCAAGATCGTGATGAATGCATTAAGCTACGCGAAGAAGAAGAGGCGAGCATTCAAAAAATGGAGAAAGATGTCAGCAAGATGCTGATGACTTGTGAAGTCCAGAATAATATCAACATGACAATCAAAGATGGACTAAAAAGCTTAACATCGCTTATACAGGAGGTCAAGAAGAAGCACGCAGCAGCGACAGAAACAGACTAAAGATTGTACCAGGGTTTAACTTGGTCTGAAGAAGCACGCCAAGACCGAAGGCTACGACGTGACCGTTTTAACGCAGCGCACAGTGGGCGAAAATGACAAGAATGACGTCAAAATTCTTTCTCCGGCGTAATTTTTTTCGCATCGACAAGAGATTTCGTTTAGAATACAGCCTATATAAGACTTAGGTGCGATCTTTTTATTTCAAGCTACGTAGATTTTTTTACACAGTCTTAATCTTTGCAAAAAAATTATTGAATTTTAACAAATTGTAGATAGAATTCATAATTTTTTCTTTACTAATTTTGTTAATTCGTTTCCTCTGAAGAGCTTTGAGGGTCCCTGATTACGAATCTAAAATAAAATTTTCAAAATTCAAAATGGCGGATTCAATATGGCGGACCAAAAATTTTTAATTTGTTAAATTTTCTTCAAACTTTTCACTCGGGGGTTTTCATGGTCGCTGATCTTGAATCTGAAGTCAGATTTGAAAAATTCAAAATGGCGGATCCAATATGGCGGAATAAATCCTTAAAATTTATCAGATTTACTTCAAACTTGTTATTTTATTGATTTGAATTTTGTTTATCATATGTCAAACTATACTATGAAGTAAGCTACATAACGAAAATAAAACAAATAAACGTTCATTTAAGGTGAGATTACACTGATTTTAAGGTTTCTTTTCAAAGACTTTTTTAATAGGAAAAATAGTTTGTTTTACAAAAATAAAAATAAAAAAGTTATACTTTAATAATCTATCTCAAAGTACTCTCATTTTATGTCCACACGTAGGACCTACAATTTAAAAAAATGCATCCCTAAAATTCATTATCACATTAAGATATTTATAAAAATATCATGTTTACCCACACAAGTTTGAAGTAAATCTGATAAATTTTAAGGATTTATTCCGCCATATTAGATCCGCCATTTTGAATTTTTCAAATCTGACTTCAGATTCAAGATCAGCGACCCTGAAAACCCTCAAGTAACAAGTTTTAAGTAAATCCGATAAATTTTAAGCATTTATTCCGCCATATTGGATCCGCTATTTTGTTTTTTTAATCCGACTTCAGATTCATGATCAGCGACTCTGAAAACCCCCGAGTAAAAAGTTTAAAGAAAATTTAACAAATTTTAAATTTTTGGTCGCCATATAGGATCCGCCATTTCGAATTTTGAAAATTTTATTTTATATTCGTAATTAGGGACCCTCAAAGCTCCTAAGAGGAAACTAATTAACAAAATTAGTAAAGAAAGTATGAAATCTATCTACAATTTGTTAAAATTCAATAATTTTTTGCAAATATTAAGACCGTGTAAAAAAATCTACGTAGCTTGAACTAAAAAGAACGCACCTATGTCTTATACCCTATTATATAGGCTGTATTCTAAACGAAATCTCTTGTCGATGCGATCAAAATTACGCCGGAGAAAGAATTTTGACGTCATTCTTGTCATTTTCGCCCATTGTGCAGCGGTTCTTAAAAACGTTGTCTTGGAGAGTCAAAAGCGAAAGAGTAGTGATCCTGAGCTTCAAGGGGACACAAAGAAGAAGAAGGAGGAGGGACCTCCTAAAAGAACTGAAGTCAAGGGTACCAAACCGGCACCAAAGTCGAGGTTAGACAAGGAAAGAAGACAACCACGAAGACGAACAACAGTTATCGTTAAAGTGGCTAAAGGAACAACATTCGCCAACGTGCTGAAGAAGGTTCGAGATGAGGCTGACCTAGATGCCAGTCAGAAAAGGGTTGTGGGAGCTTTACTCACGAAAAGGGGAGACCTCCTCATTAAAATTGGAGGATCTTCAAACGAGAAGTCGTTTACCGAAGAAGTGACGAGGGTGATCGGTGATCTGGGTAGGGTGCAGATTGCAAACTACGTTGGAAATCCGCGATATGGACGCCCTTACAGAAAAGGAAGACGTTTTGGACGCCCTGGAGCAAGTCTCTACGGCGCCAGCAGGGAGCAGAAAAGTGACGATCCTTGGACGAAACAAGCGAGGAGTAAAGCTCGCTGTCGTTGTCACCAGCCAAGAGGATGCAGATAGGCTGCAGAAAATAGGACACATTAAAATTGGGTTCGTGTCCTGCCAGGTGAGAAGAAGAGCTACGGTCACAAGGTGCCATAGGTGCCTTGACTACGGCCACATAGATAGAGACTGCAAAGTGGTAGACAGGTCGGCTGCATGCTTCAAGTGCGGTGAAGCTGGCCTTAAAGCAGCAGATTGTAAGAAGAGATCATGCTGCTTCTTATGGCAGGCGAAGTTCGTCGAGAAGGAGGACATCCAACACGTCGGCGGATCAGGTCGGTGCAAGGTCTTCAGGATTTGCTTAGAGGAAGCTAAGAAGACCCTGTCAAGAACAAGGAGAAAATAATGGCCAGAAGAAAAGCAGCACGGAAAAGTCGCGCCAGCGACTAAATGGGAACATCCATCTGCGAAGTCTGAAGCCGAAAGGTAGTTCCGTAGGTGGATAGAAGGTTCGTAACCCAAGGGAAACAAGAAGAAGTTTTAATCGGTATTGTGACTGCCGTAAAAAAGCAGGTATGTGGGGTTTCTTTTTTCCTTGCATTTTGTGTGAGTCCGACATAGCCCAGGTAAGTTGGATCTTCCTGGGCATGCGTAAATGCATTTCCTCTTCTCCCCCATGAATAAAAAATAATTATTATTATTGTGGAAATTTTGCAACATAGGAAGTAAATTTTTTACTGCGGAAATAGTAAAATGTAATAGACTGACAAAAAGTTCTGGTTAATATAACCAGAATTCTGGTTGTTTTAACTAGAATATCGTGTTAAATGTCCCCTAACTACAAACATTAGTGCAAATTTTTACTAATTTTCAACCATTTAGTAAAAGAATCTGAAGTACTTTCATAAATTTATTAAGAAAAAAAGAATTCAGAACAATAGCACTAAGAAAAGTGGGTATTAAAAATCTTAATATACTAGGTATTAAAAAAGGTTCTATTTTATGGTTTAATATCTCAGATGTTAAAAAGTATAATCTGTAAAAGTGAGATTATGTTTGAACAAGTCTTTTTCCAATATCATCTGGAAATATTAGAATTAAATATCCAACCCTCTGGGCATGGAAACGTCTTTGTTTTAAAAACGTTTTAGAACGTTTCATGTCCGCTACATAACGTCTATTGTTCTAAAAACGTTTTCAGAACATAAAACGTTTTTAAGACGTTATGTGGTGGACATGAAATTTTCTAAAACCGTTTTAGAAACATTTCTAGAACAAAGACGTTTCTGTGTCCAGAAGAAAGATGTTTACATATTTCACTTTTACAGGTATGGAAAATTTATATCTGGATAATAAGGCTTAATATCCATTTTTCTTAGTAAGAAATTTTTTTTCTCAATGACAAATAACAGTTTTCTTAGAAATTTATATTTTTCAACAAATAAAAACATGCAATACCTCTTGGGATAAAAAATTATACTGATGACCATTATAATGAACCTTAAACGAAAGTCTAAAAGTTGTAACACTAAAATTTCTTTCTTTGGATGTACATCAACCAGTCAGCTGATTTCACGCTTTAAACGTTTTTAAACGGTATAATTCACATAATTATAGGCCTGTGTTATCATTGAGAACCGCGTTTTCCAGTGAAATTGGTAGCAACTTTGCTTGTACATACATATATACCCATGTACGGGATAAAAAAATGGAATTAAGAATGAATAACAATTAAATTAACACACGGTGAAAAATGGTGTTGAGTTTCTAGTAAAAGTTCCTCTGGAATAGTAATAATTCTATTTTTATATTAAAAATTACTATTCATTGTAAAATGTACTTTACATGAAGTGAATATTACTATTTCTGGTAGTAAAAATTACTAATTGTAATTATTACAGTAGTCACTTTTAAAAATTGCTTTAAGAATTTTAATTTTTACATCTTCATTGTAAATTTTATTAAATTTTGTATTACTTTTTACATTCGATTGTTGTGAATATTACTCGTAGAAATTCTAATAATTATTACTACGGAAAGTAAAGATTGCTTCTGCAAGAAGCAACTTTTACTATTGCAGAGCGAATTTTTTACTTGGAAAAGTAGTTATCCGTACCACTACTATTACACACCTGTGATCCAACATTTCTGGGTTACAAGAAGAAATAAGACACCTGAATTTAAAGATACTCACTTGGAAAATCAAACATTTTCAATGTCAGCAAGTGAAATGAGGTGTTTCAATCGAAATTTATCAATGATGATTGGTCATTTGGTACATTATGTGTGAATTCAAAGTGTTGTCGATTCGGTTGCGTTGACCTCTTAGATTACACGATAAAAGAATATCTAATTATATTGCAAGAATTATTTCCAAAATGCTTTAAACCAAAGCACCACTTTCTTATTCATTACCCGAGAGTAATGCGATTATTAGGTCCATTGTGGCATATTGCTTGTATGAATTTCGCAAATGACTTGCGAATTAAAAAATTTGTTAGTTACTTCTTGGATCTCTTTTAATAGAGAAGTAGTTAAGCCAGGAATGATTTTAGTTCATTTTAACGAAGATGGACCAGAGGTTTACTTTATTCATCACTTATTCACAAATAAAGTTGATGATTTAAACGTGATTGTTAGCACTATTAAACGTTATTTTCATCATCACTTTCAGGCGTATAAAGTTTCTCGATGTGACTCCAACTTCAGTTTATTTAAATGGGAAAGTATATTTCAAGAAAAAATCACGTATATGACACGCCTTGGAAATAGTCAAGAGTACATTGCCAAAAAATGGTTTTAATTTAACATTTTCAATTTTGAATTTTATAGTTTATACATATATTATATTGATTATGTCGCAAATGTACGATATAACATTCATTAAGTGTACTTTTTGTTATACAATATTCTCAATAAATTTATAAACAAAGAAAAATGTTTAGTTAAGTTATGTAATTTTAATTTCTATAATCATTTTGATTATTTATCAATTTCTACACGGAGAGACTTTTAGTTACAAAAATTACTTTATTGTATTTCGATATTTCTAATAAAACGTAAGAATTTAGGGATAATCGAGGTACGATGATGATAGTTCTTATTATATTAATAAGTAGTGTTATTTTTTTATCTACTATTGTAATTTTTAGAGAACAGAAGTTAGTATAAAAGTTTAGAAAGAATATAATTTGATGTTAAGACAATTGCAAATACGAGAATATGGAACATATTTATAATACATTCTGATATTTTTATTTGTAAACCCACTATTTTGAAAACTATTAAATGTAAAAAAATTTTAGATTCTGTATTATTTTTAATATTAACACGCTCTCAAATGGTAAGCATTTTGAATTTTTACAAAATTTTATTAGAATATTTTCACGAAGGTTTCCGAACAGTTCCGTCCACAACCGAAGACAGTTAATGTTAAGCGAACACTCAGCAAACAACCGAGCGTCATCATCGTCTTGAAAGTATTTTGTTAAAAACGTTTCAAAAGTTATTAGTGATTAAACAATTGAATTGTGTGATAATATTATGATAAATCATATATTAATTTAAATACATATGTATTATATAAGTATACACGTGCCTAGTAACGCATTTTGTATACCCCTACATATATTTATGCTATATATATATATATATATATATGTAGCGTCACCTAATCTTCACTTTTAATATAAAGCTTTAGAAAAGATTCAAAAAACTTTAAGACTTATTACCAAAAGTGACGTTGACTATGTCTTTTCATAATCTTTATTAGAATTCTTCTAAATATACCTCGATTATCCCTAAATTCTTACGTTTTATTAGAAATATCAAAATACGATAAAATAATTTTTCTAACTAAAAGTCTCTCCGTGTAAAACATGCAATTCATGTATAATAGCTTAATAATTAGTTAATTAATTTTTAATGATCTACTAATTAATTAATAAAAAATACATAAATAGATAAAATTATCTACATTATAATTTAATAATGAAAATAAGTAATTTTAAATTAATAATACTATTTATTATTATTATTACTATTATTATCCCAACAAAAACATCTATGATGCAAAAACTTCCGCTAAGTAAAAGATTTTGTAACTGTCCAATCAATTAGTTAAATAAAAGTTTACCAAGTAAAATTTATAATTAAAATTTTAATAACGATTTATTTTAAATATTTCCTCTCCTACAAACTCGAAGTACGCTGATATTTTACTTTGAGGCTTAATTACATTTCTGAATTAAGTCAATGTTCTTCACTGCATTTTGAATTGTAACAAATAAAATTAACTGCATAATTTACATTAACAAAAAACGAAATCCAATTATTCATCATAATAAAAACTTTCTATATCAGCAATTTAAAAATCTTGGCGTCACTAATGCTTCTAACTTGTAATTAATGAAAGTATTGACGCCAAGATTTTTAAATTGCTGATATAGAAATTTTATATTATGATGAATAATTGGAGTTCGTTTTTTGTTAATGTAAATTATGCAGTTAATTTTATTTGTTACAATTCAAAATGCAGTGAAGAATATTGACTTAATTCGGAAATGTAATTAAGCCTCAATGTAAAATATCAGCATATAATCTCGGATTATTTTTTCCAACTGCAATATGTACTTCGAGTTGTGTAGGAGAGGAAATATTTAAAATAAATCGTTATTAAAATTTTAATTATAAATTTTACTTGGTAAACATTTATTTCACTAATTGTTTGGACAGTTACAAAATCTTTTACTTGGCGGAAGTTTTTGCATCATAGATGTTTTTGTTGCGATTAAAATTTCCAGAAATATATATCGAGATTTTAACCCAATAAATAATATTCTAGAAGATTTTACATAACTGTTTAGAAGTTTAGTCTCTGCGCTTGTCTAAATGTCAAAAAATTTCAGTTTTTTGAGAAAAATCAAAATTTTTTCAAAAAATTCGACTTGTTTTAAAATTTCCTGAAATGTATATCGAGATTTTAACCTAATTAATAATATTCTAGAAGATTTCAGCAATCCATTTAGCAGTTTACGCTCCACGTTTGTCTAAATCTCAAAAAATCGCTATTTTATCGGTTTTCCTAGCCTAAATTCTATAAATATATATATATATATATATATATATATATATATATATATATATATATATATATATATATATATATATATTTATAGAATTTAGGCTAGGAAATCCGATATTGAAGTTGGTAACGAATATTTTACGAAACATATCGTACTTGACCTGTAAGTCTGGATTGTTCTGATTATAGCAAGCATGAAGTTTAGATATGGACGAATTTGCCGGTAAATAAATCCGTTTGGATTTAGTTCGCGAATAGTGGCTTTCAATTCCATGTAAATTACCAATAAATTCTTTCACGGCTTCCTTTTGATTCGATAACTTGTGTCCCCTATGGTCACCTCCTCTTTTCTCTCGTGGAACTCGACCTTCATGTATATCCTTAGCAACAGTACGAATGCGATTCATCTTTAAACTAAGAGCGCATTGAAAAAATTTTTGACACACTTGTATTTGTTTTCCATTTCTATTCTTCAAAAATAAACTTATTGACATGCTTCTTTTTTTCTTCGACGAATTTTCATCTTTGCATCTTCTACGCTCTGGATCGTTTACGCCAATCATAGAACTCAATTTAACATTTTGAACATTCCTATTCGGATTCTCGAAAAAAACGTTTCGAATTTTCTTAATTTCGGAAAGCTTAATTCTCTTACAACCATAAGATTTCGTATCGTGTTTGCATGGTCGTTTCCAATTTCGCAGTTCAGGATCAGGATTAGAATATCAAAAAAAAATTATTTTTAGGTAAATACATACATAATTTACTATCGTTGAATATAAAACAAAAATATCAGAATTACCTCCGTTAAAAATATTTTTTAATTAAAACTGTTATTTATTACAAAAGTGTAAATTACATTTTTCATAACTTTTTTTATAATTTTTTCTAATAATTTTAATAATTTAATATTAATAAAATTAAATCAAAATTTTTAAATAAAAATAATTTAACATTGCATCATAACTTAGGTTATTTGCGAATAAAACTATATTTTAACTAATTTTGAATTATTTACCTTGAAGTTTGTTCATCACTTTTTTTTCCTGAACACGTTTACGCTTCCTCGTACCTTGATTAATATCTTTCACTGAAGATTCCATTTTTATACCATTTTATTTAAACTGCACAATTTAATGTAAACAATTCTACAACATTTTTCATAACCAAAACGCTTGAAAACAAATGATTGTTTATTTACCAAAAAATCCGTCGTTAAGTAACTTCACATAGAGTAAAAATTTTCTTACCTGGTTTTTAATTTTATCACGAAGAAATCGAGCGAATAAAACGTTAAAATCTTTATAGGATATTAAAATCTAACATATAATCATTTATTTTCACAAATTTAATTTTTTTAATTTATAAATATAACAATTATAAATGTGCTTGAACAAATTTAAAACGAAGGATTCATCGAGTTTTGTTTCATTATTGTAAATTACGAAAAATTATTGCAGGGATTTATGTAGTTTTGTTTTAAAAATTCAATATTTTTATGAAAGAAAAAAAATTGTTTAACATAAAATAAGCAAATATAAAAGCAAAATTCTAATAGAGTAAATTTTTTTCATGTATAAAACTAAAATTTTCATTTTCCTCGTGTTTAGAATGTATAGAAACCATGTATAGCTCATTTTTTTTTAAAATGGATTTATCGGGTTTTGAAAACTTGCTCCTCAATTATTTATATATTCGAAAAGTAAAATTTAATTTATTAAAAAATGTAGAATCTAAGCCACAAATTTTTAAAATTAAAAAAAATTGTTGAAAGGTTATATATGGAAATTATGAAGATGGAAATTTACTTTTTATTTTTACACATTTTACCTGCCTATCAATATACATATATTATTATTTGCAAGCTTGTGCTATTATTATTTTATTTGAAATTTAATTAAGTTTTAAATATTTTATAAATTTGAGTCCAAAATAAATTATTATCATAATTAATTAAATAAATTAATGTTTTACTGATAAAACGAATATATAAAACTACTGATAAAATTTTTCTTTTTAATAGTAAACTACGATCATTTAATAATTAAAGGATATAATTTAAAGGAATTTCCTTTTAATAGAAAAAGAATTCCTCTTAGACAAATATTGAAAGGAAAATCCGCTTATAGTAAAAGGATTCCTTTTTACCTAAATAGACTGTTTTGTGAGTGTAAGGATACATATAATTTAAACATTTAAATTCAGAAGTTGAATTTTGAGTTTCCAGGGGTCTTCGATTTCGGCCGAGAAAAATTTACATGCCCTTATGGAATCTAGCCGCTCAATTGCTCTGGACATTTTAAATATTACTAGGCTTTTAATAAAATTTAGATTCCCTGAAGTCAATTATACGTTTTCAAAAAAGTAGAAAGTTTTTGAAAAAGAAGCAAAAGTTACTATTTCTCGAGCAGTTTCAAAATTACTACTTTCAAGTAGTAATTTTTCATCGAAAATAGTATAATTATTACTATTTATTTTTCTCCGTGCACCTAAATACGGAACATTCAAGAACTGTAACAAAAAATATATCCATACTTCATTGTGATACAGTTCTATCTTCTGGTAATACGTATAACAGTCCCATCTTCAGGTGATGATTTGTACCTTGCTATCTCTAATTGGACAGATTGTAATGTGAATAAAAAAAATAAATTACGGTACTAAAAATAACTATTCCATTCAAAACTATTATTTTTGCATATTTTAAGAGAGACTTTTTAAGGTAATATATGAAAATGTTGTGGGAATTAATACAATTAAACCACTTAATTGCATTTAGAAAACAGCTAAGACATTAATCATACTTTTTGACAGAATGATACAAATCATCACCTGAAGATGGGATTGTTCTTAGTATTACTAGAAGATATAGGTCTGCATCACACTGAAATATCGATATACAGAAAAGCATATGGATAATAAAATATATAAAATAGTTAATCCCTTCAGTTATAATTTCGATGCTTAGAGTCGAAAATTATTCTTTTTAGAATTTTTGATATCATTCAATGTCAATCAATGTCATTTCTTTCATTTACTTATGGTATATAAATATTTCTGGATTTTTTTAACCTGAAACTGAGCTTCGAATCAACTTTAATGTGCAGAAAAATCGTTTTAGCCGCTTCTATACGTGGGAAGAAATTAAAAAAATTATTTTACTTTGTTTTAGAATTGTTAAAAAATTTGTCTTTCTATTTCATTAACTTTTAGCTGATTATTAGAAAAATTAATAACTTTTTTCATCATTTAAATAATTTTAATTCAAAGTTTTTTGTGAAATTCAAACATTCTCAAATAATTATATTCTCTAATTTAATTGCTTTTAATCATTTTGAGAAAGCTTTTCCAGATTCTAATTGTTTACGAAAAACGATTCACTTAAAGTTAAATTGCTTTCAATTCAATATTAAACAATTTCAATTATTTATAAGTTTATTTAATTAAATAATATATTTAATGCAATTTAACTAAATTGAGAACAATTTGAACAGGAATTTTCCAAGAAACTAAGATTTTTAAATTCAATTCACACACAAAATAAAAATGTTCAAAGATTTTATTTTATATCCTTTTGAAATATTATACTATAATTATATATTATATATATTATTATATATTTCTAAGATTTAGTAAAGAAATAGTTAACTTTAATAATTTTATTTAAATTTACTTCAGAAATAGTCAAATGTACCAATTCTACAAAGATTTACCTTAGAAATAGTGAAATTTGCTAATTATAGTAAATTTAACTTCGAAAAGAGCAAAACTTAGTTTACTAAAATTTACTACAGAAATAATAAACTTTACAAATCCTATAATTTCTTTCGTAAACAATTAGATTTAATCCTGAAATTTATTAAAAACCTTAAACGGATAAGTGAAATTTACTATACTAAAATATACTAGAAAAATAGAAAAATTTATTCCGCAAAATATCTCCAGAGAAATGTTATATTTATTTATTTTAAATAAAAAGTTTAGTTGGTTCTGAGACAAATATACGTTTATTTAAGTCAAATAAAATATATTTGGTTTAAATAATATTTTTCTCTGAGTGATAGTAAAACAGACGTATTTTCTCATTTACTTTATTTTTTGTTAAGATTATTCGTGGTCTGATTGATTTTTTTTATTTTGTAAATGGACACCTTTCAATATACCAATAGACGACGCGTTTCTCTGCTCCATTTTATTTACCATCACGGAGAAAAATAAATAGTAATAATTATACTATTGACCTAAAGTTTAAGGGTAGCGGGAATTGTTTGTCAAATTTTGACGTTTAGGTCAAAACTGCCCTCAAAATTGACCTAAATTTTAAGGGTTGCGGGAAAGGGAAATGACTGAATCAGCGGCGGCGGCGAAATGATTTTATATTAATAGGGATAGATATATATATATATATATATATATATATATATATATATATATATATATATATATATATATATATAATCATCCTGTCGACTCTCAACGGCACAATATACAATGACGGCTGACAATTAAAAAACGTTACATCTGTTACGAAAGACGCTGCTTTACCAACTCAATTAACGCTTTCATATGTTATTCAAAATCACCCCCTTCTGATCGACATGTAAATGCGTTTTGGAATTCGTCAAGTATCACAACACTCTTTTGTAAAGGTATACGTGCGCTCATCGAGGATATCGCATTTCTCTCTTTCTTCCTCGATGCGCGCGTAATCTGGAAAATTAGTTACATGTTCTTTTTGATGACCGATATCTGCCTTTCGATTTATTTAAAGTTTGGCATTACCCACGTAGCACAATAATTTTTTGCAAATTTGCGGCAAGTTATCAAAGCCAAATTCGAAAACTTACCTGGTAAATTTGCAGCACAGTTGCGGCAAATACCAAAATGTCCGTTTGGTAACAAGTTTGCCTAACAAATTTGCAAAAAACTTGCGTGGCAAACTTGCATACAATTTTGAAGAAAACTTGAGGAAAATTTGCAGCAAACTTTCAAAAAACATAAAAATTTTAACAAAAAAAATCTTTTTGTTTTCAAAATATGTGTATTTTGATAAACGTTGCCTTCCCTTACAGGGAAGGTGATATATATGTAGTGCGTAGCTCTAGATGTAATAAAAAACTACTTCGCATGGATTTAACTTTTACTTTGCCATGAAAATTTTCTGCAAATTTGCTCTGTAAACAGACATTTTAGTATGTTCCGCAAGTTTGCTGCAAATTTGCCAGACAATTTTTCGAATTTGGCTTTGATAACTTGCCGCAAATTTGCAAAAAATTATTGTTCTATGTGGGTACTGTCTTTGCTTCGTAGAAATAGCATAATGGGTAAAATACGCATGAGTTTTAACTTTTATCTCGAAGACTTTTTATCATTAAGTCTTTTTCTTACATTGGTTCTATTGCCGACTTTTTACTAATTATTATTTATCGTGCTAAGAAGTATCAGTATTAGAACACTTTTTTGTTAATCTGCATTGGTTTGTTTAGGATAAGAATGTTTAGGATAAGAAATTTCTACACTTGTAGGGATGCTACACAGTAGAAGAAGAAGGTCCTAATTGGCTACATTCGCTGAATGATGGAATGTATTTATTATTTAGTGGAGGTGAAGTTAGTTTGAATCGTTTAAGATCTGCTAAACACTGTAGGCATCCGTAACATCGTCGCTTGGGGGCAGCAACATGCCGACTCAGCTAAACGGTGAAAAAGATGCCGTTTCAAAAAGAAAAGTGAAAAACATGCCATTTCGCGAAAGCGCTGAGAAACGTACCTTCTTCAAACGAACGGTGAAGAACATGCCTTTTCAACCGTTAATATTTAATATTCATATTATATTAATAATATTATATTAATTATAAATAATAATATTATATTTATTATAAACAATTAATGATTAATTAATTAATTTAATTAATTGATTAATTTATAATTATTAATATTATTATATTAATTATTTATTTATTTAATATTATATTTAATATTAACGGTTGAAAAGGCATGTTCTTCACCGTTCGTTTGAAGAAGGTATGTTTCTCAGCGCTTTCGCGAAATGGCATGTTTTTCACTTTTCTTTTTGAAACGGCATCTTTTTCACCGTTTAGCTGAGTCGGCATGTTGCTGCCCCCAAGCGACGACATAGTCTTTGCTTTATATTATATATAGTACACCAACCGGGTCTACCAGCTTGACTCTTTTCTCCCGCATTGAATCTCACACAAGTTGTAACAAGACCTTGCAAGGATACCTGTTTTCGCAGCCAGAGAAACGATCCTCTTCTCTTGAACCCATTATTCAATTTTGTTCCACTGTCGTTATAAATGACAATAGTACGTATATCCGAAGTAAAATAAAATTAATTACTTAAAGTAAGATAGGGTCAGTTGGAGTAAATAGGAACAGATTTGCTATGCTTCACCAAAAACATATATGAAATGTAATACTTCGTTTTTGACCTCAGTGTTGGTGGATCTTGACACTTGTAGGTTGTATATCATTATGAGTAATTGCATACTTTAGTAAATTGAAAATTTTACCCAAAATTCGAGAAAACAGTTAAACTAAAATTTGTAACTTTGGAACAAAATTGCAGGCAATAGTAATAAGTGGAAGAAGTAGTCGATGATACTAAACTAACATAAGACAGATGAACCAAAATTAAAAACTGAACATAAATTTGATAACTGATAATACTAATTTAGCAGTAAACGAATCATTACATTGTTGAAACTAAACAGGAACTCAACCATTGTTAGTAGCAAGAAGCAAACCAATATTTGCTACAAGTTTTTATGCTTCAGTTAGTATTTTTTATAAGTAAAATGTAATGTAATATTAAATACAAATACTAGTGTTTAATACAATATTTTTTACATCACGAATACTGTATTACAATTATGCTACAAGTGTTTATGCTACAACGAGCTTATGCTTAATTTAGTTTTAGCCAGAAGTTTTTTTAGTCGCAACTTTTTGTGCTTGTTGCAAGTACTCATGCTTTTAATATAGGGTAGAGTCTCCAGTTGTGAGACAGTCAATTTTTTTTAACATGCAATATTAAAAAGCCGATTAGTTCATATAAAAACATTTCTTTTTATATGAGCTAACTTTTTCGTGTACGCCGAAACGGATATATAAACTGTTTTTGTTAAATACCAACACTGGAAGTGATAATCGACAAAAAAGCGTTTTTTCAATAAGTGTAAAGCACTTTTTTTCCAAGTTAATTAATTGGAAAAGGTAAATGTAATGCATTTTCTTTTAGTGTTTTCCCTATATTTTGTGATGCAATGTTGCATTGTTTCAATCTACGGTTGAAAATAATTTCATTTTCTTTTTTCAAAATAGCGTCAATTTCTGCGTGTGAGACACAGCATATCGCCAGTTGTGAGACAGTCTCGACAGTCATTTTGGCAGCATAAAAAATACGACTTTGCAGGCATACTATTTAAATATTGTTTTGATATTTTTTCTAGTATTTTTGGGCATGTCAAGTGGAAAAAAGTCAATTGATTCAGAAGAAATCAATTTTAATGCTCTTGTTGAAGCTATTTAATTGTGTTTATTTGATAGTCATATTTTGGTGAATAAATATTATTATTTAGTATATAATAATATATATCATTAATATATATTTAATAATTTCTACTAAACATAACGTTTTATATCAAACTTATTAAAGTTTAGCAATTTTTAATGAGTGTCTCACAACTGGAGACATTTTTTTTTGAAAAAAGCGATGTTCTCCGAAAATGTATCGTAAAATTTCTTGAGTTCATCGAAACACTACACTTTCTTTTAATAAAAGTTGCGTATTTCTGTTACCTCTCGAACGGTGTGTTTTATTTACAATTTCGTTTACCCGTTTACAATTTACCGGTCAAAAATAAAACCCGTCTCAACACTGAAGACTCTCCCCTACCACACGGAGAGAAGAGTTACAGTTGTGACAACCAAACACGTTTAGTAACAGAAATACATGGAGAGTGATAGTAGCGCCCCTGGCGGTTTGGTTCCTGTTTAGTTACTCTCACTGAACGTACAGTCGTTCCTACTGTTATATAGTAGATGCGACTGTTATTTTTGTCCGTCGAAAATTAACTAAACTGTTTAGTTATCAGAACTGAACCGACAGTCGCCTTCACTATTCTCTTCTCTCCGTGCATTTACTACAAGTACGTATTCTTTTCATAATAATAGAAATCAAAATCAAATTTAAATTCTAAACAAAAGCTTAATAAAAATATTTACCTATGAAACATGAAACAGAAAATCTAACCAAATATAATATTTCATTTTCTATTAATAGAAATACAATTAATTTATCCACTTAATTCTAGATCAAAAACAAACGAGCAATCAATTATAAATCCTAATTTCTTTATAATAGAAGCACAACAACTTTATATTTACTTGATTCTTAATTAGGAACAAAAAACAATTGATTATAAATTTTAATCTTCTCCCAGGCAAAAATCGACGATAGGCGTATTACTGGTTCAGTACGTAAAAATGACAACTAGTACTGTCTTCAATACTGGTAAAAAACGTGACCAACATCGGTCTTAAAGGTTGATGATTCCTAAATAAGAACTCGTTATGTATATGAGAATAAATAGAAAAAAAGTAAAATACACCTTGTTCAAAAGATGTTTTCTGAATGTTATGTTATAATTTTAAATAGTGTTTTTTTAATAAATAAAAATCAATTATTCAAATTTAATGCTAAATTAGACATACATCATTTAATTTTAACGTAAAATATATAAAATAAAAAAAATTTATATACTTTCAGTAACAATTAAAATCAATTGATACATATTAGGTTTGTTCTCGCTAGCTGCACTTTCTACACTTTGTACAAAAGTGTACACTACGGCGTTCTCGTTACCAGAAGTGACGCAATAGTGTACACCTAACTCCCTAGAAGCCTCTGCACTTTTCCCTATTTTATTACACCCGATTGCGAGCGAGTGTAATTGAATGTTCTTATTAAAATGGCGGTAAATGGACATTTTATTTAAAATGCATTAATTATGTTATGAACATAAAGTTATAATATATTTCTTAGTGACTTTCAATTTATGAAATTATTAGTAAGCAATCCTTATTTTGTTAATATTTATATAAAGTACCACCTAATAAACAATTATTGTAAAGCAATTTTTAAATAATTATTCTCCCATTTATTAAAACCAAACTTTATTTACAGTGAATTTAAAAAATAATTTCTCAATTTTATGATGGTAAACATATTTTTTTTTAAATAATAGAATTTATGAAAAAAATGAAGTTATTGAAAATCACCTTTAGAATATTTCAAAACATGTCGCTTCCGTTTTTCTTGAAACTTATATGAAAATATAGTTTAAAAATTCTAGTTTTATTATCTGTAAACATTTAATGAGTAATTCGGTTGAAAGTAAGAAGTTAATTAAATTTTACAAAGATGTCAGAGTTAAAACTGTGTAAAAATTTGAAAAAATTTTCGGTACACACATTTAACTTTCGAAATTCTTTTAAAATTTAATTAATGTCTCAAATTTCCATGAATTGCCCATTGTAATGTTTGCAGGGAATAATAGGAATATATCCTATTAAAAAAAAATTTTATCATATTATAAAACTGGGAAATATTACTTTTAAAATCACTATAATAGTAAATAAATTATGGCTAAAATAAATGAGAGAAATAATTATTTAAGAAATTGCTTCACAATAACAATTGTTTATAAGATGGTTTGTTTTGAATTACAGATTGTTTGAAGTTTATACAAAAAAATCTTTTTTTCATTTCTTCGTACACTTTCTCTACACTTTTGCGTTCTCGCTAGATTTTGTACTTTGTTTAAGTGCGCATGCTCCGTTTCACACTCTTGCTACACTCGAGTGTAGCGGTGTAGTTAGCGAGAACAAACCTATTGTTATTAATTAATTAATAGGGGAGAGTCTCCAGTTGTGAGACGGGTTTTATTTTTGACCGGTAAATTGTAAACGGGTAAACGAAATTGTAAATAAAACACACCGTTCGAGAGGTAACAGAAATACGCAACTTTTATTAAAAGAAAGTGTAGTGTTTCGATGAACTCAAGAAATTTTACGATACATTTTCGGAGAACATCGCTTTTTTAAAAAAAAAATGTCTCCAGTTATGTGACACTCATTAAAAATTGCTAAACTTTAATAAGTTTGATATATGTTCAACTCATATATATTTAGTTTAATTATTAATAAGAGTGGCTGATGAATTTGGTTTAAATCACTACACATTTACTTAAATTTGTTCAATTGTTTATTATTTAATTGTCACTATTTTAAAAACCTTATTACATTAATCTCCCTTTTTTGGACACATCTTTAATGAGAAATGAATGCTATAATTATCTTTAAATTGAATTTATACACAATAAAATATACGTCCTATTCGCTTGCCTTTCCATCAGGAACTGAGTCATTCTAATTCTTATTTCTAAATACAGTAAATTTTGTGTCGCTTATTCCCTTCCTTTACAATTTTATTCTTTATTTTAATGTCAAATCTCTCGCGATGCGACATACCGGCCGCCTTGAACTCTCTATATGTTCAAAATTTAATTTTCGTTAATTTCTATGGGAAGAAGTGACACCTTTTTCACACCTCGTTTACAATTACCAGTAGCTGTTTTCATTGAAACAACACGTACAATATTATTATCGCCAATATGCAATTCTGTTAACCGTCCCAAGATCAAGCGGAGAGGAGGCAAATTTTCGTCCCTTAGGACTACCAATGATCCAATTTTTATTTTATTCTCGCTTTCTTGGTACCATTTACTTCGCGAATTTAATTCTGTCAAATATTCTGCCTGCTACCGCTTCCAGAAGTCTTGTCTTAACTTCTGCAAGTGTTGCCAAGCTGATAATCTATTTATTTTTACTGATTCAAAATCTGAAGCAGGAATATTTGTCAAATTTTTTCCTATTAAAAAATGTCCCGGTGTTAAGGCATTTAGATCATTGGGATCTGAGGACATGGGAGAAATTGGTCTCGAGTTTAGTATGGCTTCTATTTCGCAAATATATGTTAATAATTGTTCATGCATGAACAAAGTATCCCGAACAGTACGTCGTAAATGATGCTTCAGGGACTTCACTGCTGCCTCCCACAGCCCTCCGAAATAAGGCATTTGAGGAGGGGAAAAATGCCAATTAATATTTTCGTTAGTGCAATACTTTATTGTCTTTTCTTTAAATTCTTGTGATTTTAATAAGCAGTGAAGTTCCCCAAGCTCATTATTGGCTCCAACGAAATTTGTTCCGTTGTCCGAGTACATATTTGTGGCTTTTCCACGTCTTGCAAAAAAACGTCTCAGACATCCCAAAAATGCATCTGTTGTTAATTCTCCCACTAACTCAAAATGAACAGCTTTACTCGACATACACACAAAGACCGCAACGTAGAACTTGATTTTATTTTTGTTTCTATATTTCTTTTTGTTTACAAAAAAGGGCCGCAAAAATCTACACCTGTATTTTCGAATGGTCGAACAGTACTTAATCGTATCTTTGATAAATTTCCCATTTTATACAATTCTTCTTTTGGTTTTGCTCTAAAGCAAGGGACACACGCATGCAACACCCTCCTGACCACAGCTCTGCCATCAACAATCCAATATAGTTCCCTGACAGTGTACAAAGTGGCATTTATTCCGGCATGCATTAATTTTTTATGATTTTCCCTAATTTTTTGGGTAATAATACCGGGTGTTTTTTATCGAATCCAACATCAGCATTTTTTATTCTACCCCCCACCCTTAATATTTCATCCTCCATCACTGGATTGAGTTTCTTTATATTTGAATTTTCAGGTACTCTTCCATAACGAAGCAGGCTATTTATTTCATCTCCAAATTCTTCTTGTTGAATTAATTTAATTATCTTCTTCCAGGCTGAATCCCATTCTTCGGTAGACAAGAATCCTTTTAGTTTTGTTTTTCTTCTGGCATTATTTACAAATCGAAATGCATAGGCTGCAAAGCGTAATAATTTTTTCAAGGATGAAAATCAACTCCAAATTTCAGATGGTTGATTTGTTTTTACAATTAGAGTTGTCAATTCTTCCTTTTCTCCTTGACTAGTATTCTCGACCTGCAAATTTTGTTTTGGACAATTTTCTTTGGTTAAACTTAGCCAGTGTGGTCCCCTTTTCCACATTTCGTTCTCCAAGAAGATATTTGGAAGTTGTTCCCTTGATGACAGTTGTCAATTGATATGTTTTAAGAGGTTCTGAATTTGTTTCTCTCCACAGAATTTTCTGAAAAACTCGATCATCCTGATGCATCAAAAATTGGCGGTACATCTTTTGAATGTCTCCGGTCAAGACAACAGCATAACTATTGAACCGTATGATTAATTGAAATATTCCATCTTGAATCGTTGCTCCTATCATTAGAGTGTCATTTAGTGAAACTCAACTGCTTGTCTTAAATGAAGCGTCGAAAACAACTCTTAGCCGGGTTGTTATGCTGAACTCTCGAATCACTGAATGATGAGGTATATAATATCCCTCATCTGGTCCACTTGATGTTCGCTCCATATGTCCTAAATTCTCATATTCTTGCATGAATTTGATGTAATCCTTTTTCATTTCTTCGTTTTTGTCCAATTTCCTTTCCAGAGTAAAAAATCTTCTTCTTGCGTTTTTATAGTTTTGCCCAAGGTCTTGCTTTTTCTCGTTAAATGGTAGCTTTACCACTTATTGACCGGAACTGTTGCGAGTTGTATTTTTTTTAAGTGTTCTTCACAGGCAATCTCTTCCCTTGGTTTGGTTCCAGGTTCCGCCTAGTTTTCCTGTTACGATCCACCCCAATCTCGTGTTTTGCAGCATTGTTCCAGTTTGACTCAATTTTATTTTTCCTTCCATTAAAAGTTCATAAAAAACTTCTGCTCCGATGAGAGCCTCAATTGGTCTTGGGCAGTTGAAGTCAGGATCCGCCAATGATGTATGTTTCGGTATATTGAATTCATTCTTGTTGACGATATTAGTAGGCACGTTTCCAGTGATCTGAGGTAAAATCAAAAAATCAAGTTCTCTTTCATAATTTGAATTTTTTGACCTAACGCGTATAGTGGCCCACTCCCCACAAGGTGTTTCCAAATTATTTACTGTTTCTAATGCGATATTTGACTTCTTTTTATTTATTTTTAAATTAATTTTTTAAAGTCCCGTGAAATAATGTTTGGCTGAGAGCCACTGTCAAGAAGAATGCGACAAGCGTGCACCCCACCCTTATCATCGATGATTTCAATTAAAGCGGTTGATAACAATACTCTAGATGCATTATAAATATAAAAAGTTTTGACATTTGATACATTTTCTACTGTTACATTATTATCCTCTTTTTTGTCTTCTCTCGAATTAACATGTAACAGTGTGTGATGCCGACGATTACACAGAGTACAATTCCTGGATTTACATTCACTTACTAAATGGTTGTTTCTAAGGCAATTAAAACACAATCATTTTTTCTTTAAAATTTCTAAACGTTGAGGAATATTCATTTTTATGAATTCAGGACAAGATTGAATATAGTGATTACATTGACAAACTGGGCAAGTTATTATTGTTTGTGTATTTAAAAATGTTTTTGCACTTGTGTTTTTATTTACATAAGATCGATTGTTTGTCGGTTTTGAATTTGTATCGTGTTTTGATTTTTCAATTACGTTAAAATTTATAGTTTCTAAAATTTGGCATTTTTCTCGCACAAAATTACTTAATTTATCGAAAGTCAACACTTCTACACCCATCATCGATTTTTCACATTCTTTTTTTCTCTTTGTCTAATTTTGATACAATCAAATATATTAAGGGTGTATCCCATTTGTCAGTAGGTTCGTCTAACACAGTTAATGCACGTAAATGACGCAAAACATTGTCCAGCAAATTTTTTAAATCAGCCGCAGATTCCTTGGAAACAGAATCCAATTTAAAAATTGCTTGTATATGGTTTTTTACTATTACTCGTTCATTATTATATCTTTCTATTAAAATATTCCAAGCAATTTCATAAGTTTTGTCCGCTGTTTCCAAGTTATCTATAACTCGTGCAGCCTCGTCTTTTAAATATGCTCGCAAGTATCTCAATTTTTGTATTTTTGGTATATTCTCATCTTCATAAATAATAGCCCCAAACGCGTCTCTAAACCTGAGCGAATCCTGATAATTTCCGGAAAAGATCGGAAGATTTAATTTTGGCAATGGAAAATGTGATCTATTTTGTTCATTTGTAGTAGAACGCGATGCCGCCAATTCCCGTAAATTTGCCACCTCAGCTTCGCGCTGCGCACGCAATTCATTTTCGAGTTCTAAGATGCGTCTATTTTGTATTTCAAATTGCTGGTGATTATTTCCTGTTATCGGAGCTTGAGGTTCTATTTCTTTTTTAAACTTTTTTGCAAATGCTAAATATTTATAATAATTTTCTTCAAATTCACTTTTTTTTGCCTCAAGTTCCGGATAAGGATTTAAAATCTCTAAAGGACCCCGCACCAAATACATTAGAAATTGCTCTCGGTGGATTTTGTCTAAACTTTGCAGTTTTGTAGTTCATAGTATTGTGAACAAAAAATCTTAATACCAAAATTCAAAAAAATGGACAGTTTTTTTGTTATAAACAATTGAAAATGTGAAATTCGCATTCACCGAAAAAACGAAAAAGTAAAAGTAATCGAAAATTATTTTCAGTTTTCTGTATAGAAGTCGTGATGATTTATTTTTTTCAATTCATGAGTACAAATGCGAACTAATTGATCGGTTTTGGAAAATATTTACATAAAAATAGAAGATTAAAAAATGCGATTTATTAATACAAAATATATTGACTGACAGTGTAAGTAATAAAACGTGTTTCATACAATCTTTAAAAAGAATAATAATCTATGAATTAACAGAGAAAGAAAAAACTCAAAATGAGTAACAAAAGTAATTAACTAGGACTTAATTAAAAACACATCTCGTAGATGGCGCCACGTTCTACGTCATTTCACATGGACTCATCCGATGTTGCAAAAAATGTACAAGCTTTTTTTGAGCATGAAAGAAAGTAAATATAAAGTGTGTTTATTTTCTAAAATGCACAATTATTTCAACTAAAGAAAACAAAACAAATAATCAAAAGAGTATGGGTAAGACTCCGTCAGAAAATATGCGATTTGCATGGGGTCTTTGGATTAGGCTGCAATTTGGTGAAATTGTAGTATTGGATACTAGAAACAAGTGTGCCAAAAAGTTTTTGAAAATTTTGAAATTTGTTAAAGTTACGCCATTTTGAATTTTTTTGTTATAATTTTTTTAAATTTTAATATTTCCGAAAGTTTTTGATAAAATTTAATAAAATTTGGAAGGCTTATACTTGACATCATGTTTCTTCTGACTATCACATAAAAAAAACAAAAAAAAATTTTTTTTGTCCAAAAAAAGTCAAAAAAAATTTTTTGAAACCGTTTTGCCCGAGCGGGACCGATTTTTGAGTTTTCTTGTCAATTAATAAAATATTCCTTATAAATTCACCTTTCATTTAAAAAAATAAAATCGATGGAGACTCAAATAGTTTTCGAGATATTGCAATTTTTGTGGAAGCGCGACCACGTTTCAGTGTCAGCGATGTGTGAGTGCCCGGGAATCCTAATTCTTACACTTTACTGTTCAAAATTGTCTAGAACCTACAAATCTTATCCGATTTTGATGTTCTTGGTCTTAAATGAAAGGAGATAATTTTTCTAAGAGTTTCCCCGAAACTGTTGTTTCAATTATTAATTGTTTATATATTTCTTTGTTACTGAAAGTAAACAATTTACAAGAATTTTGAAAAAAATCGTGTTTATTTTTTATTTTTCAATTCCTCATGATCGAAATCAATTTAAATTAGTTTTAGTATGACCACCCAAAAATAATAATGCATAATTCAATTTATTTAAATAATTTCGTTAATTAATAAATAGATAACTCTGGTTCTTCTTAAAAAAATTATATTTTTTACAGATAAATTTACGTTTATTTAAGTAATTTATGTCTATTTTGTTACAAAATAATTTTAAAATTAATAATTATCATTGTTATTAACAATTAGATTTATATAAAATATAAATTAAAAATTAATTAATCAATTTTTTATTACTTACTTATATCTTTATTTATATATGCATAAATTTGTCTCTAAAAAATACAATTTTTTTGATAATTGTTATAAACAATGATAATTATTAATTTTTAAATTATTTTTTAACAAAATAGCCATAAATTATTCAAATAAACGTAAATTTATCTGTAAAAAATATAATTTTTTTAAGAAGAACCAGAGTTATCTATTTATTAATTAACGAAATTATTTAAATAAATTGAATTATGCATTATTATTTTTGGGTGGTCATACTAAAACTAATTTAAATTGATTTCGATCATAAGGAATTGAAAAATAAAAAATAAACACGATTTTTTTCAAAATTCTTGTAAATTGTTTACTTTGAGTAACAAAGAAATATATAAACAATTAATAATTGAAACAACAGTTTAGGGGAAACTCTTAGAAAAATTATCTCCTTTTATTTAAGACCAAGAACATAAAAATCGGATAAAATTTGTAGGTTCTAGACAATTTTGAACAGTAAAGTGTAAGAATTAGGATTCCCGGGCACTCACACATCGCTGACACTGAAACGTGGTCGCGCTTCCACAAAAATTGCAATATCTCGAAAACTATTTGAGTCTCCATCGATTTTCTTTTTTTAAATGAAAGGTGAAATTATAAGGAATATTTTATTAATTGACAAAAAACCAAAAATCGGTCCCGCTCGGGCAAAACGGTTTCAAAAAATTTTTTTTGACTTTTTTGGGCAAAAAAATTTTTTTTTGTTTTTTTTATGTGATAGTCAGAAGAAACATGATGTCAAGTATAAGCCTTCTAAATTTTATTAAATGTCATCAAAAACTTTCGGAAATATTAAAATTTAAAAAAAGTATAACAAAAAAATTCAAAATGGCGTAACTTTAACAAATTTCAAAATTTTCAAAAACTTTTTGGCACACTTGTTTCTAGTATCCAATACTACAATTTCACCAAATTGCAGCCTCATCCAAAGACCCCATGCAAATCGCATATTTTCTGACGGAGTCTTACCCGTATATTTTTTTAAATACGTGGAAATATCAAACGCTTTTTCATGAACATTTCTCTAAACAAACTAAAATAATTAAAAGAGTATGTTTTTTAAATACGCGCGGAAAAATCAAATGCTATTTCATGATCGCAGTTCTCTAAATAAACTAAAATAAACATAAATAATTGAAAGAGTATGTTTTTTAAATACGCGGAAAAAATCAAACGCTGTTTATTGAACATTTTTCTGAACAAACAAAAATAAACTTAAATAATAAAAAGAGTGTTTTTTCAAATACGCTGGAAAAAACAAACGCTGTTTCATGAACATTTCTCTAAACAAACGAAAATAAACATAAATAATTAAAAGACTATTATGATTCTTTTAAATACGCGGAAAAAATCAAACGCTTTTGCGTGAACAATTCTCTAAACAAACGAAAACAAACATAAAGAATCACAACAGCGCGATTTTTTTAAATACGCGGAAAAAATCAAACGCTTTTTCATTAACATGTCTTTAAATAAACTATAATAAACATAAATAATCAGTAGAGTATGTTTTTTAAATACGTGGGAAAAATCAAACGCTGTTTCATGAACAGTTCTCAAAATAAACATAAATAATCCCAAGAGTATAATTTTTTTTAAATACGCGGGAAAAATCAAACGCTGTTTCATAAACATTTTTCTGAACAAACGAAAATAAACATAAATAATTAAAAGACTATGATTCAATTAAATACGCTGGAAAAAACAAACGCTGCTTTATGAACATTTCTCTAAATAAACTAAAATAAAAATAAATAATCAAATGAGTATGTTTTTTATATACGTAGGAAAAAGCAAACGTTTTTGCATGAACAATTCTCTAAACAAACGAAAGCAAACATAAAGAATCACAACAGCACAATTTTTTTAAATACGCGGAAAAAATCAAACGCTTCATTAACATGTTTTTAAATAAACTATAATAAACATAAATAATCAATAGAGTATGTTTTTTAAATACGTGGGAAAAATCAAACACTGTTTCATGAACAGTTCTCAAAATAAACATAAATAATCCCAAGAGTATAATTTTTTTTAAATACGCGGGAGAAATCAAACGCTGTTTCATGAACATTTTTCTGAACAAACGAAAATAAACATAAATAATCAAAAAGGTATGCTTTTTTTAAGTACGCGGGAAAAATCAAACGTTGTTTTATGAACATTTCTCTAAACAAACTAAAATAAACATAAATAATTAAAAGAGTATGTTTTTTAAAAACTCGGAAGAAATCAAACTCTGTTTCATGAACAGTTCTCTAATCAATCGAATATAAATATGAATAATCTTCACTTTAAATGATCACAATGGATTATTTTGCCGCGGTCTGTTTGCAGCGTCAAGTAAAACTTGATTTAACGTCATCGAAGGGTAGTGAATGTTTTGTTCGTGCCTCGCGTACCCTAAGAACCATAGGATACTCGCAACATGTGCACATGAGCCAAGAGTTCTTGCACCAGACTTGCATGTGCAGTAGTATCCCAAGATTGGTGGATCGTCGTCATCGGGTTCATCTTCATCAATTGGCTTAAAAGCAATAAAAATATTATGCTTCGTAGCATTTCTAAAACGGGAAAATACTCTTACCCGAATCATACCATTATTTGGAATTTCTTCATTTCGGCGGTTAGCAAGTACTTCCAATTGAAATTCTTCATTTGCTTCTCACTGAAGTTTGTCCTGTACATAGGACGGAGCTAAGTTCACCTGGTAAACGCCTACTGTGAGATTTCGAAGATACTCTAATGTTAAAACAGGAAAGTTTCTAACGTGATTGGATGTTAGTTGAACCCAACGTTGGGCATTTCGACGTTGGAGATTTTCCTGTTCCACTAGAGTTTGAACAACGTTGACCTCATGAGATCTCTCTAATAACTCTCTTGCCAGTTCTTCGTTAGCTCCCGTCATTTCAATTACCGGATAATACTTGTTAATAATTGCTGCACCTATGCGGTAGAAATCTCTGAGGTTTATAGTATGTTGAATACTAAAAGTGTGAGAGAAGAAACGAAAAATGGACTTCATGTGACCATTTCTCGCTTCCACGATCCATCTTGTCTTAGTAATCAACTGTGAATTGTTTGCATCTTCGGTTGGGAGTTGACGCTGTCCAGGATGCAAAAGTGCTGGCATTTTCCAATGAATACCTAAATGTTCTAAAAATTCCGTTGCATCTCTGTACCCTCTATCTACTATGACAATAGATCCTTCTGGAAACCATTCCCTCATATCATTTCCGTCTCTATTGAATTCATTCAATAGCATAGCAGCATCATTATTGCGTGCATCAGAAAAGTAAGGTCCATGAACGTCTAAAATATAACCATTTGGTGCTACTATTAATGCTGGTTTTACTAAATGGTTACCTTTGTACAGACAAAAAGATTGACGCAATGTACGATAATTGCTGCATTTGTGGATACTGATATATGTGCCATCCATATATACGATAACTTTAGGAATTTCAGGTTCCGGGTTAAACAATTCGTTAGCAAATGGTGTTACATGCCTTTGTATAAATTCTTCTGGCGTTATGCACCCCAGTCCCAGATTTTGTGGTACAAATCGCAACATTAATGATTGACGTACTGTTGCAATTGCGAGACTAACTGCTTGCCTAGTTGAATATTGAAATATCACTTTCAAAAATTCATCTGGCAACCCTTGTCGTAGCTTACACAAGAACATCAAAAAATTCTTTTTTCGTAACATATTTTTCTGACCTCCTTCACGAGGTACAGGTTGACAATATTCATACATGTCAAGAAATTGTTCCTTGTTTAAAGGAAAAATGATTTTAAAATCCGCATCATTAAAATCATCTACCTCAGTAAATCTATTGGTATTTACAGCAACGTTT
This sequence comes from Leptopilina drosophilae, assembly GCA_032873175.1. Classification (NCBI taxonomy): domain Eukaryota; kingdom Metazoa; phylum Arthropoda; class Insecta; order Hymenoptera; family Figitidae; genus Leptopilina; species Leptopilina drosophilae. The sequence continues at coordinate 27,043,979 of CM065479.1, read as the reverse complement.
CGAAGCTCCTGTAAAAATCTTTCCAATTCAATACCTCCTGATACATATGGTCTGTTGATAGATCGAAAACCTATCATCAGTGCTATAGGAAAAAAACCGTTGTCATTTAAATGATGCATACAAGATCGAACACTTCTTGGCACGTAAATATTTTGAGAAACAAAAACATTTACTCTACACTCGATTGAAAGAGTATGAACATCGTCAACACCATTGCAAATGACACAACTCCGACTTGCAGTTTGCGTTAAAATATTCAGTCGGACAGCAGCAGGATTATTTTGTATTAAATCGATTTCTTCCAAAACTGATCGATTGCAGTTTAAACACAAACGAGTTTCATTTCCAATTTCAAGAGGTGGTCTATTAAATTCATCACGTCTCCTAATTGCGATTTCAATTTTTGCTTCATTGCCATCCCCATCTAAACGGCTCAATACTGCTGGACGAAAATTTCCATTACAAATGTAACAAGGCAAGTTGTTTCTAAAAGCCATTTTTACATTAAAATAACTTTATTGTATCAATATGAACAGACAAAATGTAAGTAAAAATAAAATGAAAGAAAAGTTCATAATTACCATGCATTAAAAAACGAATTATTTACTAAAAAAATGTCAAAAAGCATCTTACATATTGAAAGTACGTAAATATTAAGCTGAAATGATGAATTAATATTTTCAATGTTAGCGACTGTTGTATAAAATGAACATCGCAAAAAAAACTAACAAACAAACAACAATACAAATGAATGATCAAACATTTCATTCCAATGTACTAAATAGCGTACAATACATTAAAGGAATTTGAATGGAAAATACATTTTTCAAGACCAATACATGTTCAATGATTTAAGCACCATTAATAAAAATATTGATCATAAAGAGCATTTAGTTATATTAAAATCAAGAATTATTGAATTAAATAAATAAGAATTTAAAAGCACACATACATAAGTAAAACTATAATATAAAATAGGATAACAAGGAGCAGTTTTATTGACACCATGAATGTCTGTCTGGTAGTGAATGGACACATATAAATATTAACACTTATATATAAGCATTAAACATTTATACAAAGTACTTCAATAATGATTAACTGTTAGCATTACTGAAGTCAAGAATGCCTGAATTCGATGAACTTAAAAAAATCATCAACATAAATCAGTAATAATATTATTCGTTATAGAAAACATTTTTGTACATCTTTTTCAGAAAAGGGACCTTACGCGACAAACGCATCAAGTAGAGTCTACATTGGATGCGTAAAAGTCGAACGTCATATTGCTATTCGTGTCGGTTCTAAAATAGACACGTTCAGACGTGCCATACTGACGTTACAATATATTACAAAAGAGCAACGTCAGTGCGTTAATGTCCACGCCTGCGCGTTTATGTGAAGGCTGCCATGGCGGACCGTGAAAACATAAATGTCCACGACTCGGTTACAGGTGGAAAATGCAAAGAATAACAGTTGAATAGGTTTAAAAAATATAGTGAAATAAATAAATTAATAATCCTTGATTCCATTTATGCATAATTGATGTAAATAGTTATTTAATTATTGAGACGTTAATGTTTCAAAAAGAACGATGAAAGTTCCACTGTACCATGTATGTGTGTGTAACATCGATAATGTAATAAGACGTTGTTTACAGCCGCGCGTTCTGCACGACAGATGGCGGGATCGAGATTTGTTAGTGCACTCGGTCATTCCACCTATTAACCTTTATTTTTTCTCTATAGAAAAAAGACTTTTTTGGACAATAAAAATAATATTTACACTCCTCCTTTTCGAAAAAATGCTGCTTTCTTATTCGTTTCTCATTAGAAAAATGGCGATAATATTTAATTATCAAAAAAATAACACTTAGTCTCGACCAACAAAGAGAAAAATATTTTTCGGACAATAAAAATGAGATTTAAACTCCTCCTTTTCAAAGAATGCAGGTTTCTTATTCGTTTCTCATTAGAAAAATGGCGAGAATATTTAATTTTTAAAAACAACACTTATTCTCGATCCAGAAAAAAAAATTTTTTTTGGCTTGGACTTATTTTTGTTGCAATTGAAAATGAGTCATGTTAAATGACATAGAATGTGGCGCCATCTGCGAGGTTCATTTTTGTTGCAGATCATAATGAGTTACGTTTTCGTCTCATTTAAGTTTTGTTTTCCTCTGTGTACCTTCTTGCATAATATACTATAATTATATTTGATATAATGGGTTCAATGAATGTTTTTATGATGATATATAATAAACATATGCATATAATTATCGGGGTAAAATAAGTTTCTCTGTTTTTATTATAATTCAATAGTATTTGTAATAATCAATCGCCATTTTCAATCTGATATTTTGACGCATACATTTTAGAAAATAAACACACTTTGTATTTACTTTCTTTCATGCTCAAAAAAAGCTTGTACATTTTTTGCAACATCGGATGAGTCCATGTGAAATGACGTAGAACGTGGCGCCATCTACGAGATTTGTTTTTAATGCAAGTCCTAGTTAATTACTTTTGTTACTCATTTTGAGTTTTTTCTTTCTCTGTTAATTCATAGATTATTATTCTTTTTAAAGATTGTATGAAACACGTTTTATTACTTACACTGTCAGTCAATATATTTTGTATTAATAAATCGCATTTTTTAATCTTCTATTTTTATGTAAATATTTTCCAAAACCGATCAATTAGTTCGCATTTGTACTCATGAATTGAAAAAAATAAATCATCACGACTTCTATACAGAAAACTGAAAATAATTTTCGATTACTTTTACTTTTTCGTTTTTTCGCTGAATGCGAATTTCACATTTTCAATTGTTTATAACAAAAAAACTGTCCATTTTTTTGAATTTTGGTATTAAGATTTTTTGTTCACAATACTATGAACTACAAAACTGCAAAGTTTAGACAAAATCCACCGAGAGCAATTTCTAATGTATTTGGTGCGGGGTCCTTTAGAGATTTTAAATCCTTATCCGGAACAATGGAAAATGTGATCTATTTTGTTCATTTGTAGTAGAACGCGATGCCGCCAATTCCCGTAAATTTGCCACCTCAGCTTCGCGCTGCGCACGCAATTCATTTTCGAGTTCTAAGATGCGTCTATTTTGTATTTCAAATTGCTGGTGATTATTTCCTGTTATCGGAGCTTGAGGTTCTATTTCTTTTTTAAACTTTTTTGCAAATGCTAACTATTTATAATAATTTTCTTCAAATTCACTTTTTTTTGCCTCAAGTTCCGGATAAGGATTTAAAATCTCTAAAGGACCCCGCACCAAATACATTAGAAATTGCTCTCGGTGGATTTTGTCTAAACTTTGCAGTTTTGTAGTTCATAGTATTGTGAACAAAAAATCTTAATACCAAAATTCAAAAAAATGGACAGTTTTTTTGTTATAAACAATTGAAAATGTGAAATTCGCATTCAGCGAAAAAACGAAAAAGTAAAAGTAATCGAAAATTATTTTCAGTTTTCTGTATAGAAGTCGTGATGATTTATTTTTTTCAATTCATGAGTACAAATGCGAACTAATTGATCGGTTTTGGAAAATATTTACATAAAAATAGAAGATTAAAAAATGCGATTTATTAATACAAAATATATTGACTGACAGTGTAAGTAATAAAACGTGTTTCATACAATCTTTAAAAAGAATAATAATCTATGAATTAACAGAGAAAGAAAAAACTCAAAATGAGTAACAAAAGTAATTAACTAGGACTTGCATTAAAAACAAATCTCGTAGATGGCGCCACGTTCTACGTCATTTCACATGGACTCATCCGATGTTGCAAAAAATGTACAAGCTTTTTTTGAGCATGAAAGAAAGTAAATACAAAGTGTGTTTATTTTCTAAAATGCACAATTATTTCAACTAAAGAAAACAAAACAAATAATCAAAAGAGTATGGGTAAGACTCCGTCAGAAAATATGCGATTTGCATGGGGTCTTTGGATTAGGCTGCAATTTGGTGAAATTGTAGTATTGGATACTAGAAACAAGTGTGCCAAAAAGTTTTTGAAAATTTTGAAATTTGTTAAAGTTACGCCATTTTGAATTTTTTTGTTATAATTTTTTTAAATTTTAATATTTCCGAAAGTTTTTGATAAAATTTAATAAAATTTAAAAGGCTTATACTTGACATCATGTTTCTTCTGACTATCACATAAAAAAAACAAAAAAAAATTTTTTTTGCCCAAAAAAAGTCAAAAAAAATTTTTTGAAACCATTTTGCCCGAGCGGGACCGATTTTTGAGTTTTCTTGTCAATTAATAAAATATTCCTTATAAATTAACCTTTCATTTAAAAAAATAAAATCGATGGAGACTCAAATAGTTTTCGAGATATTGCAATTTTTGTGGAAGCGCGACCACGTTTCAGTGTCAGCGATGTGTGAGTGCCCGGGAATCCTAATTCTTACACTTTACTGTTCAAAATTGTCTAGAACCTACAAATCTTATCCGATTTTGATGTTCTTGGTCTTAAATGAAAGGAGATAATTTTTCTAAGAGTTTCCCCGAAACTGTTGTTTCAATTATTAATTGTTTATATATTTCTTTGTTACTGAAAGTAAACAATTTACAAGAATTTTGAAAAAAATCGTGTTTATTTTTTATTTTTCCATTCCTCATGATCGAAATCAATTTAAATTAGTCTAGTATGACCACCCAAAAATAATAATGCATAATTCAATTTATTTAAATAATTTCGTTAATTAATAAATAGATAACTCTGGTTCTTCTTAAAAAAATTATATTTTTTACAGATAAATTTACGTTTATTTGAATAATTTATGGCTATTTTGTTAAAAAATAATTTAAAAATTAATAATTATCATTGTTTATAACAATTATCAAAAAAATTGTATTTTTTAGAGACAAATTTATGCATATATAAATAAAGATATAAGTAAGTAATAAAAAATTGATTAATTAATTTTTAATTTATATTTTATATAAATCTAATTGTTAATAACAATGATAATTATTAATTTTAAAATTATTTTGTAACAAAATAGACATAAATTACTTAAATAAACATAAATTTATCTGTAAAAAATATAATTTTTTTAAGAAGAACCAGAGTTATCTATTTATTAATTAACGAAATTATTTAAATAAATTGAATTATGCATTATTATTTTTGGGTGGTCATACTAGACTAATTTAAATTGATTTCGATCATGAGGAATGGAAAAATAAAAAATAAACACGATTTTTTTCAAAATTCTTGTAAATTGTTTACTTTCAGTAACAAAGAAATATATAAACAATTAATAATTGAAACAACAGTTTCGGGGAAACTCTTAGAAAAATTATCTCCTTTCATTTAAGACCAAGAACATCAAAATCGGATAAGATTTGTAGGTTCTAGACAATTTTGAACAGTAAAGTGTAAGAATTAGGATTCCCGGGCACTCACACATCGCTGACACTGAAACGTGGTCGCGCTTCCACAAAAATTGCAATATCTCGAAAACTATTTGAGTCTCCATCGATTTTATTTTTTTAAATGAAAGGTGAATTTATAAGGAATATTTTATTAATTGACAAGAAAACTCAAAAATCGGTCCCGCTCGGGCAAAACGGTTTCAAAAAATTTTTTTTGACTTTTTTTGGGCAAAAAAAATTTTTTTTTGTTTTTTTTATGTGATAGTCAGAAGAAACATGATGTCAAGTATAAGCCTTCCAAATTTTATTAAATTTTATCAAAAACTTTCAGAAATATTAAAATTTAAAAAAATTATAACAAAAAAATTCAAAATGGCGTAACTTTAACAAATTTCAAAATTTTCAAAAACTTTTTGGCACACTTGTTTCTAGTATCCAATACTACAATTTCACCAAATTGCAGCCTAATCCAAAGACCCCATGCAAATCGCATATTTTCTGACGGAGTCTTACCCATACTCTTTTGATTATTTGTTTTGTTTTCTTTAGTTGAAATAATTGTGCATTTTAGAAAATAAACACACTTTGTATTTACTTTCTTTCATGCTCAAAAAAAGCTTGTACATTTTTTGCAACATCGGATGAGTCCATGTGAAATGACGTAGAACGTGGCGCCATCTACGAGATTTGTTTTTAATGCAAGTCCTAGTTAATTACTTTTGTTACTCATTTTGAGTTTTTTCTTTCTCTGTTAATTCATAGATTATTATTCTTTTTAAAGATTGTATGAAACACGTTTTATTACTTACACTGTCAGTCAATATATTTTGTATTAATAAATCGCATTTTTTAATCTTCTATTTTTATGTAAATATTTTCCAAAACCGATCAATTAGTTCGCATTTGTACTCATGAATTGAAAAAAATAAATCATCACGACTTCTATACAGAAAACTGAAAATAATTTTCGATTACTTTTACTTTTTCGTTTTTTCGCTGAATGCGAATTTCACATTTTCAATTGTTTATAACAAAAAAACTGTCCATTTTTTTGAATTTTGGTATTAAGATTTTTTGTTCACAATACTATGAACTACAAAACTGCAAAGTTTAGACAAAATCCACCGAGAGCAATTTCTAATGTATTTGGTGCGGGGTCCTTTAGAGATTTTAAATCCTTATCCGGAACTTGAGGCAAAAAAAAGTGAATTTGAAGAAAATTATTATAAATATTTAGCATTTGCAAAAAAGTTTAAAAAAGAAATAGAACCTCAAGCTCCGATAACAGGAAATAATCACCAGCAATTTGAAATACAAAATAGACGCATCTTAGAACTCGAAAATGAATTGCGTGCGCAGCGCGAAGCTGAGGTGGCAAATTTACGGGAATTGGCGGCATCGCGTTCTACTACAAATGAACAAAATAGATCACATTTTCCATTGCCAAAATTAAATCTTCCGATCTTTTCCGGAAATTATCAGGATTCGCTCGGGTTTAGAGACGCGTTTGGGGTTATTATTTATGAAGATGAGAATATACCAAAAATACAAAAATTGAGATACTTGCGAGCATATTTAAAAGACGAGGCTGCACGAGTTATAGATAACTTGGAAACAGCGGACAAAAATTATGAAATTGTTTGGAATATTTTAATAGAAAGATATAATAATGAACGAGTAATAGTAAAAAACCATATACAAGCAATTTTTAAATTGGATTCTGTTTCCAAGGAATCTGCGGCTGATTTAAAAAATTTGCTGGACAATGTTTTGCGTCATTTACGTGCATTAACTGTGTTAGGCGAACCTACTGACAAATGGGATACACCCTTAATATATTTGATTGTATCAAAATTAGACAAAGAGAAAAAAAGAATGGGAAAAATCGATGATGGGTGTAGAAGTGTTGACTTTCGATAAATTAAGTAATTTTGTGCGAGAAAAATGCCAAATTTTAGAAACTATAAATTTTAACGTAATTGAAAAATCAAAACACGATACAAATTCAAAACCGACAAACAATCGATCTTATGTAAATAAAAACACAAGTGCAAAAACATTTTTAAATACACAAACAATAATAACTTGCCCAGTTTGTCAATGTAATCACTATATTCAATCTTGTCCTGAATTCATAAAAATGAATATTCCTCAACGTTTAGAAATTTTAAAGAAAAAATGATTGTGTTTTAATTGCATACTGTTTCTATTTTTTCAATACGTAAATTTACTTCTTCTATAGGAACTAATTCTTTTGAGGCTGAACCAGCAAAATTTTGAAAAAATGTTTTAAATTTAGTTAACCTTGTTTTACAAATTCTCTTAAGTTGTTTAAATTTTTCTATTTCTCTTTCAGATAATGACATTTTACTAATTTTTTCTAAATAAGCACAAATTTTAATTATACAGTATAGTTTTTAAATATTTTCAAATTTTTTAAATTAATTGATAATTTTCGTTGATAGATAATTTAATTAAATCTTATTATTACATTTGATTACTTACAATTGTTGACAATTCGACGTTTTCTCAATTTACAGACCTTGAATTTGTGATTATAATACTGGTTATTGATGGTGATGTTTTTTCAGATGATTTTGGTTGTTGTTTTCTCCAATTAGAGCCTCGTTTTCAGTTTTCTTTCCATGGAAAGCCTTGTCAATTTGTGAATTGCGAATAATCCATTGTTGAGTTCCTGATGTCACCTTTTTTACATATATTTTGTATATTTAACTTTATGTTCTTTATTCGGCTCGAAGGACCATGTTCAACTCATATATTTAGTTTAATTATTAATAAGAGTGGCTGATGAATTTGGTTTAAATCACTACACATTTACTTAAATTTGCTAAATTGTTTATTATTTAATTGTCACTATTTTAAAAACCTTATTACATTAATCTCCCTTTTTGGACACATCTTTAATTAGAAATTAATGCTACAATTATCTTTAAATTGAATTTATACACAATAAAATATACGTCCTATTCGCTTGCCATTCCATCAGGAACTGAGTCATTCTAATTCTTATTTCTAAATACAGTAAATTTTGTGTCGCTTATTCCCTTCCTTTACAATTTTATTCTTTATTTTGATTTCAAATCTCTCGCGATGCGACATTAAAAAACGTTATGTTTAGTAGAGATTGTCTCACAACTGGCGATATGCTGTGTCTCACACGCAGAAATTGACTCTATTTTGAAAAAGGAAAATTAAATTATTTTCAACCGTAGATTGAAACAATGCAACATTGCATCACAAAATATAGGGAAAACACTAAAAGAAAATGCATTTCATTTACCTTTTCCAATCAATTAACTTGGAAAAAAAGTGCTTTGCACTTATTGAAAAAACGCTTTTTTGTCGATTATCACTCCCAGTGTTGGTATTTAACAAAAACAGTTTATATAACCGTTTCAGCGTACACGAAATAGTTAGCTCATATAAAATGAAATATTTGTATATAAACTAATCGGCTTTTTAATATTGCATGTTAAAAAAATTGACTATCTCACAACTGGAGATGTCTCACAACTGGAGACTAATATTAATAATTAATTAATTAATTAATAATAAAGATAAAGGGTCGGTTGGGGTAAATATAAACAGATTTGCTATACGGAGAAAAATGAAAATTCAGATTTCGGACTAAATATAAAGCAATTTAAATGATTTGTATTATCGTAGGAAGAAATATTAAATTTTGGTTTTCTATCCCAAAAAGTTTGGTAATGATTTTCAATTAAGATCAATGCTAAATATCTTAATAAACGCTAATAGTCTTCTTTCAACAAGTAGAATCAAATTCTTTAATTAATTCAAAGATGAAAAGAATTAGGTACAATTATTATTTGCATTTATTTTAATTCAGCTACTCAATTGTTAAGGAGAGTCCAGAATAGAGATGAACGCGCTGATACTAACGCGCTCCTCCTATGTATTCCATATGGACGAGTGCGTTACTATCAGCGCGTTCATACCGACGTCGACTCCATTCTGGACTCTCCTTTAAGTTGACTCTACGTTCCATGGTACGCGACGTGAACGCGAACGTGTACGTTCCCCCATTTGAAGTTGACTCTACATTCCATGGGTACGCGACGCGACGTGAACGTGCTGTGTTGACGTCACCCATTTGGTTAACATTGTGACGTCAGCACGTCGCGTCCACGTTAAAGTCAATGTAGAGCCAGCATGAAGTCGGTTCTACAATGGGCACGTATGGACGTGAACGTGGACGCGACGAGCTGACGTCACCAATGCTGTTCAAATGAGTGACGTCAGCTCGTCGCGTCCACGTTCACGTCCATACGTGCCCATTGTAGAACCGACTTGATTAACATTGTGACGTCACACGTTCACTTTCGCGTTCACCTCAATGTATAGCCACCTTTACAAACTTTGTATCAACGTTCACTTCAACGGAACAGAACGTTCACAGAACAGTCCCCGTTGTTTGTTTGTTTGTTTACACAAAACAAACAAACAACAGGGACTGTTCTGTGCGAGAGTCCTTAGATTCATTTCCAAACAGTTTTTAGGAATGCGAAACCCTGTGGCGCGCCTGCGCCCGCGTTTGTTGAGTTTCTTCGTTTTTTAAATACACGGAAATCTTGGTGTAGTTCATAGTGAACGTAGTACGGTATTAATGGTTTCAATTAATAAAAACTTTAATTTTAAATATAATAGTGAGTGCAGTTTTGTGATAAAGTTCTAGTGATACAAATGAATTTAGAAGAATATCTAAGTGAAATGTTTAATCTCATTTTGAGGTTAGGTGTGTGTTTATTTTGCTTTTAGCCGGTTATGGAATACCTAATTGTTATGATATTTTATTAGAATATTCAATTTAGGCAACTAAATGTAAAGTCTAAAATGAAATAATATGTAACAAATAGAGAATTCTTTTAATTCTAAAAATCTTCGCATTGGGATTTTTATTTAATCTGTAGATATTTAAATATAATCAATTTCTTTAAACGTTTTAAAACAAATCATTCTAGTAAAAATGGCAAAGGACTAGTATTTAATTTTTAAAGATATTCGACGTATAAATATCTAAAGAATAATAAAAATCCCAGTGAGAAGTTTTATATAGTTCAAAGTAGTCTAATATTTTCAGTTGTTTCAGTTTCAAATTTTATATTCAGACTTAAATTGAATATTCAAATAAAAGTAAATATTTTGACAAATAAAAATAATAATGTAGGTCACTAGAAGATCTGCTCACATTATTGTCAGTATGGGACTCGGCACTAGACTTGCCTTGGACTCCGCCCAGAAGCGCCTATCAATGTGGTCAGTCTGCTTTGTTCCGCGTATAAGTGTGCATAAGAACAAAAAACATGTTAAGCCTACTGACGTGCCTTAAATATTTTACCATTCATTTCCCTGTTTTTTATCCTGGAGCCGCAAACGTAGACAAGTTTGTAAATGAAATCTAATCTACTACTACTGAACTCTAAAATTTTTAATCGAATTTTTCTGCGTGCAATTATTCAATTTTGAAATTACATAAACATTTTTTTTATATTGTTTAATCAATCAATTTCTTATTGTTGTTTGTCATCTGTAATACAGTTTAATTAAACAGAGGAATAATAATTCCAAAAAAGAAAACTACATTATTATTAATTAATAATTAACAACTATATATGACAATCCCCAACAACAATTGAAAGATTCAATTTGGTTTCAACTGGGATTTCCTAACATTGGGAATTAATTGGTTTTAACATTACAAGGGCAGTTTGAGCGTTGACAGGGTTTGCTCCCATTGGAGATTGGGAACAGCAGTTGGGACCACATTGGAGCCCAACCGACTCTTCATACGTGCTGCAGTATCACATTAACTAAAATTGCAACAATATTGCTAAAATCTATTCAAAACTTGTTTGCTAATTTTCAAATATTTCACCTCTTCCTCAATCATTGCTAAAAATCCCTTTGGCAACTTGTCGTCCTCTACAAATGGATTTCCAAAAATCACCTCACATATAATTTGTCATATTCTTTCATAATGATAAATAATGCATTCACAGAAAAATCCGGATTCAAAATGAGTCGCATATGAGACTCATTTTGAACTGCAACAAAAATGATACCCCTTCGACTTGAAATGAGTCTTAAGGGGTATCATTTTGTCTTTACGATAAAATTATAATCCCATTGGAAAAACTAAGAATAATTTTAAAAAATATGAATTAAAATAATTGTTTATACTTAATAAACACGTTGCACTTGTTAAAACATTAATACTTATACTCGATTTATTGCATTTATAAGAAATAAAAAAAAATTTCAGGTTGTACACATATGACACAAAAAAAGTAACTAGAACATAATCATTTTACTCATTTTGAGTCACTTGAAGTTGCCGATTACTCATTTCGAATCACTTGAAGTTGTGGATTACTCATTTCGCGACCAACTTCCAAATGAGTTGCAACAAAAATGAGTTGGTTTTTTTTCTGTGTTCCTAATAGTAAAAGAGCACTCTATACCGGTTTTAATATATTTTACTATAAAATGTTTATGCAACGAGAATCTTTTTTGCCTCTTTCATAGCCGCTTGCACATTTCGCGGACATGTATTATTATTATAATAAGCAAATATGTGTATGTGTGTCTTTGCAAAGTATATATGGACATTAAAATGAAACACTTTCACTTGTGCAAAAATACAATAAAGTATGACGAGCAACTTTCTGGTGCGAAACATCATAGTGGTGGCGTTACTTGGAGCTTTATCCCCGCGATCCTGACTTGTTATAAACTGGTTTTAAACACATGCACCTACACCCATAACATAAACTATACTATATACAAGAAAATCCATGTCTGTATACAAAATTATACAAACCTTTAAAAAGGGGGAAAATTTCATCTATTCACTACTATCTATGAGTACACATTAGGCCAAATACACATGCATTAACTTGGATAGTTCAGTGTATTTGTAAATATAAAAACGTGTATATGATATACCTATGTATATGTAGTCATATATTGTTTAGGTATATAAATATATACGCATAGATGAAGGTACATGTGAGAATATTTGTATAGGTGGAAGTACATGTGAAAATATATGCATAAATGCAAGTATAATTATATATTTATAATATAAATATAGGTGCATGTATATATTTATTTGCAGATATGGGTATATGTGTATATTTATGTACAGATATACACAGTAAGAAAACTAAAACTTTCGTTCTTTGACAACTTTTTTCTTAACTCAATATTTTCGGACTTATAAGTTACTGAATATAGGTCTACGATTAAAAATGCAAAATTTCGAAAATTCATAACTTGAAAATTTTGACATTTAAACAAAAATAGAAAAATACATATCTGTTTTTTTCTATACAGAATACAAAAAAAAATATTTTTGGCCGATTTTAAGAGGTCGACTAAAATCTCACGTGGAATTGCCCACCTTTAAAGTAGTATCTGAAAGTTGAGAAAATTTTGAAAATACCTTTTTTGGCACTTTGCGAATTAATGAAAAATGTTTAAGTAATAAATGATTGAAAATGTTAATATTTCATCCAATAACAGAGTCGCCATTTCCCTTCAAAATCTTTAACAGATTGACAATTGAATAAATAGCAAAAAGACAACTTCTTGTTGTAAGAAGCCTTGATCATGGAGGAAGGCTTGAATATGGCTCGAAGCTCTAATATGGATCAAGGCTTGATTATGGCTCGAAGCTCTAACATAGATCAAGGCCTGATCATGTATATATATATATATATATATATATATATATAATATTATAATCCTAAATGTAAATATAAACATTATTATTTCCACGCACAGGCAATTCCAATATAAAGGAGGCTTCAGAATCTTTATACTCTTTGGACAGATTTTATTGTATTAATTCATTCTTGCAATTCGTCTAATTAAGTGGGATCTCAAAAAGATCCCGCTTTTTAGGGTTTCGTGGCCAAGGGCCAAAACCCTTATAGCGAGACTTCGGTTTCCGTCCGTAGTTTTTGGCAACGTTGCCATGGCAACCGTTGCTATGTTTAGTGTTGCCGCAAGACGAGACAAGACGAGATTCTTTTCAATTTTGTCTTGTCTTGAAATGTCAAAACCAACAAAGAGTCTTGTCTCGAAAAACTCTCGTCTCGTCTTGAAGTATCTATATTTTTGTGAATAAAAAAATAAATTACGGTACTAAAAATAATTATTCCATTCAAAACAATTATTTTTGCATATTTTAAGAGAGACTTTTTATGGTAATATATAAAAATTCAGTGTGAATTAATATAATTTAACCACTTAAATGCATTTAGAAAACAGCTAAGATATAAACCTATTTTTTGACAGAACGAAACAAAGCATCACCTGAAGAAGGGATTGTTCTAAGTGTTACCAGAAGATCACACTGAATCACACTGAAGTATCGAATTCCTTTTATATCGCGTCTACTACTATACATTCTTCTCACGGCTTTTTGATTATTATTCGTATTATGCATATATTATTATTGATACGATTAGTATTGATGTTATTAATATTATTATCGGCACATTAGTATTATTATTATTTTTATTACTGTACAATGCGGTATTATTATTTTTATTAGTAGTTTTATTGGTTCGGTTTAAAGATGTGTTTTAATAATAATTACAGTTATTAAGAAGATAAATTTGTCTACCAATTTTTATTACTCCAGGTCCCAAATCTAAATGACTAAATTTCTAAAAAAAGGTGAAAAGAGTCAAATTTCATTTACAAAAACAGGAATATAATAATGGTTCCTCCATGATCGCAGTTAAGAAGATATTAAAAGGATTACGAAAATGATAATGAAAATTGTCACAAATATGTTTATCACAGTGAAAACTATGAAAAACTAACTTTAAACTAACTAACTAACTTTTAACTAACTTTTTTACTAACTAACTTTTATAATTTACGGTATTTTTATGTTGTCTTATAACATAAGAATATGAACAAGGTTTGTCATTAAAATAAGTTCGATAACGATAATTGGCACCTAGGCATTTTAAAAAAAGCTTTTCTTGAGTGACACGTTGGAAGGGTTAGTTTTGGGTTAGTCACCTTCTATAACCAACCAGAAAGTCAATTTGACTCACTGATCTCTATTATAACTGGATGGGCGACACGTCTAAAACTGTGATAAAATTAGAAGCCCGGAAGACGTCATATTTTAGATACCCACTTTACAAAAGCAGGCGTCAATTTTAAAATTACAAAGGAGGTTGAAATACATTTAACTATGAAAAAAATACTTAACTTATTTTAATAATTATTAAATTATTTTATTATTATTAATAACTATAAATAATAATAATAAGTAAATAAAAATTATTAAAATTATCTTAATTTACTTAAAAATAATTAAATATTTGACAAGTTGAATTTAAGTTTCGTTTAATTTTTTTTCACTTTATAAGATTAATCATTTCACAAAAATACTAGCTTCTTAATTTAATTTGGTAAAAAAACTGAAATTATTCAGCATTATACATATAATGTTTATAATAAAACAACAGTGAGTAAAATATTACGCCTCGGCAAAGAAGCAAAATATAACCTAAAAATACACAATTCAATAATATATACACATTTTTTTAAATATATACCTACTTGTGAAAAAAAACACCTTTCGCTTCCTTTTTCCCACAAAATAAACAAATTAAAACCATATTGGTATTTATATATTTAAAAAAGTTACAAATTATTTAATTTAATTACTTGAGACGTACGAGAGAAGTGTCAAAACATCGAACAACACACACTATATGCAAAGCACACTCACACGGCAACTCACACAATCAAGTCGCTCTACGCTGTTTCACCGGCATCTAAAACATGGCGTCGATGGTTTCAATTATTTTCACACCGGAAGCTACTTTTATATAGCAGTCGCCCATCCAGTTATGAATAGAGATAAGTGATTTGACTCCCTTTCTACTTCAAAAAGTCAAGAGTGTACGAGATTAGACAACCTTCGCCTGCCTCCGTGGTGTCCACTCCTCTAGGCACTTTAAAAAAAGCTTTTTTCTAACACACTCACGGAAAGGACATCATTTCTAACCTGTATAAAGGGTGGAAAGTATGAATCTCTTATACAGTGCCCTGAATTACATAATTGTCACTGATTTTCTTTGAGGACAATTTAGTTTTAATAGAATTCATATTTGAGACCATTTGTACGATATTTTATGGTTTTTTACGTTTTCTTGGAAACTGATCACGATTGGTCATATTTTGTGAATTTCTGCGTTTTTAAAAAAACACATTTTTATGGTGTTTTATGGTATTCTTCATGATAAAATAATTTGCGCCAATTTTCATTATCATATTCGTAATCAGCTCATCAAAATACGTTAGTATACTTTGTTTCATTAGAATCAAGGGTACGCGCTTTTTAATTAGCTAAATGTAACAAATTTCTTATCATTTTAATGTAATTTACGGTTTAAGGAACGTTTTTCGTCAGTTCTTATACTAATAATGGAGCGCGCGTTCACTTCCTTAACAATGTTTCTCTTATACTATTTCAGGCACGACTGACGTGAAAAATTTTTATCAATTGGTGAACCGGTGACAATGGCCTCTTACTTTTTAATTGACATTAATTGCTGTTAATTTCCTTCTCCCTTCCCTCTCTCACATTTATTTTCGACATATTTAATATTACTAGAACTGTATCACAAAACTGCACTCACTATTATATTTACAATTAAATTTTTATTAATTGAAACCATTAATACGGCACGACGCACACTATGAACTACACGGAAAAAACTGCTATGGTTGTGGCAACTATAATTAAAATGTTGCAAGAGATAGTGTTGTAATAACCATAAATGCTGTTGTCTGAAACATTTTTTTTGTTTTCTTAACAAAATGATGTTGTTGTGAGAACAACATGGTTCTAGTTGGAGTCATGTAGTTGCAATAACTACAGCATGTGTACCGTAGCCATAGCTATGGTTACAGCAGCATTGATATGATGTTGTTGTGGCTACAACATGGTTCTAGTTGAAGTGATATAGTTGCCAAAACCACAACTATTGTCACTGCAGCGTTTGTATGTTGTTGTGGCAACAACATACCCTTACTTGCAGTAATGTCACTAGGGGATCCAAGGTCCTTTCTAAATCATGGGGGTCAGACCCCCTGGAGTCTGGAATGTACATTAGATATATGTATGGGCGATTCCACGTGAGATTTTAGTCGATCTCTTAAAATCGGCCAAAAATATTTTTTTTCTATTCTGTATCGAAAAAAACAGATACGTATTTTTTTATTTTTGTTTAATTGTCAAAATTTTCGAGTAATGAATTTTTGAAATTTTGCACTTTTAACCGTAGACCTATATTCAGTAGCTTATAAGTCCGAAAATATTGATTTTAGAAAGCATTACACCGTAAGACACCTGGGTCACTTGACATGAAATGCCTCATTTATTTGTACACGGAGAGAGATTTTGTATTAATATTTGTTAAAATTGGTAATAGAATTTAATATATTTTTTTTCAATTTAGGGAAATCGTGTTTTATATTAAAAATTAATATTGTCCATATTAGTAGGCAGCTCTTAATATATTTTAGAAAAATTATTAAAAGAATTATAATCTTTAAAACTGACTATATTAAAATTATAGTCCGGGAAAGTATCGAAAGAATACCTTTAATATAGCTAATACTAAAAATTATGAGTGAGTCGAAAAGGATAGAAAATAAAAAGACGTAAGAAGGAGAAGGATATAATTAGCATTTTGAGAGTATTTCACACACACATACACACAAATGAGTCAAGGCAAGCATTATACTATATACATATAAACACAAACTATATATACAATTTCGGAGATATATGTTAAAACTTATAAATACGCATACATATAAACTTAACCGATACAAATAAACGCAATGTCGCACGCACGCTGTACATTGGGAGATACAGTTCTCAACTTCCTTATATACTAAACTCGAGAAATTTTCTGAACTTGCGAGAAAGTAATATTTTCTCAATATTTTGTTAAACAAAGTTCTTAATTTATTTTAAGTTATAAATAAATAATTTTGTATGTTGGGTCAAAATTTTATTGAGAAATGTTTCTCATAATACTGTTTTTAAAATTGTTTGTTTTTGGAAACTGATTTCTATTAAAGTTATATCCAATTTAAAGTTATTTGAAAAAACTCATCATTTAATTTATTGGCATAAGAATTTTTATGCATTTTATATAAAATGCAGCATTTCTTAAATCATTTTTTAATATCTTCTAATGAACTAGTTTAGTTAAAAACTCTAAAAGAAATTGAATTTTGAAGAAGTTACAAATGATTGCAAAAATTAAATTATTTTCAAGGCAGTAAAACCATTTTTATAAATAATAAAACTCAACACAGAATTTCAATTATTTTTGACACAATTTTAAAAAAATTCTTCGTAGAAATTTAATTAATTTCAATAATTTATCAAAATTCAATTATTTTCAATATCTGCTATTTCAATAAAATTTCACAAAAAAATCCAATTATATAAAAAGAAATATATTATTAAAATTCGTCTTAAGAATTTAATATTATTTTTCAAAGTAATTGATAGATTCCTTCGCAGAAATTCAGTTATACAGTCAAAAAATTAAAAAACTATCCATCAAAATTTCATTTATTATTATAAATAATAACATTTTTCTTCAAAATTCAATTATTTTAAAAAACTGTTCTGAAATAAAGAATTTTTAATATCCAGTACTTTAATAAAATTTCCCAAAGAATTCAATGATTAACAAATTTTTTTAAACAATTCTACGCAAATATTTAATTGTTTTCATAAATAATAAAAATTTAATAAGAATTCAATAATTTTTTACAAAGATTCAATTATTTTTTATATAATTTTCACCAAAATTTCTCTAAAAATGAAATTATTCTTAAAAATTTTATTAAAATTCGTCAAAATAATTCTTTAAAAGTTCAACAACTTTAAGAAACATTCAACTATTCAATAAATTATTTATTTTTATATTTAAATAATTGAATTTTTGTAGAATTTTCTAATAAAAATTAATTTTTTTTTCTTCTTAAATGACTTGAAGCTACTAGGCCAACTGTCAGAACACACTCATTTATATACCAACTAGATTTACGTTTCTACAGAACGACTTTTTGAGGTTAGGAGCACCCGTCAATGGGTTTTCTCGCCAGAGAAGAGGGAAAACTGTAGAAAACCTCTTCTGAGTACAACCGGTTTATCGACAGCCGAGTTTTAACGGTGTGTACTGGACAATAATCGACAGTGCACATCATTATACCTCGACGTCAAACCTCCCGCTCAGATTATCTCACATGCCGGAAAAATCCCAGGCTAATGGGCGCGAACCAAGTACCCTTGGTCAGCTCACCAAGCCAGGCATTCATCCAACCGAGCTAATCTGTCGGTAAATTAATTTAAATATGAATATTTTAGTTAAAATTTTAAATAATAATTGAAAACTCTCTAAATTAATTAGTAAAAATATTTACTAATTTGAATTGACAACTGACTTTTTGCTTTTGAATTAGCAGATTTTACAAATAAATAGACGTTTCCACTAATTTAATCGTAAATTTTTACTTATTTATATTTAAAGAGAAATTAAACTTAAATGTCCGAAATGCCATGAAGTTTGGCTCGGATAATTTCGGAACTGCTCGACTAAAATGTTCGGCTAATCTCGGACAGTTTCCTAACCACTCTTCGACAACCGAAAGCCTGCTATTAGGCTGGCCATAATTTTTAATATAGTCGATAACACTATTCGTTACTAAATTTACAATTTATGCAATACTTCGATAGTATTTAGTATAATTCTCTAGTAATACTTTTTACTATTGTAGACTTTCTTACTTATAATATTAAAATTTCTTACTGACTATTCTAATTTCTGTTACTTCAGAATAATACAAAGTAATAATTTGATTATAAATTTTCATAAAAATGGTAATAATAATTAATAAAAGTGCACGATTTCCCTAAATTGCAATCGGTTTTACTAAATACTAATATAATAATACGAAATATTAAAACGAAATTTCTCTCCGTGTATATAATATATAAGGGCGATTTAATAATTATCAAAAGCCGATAAAATTTGTAGGGTCTAGACAATTTTTAATAGTAAATTGTAAAAAAATCATATTGCGCCGCGGGCGTGCGACCTGCACGGGCAGCTTAATTATCTTTTTTAACCCATAAAACTTGTCAGGCCCATTCTGAAACTTTTTGCAAAACCTTCTTATCATTTACAGGTATGTTTTGAAAAAAGAAAATTAAAAATTTATCATACCCAAAGTTAAAAAAAGTTAATTTGTTTATAAATTTTTTTTATTTTTTTCATAAAAAATAAAAAAAAAAAATTTTTTGTTTTCATTTCCTAAAAGTCGAAAGAGAACTAAAACTTTCGTTCTTTGACAACTTTTTTCTAAACTCAATATTTTCGGACTTATAAGCTACTGACAGTAGGTCTACGGTTAAAAGTGCAAAATTTCGAAAATTCATTACTCGAAAATTTTGACAATTAAACAAGAATAAAAAATACGTATCTGTTTTTTTCGATACAGAATAGAAAAAAAATATTTTTGGCCGATTTTAAGAGGTCGACTAAAATCTCACGTGGAATCGCCTGTATATATAAATTATATTATTATACATATATATTCCATTTAATTTTAATTGTTAAAAATAATATGTTTTTTAAATGTAATTATGTTTGCTAGTATGATAAATAACTATTTTTCACAAAGTATTGATACAAAAAGAACATTATTTAACTAAAGATTAGTTAATTTTTAACTAAAAATCCAAACTTAGCAAATTTAAATTGTTTAATTAGTCAAATCTAATAATTTTTTGTTACTTTTTAGTGAAACTGAGTTTGCAGAAAAAATAGAACAAAAAGATGAAATTTTATTTTATCACCAGGTCTGAAAATATTTCATACAGCCCTATTGGGTTTTCCCCAAAACAGCATCAGACGCTTCGAAGAATCAGAGCCCTAAAGTGACATATTAGTCATGTTGAAGGCGTCAAACCGTTTAAATGTTAAATGCTAAGTTTTGAAAGTTTTTATTTTATTTCTGTTTTTTAAGTGAAAAGTGTAAAATATAAATCAATTCAAACATAAGTAACATGAAATAAAATAGCATCATGGAATTTCAGAAATAAAATTTACATTACGAGAACGAACAAGCCTGAACATCAACATTAGAATGCATTCCTTATAAAGATTTAGTTACTCCATTACCTGTCATCCTTTATCAAGTTGCCAATGGTTGATTTTATGCAATTGTTATATACAAAAGTTAAATATTTATATGAAGTTAAAAAGTGCAATTTATTTTAATTTTGATTTAGTATTGATTATATTATATTTTAAAACATTTTATTTAAAATTAATACATAAATTATATTAAAATTTCATGGTCTTAACAATGTTTGTTGACTATTAAAACCTAAGTATATACATCAGTATCAGTGTTGTTTAATCAACTTCATTGTCATTAGATAAAAATACTTTGTCTGGTTGACTAAAAAATTATAAAGGTTTTGATAGCAATACTATATAGTTAGCATAAAAATATTGTCATTAGATAAAACTACTTTGTCTGGTTGACTAAAAAATTATGAAGGTTTTGATAGCAATACTATATAGTTAGCATAAAAATATAGACCGACTCTAACAACAACATTATGAGTTGCCTCAACCATCTAAAATGATTCTAACAACAACACTATGTAGTTTCATCTACCATTTATCACGTTTCTGACAACAACACTATTTAGTTGCCTCAACCACACAGAACGATACTGACAACTACACTCTGTGGTTGGATCAACCTTACGAAACTATGTTGCCAGCAAGACTGTGTTGTTGTCCCAACAACGTGCTTTGATTCCGACAACAGCAATGGTTTATAAAGTTCAATGTTGTTGTGAAAACCACAAATGTAGTTGTCCCGTATTTTAGAAATAGCAACGGTTGCTATGACAACGCTTGCCATGGCAACGGTTGATATGGCAACGTTGCTATAGCAACGGTTGCTATGATAACGGTTACCATGGACTACGGACGGACACCGGAGTCTCGCTACAAGGGTTTTGGCCCTTGGCCACTAAACCGTAAAAACGAAGAAACTGAACAAACGCGGGCGCAGGCGTGCCACAGAGTTTCGCATTCCTAAAAACTGTATGGGAATGAATCTAAGGACTCTCGCACAGAACAGTCCCCGTTGAAGTAAACGTTGATACAAAGTTTGTAACAATTGAGTAGCTGAATTAAAATAAATGCAAATAATAATAATTGTACCTAATTATTTTCATCTTTGAATTAATTACAGAATTTGATTTCACTTGTTGAAAGAAGACTATTAGCTTTTATTAAGATATTTAGCATTGATCTTAATTAAAAATCATTACCAAACTTTTTGGGATAGAGAACCAAATTTTAATTTTTTTCCTACGATAATACATATCATTTAAATTACTTTATATTCAGTCCGAAATCTGAATTTTCATTTTTCTCCGTGTGAAGATAAATTTTAAAGCATTTAAAATTTCATGATTTATACAAATTGAATGTAAATTCAACTATTCTAAAATCCAATTATTTCTCAATTTTCAAGTAAAATGATTCTCTGAATATTTTAAAAATAACAATTTTTGGAAACTTTTTCAAGATTTAAATTATTTAAAATAAATTAATTAATATTTGTGATTGATTTTAAAACTAACAAGTAGAACATGGAAAATTAAAAAATAATTAAATGTTTTAATATCTTTAAAGGTTGATAAACACAAAAAATTAAAACTTTTTAGTATTTTTGGTAAAATTCTCTGATTTTCTAGAATAATTATAGTTTTCCTAATTTTTTATTACATATACTGTATTCCAAACCTGTAATAGCCATATTAATTGGAAAAATATAGATACTTCAAGACGAGACGAGAGTTTTTCGAGACAAGACTCTTTGTTGGTTTTGACATTTCAAGACAAGACAAAATTGAAAAGAATCTCGTCTTGTCTCGTCTTGCGGCAACACTAAACATAGCAACGGTTGCCATGGCAACGTTGCCAAAAACTACGGACGGAAACCGAAGTCTCGCTATAAGGGTTTTGGCCCTTGGCCACGAAACCCTAAAAAGCGGGATCTTTTTGAGATCCCACTTAATTAGACGAATTGCAAGAATGAATTAATACAATAAAATCTGTCCAAAGAGTATAAAGATTCTGATATATATATATATATATATATATATATATATATATATATATATATATATATATATATATATATATAATATTATAATTCTAAATGTAAATATAAACATTATTATTTCCACGCACAGTCAATTCCAACTTTATACTCTTTGGACAGATTTTATTGTATTAATTCATAATGTATTGCAGTTAAAAAGTTATAGAAATTGATTGAAAATTGAAAATTAGATAGCTTATTGCAATTAGAGTAAAGTTTTTATTTTCTATCAACATTAAATCAATTTAAAAATTTTAAAACCGTCGTTGGTTTTGAAATTAAAGACCCCACAAACTCTAAAGTATTAATTTTTATGAGTTTTAGCTTTAAACTTTTAAAATATGTTCGCACAGACTGAATTCACCTTTTTGAATTTTCAAAATATGATATCGAATTTGTAATCAAAGACCTAATCAGAGAGCCAAAACTCGTCCACTCAATTTAATCTACCATTTTTAATTTTTAAAATCTTACATCAGACTCGTCATTAGCGTCACTGAAAAACTCCAAATAACGAAATTGTCATAAATTTAATCGGCTTTTAAAAAAGCTTGTCCGCCATATTGGATCCGCCTTCTTGAAATTTTGATATTTGACATTGTATTCGAATTGAGCAACTCTAGAATTCCTTGATGTGTGATTTTAGTAACTTTAGTACTTAACTTAATTTTACTATTTGCATGTTTTCTGCAAATATTGAAAAGTATACTAAAAATGGCAAAATAGTTTTGTTCACTAAATATGGTGTGGAATTTTCATTTTTAATCCAATCAAGATCCACAAGGGCTGAAAAGTTTTTGAATTAAATAAGCTATCAATAGAAAATTTAAAACCTAAATATTTTCTACTGTTTGTTGTGGAAAAAATTATCAAAAGTTAGTCAAGTATCTAAAAATCATCAAAATTTCCATGAAATTTGATCTTCAATCGACTGTAGCTCTCTCAATTTTCATTTAATTTTATTATGTAATATATGGATTGAAAGATAATTTAATTACCTTTCCAACGGCATCCTATTCATAATTTTTGGACGAGTTGATTTTCCTACAGGTAAATTTAAGTGCCGTCGATCTTCAAAAATACAAAATTTGAAGCTACAAAAAAACTACACGAGGGAAAAAAATTAAAACTATGATTTTCATACTCAAAAAACACCCACTATTTAAAAAATAATGTTTTGTTTGTTTGGCAAAAAAAAGTTTTTAATTTGTAAACCTGTGTTATTAGTATAAGAACTGACGAAAAACGTTCCTTAAACCGTAAATTACATTAAAATGATAAGAAATTTGTTACATTTAGCTAATTAAAAAGCGCGTACCCCTGATTCTAATGAAACAAAGTATACTAACGTATTTTGATGCGCTGATTACGAATATGATAATGAAAATTGGCGCAAATTATTTTATCATGAAGAATACCATAAAACACCATAAAAATGTGTTTTTTTAAAAACGCAGAAATTCACAAAATATGACCAATCGTGATCAGTTTCCAAGAAAACGTAAAAAACCATAAAATATCGTACAAATGGTCTCAAATATGAATTCTATTAAAACTAAATTGTCCTCAAAGAAAATCAGTGACAATTATGTAATTCAGGGCACTGTATAAGAGATTCATACTTTCCACCCTTTATACAGGTTAGAAATGATGTCCTTTCCGTGAGTGTGTTAGAAAAAAGCTTTTTTTAAAGTGCCTGGAGGAGTGGACACCACGGAGGCAGGCGAAGCTTGTCTAATCTCGTACACTCTTGCCTTTTTGAAGTAGAAAGGGAGTCAAATTGACTTTCTGGTTGGTTATAGAAGGTGACTAACCCAAAACCGACCACCTTCCAACGTGTCACTCAAGAAAAGCTTTTTTTAAAATGCCTAGGTGCCAATTATCGTTATCGAACTTATTTTAATGACAAACCTTGTTCATATTCTTATGTTATAAGACAACATCAGAATATCGTAAATTATAGTAGTTTTTCATAGTTTTCACTGTGATAAACATATTTGTGCCAATTTTCATTATCATTTTCGTAATCCTTTTAATATCTCCTTAACTGCGATCATGGAGGAACCATTATTATATTCCTGTTTTTGTAAATGAAATTTGACTCTTTTCACCTTTTTTTAGAAATTTAGTCATTTAGATTTGGGACCTGGAGTAATAAAAATTGGTAGACAAATTTATTTTCTTAATAACTGTAATTATTATTAAAACACATCTTTAAACCGAACCAATAAAAATAATAATACCGCATTGTACAGTAATAAAAATAATAATAATACTAATGTGCCGATAATAATATTAATAACATCAATACTAATCGTAACAATAATAATATATGCATAATACGAATAATAATCAAAAAGCCGTGAGAAGAATGTATAGTAGTAGACGCGATATAAAAGGAATTCGATACTTCAGTGTGATACAATCCTATCTTCTGGTAACACTTAGAACAATCCCTTCTTCAGGTGATGCTTTGTATCGTTCTGTCAAAAAATAGGTTTATATCTTAGCTGTTTTCTAAATGCATTTAAGTGGTTAAATTATATTAATTCACACTGAATTTTTATATATTACCATAAAAAGTCTCTCTTAAAATATGCAAAAATAATTGTTTTGAATGGAATAATTATTTTTAGTACCGTAATTTATTTTTTATTCACATTACAATCTGTCCAATTAGAGATAGCACGGTACAATGCATCACCTGAAGATGGGTCTGTTATAAGTATTACCAGAATATAGGACTGTATCACGCTGAAGTATCGAAGTGTTAAAGGAAAAGTACAGTAATAAATAGGATCAAAAGTCGAGTTAGGTTTACAAAAATGGAAGTTTGAATGGCTTTTCAAAGTTGTTAAGTTATTGGCCTTGAAGCCAAGAAAGGCAAACGACCGAGTTGGCGTGAATTACGAGGGAGTAAGGTTTTTAAATCGTACATGCCCGTCACATGCTGCTGCAAGCTACACAAAAACACAAGGCAAAAAACTTTATTTTCCCTTTTTCGAAGCCATTTGACCCTTTTTCGTTCTGCTCGAATTCTGAAGCAAAAGAAACTTATCGAATTATGACTAATTTCTTTATACACACTCATTAGTACATTATGCAAAAAGGGAGGTACGTCCGAGTTTATGTACCGAGCACAATATTGAAAAACGAGGTTACCTTCCTTGTTCCATACTTTGCTTTATACAACAAAGGCGTATTATAGTTACTCTATGCTACCTGTACCGGTGCATGCTAAGTTCTCCCATATAACCCACCTGGTCAATATAGTAACCATTATTGCCCTAGGGAGATAAAGGGTGCTTTATTGACCTGTGTGCGGTCTTTGATTGAAATCATTGATTGAAAATATCTCTGTCAAAAAAATTATTTGAAAAAAATAAAAGCGTGGAATGTAATATATTTGTATACGGAAGAACAATATTTAAAAAAAAATTTTGTACTGTACAGGTGCAAAATTACATCACAGCACCCCATTCTTTTCGCTTTCAAAAATGATCGACTTTGGTAAAAGATTTTAAATGGAAGCGTTTATTAAAGAAATGTGAAAAAAGTGTATCGTGGTTTTAAAAAAATATTAATTATTATTGTCTTTATTTACAATAATAGGGTACATTGTTATCTTTGGTTCTAATATTCAAATTTAAATAAATTAAATTCGAAGTTGTAAATAATACATCCCACAGTTGGCTTCAAGTAAATTTAGGTTCTGCAAAAATGGTGACAAAATCGAGTAGTGGTATTTCATTCTTCTTTATTTAGAGTTGATTCTTTTTAGCGTTCCGTACACCTTTGGTGTACCGAGGGAACCCTATTGGTAAGACTCTTGTGTCCCTAGCCAAATCGTGCCCCCCCCCCTAGCGGCTAAACTATTTTTGGTCATTTTTCAGGATTTTTTTTGGTTAACCAAAATTTTTTTTTTTAATTTGCAAAATTGTATCGTATAGTACCATGTATAAGCTTCAAACCCTATTTTTTAAAATTGCTTTACGATTTTTTTTTGAAATAGTTATATAGATGTGAAATTTTTCATTTAGGCAAATGTGGGTATAAAAAAATTCTTAATGTCATTCACTAATAGTTTTATAAATTTACCGTTATTTCTTAAACCAACTAGTAAGAGTAAGATATAGCAGAAGTCTTAATTTTTGAAAACAAAAAAAATTGAATTAAATATGTAACTTTTTAACATTTAAAAAGTAGACGTAAAATTTTTATTATACCCTCTACTCTTATATCTAATTTTGTAAAATTTTTTATATCCTTTCTCTCTATTTCGACCCCACATATTTTATGGAAGTTCCCTTTATTATAACTCTGTTTTTTATAATCATACTTATATCAGCCTTCCTAGTTTTAAAAACCTACACTTGCCTAAATAAAAAACGATTTTCAAACCTACATAACTTTTTTAAAAAAATTTCTAAGGACATTTTAAAAAATTGGTTTTAAAGCTAAGCTATAGTACTATAAGATGCAATTTTGAAAATTGAAAAAAAAAATTATTTGACTAACGAAAAAAATTCCGAAAAATGACCAAAAATAGCCATTTTTGGACAATTAAGGCAGTATTACAAGAAATCCTGACGTGATGGGTTATTTTGGAGCTGGGACTCATATTTTACGTCAAAAATGCTATAAAAATCACTTTCCACTTTTTCGTAACAAAACTAAGCCAAAATTTGCAGGCCTGTGTTACAGGAAAAATATAAAGAATGTGATTGGAGGTGATGGCCATAGCGTTGTCAAGGAAATAACAAGATTTTTGGCCAAAAATGCACAAAAAGTGACCATTCCCTCCCTCCCCTCTTAACTTCTAAATTATTCAACATGAAGGGCTAAAATTTAGCATACTGGTGTATTTTAACGCTAATATTACAGTAAAAATATAGAGAACTTACTATGTAATAATAGCCATAGCGTTGTCAAGGAAAAACTAAAAAAATTTTGAAAAAATTTTTTTTTAATTTTCACATTATTTGATCTAATTAACTGAAAATGGATTTATTAGTATATTTTTCCAGAATGATCACAAAAATATATTAAAAAATCTAAAAAAAATTTAAAAAATTTTTTTTAAGTACAAAAATGTTTTTGTCTAATTTCTACATTATTAGATCTAATTAACTAAAAATGGGTTTATTAGTATATTTTTACAATCTGATCACAAAAAATATATTAAAAAATCTAAAAAAAAATTTTTAAATAAAATTTAAAAAAATTGGACAAGTGCGAGTTGAACTCGCACTGCAATGACGGGTTCCGTACACAAATATTAAAACAATACTTGCAACATTCATCGATAAATGGTAGAATTAAAATAAACAGTTAAAAAATATATTAAAATCATTCGATAAAAAAATAATTTAAAAAAATTAAAGTATTGTTTACAATAGTAGATATACAATACTTTAATTTTTTTAAATATTTTTTTTTATTTAATGATTTTAATATATTTTTTAAATTGTTTATTTTAATTCTACCATTTACCGATGGATATTGCAAGTATTACCAGTATTACCAGTGTTTTAATGAGAAAGTGTATATTTAGAATTGCAGAAAAATTAGTTTTTATAGTATGAATTATTGAATTAAAACTACAAAAACAGTCAAATTTAGAGGGTAATATTATTAAATGTGTAGTCTACGTTATGAATTTTGTGACAATAGTTTAAATTATAAAAATTGAAATGGATTGCTAAACTATTTTTGCTTTAAAATACAAGATATAATATGTTAATAACAACATTATGTATGTACAAAATAAATTACATTGTTATTAATATGAATATGTTTTTTTTTATTTTAAAAGTGGACTAAATAAATTTTTAATTGCTATTGCAAATACTAATTAAGGTAGTACGCTCGTAAACCCACTTTTCTATAGAATTTCATGAAATTTGAAATCTGAATAATTAATAACAAGATCTATGTATTTGCAAAATATAAAAAAAATTTACCGTTTCTAAAACAAGATATTTAAGTTCAAAGTTTGTTATTTAACATGGTTAACTTATTAAAAGTGCATGTAAACGGCACATTTCTTCTAATAACTTCTAAAATTTTCTATAGATTGTTTTAAAAAACTAATATATTATAAATGAATGTTTGAGAAATTTATAACAAAAAAATAAACCAACATTAACCGTTTTAAAGGTGAAAGAATTTAACAATTATTCCGAATCAAATCTCTCGAAAATAAATTTCTTGAGTAAGCACTAGATTTCGTTATGAAAATACAATATATTTTTTCATATGTATCGACAGCGCAGCTGTCCTAATACAGAAACCTGCTTTTTCTGAAAATCATTTTTTCGAAATTAATTAATAATTTCAAAATTATCAAAGAACTCAGAAAAAATTGGTTAGCATGGTGGGATACGAGCCCACGACCTTTCTATTGCCGGTAGACTGCTCTGACCACTGAGCTACATGCACCCCAAGATTCTCCGAGCTCCTTAATATATACTATACCTCCCTGCATTATTTCATGATAATGTAGGGAGTTTCTTGAAGATGGTAAAGCCTTATTTCAAATTCATGGCAAATATAATTAAAGAAAGTGAATTTATCATTCGGTAATATTAATATTAAAGGTGAAAGAATTTAACAATTATTCCGAATCAAATCTCTCGAAAATAAATTTCTTGAGTAAGCACTAGATTTCGTTATGAAAATACAATATATTTTTTCATATGTATCGACAGCGCAGCTGTCCTAATACAGAAACCTGCTTTTTCTGAAAATCATTTTTTCGAAATTAATTAATAATTTCAAAATTATCAAAGAACTCAGAAAAAATTGGTTAGCATGGTGGGATACGAGCCCACGACCTTTCTATTGCCGGTAGACTGCTCTGACCACTGAGCTACATGCACCCCAAGATTTGATTCGGAATAATTGTTAAATTCTTTCACCTTTAATATTAATATTACCGAATGATAAATTCACTTTCTTTAATTAACCGTTTTGTTTAAAAGATATAGTATTTTAAAAATTATTAATTTTGAATCGTAAGTACTGTTGACGAAAACATGTGGCAACGTCGCACTATGAAGCTATTAGAAAAGTGCGCGAAAAATTTGAAAAATGAAATAGAAGGGACTGATGTTTAATGTTGTAAATGTTGTTTATTTAGTAAAATTAAAATTGTTATAATGTTTAACAAATATTAAATATTTTTTTTTACATTAACAATACATGTTATAAATTAAAACAA
Organism: Leptopilina drosophilae; assembly: GCA_032873175.1. Classification (NCBI taxonomy): domain Eukaryota; kingdom Metazoa; phylum Arthropoda; class Insecta; order Hymenoptera; family Figitidae; genus Leptopilina; species Leptopilina drosophilae. The sequence goes on along the minus strand of CM065479.1, from coordinate 27,014,055 downwards.
TATGAACGATGGCCATAAACGATTAAAAAATAATTATACATATTTATAAACAAGTTTTGAAAGTAGATAATTTAAATTGCATTAATAATATGCAGAATGCAATAAAATGATTCTATTAACAGCCAACTTTTAATGTTAAAGTCGATAATTTAAAAAAATAATATCACAACATTAATCGTATTTGTAACTCTCTTCTTTTAAAAATTTTAAATGATTTAAAATAATCATATTATAACAGACAACTTATAATACTAAATTGATATAATAATGTATTTTTAAAATACTCTATAAATATTTTAGTATTTATTAAAAAAGTCACTAATCTTATTTAAAACTCTTATATCGCCCGTAATTTTTGGTTTTCCGTTTGACTTTTTTTCTTTAAATAATTGAATAACTCCTGTCGTACCAAAGTCAGCCTTAATTTTTAAAAGGTTTTCGAATGTTATTCCTTCTGTTGCAATTTTTTTTATAATAATATCAGATATCACCTTTTTTTAAAGGTTTTAGAGATGGCAAGGTAATACTTTTTATTACACTATCGGTGTAACTGGTGCAATTATTTATTAAATCTTTTTTGTTTAGAAAACTACATGATAGTTTTTCGAGTATTTTCACATCATAACATGCTTCGTTAAAACTTTCTAATTTTTCTTGCAAAAAATCTTCGGCTAATTTTTCTTGTTTAAACATGTTTAAACCTTTTCGATCCGGAAAAGCTTTTTTAAACAAAGTTAGAGAATCCGAAAATCCCACAATACCATCAAAGTTTTCTATCATAGATGACGTAGTTACTGCTTGGAGAAAATGAGAAACATCAAATTTTGCATTGTGAGCTACCAATACGCACGGATTCAACTCTGTCAAAAACTGTTGAAATTTAATTAACGCTTGTTTCAATGGGATAGATGTTAGTGGTTTGCCATACAAAAATAAATCTCCATTAATGTTCTCCAAACCTGTAGTTTTAAATGCTTCAGGAGTTACAGGTTGTGTTGGATTTATGTAGGTTTCGAAAGATTTTTCTCCACATTTTGCAGCTATTTGTAAAACGTCTGATTGTTTTGACAAACCAGAAGTTTCCAAGTCGAAGTAAACTAAATTACAATGTTTCACTGAAATAGGATTATTTTGCAGTTTATTTTTTACAATTAGAGTTTCCGTTTTCATTTCTTTAAATTTACTTTTTAATTCCATAATATCGCCATTAAAATGTTTATTTATGTGGTTTGTATCGTCAAGTTTAAAAATGTGATCTGAATTTCCTCGACGAATTCCAGCTATTGTCGAACTATCCTCATCACCTATCAGAACTCGTACTTTTAGTCCCTCTTCATCTAAAATTTTGCTTCCATTTACGAGTTGAACTCCAACACTCGCCTCCATAGCTTTAGCACTTCCTTCGTGGTTTTTCCGACAATCATGATCACTCTTTGCGTGACCCTTGTTGCAAAGTGTGCATTTCCGATTCCGAACTCCGTAATCCAAAATTTTTCCGCTAAGAAAGCCTATAATAGAGCCATAACCATTTAGGCTGTTGTAACTCCGGCAATTCCCTCTTTTACTCCAGCCCATATCGTAAGAGACTATAATGTTACAAATTTCTTTTATGGCTCTATTAAATTGTTCGTCGTTGTTTTCAGGATTTTCAGAATCAGAGACAGCGATAGACTGTTGAACAATACTGTACTGAGGATAAATTTCATCAAAAATTTCTTTCGACCTACAAAAAAATTATAAAAAATTTTTTTTTAAATACAACTTTTTATTTGCGGGGTTAAGTAAAAGAGATCATTAACTTTTAAAATTTATTTTGCATAATTTAATTATTATGTGTGTGTGTGTGTTAAAAAAATTGATTACATTCTCTCCCGTAGTTCTTCAATTTTTTCTATAACCAATCTTTTTTCTTCTTTGGCACTAGATCTACAACTGTCTTCAGCCGTTTCCTCAATTTTAGGACCAATTTCGCGTTCATATCTTTTAAAAAGATTATTGGATACTGCAGGAATATTCAGTGTAGTTAGTAATTTATTTAGCACCGTGCAACCGATTCCTGAATGAACTGCACCTAAAATTAATAAGCTTATTTAATAACAGTAATTACAAAATAAATTCATGTGAATTTAATATTTATTTAAGATTAATTTTTTTTATTAATTGAAATTTGAAATGAATTGAATTGCTAACTAACAAAAATTCACTATTATTGAATGTTTTATTGTTTACAATTTTATGAAAATTAATTTTATTTTATTAATCATAATTTTTATTAAATATAAATAATAAAGTATTATTAATACTCATATATGTAATCACTTTAAATAAAATTGTAGATATAATATTCAGAAATATTTATATTTTAATCAAGTTTATATCAAAAATACAAATTGTATGAGTAATAAAATTCAAACGTTTATTTACTATTCTTATTCACAATGAATAACCGGAATTTGTATTTATTATCACTTTACAAAAAAATTGAGGATACTTTATTAGAACAAAATAATTAATATTAACTGTTAAAATACGTGCGTGCGTAAAATAATAATAAAAACTTATTGATAATAGTGTAAAAAATAAATAAAAGTAATAATAAATTTACCTAGGACAGCTTTTGTGTTGACATCTGAATATTGTTCATTTTTAACGGCTGAATGAAATTTGCCTGTAGGCACGCTTGTAATTACGAAACATGAATTACAAGAAACTTGTAAAATTGAATTTAAACCTAGACGTTTTTCCTGGGTTACATTTTCCAAAGATAACACTTTCTTACATGTGGAACACTTCAAATTTTTAGCAATTTCTTGCAATTCGACTGCACGACGGCCTATGCACACTTCGTTTACGCCGAATTCACGATTTTTTTTAGCGAGATTCATTGCATCCACACATTTTTTTCGGTGTTTGGAAACATTTGCTTTTGCAAATTTCCCTTTTTCCCGAAATTGTTTATTCAAAATATGCATCTCCATAACATTTGACAACTTATTAGAGTTCATTTACTGTATATATTTCGTATACCTTCATTACACAGCACTACAAAATTGCAGGTGCTACAGTAACTGCACCATACTATAGCATGCTAGTAAAATATATTTTTGAGAGTGACTGTCGCGAGCGTACTACCTTAAGTAGTAGATCTAAACTAACAGGGTAGTAACTTTTACTACATAACTTGATAATCCTAAAGTAAAAAAATAGTAACAGGTACTACATCATTTAGTAAAACTAATTAAGAAACAAAGTAATTTTATTAAATATCGTATTAAAACTGACTCATCAGATTAGTATGTTTTACTGCACTTTATAGTAAGAGTTACCAAAAAGCGTAGTATTTTGTACTATTTATCGTAGTAAAATTAAAACAACGGCGTAGTATGATTTACTACACTACTTAGTGAAACTCACCAAACTCACTGCCACTAGACAGAATAGTATATCCCACTACGCTGCTCAGTGCTCTCATATTTTACTACGCCGAATAGTAAGTCTAACTATTTATTCGGTTATTCTAACCATTCTTTTTTCTCCGTGTGTGTACACTACTTTTAAGAACTACAAAGCTATTGCTTTGTAGAATATTGTATATTGCTTCGTATATTTCTATAGTTTAAACATCACGGAACAAGATTATCACAATAAAAATTTCAGTTCTTTAGATTTTCAATGTTTTTCGAACCTTAAAATCCGCTACTCTTAATACTTTTCAAGAAATGGCGTTCCATTTTATTCCAATTTTACTGAATAAAACTTGTATTTTTTTAATAAAAAAGATATTTATATACAATATTGTAATATAATATAATAATTATAATAATAACTCTATTATTTATTATTGGGTAGCTCCATGCCTATAAAATCAAAGTTGTACCCTAGTTCTTCGATTTTGTTGAAATTTCGAAATTTTAAAGTAGAATACATGCCAGTAAAAAGTCTCAATTCGATTATTTTGGATTTACGAGGTTTTTAAATTTTTTTTTGAAATTTTGAAAATGGTATATCTATAAGGAAAATGAATGAAATTTAATGAAATTTTCAAGGAATGCATATTGTTTACAGACAATTTAAAAAAATATTTTAGAAAAAAAAATATTTTTTAAATAAATTATAAAAAAAATTGTTTTTAAATAAACAATTTTTAAAAAAATGACATTTTTTTAATAATAATGATTCGATTCCCACTTATTTCACGAGTATTTTTCAAAAAGAAAATCGATGAAAGGTCTAAAATTTTAGGAGATATTGAATTTTTTGTCCTTGCGCGCAACAGTAAAAAGCACATTTTCCGGCTATATGGGCAAATCCATAAAACTTTTAACTTTTAAGAAAAAAAAATTTTTTTTCAATTTGTATGCACATAGATATCACTTTGCATACGTGTTCAATAATGTTTTAGCACTGCAAATTCGTATGCGTGATTCATTTTTAACTCATGCCGCCAATGTTTAACACTTATTATTAACCCCTTCCGGAACTGAAATAATGTATACTGAACCAAAAATGTGTAAGACCTTCCCATCAATTAAATCAGTTGAAACTTTTTACTCTGAGGTTTTTGGGATCGCCGCTGGATAATCTGAAGTCGGTTTTTCAAAATTCAAAATGGCGGCACCATTATGACGGATGAAAAATTTAAATAGTTGGATTTGATTGAAACTCGTTATTTGGGGGTTTTTGGGGTCGCTGATTACGAATTTAAAGATAAAATTTTAATTAATTTAAATTAAAAATGAGTAATTAAAGTTTTTGATTTTTAAGAATTCAACTTCTGGAAATTTTAAGCATATTCTTAACTTAATAAAAATGATATTTTTAAAATCCTTCAAGCGGCATACTTTTTTTTAAATATCTGTAAGACAATGCTTCGATCACACTATACATGGACTTGTTTCAAGTAAAATTGTAGTTGTGCCTTTAAAAAATGTATAAATTTAAATAAAATCACGATTTGTATTAACATCTTTAAATTGTTTCTACAGGAATACAAATACAGGCACACTGACGAAAAGGGTTTTAAAATGTTCGTTATTTTATTGTCTATTTAGAAACTTATTGAACTTTCATTTTTATTCTACGCCGCACCAGGTATTTTCATAAGAAGACGTTTAATTAAATTTTCTTAAAAAGTGTTATCACTCAATCAAACCTTCATATCTTTTCTTACAGTCATAGCACACTAATAGGATAGTGAAAAAAGTTTGAAATCATATGTCTGTTAGCAATTTTCCTTGTAGCTGAATTAATATTTTACACGCCGCAAAAATAAAAACGTTAAAAATGTATACTTCTCTGAGAGTTTCAAATGAAATTTAAGCGTTTTTTCAATTTTAAACTGATAAAATTAATTGCCAAATTAATATTTTGTTCTAATATTGTACAAAAATGTTACTTAGTATATAATTAAGGAAAGTATGATTAAACAATAAGTTTCAATCTAAAATAATAGGGACTTTTAAGTGTTCGATTCGAGTACCATAAAAGTTAAAAGTTTCGTGGATTTGCCCATATACTCTACATACAAACTAATGTTCAAAGTTACCTATAAGTCGAAAATTTTAACCGAATTCAAATTTTCTTTTAGGAGAATGTCAAGCTATAAATTCGTAAGAATACTGTGCAATTTTTAAATTTATATTTGTTTAAACAAATTATTATTATTATTGTTAATTACTAACTTTTTACATATTGTACCTAGAGAGGTGTATTTTTCCTAATTTTGCAATTTACCGGACCTAAATTGAATACCGATGCAAATTTAAAACATAACTATTATTGTTTAGGCAAGATTTAAACAAATTATTATCGTTAATAACTTACTAGTTACAGAATAGTATACTTAAAAGATGCAGTTTCTTCTAATCATGCAAATTTAACACACTTTTTTGATATGCCGATTTACATTAAAAATAAAATTATAATTTAAACAAAAATAAAAATAATAATTTATTTAATTATTAATTAACTTTTAATTAGGGTTGGTAAAATTTTCCCTAATTATATTATATTTCTTTCATAAAATTTAAATGTTTGTAATTACTAAAAAAAAGAAAAAAAATTTTGTTTAAATAAAACTAGTTAGAAAATTTTTAAAATAATTATTAACAACAATTATATTTAATATTAATTGTGTTACTTTACTTTATAAAAGTTTGTTTCACTTAATTTTGTAAACTCAATAAAGTGTTTTTGTTTTTAATGTCTCCAAAATATTGAAATTTCAAAAGCTTTCAAAATAGGTAATTTGTTTTTCATTTAATATTTATAACTATGATGAACAAATAATTGTAAAAGTCGTTTTCACAATTTTCATTTCCGTGTGTTTTGTGACAATGTCTCAATCGAAGAAGTAGGAAACAACTTTAATTTTTTTGCCGTGGAGCTACGCAGATAAAAATTAAAAGTACAATTATAATTTAAACAATTTTTAAATAAATTATTATTTTTATTTTTCTTTAAAATATAATTTTGTTTTTAATGTAAATCTGCTTATCAAAAAAGTTTGGTAAATTTGCATGATCAGAAAAAACTGCATCTTTTAAGTATACTATTCTGAAAATAGTTAGTAATGAACAATTATAATTTGTTTAGATCTTGCTTAAACAATAATATTTATGTTTTAAATTTGCATCGGTATTCAATTTAGGTCCTGTAAATTGCAAAATTAGAAAAATACACCTCTCTAGGTACAATATGTAAAAAGTTAGTAATTAACAATAATAATAATTTGTTTAAACAAATATAAATTTAAAAATTGCACAGTATTCTTACGAATTTATAGCTTGACATTCTCCAAAATGAAAAATTGAATACGGTTAAAATTTACGACCAAGAGGTGACTTTGAACGTTAGTTTGTATGTAGAGTATAGCCGGAAAATGCGCTTTTTACGGTTGTGCGCAAGGACAAAAAATTCAATATCTCCTAAAGTTTTAGACCCTCCATCCATTTTCTTTTTGGAAAATACTCGTGAAATAAGTGGGAATCGAATCATTATTATTAACCACTTCACTGGCAGGGCGTTCCAAATGGCGTTCCACGCGCCAAGGCCCTGACTGGCAAAAACATATACGTAAAATATTACCATTCATAATGATCAATAATAGTTATTTATATACTTTATATTTATATATATATATATAATCAATAGTTATATTATTATATTATAATATTGTATGTTAATATCTTTTTTCAATAAAAATACAAATTTTATTGTGTAAAAATTGAAGGAAAGTGGAACGCCATTTGTTGAAAAATATTAATAATAGCCAATTTGAACGTTCGGAAAAATGTTGAAAATCACAAAAACTTAAATTTTTATTGTGATAATCTTGTTCCCTGCTGTCTAAACTATAGAAATATTTCTTTACAACAATTAAATGTGGTGTACACTCTTTAAAAACAGAGTTTTTTTAAGAACGCCATTTCGATGTTTTTGCCAGTCTGGGCCTCGGCGCGTGGAACGCCATTTGGAACGCCCTGCCAGTGAAGTGGTTAAGAAATGGCACTTTTCAAAATAGTATATTGTGCATCTAGGGAGAAAAATGGGTGATTTCCACGAGTGTAAAGTTTGCAAATCGGGGCGAAGCCGAGAACTGTAAACACACGAGTTGGAAATCATTTTTTCTCCCGAGTTGCACATACTATTTTTTCTAACACACGAATACCGAAAGTACAAATATTTATTGAAACATTAAATACATTAACGCCACGGTTGAATACGAATAAAAAAGTTAGTTACGTATGTTACGCATCTGTTGTATGTAAACAAAAAGTTAGTTGCGTAAGTTACGTAAATTACGTAAGTAACTTAATTAACATCACATACGTAAGTTACATAATTAACACCAGATACGTAAGTTACGCCAGTCGTTTAAGTTACGTAACTCACGCAACTGATTCACTAATGGTTATACTTTGATTTATACATTGCACCTAATAATAACATCACCGAGAAGGTAAGTTACTTTTCCTCCCTGCTAATGACGTCAGCGGGAGGAAAAGATAAACTTATATCCCGCTTGACAGTTAGGAAATGGTGTACTTTCGGTGCGTGTGTCAGGAAAAATTGTTTACTTAAAACTAACACAGTAAATCTTAATTTAAGATCGGTCTTAAATTCAACACTGTCTGCTATAATGTTAAAGGATACAAATATGTTGTATCTTAATTTAAGGCTGCTTTCCTGCTTTAAAATAAGACTTTCTTTTTACTGTAAAACTTTAACAAAACGTACATATATAAAATTTAGTAAAGTTATTTTAAAGTTTGTTAAAAGTATTCCATATTTGATATAACTTTACTAAATATAGTATAATTTTTATTAAAGTTTAATACTTCTAATATAATAACTAATATAATAACTTTCTTACTGTGTAGAGTGCTGCCGCGTTTTTGCATGAATTACAAAAAATATTTGGAATTTAGATTCTTAGAAAGACTCGTATCGATGATTCGTGAAAAATTAAGTAACTTTTCACTGTCAGATGGCATAAATTTAAAAAATTTTTAAAAACATCAAATATTGAATTAATTTATTATCAATTATTAATTAATAGGTATATCATAAAAATACAATAATAAATTATTATTATTAACTAAATAATTAAAATTTGTTATTATTTGTAGCATAATTATATATTATTCTTTATAATAAAAAATATATATATATATATATATATATATATATATATATATATATATATATATATATAGTACAGTTATAGTACGTGCACACTGGGTTGGTTGAAATAATAACATATGGGTGCCTAAAAAATCAAAGTTGTACCCTAGTTCTTCGATTTTGTTGAAACTTTGAAATTTTGAAGTGGAATACATGCACAGTAAACAGCCTCAATTTGATTTTAAAAAATTTTTAAAAATTTTGGATTTACAAGGCTTTTAAAATTTTTTTTGAATTTTTGAAAATGGTATATCTCTAAGGAAAATGAATGAAATTTTCAGGGAATGCTTATTGTTAACAGACAATTTAAGAAAATATTTTAGAAAAAATTTTTTTTAAAACAAATTATTAAAAAAATAATTTTTAAGTAACATAACTTAAACGACTGGCGTAACTTACGTATCTGATGTTAGTTATGTAATTTACGTATGTTATGTTACTTAAGTTACTTACGTAATTTACGTAACTTACGTAACTAACTCTTTGTTTACATTCAACAGTTACGTAACTTACGTAATTGAGCCGCCGGATCGTAGAAGGACACGTAAATTTTTCTTGGCCGAGATCGAAGTCCCCTGGACATCCAAAATTCGACTTTCGAATTTAAATATCTCATGTACATATCCTTATAGGAAATTTCATTGCGCATTTTTTTTTCTTATGAAATTTTTTTGTATCTATAACCGTTTTCGAAATATAAGGGAAAAACTGTTTTTTTAAAAAACGAAATTTTAATTGTTTTTTTCACTTTAACACGCGATTACTCAGTCAATTTTACGAATTTCTTAATGAAACAAAAACGAAAATACGCGTTATTTTATCCTACAAGTGACTAAAAAAGAAAAATGATGTTTTAATTATAAATAAAAAGTTATTAATTTTTTATTGTGATATTCCAAGATTCGTAAACTAAAATTTTCACTAAGCAGGGAAGTTGAGCAAATTTTGAGCAACAAAATACTTCCATCGAGAAAGTTGTTTATTAAGGTCTAAACAAGTTTTTCCTGCAAGTTACAGTTCAATTAAACAATTAGTTAACAAATGGCGAATGTTAAAAGTCGTTGGCGGCTGAACGCCCAGCGCGCGTATCTCACCTTATAGTAAGCTGGAGTTTTATTCTTCGTTTACATAATACGGGTGAGAAACTCGCGCTGGGCGTTCAGCCGCAGACGATTGTTAACATTCGCTATTTGTTAACTAATTGTTTAATTGAACTGTAATTTTCGAGAAAAACTTGTTTAGACCTTAATAAACAACTTTCTCGCTGGAAGTATTTTGTTGCTCGAAATTTGCTCAACTTCCACGCCTAGTGAAAATTTTAGTTTTCAAATCTTGCAATATCTCAATATAAAGTTAATAACTTTTTAATTTATAATTAAAACATAATTTTTCTTTTTTAGTCACTCGTAGGATAAAATAACGCTTATTTTCGCTGTTGTTTCATTAAGAAATTCGTAAAATTGACTGAGTAATCGCGTGTTAAAGTGAAAAAAACAATTAAAATTTCGTTTTTTAAAAAAACAGTTTTTCCCTTATATTTCGAAAACGGTTATAGATACAAAAAAATTTCATAAGAAAAAAAGATGCGCAATGAAATTTCCTATAAGGATATGTACATGAGATATTTAAATTCGAAAGTCGAATTTTGGATGTCCAGGGGACTTCGATCTCGGCCGAGAAATATTTACGTGCCCTTCTACGATCCGGCGGCTCAATTTATGTAATCTACGTAAGTTACGTAATTTACGTCAGTTACGTAATTTGTGTAACTAACTTTTTTATTTACATTTAATAGATACGTAACATACGAAACTAACTTTTTTATTCGTATTCAACCGTGGCGTTAAGGTATTTAATGCTTTATGAAATATTTGTACTTTCGGTATACGAGTGTTAGAAAAAATAGTATGTGCAACTCGGGAGAAAAAATGATTTCCAACTCGTGTGTTTACAGTTCTCGGCTTCGCTTGCAAGCACTCTCCTTCGGCTCGTGCGCTCGCTGCGCCTCGATTTGCAAACTACACACTCGTGGAAATCACTCATTTTTCTCCCTAAATGCACAATATACTATTTTGAAAAGTGTTATGTTTTTTAATAACGATTCGATTCCCACGTATTTCACATGTATTTTCCAAAAAAAATTGACGTAGGGTCTGATACTTTAAGAGATATTGAATTTTTTGTCCTTGCGCGCAACCGTAAAAAGCGCATTACTAACTATTTTCAGAATTGTATACTCTCTAAAACTGATTCAATGAAATTTCACTGAGAATCAGTGACTCTATTTTCGAGATTTGAATTAGTGGAATTTGACTGAAGATCCGGGATTTTAAGCTGAGTTTTTTTCTTCCAGATTATTATTAATGCAAGATCTTACAAATGATTTTACAAAGGAAACTGCCCAAGATTCTGTGTTATGGTTTGTTTCGGTACAAAGGATAACACGCTTGATCTTATTGAGGTTCATTAAGGAACCCTGGGTAGTAGCGGTCTTATGTACGAACTTGCAAAGGATCTTACGAATATTCCTGGAACAGGATCCTGTATAAGATTCTTCGCAGGGATTTTTAACAGGGAAGTATCTATAAAAGGGTTTTTGCAGTTGCTAATTCGAATTTAGTACTAATTTGACAGTTTGCAGCTGTCAAACGAACTGTTAGCTTTTATTAGATTGATTTGTTATTGATATAAATTACCGTAAAGTTTTTTTGTGGTTGCCTAAGCTACAAATTAGAAATGCGCGCATGTTTTGATAACGCGAACACTTATTATACGTGTATTATGTAAAGCAAAAACTACATGGCACAGAAAAAAAAGAAACTTGCGACATAAGCGCGAAAATTTTCCATTTACTTTTTCCGCCTTTAGCGTTAGCGTCGAGCGTTTCTCATTTTTTCTTTGTCATGTAGAGCACAATTTGACATCAAATTCATAATCAGCGACACCGAAAACCCTTTACGGAGTCTTTTTAGGGTTCCGTACCCGGTAGGAACCCTATTAGAACGGTTACAAAAATGACCATGTACCCCCCCCCCCCTAGAACTCACAGTTTTACACCTAGAGAGCTAAAAATTGGTACACGTATGTATTTTCACGCGTAGATTACAGGAAAAATGTAGCGAACGTGATTGGGATTGATCTTCATAGAGTTTTCGACGAAAAACATCAAATTTTGGCCATTGTTCGCAAAAAGGCATGTACCCCCCCCCCCCCCCCCCTAGCGCTCACAGTTTTTTTCCTAGAAAGTTGAAAATTGGTATGCATATGTATTTTCAAAAATGAATTAAAGGAAAAATATAGCGAACACATTTAGTATTGATCTTCATTCTGTTTTTATCGAAAAAGTCAAAAATTTTGAAAATTTCGAAAAAAATCCATGTACCCCCCCTTGGCGCCTACATTTTTTTACCTGGAGAGCTGAAAATTGGCATACTTATTCGTTTTTACGCATAGATTACTGGAAAAATATAGCGGAAGTGATTCGAATTTATTTTCATGGTGTTTTCATCGAAAAACTAAAATCTCTTTTTGCAAGCTCGAAAATACTTTAACCCTTGCTGGTTCTCTAAATTCTTAATCTAGTGGACTGGCGTTATACATTTTTAATTTGTTTTTTCGTGCAGATTTCAACAAACATACAGAAAAAATTGGGTATCTTCATAATTTTTTTTTGCAAAAAACTAAAAAAAATTCGTTTTAAGAAAAAGTGTGTACCCCCCCCCCTTGGTTTTCAAAATTCTTGGCCTATTGGACTGCAGTTTTGCTTATTTTATGTGTTTTCGTGTGTAGATTTCAGGAAAAATATAGCGAACATGATTGGATTTGATCTTCATATTTTTTTCAGCGAAAAACTCAAAGTTTTTAAAAATTTCGTCAAAAAAGCGTGTTTTTCACTGTAACGCCCACAGTTTTTTACCGAGAGAGCTGAAAATTGGAACACTTTTGTATTTTCACGTATAGATTACAGGAAAAATATAGTGGAAACTATTAGAATCGATCTTTCTGACGTTTTAGGCGAAAGCCTAAATTTTTTTTTCCATTTTTTGATAATAATTATACATATGCTAGTTCTCTCAATTCTTAACCTAGTGGACTGGCGTTATACATTTTTAATTTGTTTTTTCGTGCAGATTTCAACAAACATACAGAAAAAATTGGGTATCTTCATAATTTTTTTTTGCAAAAAACTAAAAAAAATTTCGTTTTAAGAAAAAGTGTGTACCCCCCCCTTGGTTTTCACAATTTTTGGCCTATTGGACTACAGTTTTGCTTATTTTATGTATTTTTATGTGTAGCGAAAAACTCAAAGTTTTTAAAAATTTCGTCAAAAAGCGTGTTTCTTACCCCAGCAAAAAAAGTTTTTCATCTCAAGAGATGAAAATTGGTACACGTTAATTGTTATTTTCACGTGTAGATTACAATAAAGAATCTTTAATGTTTCATATTTTATAAGCAAAAAAATTTCTTAATTCAATATTTTTTTAATAATCGTTTAATCATATTTTAAAAAATTATTTATCTTAATTTCTTTAATGTATATTTAAAAAGGCCATTTATAAATTATGTGAAGTATTTAGGGAAGCAAAAATAGACAAAATTTAACGTTTTATTACAGAAAAAATACAGCGAAAAATATTGAAGTTGATTTTTATATTTTTTTAACAAAAAAGGAGAAATTTTAAAAAAGGGTACGGAACCCTTGATATTAGTACGAGTTCCACTCGCACTTGTCCGGTTTTTATAAAAAATAAATCAATTGATAAAAGTTGTCGGTTGTTTTGACAGCTGTCAACTGTCAAACTGCCAATTTGACAACAAATTCGTAATCAGCGACCCCAAAAACCCCCGAGTAAAAAAATTCAGCTTAATTTAGTTGAATTTATTGAATTTGGAAAATGAATCCGCAATTTTGAATTTTCCAAGTCAGACCATCAATTCGTATTCAGGGACCAAAGAAAAAAGAAAATTATTAGTTTTAAAGAGTTTTTGTCTTAAAATGTGGGAGTTTTTAAAGTTTGAGAAAAAAAATTTGTGAATTTGTGTCACATTTATGGCTGTAGTGGTCGCAATTTTCAAAATGGCGAAAAGAGCCATTCAGCATTCGATTCTACGTAAAAAATGCTAAATTTCAAGTACTTGAACGTTGCGTTTGCTTCAAACCACGAGTGGACTCAGACATTTGCCGTTTCATATGGAATAACCCGTATATATATATGGGGCGTTCCACGCGAAATCGGACAGTATTTGACTTATGCATCTCAGATTTTTTTCAAATATTTTTTTTTTCTTTTAGTGCTCATTAAAATAAGCTACCATGATTTTTTTCAATTTTTTTTATCAAGCTGTTTAAGAGATACAGGTTTTTGAAAAATCACGTTTTTTACGAAAATGTTTTTTTGAAATGGTTATAACTCGGTCAAAAATTGACCAAATTAGACGTTCTATATATGAAAATTTTTGTTTTACACGTAGTTTTTGATAAAAATATTAAAAAAAATTTTTTTTCAAATTGACGAAAAAATTTTTTAATTTTTAAAATAAAATTTTATTTTTAAGAATGTATATATCGATCGATTTTTTTCAAAATTTTTTATATACATATATAAAACTAAATAACTAGAATAACTAGAATAAATAACTAACTAATAAATAACTAGAACTAAATTAACAACTTTTATGCGTTGTCTGATTGTGGGCAAACGATGGGATCTATTTATTTCGAATTTTTTAATTTTTATATCCATATAATATATCAAAAAAAAGGGCTTTTCAGCTAAAATCATTAATAACACAGGTCAACAAAAAAAGACTTACTTTTTTATGAGATTTCATAGTGTTCATTAAAGACGCTGAACACGATCTCGGGTCACAAAATTGGCCATCACGTCAGGATTTTGAGAAAAGTGGGGGTAAAGACCCCAAAAAACGTGTTTTTGAGGATTTTCAAAATTTTTTTATCCTAAACCTGACGCGCCAGAATCTTCTACATAGACTTAAATTAAAGCTTGAATTGTCCACTACAAGATCCATATCCGTAAAACCAAAAAAAATAAAAATTTTTTCAAAAAATGGGGTTGAAGTCACCAAAAATGTGTTTTTTGGGTTGCTTTAATGGACTTTTAAAATTATTTTGGATTCCCTTGAAAATTGTTACTCAAAGATGTTTGAGGTCGCGGATTATAATCTGACGTGCCAGAAATTTATAAAATATTATAATCTGCTGATTATATTCAGCGACCCTAAAAATCACATTTTTGGTAACTTCAACCCCATTTTTTGAAAAAAATTTTAATTTTTTTTGGTTTTACGGATATGGCTCTTGTAGTGGACAATTCAAGCTTCAATTTTAGACTATATAGAAGTTTCTGGCGCGTCAGGTTTAGGATAAAAAAAATTTTGAAAACCTTCAAAAACACGTTTTTTAGGGTCTTTACCTCCACTTTTCTCAAAATCCTGACGTGATGGCCAATTTTGTGACCCGAGATCGTGTTCAGCATTCTTCTGTAACTTACGGGACATTTTTAGAAATATTCCGTTATTTCGCATTGATTTTCTACCGTGAACCGACCGTAAAGACCTGATCCGACCGTAACGACATTTTTTTTTTAATGTTTATAACTTTTCCAATTTTTGTCCAAACATTTTTTAATGTACAGAAGAAACATTCCACTTTAGAAGATCTTTCCAACCATATGTCAGAAAACGTGAAATTCGGCCTAGAACGGAAGTTATGGGCACAAGTCAAAAAGTGACCCGACCGTACTGACTCTCCCCTATTGAATAATAAAAGTTTGACAGTTGAAATATCTGTCAATCGACTTTGTTCAAATAAATTTACTACTATATATTGAAATCTTTAATAGATAATGTGTGTGTTATATAATCATTAAATTATTAATAATTATTTTATTTTATT
The DNA here is from genome assembly GCA_032873175.1 of Leptopilina drosophilae. Classification (NCBI taxonomy): domain Eukaryota; kingdom Metazoa; phylum Arthropoda; class Insecta; order Hymenoptera; family Figitidae; genus Leptopilina; species Leptopilina drosophilae. Next base: position 26,998,454 of record CM065479.1, on the reverse strand, counting down.
AAATATTAATTGTTTCTTAATATTATTATAATATTGAAAAAACATTTTATTAATTATTAAAATATTTAATATCACAATTACTTTAATATGGATATTATTTACACTTTCCAAAGGACAATTAATTAATTTCATAATTAGTTCGTTTTAATAAATAATATATACATATACCATTTTTCCACGAAAAATCTCCCAGTGTGTCCCAAACAATATTTATGTATACAATATGGACAGCCCTGAAAAAGTAGTGAGGGGGTATGACGTAGGCAACCGTCAAAGTGAAGGATAAGAGAAGGGGAAATTTCGGGCTGATCCGTCATTGTGGAGGATTGACTGTACTACGTCCCCCTGCGCGCTTCGCGCTAATAACCCCTTGATTTTATATTTACTTCTATTTATGGATAATATCAAGATTATAAAATGCGATCTTATGATATAAGCCATTCTCAAATTTTTAATCTTTGTCATCAATTTTGAAGTAACATACCAGCCTGCAAGTAAAAAAATTTTCTTTTGCATAGGCTTTGACGTCCTATTTCGCGCTTCTATTTGAGAGGGCAAGCTCTGACCTGTTAATAAAACGAAGATCAAATTTTGACGTAATGTGAAGGCCCACATGAAGGCCCCTTTTAAAACCCGTAGCTCAAAAAATAGGTAAAATTAAACATGTATTTTTATTCGTTATTTATCCTCTTTTTCACCTAGGTCAAAAAATAGGTCAATTTTGACATAAGTTTGGAGGTAATGTGAGGCCGTTATTTGTCCTCTTTTTGACATATAGGTCAAAAAAAGATCAAATTAGACATAGATTTTGATGGCCCTGAATATAAGAGGCCCTTAAAAATAAGAGACAAGGCTTAAAAATTGTTAATTTAGTGCAAGATTCTTACAAAAAATTTGAAAAAAATATATTGATACATACATTGTTGAAAATGAAATTTTATTTAAAAAATTTTTTTAAATATTTTTATTAAAAACTACGTATGAAAACAAAACTGTTCATTATAAAAACGTCCAATTTGATCAATTTTTGTTGCAAAAGCAAAATAATTTCCGATTTGGCCTGAAATGACCCATATATAGTTATTTTTTTAATAAGTATGTTACATTTCAATTGATAATTTTAGCGCTAAACATAACGGTATAAGTTCAAATAATTATTAACAATGATAATAATAACTTAGTCATTAATTTAAATAAATAAAATAGTCTGTTTAAATTATTAAAGAAAATAAGAAAAATATTTTTTAGAAACTTATTGCAAAAAAAGATATTCCATTAATTATTCATATTTTTATTCATACTCATAAACATTTATTTGTTCTATGCAACTATTGAATTTCTGATTAGGTATTATTTATGATAAATCGTTTTTGTTATATATTTGTTCTAAAACAATGTTCTAGTTTTGTTCTAGAAGTGTTACAGACTTTTGTTCCTATTTTGTGCCTCCAGAGAGACGACATTTTGACCTGCCTATTCCTCACCAACTACAGAACTTGTTATTTTTGTTCTGGAATAGTTACAGAATTATTCTGTAACTTTGCATACTGGGAAATATTTTACTCATCTGAAGTACCAAAAAGAATTGAATCAAGTATATTTAAATCCAGAAGTTGAATTTTGAGTGTCTAGGGGACTTCGATTTCGGCAAAGAAAAATTTACGTGCCCTTCAAAAATCCAGCCGCTTAAATGTTTGACTTAAATATAAGAAAAGATGGGATGAGGGTAAGGGAGGGGGCGACAAATCAAGTAAATGATTTACTTGTATTGAGAAAATATTTTTTTGATTGAAATCTATTAATTTTCTTAAATCAAGAATAGTATATTGTGCATCTAGGGAGAAAAATGGGTGATTTACACGAGTGTGAAGTTTGCAGTTCGAGGCGCAGCGAGCGCACGAGCTGAAGACGAGTGCTTGCAAGCGAAGCCGAGAACTGTAAACACACGAGTTGGAATAGTTATTTTCGTATCAAGGGCGCAAAATAGGTGATTTCGCCAGAGCCGTAATCACATTTGCGTCCATGATGCTAACATAATTTTTTGTCCAAACTGCAGGGAAAGTATGTCATTGAGGGCACGAACGATTAAACGCTCATATTAGTTAAAAATTAAACTCTATATAAATGTTAACTCTTTGAAGTCTATAATGATACAAGTTTTAATATAGAAATAAGACAACAATGTATTCTGAAAATATAGTAATTGACAATTTTTTTAACCGAATAGTGAACAAAACCAAATGTGTTATAATTTTTATAAAAGAAAATCGAAAAAAATTGCACATTTTTCTAGACAAAATAAAACAAGTTGAAAATGTTTGCATTTTTATAGTCAACATAAAAAATACTCGAAAATATCACATTTTAATGAAGAAAATCGAATAATTAACATGTGGGCGCAAAATACTCTTCTGCCTACTCGAAGGTAGGGGAAGCGGGCGCAAAATATTTTGCGCTCGCTTCACCTACCCCTGGGTGGTAATGAGTTACTTTGCGCCCGCTCTAAGTGCCCGAAATGACATACTTTCCGTGCAGGTAGGACAAAAATAATTTTGTCTCCCGAGTTGCACATACTATTTTTTCTAACACACGTATACCGAAAGTACAAATATTTAATGAAACTTTAAATACATTTACGTTACGGTTGAATACAAATAAAAAGTTAGTTACGTAAGTTACGTAACTGTTGACTGTAAATAAAAAAGTTAGTTACGTAAATTACGTAAATGTCGTAATTTACGTAACTTACTTAGATTACGAAAATAACGTAACTGTTGAATGTAAACAAGAAAGTTAGTTACGTAAATTACGTAAGTATCCTTATATAAAATCAGCAGATATGCAAATTAGGTAAAGAGAGACATTCCTATTTATATTCCTTTAGAGAAAGAAAGAAAGGTAGCCGTTACTAAAGCCAGCGTTACTGGTGCCGTTACCCAGACGTTACCTATTGTGTTTCAATTAGAAAGTATATATAATATATATTTTGACTTTTGTCTATAATTTTCCTTGCGATGAAGGAAGATACCTGGGTCCCTCATTTACAAAGGCTGTTGTTCAAAGGTTCGTATTGTTTGTGGTAATCCTTCGTAGGGTCTAATACAGGTATATATACCTGTATTAGACCCTACGAAGGATTGATTCTGAGGCCATATATATATATATGGCCTCAGAATCAATCTACGAGTGCGAAGAGGACACTCACGCTTAGGGCTTACCACCACGTTCTTAAATATAAAGAACAAAAATTTAATTTCAAAATCATATCGTCGATTATTTTCCTTGGGGAACGTTCTACGTGTCTTCAACGAAAAAATTAAGTTTAAAAAAAAATTTATAATTCCTGGTGAATTCACTCACTATATGTGAGTGAATATAAAGTTAAATAAATAAGTGAATTATAAGTGTGAATACTTCGTGAATTAGTTAATAGTAAGTATTAGTGAATATAAGTAGTGATAATAAGTGAATAGTAAATTAATAATAGAATTACATTAACATACTGTTTGTAAATTTTTTTCAATCATTATTTATTTAAATAATTAAATTGAGTTGTGTTTAGTTTTAATAAAGTTAATTTTTCATGTTTATTAATAAGTTTATAAAAATTTGTTATAAATTTATAAATCATCTATAATTGGATAAAAGGCAAAATTGGAAATTGGATATATTGGATAAAAAAGCTAGAAATTGGTTATATTGGATAAAAGGCAAAATTGGAAATTGGTTATATTGGATAAAAGTCAAAATTGGAAATTGGTTATATTAGATAAAAAGCAAAATTGGAAATTGGTTATATTGGATAAAAGGCAAAATTGGAAATTGGTAATATTGGTTAAAAAAGCTGGAAATTGGTTATATTGGATAAAAGGCAAAATTGGAAATTGGTTATATTGGATAAAAGGCAAAATTGGAAATTGGTTTTGGATGAAAGACAAAATTGGACATTGATTATATTGGATACAAGGAAAAATTTAAAAGTTTTGAATAAGGAGAGAATTGTAAATTTGTTTTTATTTTCTATAAGTGGCAAAATTTGGTAATAACATTGAAAAAAGGAAATTATAAAATTTATAATTAAATGTATAAAACTTGATCTTAAAATTCTAATGTAATATTACTATTTTTAAATTTTTTATAATTCCTTGATATAAGTAAATTTTATAAAATAAAAGAACAATGTCTAACAAAGGAGAAACTGTTAATTTGACTACTCATGATTTAAGTATTATTGTCACTGAAGGAGCAATGATAAATAATGATCATATGTATGAATTTCAAAAGCTATTGGGAAGACAATCAAATTTTTTTCATAATATGCAAAATACTTTGTGTTTACAAACACTTGATTTGATAGTTCCAGTCGAGAAAAGTAAGCAGCACATTCAAATACTTTTTAGTGGGTCTTATAAATCTGGTCATTGGATTTGTACTTATTATGATGGAATAAGCCTTTACATTTTTGATAGCCTTAATGAAAAATATTTAAATCATGATCAAAGAGATTATTTAATTAGATTATATCCCTTTGAACCACCAGTAGTTTTCACAACTGTTGATCAACAACCAGAATACAGTCTTTTTTGTGGAGTATATGCAATAGCATTCGCAACATCGTTGTTTTTCAATATTATGCCCCACTCTGTCAATTACTATTATTGTAATATCAGAAATCATTTAATGCTAATGTTCGAAAACAATAGTTTATGTAAATTTCCCTCTGTACAACTTTCTAATAGTAGATCTTGCATAGTTGCTTATGACTGGAATTGCCTTTTAAATAAAAATGATATTCAACTTCCGTATGGAGAATCAAACTTTTATAAAAACTCTATTAAGAAAGAAATTTCTTTCCCGAGCATAATAAATGAAATAAATGAAAGAAATATTGCATCAACAACACTTAAACAAAGTAGGGCTGAAATTCAAAAAAGTTATCGTGAGAGGCAATAATTAAAACGTAAAATTGATAATGCAAATTATTCAGAGAATGCACACACTTCCATTTCTTTTCCGAGAGAAATAAATAAAATAAATGAAGAAAATATTGCAATGAAATATGTCAAAGGAAGGACAATTTTTAAAAAATATTGATGTTTTTATTTGGGATGAAGCACCAATGGCTCCAAAATATGCCTCAGAAATTATGGATAAGTTATTAAGAGATATAATGAAATCAAATGAAGTTTTTGGTGGAAAAATTGTAATTCTAGGAGGAGATTTTCGACAAATTTTACCGATAAAAGAACGAGGTACTAGATCAGAAATAATAAATTTATCAATAAAAAATAGTCATTTATGGCAACATTTCACAAAATACACATTAACAGAAAATATGAGAGCTTTACCAGAGGAAACAGAATTTGTAGAATTTCTACTTAAAGTTGGTAATGGTGAATTAAATGATATAGATGATAACATCGAATTACCAGAACATATTATAGCATAGTTGCTTATGACTGGAATTGCCTTTTAAATAAAAATGATATTCAACTTCTGTATGGAGAATTAAACTTTTCTAAAAACTCTATTAAGAAAGAAATTTCTTTCCCAAGCATAATAAATGAAATAAATGAAGGAAATATTGCATCAACAACACTCAAACAAAGTAGGGCTGAAATTCAAAAAAATTATCGTGAGAGACAAAAATTAAAAGGTACAATTGATAACGTAAATTATTTAGGTGAAAAGCACACTTCAACTAAGAAAAAATTTCAAGTCGAATCCAAAATTGAATATACTGAGAACCTTAAATTAAAAAATGAAAATAGTGATACAAGTTCTTTGATAAAAACGAAGAATACTCGATTAAAGCATCAAATTAAAAATGAGTTAAATGTTGAAAATTATCTAGGTCCGATGAATAATTATTGCACACATTGTCAAGCTAAACATTTTAAAGATGAAAAAGTTGCTGGTAAAAAAGTTAGTTTTAATGACTGCTGTAGACATGGAGGTTTTGTATTAACTTCAATACAATATCCAGATGAATTAAGGCTTTTGTTAGAAGGGTTTCATAAAAAATCAGGTCACTTTAAAAAGAATATAAGACTATATAATAATTATTTTTCTTTTGCATCTTTAAATGCTAATGTAATTAATTTTAATGGCAGAAGAAGAGGACCATTTTGTTATAAATTTCAAGGTCAAATTTACTATCAAATTAATAGTGCTTTATATCCGGATAAAGGTGAGGATCCATGTTTTGGTCAATTATTTATTTTTGACCCTGACGAATCAATCAGATACAGATTAAAAAGTAACGAAAATTTGGACGAAGAACTTTTACAAAATATAGAAAATATTATGAGAACTTCAAACTCATACACAAAATCTTTTATGATGATGTCACAAGTAATTAAAATAAAAACTGAATTAGCAAGACAAAATAATGAAGATGTTCCAGAGTTACAACTATTGTTCATGTTGAAAAAAGGTTTTGATAAAAAAAGATATAATTTTCAAAGTTACAATGAAGTTGCTGCTATTTTCAATACAAATTTAGAAGGAGAAATACCAGAATCTTATGTAACAGTTTATAATAAGTCTACAAAGGAACTGAAATCAGTTAGTAATTTAGATCCGAATGTTGAACCATGGATCTATCCCATATTTTATCCACTTGGAAATAAAGGTTATAATATTAATATGCTTCGTAGTGATAGTGAATTTAGAAGTAAAAAACATAATATTTCTAGGTCTGCCTATTGTAAATACAAAATTGCCATAAGAGATAAGGAATTTAATCAATTTTTATATGGGGGAAGATTGTTTCAACAATGGATAGTTGATAATTATGTAAAAATAGAGAAAGATAGATTGCAATTTTGTGCAAACAATCAAGCTCAATTGAGAAATGAAACATATAAAGGATTAATTGATTATTTACAAAATAATGAGTTAGAAAATGATGTACATGTTGGAAAAATGCTTATATTGCCTTCAACTTTTATAGGATCACCTCGTAATATGATGCAACAATATCAGGATGCCATGGCTATTGTTGGTCGTCATGGTAGACCAGATTTATTTATTAGAATGACGTGTAATCCAAATTGGAAAGAGATACAAGACAATTTATTACCTCATCAAACTGCTTCTGATAGACCTGATATAGTAACTAGAGTTTTTGCATTTTAAATGTTATTGTTAACAACAAATTATTTGGAGAGGTTAAGTCTTATGTTTATGTTATTGAATTTCAAAAGCGAGGATTACCACATATTCATTTGTTAGTTATATTAAAAGAAAATTCTAAAATATTAACAGTTGAAAGTGTTGATCGTTATATTTCTGCAGAAATTCCTGATGAAAATATTAATCCTTCCTTGCATAACATAATAATGCAAAATAACATTCACGGACCTTGTGGAGATTGGTGTTTAATTGACGGTAAATGTTCAAAAAATTTTCCAAAAAGTTACCAAGAACAAACTACAATTGAAGAAAACTGTTTTATTCGTTGTCGTAGAAGAAATAATAATAAAACGTATGAGCGACCAAATGGATTTGTTGTTGACAATTCTAATGTGGTTCCATATTGCCCTTCACTTTCGAAAATATTTAATTGTCATATAAATGTGGAAATAGTTTCAAGTATTAAATCTGTTAAATATTTATATAAATATATTTTCAAGGGTCATGATGCTGCATCCATTATTATTACAAATGCAAATGGTGAGGTTAATCACAATGAAATTAATCATTATTAAGAAAATAGGTATGTAGGTCCTGTTGAGGCTGTTTGGAGAATTTTAAGTAAACCTTTAGGGAAAAAGAGCCATAGTATAAATCGTTTACCCACACATTTACCAAATGAACAGAATGTTATTATTCGTGAAAGGAAAGATAATAACAATGTTTCTTTTGATTTACAGAAAAATACAAAATTGCTCGATTTTTTAAACTTAATGCGCGTGATAGTACTGCTCGTCAGTATTATTATACACAAATTCCAGAACATTATACGTGAATAAAAAAACTCTTGAATGGCAAAAAAGGAGTCGTAAAGAAGAAGTATTGGGAAGAATGTATTCAGTTAATCCATGCCAATTGGAATTATTTCACCTTAGATTATTGTTACTTACAGTAAAAGGAGTAACTTCTTTCCAAAGTTTAAGAACAGTTAATGGAGTTATTCATGAATCTTTTACATCTGCCTGTTTGGCATTATGACTTATAGAAGATGATAGTGAGTGGATTAGAACAATGGAAGAAGCTACTTTATGGATGATGCCTCATTCACTTCGACAATTATTTGTAAGAATTCTAATTCATTGTCATCCTGTACATCCAGAAAAACTTTGGGAGAAATTTAAAGGTCAAATGTCAGAAGACTATTCAAAAATTGACAATATTGAAGCTGAAAAAATAGCTTATAGAAATATAAAATCAATGTTATTGAATGAAGGATATTGTTTAACTGATTTTCAGAGTTTATTAGATATAGATGAAAATTTTCCTGCGCAGGTTGATGATATAAATATTTTTGAACATATAAAAATAGGAGAGCAGAATTATACTAAATTAAATGTTAAACAAAAAAATATAGTTGATTATATACTTGAAGTAATAAAAGATTCTTCTTCTAATAGTTCTAAATGCTTATATATTAATGGTTGTGGAGGATCTGAAAAAACTTTTTTATATACTACCTTATGGCATTTATTAAAAAGTATAGGAATAAATGTTTGCAACATGGCATTTACAGGCATAGCTGCCACACTGCTTCCTAATGGGAAAACTGTACATAAAGTCTTAGGCTTACCTGTTCCATTGTACAATGATTCATCTTCAAATATTAAAGTTCAGTCAAAAGAAGGCCAATTTTTAAAAAATATTAATGTTTTTATTTGGGATGAAGCACCAATGGCTCCAAAATATGCCTCAGAAATTATGGATAAGTTATTAAGAGATATAATGAAATCAAATGAAGTTTTTGGTGGAAAAATTGTAATTCTAGGAGGAGATTTTCGACAAATTTTACCGATAAAAGAACGAGGTACTAGATCAGAATTAATAAACTTATCAATAAAAAATAGTCATTTATGGCAACATTTCACAAAATACACATTAACAGAAAATATGAGAGCTTTACCAGAGGAAACAGAATTTGTAGAATTTCTACTTAAAGTTGGTAATGGCGAATTAAATGATATAGATGATAACATCGAATTACCAGAACATATTCAATCATTTGATTCCGTTAAAATATTTTTAGGAGATAATAGAAGTAATATGTATATAAAAAATTATGTTTATAATGAAATTTTTTAGCTATTTAAATTAAGTTTAGAATAGGAATTTTTTATTTATTAAAGTAAAACTTTTAAAGTTTGAACAAGAAAATGAGAGTGTCAAAAATATATCATGTAAATTTATTTCTTGATTTTTCACATATTTCATTAAAAGAATTAATTGATTTCTGTTTAAAATTTTAAAACTTTTAAAATGTGGTTAAAATTATACTAATTTGAAAATAACAATTTTACTTTAAAATGGCTTAAATGTAATATCTAAGGTTATATATGCTTCCATATTTCAGAACCAGCAAAAGCTAGAGATTTAAATTTGTTTAAATTATAGGTTTCCTGGGTGACCGAAAATAAGAGTATTTTTATCCCGATTTTTGCATTTGTAATTCTATAAAAAACATTCTTTTTGCTTAATTCTTGATCAGTGTAGTTAAAATAATGATTTCGTGACCCAAATGTGCTAAATTTTTTTTAATACATGATATAATCATATTTTTTTGGGTCGCTGAATCCAAATATTTATTACTATCTCAATTTTTTCTTCAAAAACTGTTGTGTGACTATCAAACTATTAAAATAATGTTATAGAGCACATAAAAATACATTTGTTTGACCAAGGTTTAGTAATTTTCAACTTATTTATGAAAAGTAATTCTTTTATTTAAATAATTATTATTTTTATGACGAAGAAGCAATGTGTTCATGAAATGAGCAAAAATGTAAAATTCATATAATATTTGTTATCAATAAATTATTTAAAAAATCTTTTAATATTTTCTATCATTAAATCTCTTTGAATATCCAAATTATGTAAAATAAATTATATGAGTTTGAAAAGAGATCTATAAAGCTACAAATTTGACCAAAAAAGAATTTAAATTGACTAAAAATAAAAATTTTACAGCAAATTTTAAAAATGATGTAAAATTAACGTTTTGAAACTTGAACTCGCAGAATATTAAGAATATTAATATAATGTTACTAAATTTTACACATTTATTTTAAAGTTTAACTGTAATAATGAGTATTTTTTATATCAAAATTTCAGTTTGTTGCACTTTTCTCCAAACTTTTAAAAGAAGACAATTTCCTATAAAATTGGCTTTTGCAATGACTATTAACAAATCTCAAGGGCAAACATTTAAGAGAATATTTATTGATTTAAGAAGAGATGTATTTAATCACGGTCAGATGTATGTTGCATTATCGAGAGTACGTTCATTTGAATGCGTAAAAATATATTTAGGAGATAATAGAAGTAATAAGTATATAAATAATTATGTTTATAGTGAAATTTTTGAATAATTAAGGAGCCGGATATAACACCTGCCGCTACGCGCCGCCCTAAAGGACCATACCAGTCAGTGAGTAGTGAGCGCTTCTGGGCCTCTCACTGCTACCTGACTGGTATTATTTCTTGTAATAGCGCGTAGCGGCAGTTGATACATCCCGCCCTTCAATTTTAATCAAGTTTAATTTGCTATATTTATGTTTATCGGAATTTTCAATGTGAAATATTTACAGTACCGGTCAAAATGTAAGTTCATCTATTTTCAAAGGAAAGAAAAAAATTTTGTAACATAAAATTTATGAAAACTAAACTTTTTTCGGTATACATATGTAATATAAAACAATATGTTTTAATTTTAAAAATTATTTTTTTTAATAAGATTCAACAACCAAATGGATTATATACAAATGTTTAAAAAAGCTGAGAATAATATTTATTAGCATAAATTTATTATCATGCAAAAAGAATATGTGAATTTTTGGACTGCTAATCGAAATCACGAAGGGTTATTAGTGAAGAAAATGACCACCATCATTATTTGTTAATTTGTATAACTGTTTGAAACTATCGCTGAATGTAACTAAATACCATTCTTATTATAGTCCTCTTTTTTTAATAGTTCTATTATCTGTTTTCTATCTCCTTAAAGTAATAAAAATCTTCTAAAATATTAAGATTTCCCCTTTTCTTAGTTTTTCTTAAGGGGGGTAAGGTTTTAAAATTTTTTATTGCATTTTCTTAGAATTTTTTTAATGATTGTATACTATCTCCAGAATATTGTGTTAAAATTTCAAGTTAATTATAGCAAAATTAACGGAGTTATGAGTGTTTTAGTCGCGTAAGTACAAGCTTCAGGGTTAATGTTTTTTATTAAGAGATCTACCCACTTTAAACGCCCTAAAAAAGGTTATTTTTGTACATTTTTTCAGGTTTAAATAATAAATATTGGCGTATGAAGTTTTACACGATTTCTGCTTTTTGCAAAACTGACAAAATGGTGGTGATTTTTCGAAAAACATGTATAAAAATTTGTTTTTTATCCCATATGCACAAAAATGGCGCTTTTAGATAGCTGACGATATGGAGTAAAGTCACTCATTTGTTCGACCATATGAAAATGGCGTCCATTTTCTCCCATGTGCAAACATAACCGCTGTTCCCATGCGTTATTTTTGCCCAAGGGAGAAAACGGCCGCCATTTTCATGTAAGTCGAACAAGTGAATGACTTTTACTCCCTGTCGTCTGCTATCTGAAATCCCCACTTTTGTGCATTAGGAATAAAAAATATCGTAAGTAACACGGGAATAAAGGCAGCCAATTTGTTTACGATGATTTTATTTATTAAAGTACTAAGTTTTAAAGTTTAAACAAGAAGGTGAGAGTGTCAAAAATTACTTAAAACGGAATAAATGTAATATCTAACGTTGCTTCCATATCTCAGAACCAGAAAAAGCTACAGTGAATTTTTATTAGAAATTGTTTAAATACTATTGGCACTAATAAAAATACCCTGACTAATATTTTAGGTCCAACTTTCAACCCTAAAATTACCCCTATTTCGATTTAATTAACAAAAATACTAATAAAAGTAATAAATGTTTAACTTTTTTCAAATTAATCGTTGAATAATTATAATATCATTTTGTAGACTACCAGTTTTAATTTTTCACCTCAACCCTTATCTCAAAACTAACCCCTTAGCTAAACATACTAATCATACAGCCTTATGATATTTGGAATTTTATAAAATAACAAATCTAAAGTCAGTTTTTAGTTTTTTTGTTAAAAGGTAAAATGGACGGATTTCTTTTGCATGAACTTGTTACTTTACTTCCCTAGAAAAATTTTATGAGGTACAAAAAAATATTGATACACCTGAATCGCCTAAAACTGAATGTTTACATTTACCTCGAGATTTTGAAATTTTTCTAAAATTCGGGGTAAAGGTAAACTCCACTGTAGTTAAGCGAGGTTTAAGAAACAAGTTATTTCAAGTATACTACTATTTTAAGGGATGGACAAATTGAAAAAAAATTCATCGTACACTGAGAAAATTTTGGGGACGCTGCGGGAATTCATGGGAGTCGCTGGCGCTCTCTGTCCACGATTCCCAGCCGCTCCGGCAAAAGGCAGCATCTACTCCTCAAGGGGCTGATTCTGACTTTTGAAAGGTAAGGATCAGTTCTATGTGCACGGAGTACAGTCCATAAAAACAGATTCTTACCTTTTCCGAGGCGGCTGGGAATCGTAGGTAAAGTTGCGCTCCAACTCTTCATTTAACGCAGCAGTGCCACCTACCGGAGCAGCATTGTCCCCAAAATTTTCTCAGTGTAGATGTATAAGTAAATCAACCAGTTAATTGATAACACAGCCACACAAAAAAAAATAAAAGTTCTGACCTGGGGGTCTCACTATGTAGACTTTATGTTTTTTGGGTTGCTGAATCCGAATCCGAGGTACATTTATCCCCATCAGATCAGGCTTTTGACATAACCTTAAAGAACGAATATGGCGGACACGTTTTTGAAAAATTCATCGGATTCGTTTGAAATTCGTTATTCGGGGGTTTTTGGGGTCGCAATATGGCGAACACGTGTTTGTATATTTGAATTTTGAAATCTGACTTTAAATTCGTATTCAGCGACTCCAAAAACTCCCGAGTAACGAGTTTTAAGCGAATCCGATAAATTTTTCAAAAACGTGTCCGCCATATTGGATCCGCAATTTTGAATTTTTGAAATCTGACTTCAAATTCGTAATCAGCGACACCGAAACCCCCCAGTAACGAGTTTTAAGCGAATCCGATAAATTTTTCAAAAACGTGTCCACCATATTGAATCCGCCATTTTAAATTTTTGAAATATGACTAAATTCGTAATCAGCGACCCCAAAAACCCCCGAGTAATGTTAGAAACTTTTTCAATGTTAAAATATTTTTATATTGAATAGCAGAAAGAAAGGGGGCGCGCGTAGCGCGCAAGTAAAAGTGACTAGTCTTAACTAACATCATATACGTAAGTTACGTTACTAACGTAACATACGTAAGTTACGTTACTAACATCACACGTAAATTACGTAACTAACATCACATGCGTAAGTTACGCCAGTCGTTTAAGTTACGTAACTCACGCAACTGATTCACTAATGGTCATACTTGGATTTATGTATCGCACCTAATAATAATATTACCGAGAAGGTAAGTTACTTTTTTTCCCTGCTAATAACGTCAGCGGGAGGAAAAGATCAACTTTTCTCCCGCTGGACAGGTAGAAAATGATGTACTTTCGGTGCGTGTGTTAGAAAAAATCATTTTCTTGATCCAATCTCATAAAAGAATCGACCCTATGCAATCCCAATATTTACTTTAACCAATTCCAATTTTCTTGGTTCAATTAAATTTTTTTTAATGATTTACATCGGATTCTTTTTTTGGTTTTCTGTAAACAGCCAATTTCAAGAAGGTATCCCATTTTACCCCTCTCTCCTCTAAAAAAGTATAATTAGTTAGTAATTGTTTATAAATATACATTTTGTTACAATTTTGTCTAATATTTGTGAAAACGTAGCATTAATTTAGTATTACGGAAGTTGCTTGCAATTACCAAAATATTGTTATCTTTATATGAAACAATTTTGTCTTACAATTCAAAATAAACAATGGGTATAGTTTTGTTATCTTTAGAAGAGGGGATTTACTTTCTCAGCAGTTACTCCTCCGCAACGAAAAGCGCAATTTTATCACGGAAAGCATATATATATATATATATATATATATATATAACCACTGTTGATTCAGTAAACTTCCAGTCGGAGATGATTTTCTTCTTTCCAAGAATAGAAACACCTTCCCTAATATATATTTTAATCTCATAAAAATCATCTCTAACTCAAAAGATAATATTTATCACATACCCTCCTTTTTTTAAAGACTATATTCATATCGATTTTTTTAAAACTCTTTGAAGCATATTGAAAAATTTTACAATAAATTTTTTCTTTCAATCTTTGTAGTAATATAGTACTATTATTGACAGTGATAATAGAAATATTTCAAGAATAAAGAAAATAAAAATGTTTCAGTAATGTCAAAAATATAATATTTTTTAAAATGAAAATAAAAAAGAATTGTAATTTTTTTTATTTACAATTCTAATTATTTTACTCTGCAAAAAATTTAAATTATTAAGGAGATGCATTAAAAAGTTCTTGCGAAAATTTTCTGTTATAATAAATGAATAAAATTTTAATAATTATTTTAATAATTTTAATAATGAACTTTTCTTATGAATTAGAAAAAGGAAAATATTAATTCTTGAAACTTAAAGAGAAAAAATTGTTGTTAGAAATAAATTATAGAGAAGTTTTAGAGAAAAAACTGTTTTTGCACGAAAAATTTTATTTTCTTGGCTATTTGCTTATCAATAAGTGCGATAGTAAAGCGCACACTTGTCAATCAGTAATAATAAGAAGTCTTATCAGAAGACTTGCTTATAACCTACTTAACATAACGTTAACTATGCAGTTGCTTGATTGATTCGATATATTCTTCCTCTCTCTCTCCCTCTATCTTAAATGAAGATTATATATTCTTTTATTCAATGGTAGAAAAATATTCTCCTCTTCATCAGAATAAAAAATTTTTCTCTTCACTGACATATGTAGGCATTATTTACTTCAATAGAAAAATAATAACTTTTATAAAGAAATACTTTTTTAAGAAGAAAAATATTTTTCTTCTTATATTTTCAAAAAAATAAATCCGACCAAATCAACCGGCTGAAAATTTGAGTGTAGAATACTCAAGACATGTAAATAACAGAAACGCCCGTCTGGCAGGCCGGTGCTGGGGTAGGGGGGTGAATAGGTAACAATGTGAAAAAATGTATGTCTGGCAGTCGTGGGGTGGGGCGAAGTATGTCTAGTAAAGTGTTAAACAGGTAAAAGAATCGTTAAATTCAATCCCATTTTATGACGATTGAAACCTTCATAAATCGAAAGTTTACATCTAAACAAATATAAAAATGTATGTCTCGCAGTTCAGGATTGGGGTAAAGTACGTTTGGCAGCCCTTCAAAGATGCGAAAAATTGTTCAACACGTAAAAAAACTTTAAATTTAATATCATATTATATCAAAAAAATTTTACACGAAAATGGTAAAGTTTTTAAAATTTAAGTAAAGCACGCATCTTTAAGTATATAATGTAATCTATTTAAATTATTTTTAAATTAAAAGTATTGTAAAATGGCGGCGTAACAGGTGTTTAAAGTTAAACTTCTGCGGTTTAGCGCCGTGCAGTCTATTAATTGAACTTAAATCTTAACTATAATCGCAAAACAAAATTTTAAGGTTAAAATACAAAAATACGTTTTGCATAACAAAGAAAAAAATGAAAAAATTAAGATTTAAAGTTTCGGACCTTTTTGAAAAAAAATCGCTTACTTTTGTGTAAACAATTTAAAAAAATGAACGTTTAAGATTTTTCTTTAAATTTTTGTGAATTTAAGAAATTATTCCAGAACGTTATATTTTGTATAATATTGTTTTAGTTCTGTGTGTGTAAAACATTTTTTGAATTTTTAATTAAAAATATTTATAATTAAAAAAAAATTTCAAGTGTGTAGCACTTTTTAATTTTTAAAATTTTTTAACAAAAATTTAGGTATTTACTTAGGATACACTTCTATTATGAAAATTTAGTTAATATAAATGGATTTTTCACCAAAGGTATATAACAATGTTCGACAAAATTTTGCTTCAAGAATAAACAAAAGTGATTTTTGACGTAGATTACGAATCTATAAGTCAAATTATCTCAGCACGTCTCAATTTTAAGAAAAACGGGGTCAAAGTGCCAAGAAATGACATTCTTGGCACTTTTTGAACCTCTTTAAAAAAAGAATTCGACATGATAAAAGGTTCAAATGTAGCTTAAATGATAGCTCAAACCCTCAACTTGAACATTCAAAAGCAAAAATCTATGTAGAAATAACTCAAAACTGTGAGGAACAAGTTTTTACCAATTTACCCTATATTATCGCTGAAATAGTATCTGTTTTAAGCGCATGTGGTAAAAAGTTGTTCCCAACAATTTTGAGTTATTTCAACATGGTTTTTTGCTTTTGAATGTTAGAGTTGAGGGATTGAGTTCTCATTTAAGCCACACTTTGACCTTTTATCAAGTCGCGTTCTTTTTTACAGAGGTTCAAAAAATGCCAAAAATGCCATTTTTTGGCACTTTGACCCCGTTTTACTCAAAATTGAGACATGGTGGGTTAATTTCACTTATAGATTCGTAATCTACGTCAAAAATCCTGTAACAACATTCTGAAATAATTACTTAAATTCACAAAACCGATTATGGGTTTTGCAAATAAGATGGCTCCAGGTGTTTCCGAAGGCATTTTGCACGCTGAACACGAATCTGGGTTCAAAAACTTTCCATCACGTCAGGTTTTCGAGAAAAAGGGGGTTGAAACCACTAAAAACAGCGTTTTTGGCCATTTTTGAAAAATTGTAGAGCTAAACACTGCCGTGCTAGAACCATCGCTATTGTCAGAAATTGACAATTGATCTTTGCTCTTTAAAATGAGCCCAAAGCCAAATTGATTGCATGAACCCTTAAAGCAGGGGGTGGGTATATGTCAAGGGGTGCAAGAGAAAAAAAAACGCATTACGGAGGTCCTTAAAAATCAATCAGATTTACTTGAAAATTGTTACTCGGGGGTTTTAAGAGTCGCCGATTACGAATTTGATGTCAGTTTTTAAAAATGCAAAATGGCGGATCCAAAAACCCCCGAATAACAAATTTCGAGTAAATCTGATTAATTTTTATAAACCTCGACCGCCATATTGGATCCGCCATTTTGAATTTTTCAAATATGAATGAAGATCTGTAATCAGCCACCCCAAAAACCCCCGAGTAACAATTTTCAAGTAAATCTGATTGATTTTTAAGGACCTCCGTAATGCGTTTTTTTTCTCTTGCACCCCTTGACATATACCCACCCCCTGCTTTAAGGGTTCATGCAATCAATTTGGCTTTGGGCTCATTTTAAAGAGCAAAGATCAATTGTCAATTTCTGACAATAGCGATGGTTCTAGCACGTCAGTGTTTAGCTCTACAATTTTTCAAAAATGGCCAAAAACGCTGTTTTTAGGGGTTTCAACCCCCTTTTTCTCGAAAACCTGACGTGATGGAAAGTTTTTGAACCCAGATTCGTGTTCAGCGCGCAAAATGCCTTCGGAAACACCTGGAGCCATCTTATTTGCACAAAAAAGTCCAAATTTGCAGGGCTGTGTTATTAGAAATATTACTAATTAACTAACTTATCCTCTTATGTTAATTGTCTTTTTAAAAGATCATTTTCAAAGTGCTAGCAGGCGCTGTTTGACCCCCCCCCCTATGGCTGCCATATGGAGAGAAAATTTCTGTTAATATTTACCGTGCTGCCACCTTAAACTGTGTGCAAAGTACATTCTGGCATTTTTAATTCTAAAAATCTTCGCATTGGGATTTTTATTGAATCTGTGGATATTTAAATATCATCAATTTCTTTAAACGTTTTAAAACAAATCATTTTAGTAAAAATGGCAGAGGACTACTATTTAATTTTTAAAGATATTCGACGTATAAATATCTAAAGAATAATAAAAATCCTAGTGAGAAGTTTTATATAGTTTAAAGTATTCTAATATTTTCAGTTGTTTCAGTTTCAAATTTTATATGCAGACTTAAATTGAATATTCAAATAAAAGTAAATATTTTGACAAATAAAAATAATAATGTAGGTCACTAGAAGATCTGCTCACATTATTGTCAGTATGGGACTCGGCACTAGACTTGCCTTGGACTCCGCCCAGAAGCGCCTATCAATGTGTTCAGTCTGCTTTGTTCCGCGTATAAGTGTGCATAAGAACGAAAACATATTAAGTCTACTGATGTGCCTTAAATATTTTACCATTCATTTCCCTGTTTTTTATCCTGGAGCCGCAAACGAAGATAAGTTTGGGAATGAAATCTAAATTACTACTACTGAAATCTAAAATTTTCAATCGAATTTTTCTGCATGCAGCGGTCCGAACTCGCCTACCTATTTGTCAGAAACTATATGCAAAGGACTTAACTTTTTACTTCGTATTTGCATTCAAAAAAACACGTATGTCCAATTTTTCATATAATTTGTTTAAACCATGAACTTTTTATTACATAAATAAATAGAGCACTATCACTTTACCCAGTATGTGAAGTTAAATTAAACAATTTTTTAGATTATATTAGGGACCTTAATACAGTTTTTCTTAATTTTCTCAGTTTGATCGATATGGCGCTCACCTAAGTTCTTCCTTAGTACGGCAGAATAGAAAAACATTGTTATCGATAAAAAATATTTTATTTGAGTAAAAAAATTGATATTATTTTTTCAATATTTCCCTTCTAGTGACATTGTAAGAAATGAAAATATATTTTTCAAATAGGAATAAATAGTTTCGAGAAAAACAATAATAATTAAATAGCCTCTCATGTTCTAAAAATAACAAGAGAATTTTTTTTAAACCTGTTACTTAATTTTTTTAATAATCCAGGCGGAAAAGTCGGACGAATGCCGGATCATCCAACCGTCAAGGATCCGCGCCGATTGAATTGGAGAATCAATGCCAGTACAGGCAGTCTGTACCGATTCGGATGTTAATGTCTGCTGGCGCGGTACAAAGACGGATCCAACCGCCGGATCAAAATTTATACTGTTGTAATGGCTGTGCGTCCGGCTCGGTACAGGTTTGATGCCGCCAAACAACCGGCGTTGTACTAGCATTCGTTCACCTGCCAACCCGAGCGGTACAGACATTCTACTGACTGCAAACTAATATAATTTATGTTGTACTGGCTTTCGTTCACCTGCCAACCCGAGCGGTACAGACATTCTACTGACTGCAAACTAATATAATTTATGTTGTTATTACAGTCGGGTCCCCATACTGTTAGATTCCAAACTGTTATGTTCTCAGTAGTGTTATATTTCTATATAACCTCGAAATTCAGAAGTGTTAGATGACTTCACGTTACGTCACCAACTTACAGGGCCGTATTCGTAACTTAAGTCTAAGGAAAATTCATGAAGGTGTGCATATTAGTGATGCATTAGGAGCGAATATCGTCTCGTGAGAACGAGAATCTCGCGAAAAATACATTGAAAACAATTGAATGTTATAGTTTCATCTCTTTCTTTTTATGAAAGGACAGAGTCTCGTTATGCATCACTAGTGCATATAAAATAAAATATATTAAAAATTTTAATTAAAAAATCCCATGAAAAAATAAAAGTAAATTAGTTTACACGGTCTACTTCTGATCCACACTTGAGGTGTGTATATTTATGGCCCTGAAAGGTGCGCAATAGGTATAATTTTGGGACATAACAGTGTTGAGTCTGGAGGAGTGAGAAATTTTTGGAAATGTAACAGTATGGGGACCCGACTGTATTAAGATTTCAATTAATAATAATACACTGAAAAAAAAAATTTATTTGGTTATAATCCAATAAACGTGTATTTGAACCAAATACATATATATTTGACCTAAATATTTAATTTTATTGCATCAAATAACTATTTATTTGAATCAAATACAAATTATTAAAATCAAATAAATGGAATATTTCAAACTAATAAATAATTATTTGAATCAATTCTGAAATTATTTAAATGAACTAAATGCAATATTTCAAGCTAGTAAATAATTATTTATTTAAATCAATTACGAAAATTATTCCATATTGTATTTAATACAAAAAATTTTTTTTTAATATTTAGTATTTTTTTAATTCATTAATATATTATTATATTATATGTATATATTATATATATTAACTGATTTTTTATCAGACTTTTAACATTATTTATAAACACGTTCACGCAGTTTTTATTCACAACACAACACACAATTTTATTATTTTATATAACACTTAAAATGAAGAATGAAAAATAATCGCTCGCATGTGGGATCGAACTCACATCCCCCCGCGCCCATAACGCTGACCGCAAGCCTATAAACGCACCTATTTAAACCACACCACCACTGAGACTTGATGAGAACCCGGGCTGATCTACTATATCAAAGCCAGTGTCGTATATTCTGTATCCAAATAACACATTTATTTGTCGAAATATTTTTTATTTGTATGAAATAAATGAAATATTTAAGTGAAATAAATAAATGAACAGTTTCAAGTAATTCATTATTTTTGTTTCAAATAATTATTTAATTTATTAAAATATTTTTTATTTGTCTTGATAAAATAGTGCATTTGCTTTGAATAATGAATTATTCAGATTAAATAATTAAGTTTATTAGAATCAATAAAATAAATTTATTGTGTCAAATAATTTTTATTTGCATCAAATAGACGAAGTATTTGAATGAAATAAATAAAAAAATAGTTTCAAGTATCTCATTATTAGTATTAAATAAATTCATTTATTCAATTCAAATAATTATTTAATTCAATCAAATACGATTTATTTGGTTTAAATAAGTGTGATTCAAATAATTCAAGTTATTTGAATCAAATACATATTTTTTTGATCCTACTAAAAAGTATTTGAATCAATTAAATACTTTTTAAATAATTTGAATTATTTGAATCAAATAAATTTTTTTTCAGTGTAATATGCTAAGAATATGGTCATTGTCATTGTTTTTTTTAACAATTTAATGTTTTCTAGAATAATTATTTTTTTTAATTAACACATTATTTAGAATCTTTAGAAATAGATTTTTTACAATGCAAAAATTTAACTATTGTCTTATTGTTTTCAATAAAAATTAATAAATTAAAATGAATAAAATAATAATTATAGTAATAAAAATTTTAAATCCATTGTGTTGTAAAATATTTCTGTAGGAGAATTGTTTAAAGCTTAAATATTTAAAAAAGAATTAACAATACAAGAATATAAAATTTAATTGTAAACATTAATGAATTCGAAAAATAGGTTTTATTAATATTTTTTATTTTTTAATTAACAAATAAATTGAAGAATTAAATTTTTTTTGTTATATTCAAATTCCTTTAATAATTATAAATAAAGTATACAGCTAATTATTTATAAATATAGTGGTTAGCGTAGACTTCGGTGCGTAGATTAGGAATAGCTTAGGCTTCGTATCTCACTTGCGAGCGTTTAGAATTTTAATGTGTAAAAAAAATGTAGAATGTGTTAAAAATGCTGGAAATTATCTATAAATAAATATTAATTAACATGCACCTGGCTATAGTTAATTAAATATTTTTTTATTTTATTTTTCAATAGAAAATACAGTTTGGTCTGGCTAGACGGACGAATGCCAGTAGCGCGCCGGTCCGCTGAAGCGAGTCGTGTATTGAAACAATATTTGGCCCGCGGTGGTTGACAGACGGACGAATGCCGGTACAAAGCCGGTTGTTCGGCGGCATCAAATCTATACCGAGCCGGACGCGCAGCCACTGCAAGACATTATCATGTTCCAGTAGAATGCCTGCACTAATCCGGTTGTCTCGCGGACGAATGTCAGTACAGTCTTAGGGGCCGTTCAAAAAATACGTAACGCTATTTTTCGGAAATTTGGACCCCCCTCCCCCCACGTAACACAATGTTATATACATTAGCGCCATTTTTTCTCCTTACCGTAACAAATTGCTTTACCCCCCCCCCCTCCCCCAAAACGCGTTACGTATTTTTTGAACGGCCCCTTACTGACGTCTGTAAAGGCGCGGTATCTTGCCAGTGGTAAATTTCCGCCTGGGAAATTTCATTACATCATATGCAGAAATGCACGTGACTCAGTTTCTATCGAGAAATGATATAATGCCAAGCACGTTCAATCTTCGTTCAATTTGTTCTTTTACAGTAAAACCAATAAATTTGAAAATATTTGCCTTTAAAAATTATCTCCTCTAAATAAAAAAATATATATTTCAGTAGTTGTATTTAATTATTGACAATATGTTTAGTATTTTATTATCTTTATTACTTATTTATTACTGGTTTTCAAATAAATCTTTATGCCCATTTTATTTATTTATTTATAGTCAATTATAGTTAATTAATAATTTTATACTTAACTATAAACTCGTCTTTGACGAGTTTTAGTTTCAATTTGACAATGTGTAGTACTTTTTATGTTTGTAGTATTCTAATCTATGTATTAAAAATTAATTTTTAATTTCTATTAGTCTTTGGAGTTATGTAGTGTCTATTTCGAATTAATATAATAAAACTTTTTTCAATTTTATAAGAAAATCTTGTTTTGCAAAAAATTTACGATTCTTCCTGATCGAATTAACACTGCAAAAACAGGTGTCTTAAAAGTGGGACAAAAGTGTCTTAATTGATCAAAGACGTCTTAAATAAAGACGGTTTTCACGTCTTAGACGCTAAAAGTGTCTTAATTTAAGACACTTTCGTTTCAGTATTTTTTGCAGTGTATTTCCTAGCTATTTTTCGGTTTTTCTTCGCGGTTGCGACACTCTGTTTACGAAATGTATTAGTAGAAACTAAATTGCGTTTTTGATTCCCAAATAAGAATAGCACGTGGCTATTTTAAAAAATATTTCCTTATTAAATCTTACATCGAATCCAATGTAAAATCTGTTTCATTTTTTAAGTATAATTTCCCTATATCGCTATTGAAAATTCCCACATTGATATTTATATGAGATTTTACATTGGCAACGTCGAATTATTTCTAACCTGTGTCATTGTCATTGTCATTTAAATGTCGCGCTCAAATTTAATGTGCACAGTGCATACAACGTTGCCAAACGTTTTAATTATTGTTTACATTATCAGAAGAAACGTAAATTTGTTTACAAATGTTAAAATACAATTACGCTCAAATCTCGCTATTACAACGTTTGACATAACGAGCAATTGTTATAACGAGCTGTCAGTCTTTTATTTTAGCGAGTTGACTACCTTCCCCTTCAAACCCACCACTATGTATCTGTTATTCTTTGAACACATACTCGGCATTTTTGCATCAGTCAATTTTATTTTTTAGTTACTTTATCTTAATTAATGAAATTATTAGTTAAAATTAAATGTTTTCTATTTTCTGCATATTATAGATGAAAGTAAGTTGTACCTATAATTAATGATTAATGTAACTGATTTTGTCATTGCTAATATTTAAATTAAACATACCTTTACGAAAGGTAAATCCATAATATTTTTTGTATATTTAATCACACTTTAACTAACAAATGATGAAAAATGACATTTGTATACGCAAATTCATTTGTTACATAAACATTCGAATTTTTTCTGGTGGGATCCCCTCACGCGGTCGCTATAGCAGAAGTTTATGGTCCCGAGGTTCTCGTTATGTCAAGATTCGAGTGTATTTATGTTCATTAATTTTGATTAATTTTGTGCTTTATAAGAGTCAAATTCGAATAGCCAAAAAATAAGTATTTCATTGTCTAAAGTGTTAAAAGCGAAGAATTGAAAAAAACTGAATATTTACTGTTTTCAGAATAAAAAATTCTAAGCCAATATTTTCCTCACGATTAGAAAAGAAATATTTTTAGGCTCTGGATACAAAATAGGAATAAAATTGTAAATTCTGATTACGTTGAAAATTGACATTCGTATCACGAACAATTCTAACACTTATGTTTAGGGGAGAGAGAGAGAGAGAGAGAGAGAGCAAAGACCTGCAATCTATTATTATTCGAACTTATAATTTTGAAATCAGAACTACAGTAATTTAATATCAACACAAATGTATTATCTTCTTAAATTTTAAAGAATCATCAAATCACTCTGTTCTAATTATTCATAAATCAGAAAGATTATCATATTATTTGAATTTTCATAAGAGCAAATAGATACAATAGATACAACTGCGTTTCTTGAAAAAGCACACAAATATTATTCTTCGAAAAAATGTAACCTTGAAAAAGTTTCATTCAAAAACAATCGCGCACAGTTTGTGACTTATTTCATAATTGGAAAGATGTGTTCGAGAGGAAATAACAAATCATTCATTTTTTCTTTCTTAATAACCTTTGTATTTTTCTTTGTATTCGTTTTTTGTGAAAAATAAAGATGTTGACAAAGGTAACTATATTACACATGCTCTCAGGTAAAAATTAAATTATCTCAAGGAATGTTGAATGTCTTCTTATATACTATCATTCTTGTAAAAAAATAAATAATAATAATGAAGAAAAAGAATTCGATTCAATTGCATTGGAAAAATAATGCAGGATAATAAAAGGTTTGCAAGATATTGAAGTTCTTTTTTATACACATCAGCGAAATCTTGACTCTCTCATGGTCGCTTGTACATGTGATACATAGGGAAAGATATTTATATCTTACGTACAATTTTGTAATAATAATTTATCTTGCACTGAAGAAAATTGAAAAAAGGCGTAATATTCGTTTACACTGAAAAAAAATTTAATTGAATCAAGAAAATTTGAATTGGTTCAAGTAAATATCGGGATTGCATAGGGTCAATCGAATTATGCGATTGGCTCAAGAAAATGATATTTTTGACATAGTATACTTGGTTTGAGAGCATATGTTCTTGATTCAAGAAAATATGGAATTCGATCAAGAAATTAAGTAACTTGTATGAAATTCAGAATATATTAATTCAATATCATTTGTGTATCAAATCAAAGTAAATGGTTTACTTGTATTGAGAAAATATTTTCTTGATTTAAGAAAATTATAGATTTCAATCAAAAAAATATTTTCTCAATTCAAGTAAATTATTTACTTAAATTCCCCCCCCCCCTTCACCCATCCCATGATTTCTAATACTTAGGTAAAACATTTTTATTATTTAATTAATTAACATGAATATTTTTTATTTAAATAATTAAACAATTGTTATTTTACATAATATTTACATTTAATTAATGCTTATCACAAATACAACAAATATACCTTGAAAGAAAATTTTCCACGGTCGGAGGAATCGAACCCGGGTTGCACGCGTCAGAAGCCGTACCGTTGCCACTATGCCATCCAAGCCTCAATGGATAGTTTTCAAAAACTGCTATTTAAGTTGCACATCCATTTGAAGAAAAATATTTTCTTGGATCAAGAACACCGTCATTGTGTTAAGTAAAAAAAAAGTTTCAAAGCAAATGAATGAAATGATTTGATTTAAGAAACACGAATTCTCTAGACAATACTTTACTATTTCGCTTAAGAACATAATATTCTTCCCAGGCATAAATCAACGACCGGCTTGGTACCGGGCCGGTACCAAGGGCAGACTTGCCGGTGCCGGCGTGAGACCGGCATTACCGCCGGCCCGGAACCGGTCCAGTCAACAATGATAACCCGGGAAATATTTGCCCCGGTGCCGGTAAACCACCGGCTCGATACCGGACCGGTAGTAAAAAAAATTATTAATTATTATTATTATACATTTTTACATATATTAAACGTTAAACAATATTATTTATTAATTAATTTAATTGTAAACACTAAATAGAATGCTGAAACATATGAATTATCATTAATTATTAACGAAAAATCTGAAGACATGAGGAATTGAACTCAGGACCCTCGGGCTTCAAAGTCGACGCCGCATCCACTAACCTAAACCTGCTTATGAAAAGTGAATGGAAAGTTTATATATGAAGTGTGACACCAGGTTTAATTACAAAATGTTCTAAATTAATAGAAAAAACGTTTTCTAAAAGACAGTTTGAATAATGTAATATCAAAGTTAATAATTATAATAACATTTGTTAATGTCATTATACGTTGGGACTAAGGCTAAAGAAAAAACGCTGGCATGGTACCGGCTTTATAGAAACAACTTGAAGAAACTTAGAATAATAAAATGTATATAATACCTTGTTAGATTATCAAAATTTTATAACAATAAATCAAATAAAACCTGACCAAAATTATTTTAAACGAACAAAGTTATTATAGGGTGTCTAATAATTCAGCAGTAACAAATTCCCGGATTTTTGAGTGATTTTCCCAGACAATTTAAAGCTGAATTAATAGAGTTTAATGAAATGTAATTTTTCCAACTATATAAAAAACGATTTTAAAAAACATTTTATTTCGAGAGATTTGATTTTCCTATTCTTCCGAATAGTGTAAAAAAATTTCAAAAAATTAAAAATTTAGACTTTTTAAGACACAAAAATATTATGGCGGCAAAACTGCGTCGCCGGTGTAAAAACGGTATCAAGTAGTGGTACCGGGCCGGTACTAATTTTGATGCCGGCAAAAGTTCATCGCCGGTGTAAAAACGGTATCGAATGCCGGGCCGGTACTAATTTTGATGCCGGCAAAACTACGTTTTCGGTGTAAAAACGGTATCGAATGTCGAAACCGGGCCGGTGCCGGGCCGGTTGTCTTTTATTAACCGGCCCGGTACCATAGTGCCGGTACCGGTTATTGTTCGACGTTATTACCGGGCCGGTTGTCTTTTAAAAACCGGCCCGGTACTGCAGTGCCGACACCGGTTATTGTCCGACTTTACCACCGGGCCGGTGTCAAACAGGTCGTAGGCATCGGCACACCACCGACTTTTCTGCCTGGGTTTCGGGGTCGCTGATTACGAATCCGATATAAGTTTTCAAAAATCCAAAATGACGGATCCAATATGGTGGACACCATATGTATGTTTTTTGAAACATTCATCGGATTCGGTTAAAACTCGTTTCTCGGCGATTTTTGGGGTCGATTATTACGAATTTCAAGTCAGTTTTTGAATATTCCAAATGGCGGATCCAATATGGCAAACACATTTTTCAGGATATGCCAGAATTTTGAAGTTATTGAGTTAAAAGGGCTTCAGATCAGATTAAGCGATTGCGAAAAGCCCAGAGCGACAGATTTAAAGCGAATCCAAATAATAATTAATTTTCAAAAACTGACTTGAAATTCGTAATTATCGACCCCAAAAATCCCCTAGAAACGAGTTTCAACCGAATCCGATGAATGTTTCAAAAAAGTGTCCACCATACTGGATCCGCCATTTTGGATTTTGGATAACTAATATGGGATTCGTAATTAGCGACCCCGAAAACCCCTGAGTAAGTTTCAAGCAAATTCAATTAATTTTTCATAAAAGTGTCCGCCATATTTAATTCGCCATTTTGTATTTTTAAAAACTGATATCGGATTCGTAATCAGCGACCCCAAAAACCACCCAGTAACGAGTTTTAAGCAAATCCCATGAATTTTTCAAAGAATGTGTCCGCCATATTAGATCTGCCATTTTTAATTTTCAAAAACTGACTTGAAATTCGTAATTATCGACCCCGAAAACCCCCGAGTAACGAGTTTCAAGCAAATCCGATGAATGTTTCGAAAAAGTGCCCGCCATATTGGATCCGCCATTTTGAATTTTGAAAAACTGATATCGGATTCGTAATCAGCGACCACGAAAACCCCTGAGTAACGAGTTTCAAACGAATCCCATGATTAATAAAGTCTGTAATTTAGGTACTGTATAATGGAAATATACCATCGGTAACGGAGGGGAGTTTTGTTTTATGAGATAGCTTCTAAATATGTTCATTCTGTTATAAAAAATAAATTTTATAAATAAATTAATAACATCTTTGGTTTTCTTTATTTTTAAATAAAACAATGTGAATAAAATTATTAATAATTATTATTATTTACTTTCAAAAAACAAAATTTATTGCGGTAACGGAGGGGAGTTTTTATTGTGTCGATGAACACCGCCACACTAAAAATCCTTTTAAAACTGATTATTTTCTTTTACTTTCATAATTTTATGCAATGGCTATAATTATACTAACACTACAAAGAGTTTTGATTTATTTATTTTTATGTTATCGTTTTTTTCTATATTTTAAAATTATATTTGTGAGTGGTAATGAAGGGGAGTTTTATTTCTGCACAAAACTAATTTAATTCTACGAAAAAATACCTCACAAATATTACACTTTATTCTTAATGAATCAATTACAAATAGAATAATAAGTAGATGTTACCTGGCGAAAGATTTTTTAATATTGCAGAATTAATATAATACCTCTTTTATAAATGAAACTTACTTTATGAACAGTAACGGAGGGGAGTTTTTATACTATATAAGCACGTGTATCTCTAAATATTAAAAAAAATTTATTTTTCATAGGATCCGATTAAATCATGATGAATGCTATTATAAGGAGGTAAAAGTTTTGAAAAATTATTATTATTTATTTAAAAAAATCTAATGTACGGGTCATTTGTCCCGATTGTGAGAATGACCCATATATGCTCTTTTATCAAAGAGTCGACAATACATAATTAAAATAATCGACATTGAAAAAAGTCATTTTAATAAAAATTCTCACAGTTTTCAATACAGAATTTAATGTATATTATAAATAATAATTATAATAATTTATAAATATAAATATATTATTTAAAGGAATTTTAACTTGAAATTTTAGAAAATTAAATAAAATAAACTGAAGGTTATCAAAAAAAAGTATAGAAAACAGAAACTAAAATTAATCCTATCTTTAAAGGTGAAATTTTTTTAGAAACGTAAAGCAAAAGTTGTTTTTGTTGGGAAAGAGTAATAATTAGAAATAAATTATTTGGCAATGTTTGTTGACATAATTAGAGAGCAAATATTTTGAAGGATATGTATATGCATATAATTATTGTAAAAAACAGTTGCTTTTTTAAAACTTTATTACTGAAAACCTACATATACTTCATTTTTTAAAAAAGTGCTTCTCATTTTTTAAATTATTACTTCAATATAATCACAAGCCTGCAAAAAAATATAAATTTCCGTTGTCTAAGATCAAAAAGTCATTTCTCGTAGTTTTTGGTGCTCTGAATCCGAATGTGTCAACGAAACCTGTACTTTAACAAGATATAGCGATATTGCTAACAACGAACTAAATTAGCAGTCAAAAATGATTTTCGTAACAATTGTCAAGCTCAAAAAGTGACTGACTGCCTTCATTTTTATGCTTTCTGCTCACATGAAAATACACCCTTAATTAAATTAAGTATTTATTCTAAATATATTCTCTTGTATAAATAAATTAAATAAAAACCTTTCTTTATTGACAGAGAATATTTTGTATATTTATAATCCTACTATGGGGATTATATCACCCATGTCAATTTTCCCGGGGTCTGTCCCGACCAATATGGTGGAATAGTTGTTCAAAATAGATTCAAATTTCCTGAAACTTATCAAATGAGAGTTGTTATGGTCGTTGATTAGGAATCTAACCACAAATTTTTTATTTTAACATCATATTTTTAAAAAGCGACCCCGATAACCCTAGAGCAATAAATTTTAAGCGAATCTAATCATTTTTAAAAATGGTTTTATTTACGAACAGTGTCGGTCACTTTTTGAGCTTGACAACTTTTACAAATAATTTTTGACTGCTAATTTAGTAGAGTTTAGGCTTCAATTTAACTTCTATTACAAGTCTGTAGCACGTCGGATTTACCTGGTAGAAATTTTCAAAAACTGTCAAAAACGTGATTCTATGGACTGTTTTACCCTCACACGAAGAAAAACCAAGCTTTTATAGTATAAACAGTTATACTTATTTCGTATAAAAATTTACATGCGCTATAGACGTAAATTTCTGCAGTATTTGTATAAAATTTGTACGATATGAGCATGAACTTTCTACCTTTAAATTCATGGGACATCAGCATATTACGATTGCAACAATTTATGCTTTTTCGGTATGAGATTCATGCAACTGTATTATGCGGCCACGCCCCTTAAGCAGGAACGTCCATACAAAATGAGCATAGACGGCATCATACTAAAAACGCTTGGTTTTTCTCTCCGTGCACTTATCGCAAAATCCTGACTTGATGAGAGGATTTCGTTGGCAAATTCCGATTCAGCGCACCAAAAACAGCGAGAAATGACTTTTCGATCTCAGAAAACAGAAATTTTTAATTTTTTGCAGGCTTGTGTAATCTACTTATATTAAGACTTTTTTACTTTAAGAAAATAATACAATAATATTGAGACACTCAATCAAAAATAACTTATTGTCACCAAAGTTTTTATAATGTTTAAATTGAAAAAAATGTTTTATTTTGTAAATTCAAATTTTATTACGATAACATTCAGTCACGTAATTACAAAAATAATTTATAGCTTTAAAATTTGTAACTTACATTTTGCTTTTCCTTATAGTGGAAAGTAATTTATGTAAAATATTCGTAGTAAAAAATTATTTCTTTCACACGGAGAGACTTTTAGTTAGAAAAATTATTTTATCGTATTTTGATATTTCTAATAAAACGTAAGAATTTAGGGATAATCGAGGTATAGTTAGAAGAATTCTAATAAAGATTATGAAAAGATATAGTCAACGTCACTTTTATGGTAATAAGTCTTAAAGTTTTTTGAATCTTTTCTAAAGCTTTATACTAAAAGTGAAGATTAGGTGACGCTACATATATAT
Source organism: Leptopilina drosophilae (assembly GCA_032873175.1). Classification (NCBI taxonomy): domain Eukaryota; kingdom Metazoa; phylum Arthropoda; class Insecta; order Hymenoptera; family Figitidae; genus Leptopilina; species Leptopilina drosophilae. The sequence goes on along the minus strand of CM065479.1, from coordinate 26,967,456 downwards.
AGCATATATATGTAGGGGTATACAAAATGCGTTACTAGGCACGTGTATACTTACATAATACATATGTATATAAATAAATATATGATTTATCATAATATTATTACACAATTCAATTGTTTAATCACTAATAACTTTTGAAACGTTTTTAACAAAATACTTTCAAGACGATGATGACGCTCGGTTGTTTGCTGAGTGTTCGCCTAACATTAACTGTCTTCGGTTGTGGACGGAACTATTCGGAAACCTTCGTGAAAATAATCTAATAAAATTTTGTAAAAATTCAAACTGCTTACCATTTCAGAGCGTGTTAATATTAAAAATAATACAGTTTCTAAATTTTTTTTACATTTAATAGTTTTTAAAATAGTGGGTTTACAAATAAAAATATCAGAATGTATTATAAATATGTTCCATATTCTCGTATTTGCAATTGTCTTAACATCAAATGATATTCTTTCTAAACTTTTATACTAACTTCTGTTCCCTAATAATTACAATAGTAGATAAAAAAATAACACTACTTATTAATATAATAAGAACTATCATCATCGTACCTCGATTATCCCTAAATTCTTACGTTTTATTAGAAATATCGAAATACAATAAAGTAATTTTTGTAACTAAAAGTCTCTCCGTGCACTTGAACATTACAAATGTTTGGACAATATTAAAAAATCTGCTTCAGACAACAGTTTTCCTTACAGAAGTCAAGTTTTCTATGATCTCAAGTGAATAAAAATTTGTTTTTTATTAAAAAATACACAACAAAAAAATATCATTTGGCTCAGAGCCTACTAAATTTTTTATTGCACATAAACTTTATTTGGCACAAGTAAAAATTTTCAAATATTTATTGAAAACAAATGAATAAATTAAGTAGATTCTGAGACAAAATAATTACTTTCATTTAACTTAAGTAAATTATATTTGATTAAAGGGAGTGAATTTATCATTCAGTAATTTCAATATTAAATATGTAAGAAGAAGAATTATATTTGGCTAAAATAAAATTGTTCTATGTAGACGTAGATTCTCGAATGAGAAAAAAAGAAACTTTTTTAACCCAAAAATAAAAAATTTCAAGGTCAAACGATAGTTGATAATTTTTTTTTTAATTTTCAACCAACATCGTAACTTGATGAAAATAAAACTATGCCAACGTTAATATTTCAAACCGCAGTTGATTACAAAACTGACAAACGTCAGGTTTATCGACTTATATATATATATATATATATATATATATATATATATATATATATATATATATATATATATATATATATATATATTCACACTGGAGCAAAAAATTATATTCGAATATAAATAAATATCCCAAGTTTATAATCGGATTAAAAAAGTATAAGGATTTACCTCTGAGCGAGATAAGATCGCATTCCTTACGCGGCAAGTTTCATCAGTGATGTATCCACGTGCTCGAACAGTTAAGTATATATCCACTTACGTAAACGCAGATCGATATTGTATATGCTGCAAAATTATATCCTTCACCACGTTGTCACATCAAAAAACAAGAAAAAAAAGTCAAAAACTTTTCTTTTCTTCAACTATCATCATTATCATCATTCAACACAAAATCAGCACGTAACTTTTACTTTTTAATAATAACAAACACTTTTCTTTTGCTCACACACAGAATTTTTTTCTTGATACTTTTTTGTTGTTGTTGTTGCCAAGCTTTTAACACTGTATAGTAAAAATTGAGTGACACAAACAAACACAAGCGCGGGAGATTTGAAATTCAAATTTCACGATATCGTCGAATTATCCAAGTAATGAGTTTTCATAGACACCATATCCTTTTGGCTATTTATCACCACTGGCACTTTTACGTTGAAAAAACTCATTGCGAGTTTATTCACTATTCACAACACTTTTTCTTCTTAACAAAATTTTTTCTTTTTGAATTCATTTTTGAGTAGTAAATAGTTGTTTTGATCCAGATTTATAAATTTCCCTTATTCGTTTATCAAATTAACATATTTATTAATTTTTAATTAATTTACTCATTCATTTAAGTTCGAATGGATTATTTCGATTCCTTAGAATATTCCATTTGGAATGTAAAACTTCCCCAAAGGTGAATCTTAAACTTAGGAGAAAACAGAATTTTTCTAGATTTTTCAGATTAACTATTTTTGATTAATAATTGATTACTAATTATTTAGAATCCCAAGTAAACAAATCCCATAACAAAATGAAAATTTAAAAAATTAATTTAATTTGATGTTTGGATTTTTTCGAATTGGGAAAAATTGAGATGGCAAAAAATATCGACAGTTGTTGTTTTTTAGAGTGAATAGAGAAAAACACGCGGAACCTGAAAATGTAAATCGAACAACAGTCCGACCTCCGCGACGGTCGAAATAACACTGAAAACAAAACGCCGTTGAGCTGAGCAATGCTCTAAGCACAAGAACCATGAAAAGGCAGGAGTCACATTGCAGCTCGCTCTCTTTGAGTCTGGAAGCCAACGATGCTGCCAAACCACCAGCAACCGTTCGCCAACGACTGATTCCATACAACTCAAGGGAACTCATCAATGCATTCAATTTTGCATCCTTCTCTTATTCAATAGTCTATGTATACACAGGAGGTTCTTGAATACAGAACGTATTTCTTAGCCCAAGAATCTAGCATCTATTTCTCTTAAGATAGATGTTACTTCTCTTATATGGTGTACAACATCAAGATTGTACTATATTGCGGAGTGGAAATTGAAAATTATTGCTACTACCTAGTTTTTGATCTTTTGTTAACTAGATTTCTTTTTATTGATAGTATACAGCTAGATATAAGGAATTTAGATTTCAAACTACTGTCGGTGTAAAATGGAAAGTCAGTTGGCTTTGAATACGTATATCTCAAGTAAAAAAAGCGCACAATATTAAAACAACTTGGAATCAATAGCTACAACATTTCTAAGTTACTGTGGAAAAGGAAGGAAATATAAAAAAATTATTACGAGAGTCATTAATTATTGAAACAAAAAAGTACATGTTTTTTGACATCATTTTCACTAATATCTAGTATCGGACCTTGTAGAATGTTCAATAAGAATCACATCAGGTTCCAAAATTATTTCTATACTTCTTGAACCTTTATGAACAATAATATATAAATCCTTTGAAACCAGATCTTTAAAATTATAAATTAGTTTTTAACCACAGAAAAAATAGCAAAAAAAGGCAGTAGTGCTAAACTTTGAGTCTTGGACAAAAAGACT